>JANAVB010033419.1:351831-951831 GCA_029216955.1 Iris pallida
CGACAGCAGGAACATCCCCTCGATCAGCTCGGTCCGGTTGCGGTGGATAGAAAATATATCCTAGAAGTACGCAACCAAATTTTTCAGTAATATATATATGCATAAATCAAATGATTCATGTTAAAAGCAAATCTATTTTAACCTTGATGCGCGCAAACCAGTAGGCCTTTCTATCGTCCGGAGCATCCGAGTAGTTTATCCAAGGACCTCCATAATTTTGCCTCAGGAGCTGGCCTAGGCGTCTCTGTACCGACGGGGGACGTATCTATACAGACATATTATATTCATGAAAAAAAGTTAATTTATGATAAATACAAAAAAATGATAAACCAAAATACTTACTTTGTACCGTCGGCCCATATCTTCGTCCTCGTCTCCTCCGGAGGTGCACAGGCATCATCTGCCTGATACTGCGTCCGTCGACACAGCCTCCTCTATCTGCTTATCTGCCTCCATCGTCGTATCAGCAGGAAGAACGCTACTCTCGGGATCAGTCTCAGGCCTGGAACTACTCGTCCCAGGAGATATGCCACGTAGCATCGTGACGGGCGAGCTACTGTCCGATACACAGGAGTACTGGGCGACGAGGATCCAGAGCCGTACCAGTAGGAGTACCGAAGAAGAACCCCGTCCTCTAGCAGTACCAACAGTAGGTACCGAAGGAGTACCCTGTCCTCTGCCAGTATCAGTACCCCTGCCCCATGTCGGGAAATACGAAACGATTCGCGACGACCTGTCATGCCTGATAACAACATATGATGAGATACACCAAAGACAACAAATAATAGAGACTAGAAAATGAAAGTGCAACAAAGACAAGATAATAACCGAGACAACATATGATGATACATTTTACAAGAAACATCTAAGTCCAGATAGTATATTTTATAAGAAATATCTAAGTTCAGATAGTACATTCTACAAGAATCATCTAAGTTTAGATAGTATATTCAGATAATAACCAAAACTAGATAATAACCAACTCTACATAATAAGAAAAAAGTACATCTCTCTCAATCATCTTCAGAATAATCATCTTGTTCGTCTTCCTCGACCTCATCTTCCTCCTCATCTTCACTTTCATCTTCGCCTTCGTCGGCTTCGTCTTCCTCTTCGGATAATTCTACATCTTCTACATTATGTGTCGTGTAATGCATAACTTCCGTGGAGTCCACATCAACAATATTGGTTATAAGAGGTAGCTCGTCCTCCTGATAAGCTTTTTCGTCAACATCAAAAGTATCTCTAGCTTTAGTCTTGCATACTACCCACCAGTCAGACTTTGTTGCTCCCTGTCTCGGATAAGCTGTGAAGTACACGAGATGAGCTTGAGTTGCTAGGACAAATGGTTTGTAGCCTTGATATCTACGCTTGTAGTTTATATCCACAAGACCATGCTTGACAATTTTTCAACCTTGATTTTCTGTCGGATCGAACCATTCACACTTGAACAACACGATCTTTGCAGGTTCTCTGACATAATTATATGTCAACTCCACAATCGTAAGATGCCAAAGAAATTATTTCCTGGATCGATGTCCTTGTAGTTCGAAGATTTGATACACAAACAACTGTTTTTCGTAGAATCAAGATCCAGAAAGCTGTCTCTGATCGGAGCATTTGTTGACTTGAACCGAAAGCCATTGACACAGTAACTTGGCCATATTTTAACAAAAGTAATTGGTCCCTTGGCAAGAGTTCTAATTAATTCAATCTCGGGTAAAATTAGACGATCAACCTGAATACCAAAGAAGAGATAGTAAGTTATTTATTGCGCAGTTGCATTAAAAGAGGCCAGTAATTACCGGACTACTTACATATTCGCTCAACCAAGAAGGAAAATGACGTCTCATTTCTTGTTCTAATGCTTCGTCTGTTATGTAGGTCTGATCGACCTTAACTCATCATTATATGTGCTAAAAAATAATGAAGTAACCGCCGATTAGTACAATAATATTAGCTTATACTATTACATTGAGATGACATAAACTCATCATTAATTACTTACCCCTCTAGCTTCTCCACTTCATCCTCGTCGCAATTGAGTAATACATACAACTGAGCAGCCCTTAGCACTTCGTCATTCAAATATCTCTTCTTCATTTTCCCCGAAGGCTTTCTGGACGCATTGAATACTTTCAGTATTCCATCATTAGATTCTTGATAACCGTCATCGTTTCTCGGAGCCCTCGTTCTATTCGTAGCAACATGAGGTTTGAAATACGTCGAGCAGAAGTTTGTAATCTCCTCGAGAATATAGGCTTCACAAATAGAACCCTCGACCCGAGCCTTGTTTTTTACCTTCCTCTTTAGGTGGTTCAAATACCACTCAAACGGGTACATCCATCGATAACCGACGGGCCCGCCAACACGTGTCTCGTAGGAAAGATGAAGTGGTAAATGCTCCATGGAGTCGAAGAATCCAGGAGGAAATACCTTCTCAAGCTTGTACAGTGTTACCGCAATATCGTTCTCCTGCTTTTCTAGACGATCGACGAGCAACTTACTAGAACAAAGATCTCTGAAGAATATGCTAAGCTCGGTCAATGGATCCCAAGCAACCGGAGGTAAGAATTCTCGAAATGTAATCGAAATTAACCTTCCATGAATACGTGACAATCATGGCTCTTCATACCTGTCAGTTTGTTCTCTTTGAGGTCGACGCATCTTCTCAAGTTCGAAACATACCCGTCTGAAAATTTCAGACCTTGAATCCACCTACAAAGTCTCACTTCATCCTCCTTCTCCAGTGAGAAAATTGCCGTAGGCTGCTTCAACTTCCCATTTCTGTCCTCTATCAAATGCAATGCAGGACGTCTACATATTTCTTCCAAGTCCAATCTAGCCTTTGGATTGTCTTTCGTCTTTCCCTTTACGTCCATTACAGTATTAATTATGTTGTCAAACACATTCTTCTCGATATGCATGACATCAAGGTTATGTCTAATCAGATTGGTGCTCCAATATGGCAGATCCCAGAATATACTCCTCTTCGTCCAGTTATGAGTGCGACCAAATCCGTCACACTTGTAGCCCGTAGCAGGCTCTTCAATAGCTCTTGGTAAATCTTTTACCTCTTTCCATATCGTGTATCCGGGCTACCTTAGCGGGGGATTAGCCTTCTCCACAACGCCAGCACGAAAGGCATTCATGTTCCTCCGGTACGGATGATCCTTCGGCAGGAATTGTCGATGACAATCGAGGAAGCACGGTTTGCCTCCTTGTTTCAAACGGAAAGCCTTAGTACGGTCCATGCAATACAGACATGAAAGACGACCATGCGTGCACCATCCAGATAACATACCATAGGCCGAAAAGTCGTTGATGGTCCACATAAGTGCTGCCCGCATCTAAATTTTTTTCTTTCTAGATACATCGTACGTGTTAGAACCTACTTCCCACAACTGATTCAATTCATCAATCAATGGCTGTAAATACACATCGATGTTCCTTTTCGGATTGTTCGGACCTGGGATAATAACGGTGAGAAAATATACGGAGTCTTCATGCACATCCAAGGCGGTAGATTGTACGGAGTAACGATCACAGGCCAACACGAATACTGGGATCCCGAAAGTCCGAATGGGGTAAAACCGTCGGAGCAGAGACCCAATCTGACATTACGCGGATCTGAAGCAAAATCTGTATACTCTCGATCAAAGTGCTTCCATGCTTCTCCATCAGATGGGTGATCCAACACTAC
The DNA here is from genome assembly GCA_029216955.1 of Iris pallida. Classification (NCBI taxonomy): domain Eukaryota; kingdom Viridiplantae; phylum Streptophyta; class Magnoliopsida; order Asparagales; family Iridaceae; genus Iris; species Iris pallida. The sequence continues at coordinate 355,535 of JANAVB010033419.1, forward strand.
TTCGGTCACTTCCCGCTTATGCTAACTTATGTTTTCTACAGTTTCCTTAACCATAAACAACCGCGGCGTCAACGGCAAGTAGTACATCGAATCGGTAGGCTTCCTGGCACCGACAGACTTTTCTCTACCACTGCCCTTGTAGAGATCGGCACCACAAAATCTGCAGACGTCTTCATCCTTTTCGTCTTTATAATACAACATGCACCCGTTGTGACATGTATCAATTTTCTCGTATCCCATCCAGAGCGATCTCACCATCCCCTTAGACCGGTAGAAGTCTTTAGACAACTTAGCACCCTCAGGCAATATTTCTATAAGCAACTCCATAAGACGGTTGTAGCAATCTTGTGACAAGTTAAAATCAGACCTGATGCTCAACAATCTTGTAACCACCTCCAACGGTAAATGATCCTCACAACCAGGATATAATGGAGTCCTTGCATTCTCCAGCAACTTCATGAACTGTACAGCATCGACGTTCGGTGCCTCCTCATGTGCATCATAATCGTCCGGATCGAAATCCATCGTCGTAAGCAGCGTTGTTGTGGACATCCACATAAGGCTCATACTCCGATGCTAAAGACACAAGTTCACCATACGCGCTCCACTGATAGTAATTCGGCGTGAAACCCTTCGAGTATAAATGATACGTGACTTCCACTTCTGGATGATATTTCAAGTTGCGACATCTCACACACGGACACTTAATTTTGGTACCATCCATGTACTGAGGGAACGCCTTGGCAAACTGCAGGAACTGCTGTACACCCTCTATGAATTCATCCCGCACACCGCACATGTCATCAGGATAACGGTTGTACATCCACGAACGATTCCGTAAGTAGTAATTCATATCCATATCCAATTAAGGATAATTCTGTAAGATAGATTCATGAACATTGCAGTCAGTGAATGAATGTTAAGGCAGTTTAGATATGGGTGTGCAATTTAGATAGAGGTCAGTAGAGAGTGACCGTTTAGAGAAAACTGAGATTATTGGTGATATTTCACTCATTGACACTTCTTCACTATTACTCACAAATGAATTGGCCGTCTCAGCTTGAAAATTTAATATTGTTTTGACAATCATTCAGCAAGTTGAGCTTGGGTTACGTAAGACATGTTTTGAAGCTGCAAATCTTTACAGAAAATTTAAGTCGTGTTTTGACTGTACATTCTACATCATCATAGAGACGAGTGCCAAGCTGAATCCTATTCCAATGTTAAGGAACAATGCTACACTAGGGGTCTATTCACCACCACAAATACTTTTAAGTTGCTTTCGTCTTTCAAAAATTTCAACATCTATCACAATATTATTATTTTCCTGTCGAGGTATAATTGTACTTATAGGAGTACACGACACCAACTGTCCAATATCGACCCTTTGGGTTTATAAGAGTTACTTCACTCAATTTGTCAAAAAAAGTAAAACTTTTTAAATTAATATCCAATATCGACCCTTTGGCCTGTACTTGAGCAGTATCCTAACTCAAATTATCTATCATAACTAATAAATTAATATCCTACTTTAACATCTACTAACTCTCATATTCCTTCTAGCATAAACTAATATCCTAATCTAAACTAACCCTTTAACTGAAACTAATATCTAAACAATGCTAATCATGAACTAACACCCTAACCTGGAAGTCCACACTGCTCAAGCACATGCCAAAGGCCAAGTTATAAGGCAAAATTCAGGCAACTGCCTGTAGCTACAAGGCAAAACCAAATGTTGACGATATATATACCGTCATCATTTAAAAAGTTTACTTGTCTTGACAAAATGAGTGAAGTAACTCTTATAGACCGAAATGATACTCTATACACTCTATGTAATACGATATACCAATCATACCTACACTTCTAGGATACTCTACACACTGTAGGTACTAGGATACTCCTTAGCATATTAGATATCAAAATCACTTAGTATGACACAAATATGAGTGTGCATTTCATATAAGAATCTAAACATAAACTACATTCTTGGAAATAATATCAATCATGTTAGCAGACCACCTATTCATGCAACTATCTCAAACTGACAATTATTTAGAGTAACCTCTTTCATTTCTATCGATACATGCCAAAAATACTCTTTACCACAAATAAAATAACACTAATATTTAGATTGTGTCAGCACATCAGGAGGGAGATATCCACGGTCTAGGTGTGACGAAACTTCCTCGAGCCCTCCTCAATCAAACGGCTAGTAGAATCTTCATGGAGCCCTCCTCAATCAAACGGCTAGTAGATTATTTGCTAGTCTCGAAATTTATTTGTCTTTCCATCTTCCTCATTTTTTGTACTTCTCTCTTGCTATATACAATAGTTTTCTTGTTTCATAGTACTATTATTCATTTTGAAATACATAGAATAGTTTTTTGAAATATAATAGTTTTCTTGTTCTCAAGATGTCTACTCGTGTGGTGGAAAATGTAGAAGACGTAGAAGATTGGATGCCAGCTCCAAATGAAACCTTCATTCCGCGTATGTTGCGCAAGATTGAAGAACATCTGTCGACGATGTCAGTTGATGTTGCAAAGATCAATTCTAAGCTTTGTTCATTAGAAATTGAACAAATGAATTTATCTCGGTGTTTGGAGAAGTTTGAAGAATCTCCAGCTTTGAAGAAGGCATCTTCATCTGGAGCATTTAATAATGTGAAGGTGGTTTCCGTTGTATCTTCTTCCGATGAGGAGGATGTGGAGCTACAGTATCGTAGTAAAGCATTAGACCGAATGCTCGCATTGTCCCCTACAGAAGAAATTGACTTTAGCAGTCCTTCTAAAAAATGCGTAGAAATTTACATCCGGTCACACCATCGAGAAATTTAATAAGGGGTTCAACCTCGAAGCCTAGCAATTGTACTAGTGTTTCTTCGAGATATTACGACTATATTTTTGCAGATGATAGACCTGACGAGTAAGTAATATGAGTTTTGATTTAATTCCAACAGTTTTTTTCTCCTAATTTATTCGTTTCTTTTCTTAGAGAAATAATATCAACTTGCAACAAAAACTATGTGTCTCAGTTTGAGATGAAGACCTTAGCTCCTTTAACGAAAATTAGCAATGGGGTATGTATAGATAGTATATTTCTTCTTAGATGCCATCTATGTTTACTTCGATTCCATCGCTGACATTTTTAATGGTTTATTCATTGTAGGTATTGTCTCTGCTCTTCTCACCGCGGAGGAACGGAAAAGAACCTCCAATAAAGCTAATGTATGGTTTTTACCAATAAGGTTATCGGTGAGTGAGCATTTTATTCTTCAATGCATATGCATTAACAATTTTCTCGTTTGTTTGTCCTTTGTAATGTATTAATTGATGTGTATGTAGAAAGCAACATTACCTCCATCCGACAAAAAGCCTCATGAAATATGGAAGAAGTTTAAATATTTTCAGGATTACATGGGATCTTTAAGCACTTGTAAAGGTATTAATGTATTTATGTTTAAATATTAATCCTAATTTTCTGAAAATTTACTAATTTGTTTTACCTAATTATCCTGATTCAGATATACATACCCATTTATTTGGGCGAACACTATACTCTTGCAAGAGTTCTGGTTAAAAAAAGGACTGTTAAATTTGGGACTCACTTGCATCTAAAGATGATCCGATTCAAAGCAAAACAGTCATAAAAGAAATAGTAAGCTCATATTCATCAATTTTTATGAATTGGGCACAAGATACGCGGTATACTAATACATATTGTATTCTGGTAATTGTAGCTTTCAAATTTGGATCTCTTTCTCCAAGAAGAGATTTTGAAGTTAAGAGATGCTAGGTTCAGCTTTTCTACTTTTGCAATAAAACGTCCTTCTTATGTTCCCCGCTAAGGCAATTATGTTGATTGTGGAATTTTTGTAATTTTATTCATGAAAGACCGATGTAGTCTAGACTACCGTTCTCTCGATGTAAGTCTGAAAATATGTCGTCAAAAACTTCAACTTTTTAGAGCAATATTTTTGATGTTATGTTTGTTATATGCAGTTTGATGCGGGAAAGGAAAGACGCAAAGCTGCTGAATGGATTACAACTTCAGAGCACAATGAAGAGCTAAAAAAGAAGTCCAATCTGAAATAATTGAATATGGAAGACGATGATTTTTCTTCTTCTTCTTTTATTAATGTATGGAAATCCCTAATGTATTATGTTCATTTGTTTTATTGAGTTGTAATGACATTTTTGCCAAACGGCTTCGATTCTTTTTGATTAAGCAGAATCATTTTTGTCCTTCAAATTAATATAATTAAGCAGAAATGAGTCATTTGTCCTTCCATCGAATGACATTTTTGCCCTTCTAATTAATTCAAAACACCCCCGAACCCTTTTATTAAAAAAAAAAAAAAAGAAACCGTTTCGAAGCTTCCTCTTCTTCCATACTCCACTCTGTACTCAAACCTAGGTCATTCTCCTCCAAAATCTTCAAACATTCCTCCCCATTCGCAATATTCACACCATGTCGGCATCAGCGGCAGAATCATCACCGGCAGCATCACCAATTAGAGAAGATGCACCGGTTACAGAAAATCCAAAAGCGATAGACGGAGAACAACCGAAACCCTATTCTAAGAAAGTTGCACAAAGGAAAAAGAAAAAAGTTGCTAAACAAAAAGAAGTGCAAGAAGAAGTGCAAATAGAAGGTATAACTTTGATTTTATGTTCGTAAATTCTGTATATATTACAAGGAAAATGACATTCTCCGTCATAAAACGCATTTGAATGTTAAATTCTATTCGCCGTTTAATTTGGAACGGAGAATGGCATTCTCCGTCTAACTTGAAACGGAGAATGTCGTTCCCAGTGTTAAAACCCATAAGAATGGTCATTCTCCGACCTAATTTTTTGTTTTTTTGTTTTGTAGAAAAAAATCTGTCAGGAATAAGGATTCAAGACTTTTCCGTTCTACCTTCAAGCCAGTGCTAAATCTTATGGAGGAGGTCAATCGAGATGTTGGCCGTTTACCTGAGCCAGTTATTGGTTCCTTGAAGAATACCGGTTTCTGGAATTTTGTCGAGATTTTTACCAAAACAGAGTCCACGTCTTCGAAGTGGCCAAGGTCTCCGAAGGGCTTGAGAATTTAATTGCAAGTTACACAGAAGAAGAAGATGGCATCGGGTGCTTTGAATTGAGCACCACTGTTAAAATTGTGCCAAGCGTCGAGGATATGGCAGTCATATTCGGTCTACCGCTGAATGAAAAAGCGATGATGATGTTTCTTACAGAAGATTGATAAAAAAAAACAACAACAGCCCACACGACCAGCATCATTGAGCCTGTGTAGAGATCACTTCACAAGATTGCTGGCTAATACCAAGGGCAAACACTCAGAAGTCACGAATAAGAGTAGACAAGTTCTCTGAATTGTTACGACGGCTTCGTTGCGGAGATAACGATGTTAATCCAGATGATTTGGCCAAGCTAATAATCTTCCACTTGTGCCAACAGTATTCTTCACAAAGTCTGGCGGTTCAAATTTGCCGTACAGATTGTTGGCCTTAGTAGACAGTGTGGACGTCATCAACAGTATATGTTGGCCAAGGTTAATCCTGTCATATGTAATGGATAGCATAAAGAGGAGTAGAAGCAAAACTGAACAGGGGATTACTCAATGGCTTTCCACAAATTGGAAGGTTGCACAATACTTTCTCTATTGGTTTGCAGAACATAGTAAATTTGTGGAAAGGAAGTTCGCCCCAATTCCTGATTACCCAAGATTTTTCACATGGAATGGGTACGAAATTTCAAACTTCCTCAAGGCCGAATATCACAACAAAATGAGATCGAAGATGATATTTGAAGATCTGGTTATACCTGTTGGGGAAGAAGAAGGGCACAAAGAAGATGAGCCACCTATAGAAGAAGTTAAAAAAGAGGGAGAGGAAGAACACCAAGAAGCAGGTGGGGATAATTTTGATGAACAACGGATACCACAGCATCATGAAATGGGCGCTGTGATGGACGACTCAGCAAAGGAATTGGAGGATTTGAGAAGACATCATTCTGATATTCTTGCGCAGAACGAAGAACTCAAAGAAAAGTTAGAAGAGATGGAGGCACAAGGAGCGCAGTTACGTGCAGCCAACTTTGAGAATGCCATACTCAAAGAAAAGCTGAAAGAGCTCGAGACAGAAGAAGCGCAACAACGTGCAGTCAACGTTGTGATGGAGGGCTCTGTGCATGAACTGGAGGATTTGAGAAGACATCATTCTGATATTCTTGCGCACAATGAAGAACTCAAAGAAAAGTTAAAAGAGATGGAGGCACAAGAGCGCAGTTACGTGCAGCCAACCTTGAGAACGAGAAACTCAAAGAAAAGCTGAAAGAGCTCGAGGCACAAGAAGAACAACAACGTGCAGTCAACGTTGTGATGGAGGGCTCTGTGCATAAACTGGAGGATTTGAGAAAGTAAATTCTGTTCTTAAATCAGAGCTACATGCACAAGGTAAAATCTTTTCTATTTTAAATTTCTGATTTGTAATCTTCCAGGAGAATGACTATTCTCCGTGTATTATAACACGGAGAATGGCATTATCCGTGTTATTTGAAACGGTTAATTGCTATTCTCTATCATTTCGATACTGGAAAGGTTATTCTCCGTGTAATTCCAAATGGAGAATGCTATTCTCCGTATTATAACACGGAGAATGTCATTCTCCATGTTAGATTCACATCAATATTTTATTGGTGTTTGTTTTATTTCAGTGCGAACAACCGAGCAACTCAGAGAAACAAATGAAAGGCTCGTTGAGGAGAAAAGGGAGCTTCAAAATAAAGTTGAATCGTTTAATATTGAAGCCAATGAAAAGGATGGGAAAATTGTTGATCTCCAAGCCATGGTTGTAGCACTTCAGTGTGAGGAGATTCAAGCAGCTGCTGAACTTGCTGCTCCAAAAGACCAAAAGAAGAGGAGGATCGGGGGAAAGAGGTTAATAAAAAGCAATACAGTTGGAGAGGCTAATAAAAAGCGGAAGATTAATGCCGCTCCGAAATCCGGAGGAGACGCCAAAATGGCTGAATTAAAGAAGAACCACGTCATACTAAGGGAATGCGATGAACTCTTACTTTGGAAATATGCGGATGAAGCTGAACAATACATCGACATCGTAATTCCCAGAAAGAATTCTCCAAAGTATGTATTCTGAACCCTTTTTTTCTTTCGTTTTTTCTATACTTTTTTCATAATTATGTAATGAGAATCTATCTTTATTAATTTAATCTAAACTAAATTTATGTGCAGTGATATTGTATACACATTTTATCCGAAAAGGGTAAAAAGGAGTTTCAGTCCAGCTGTCGGTAGTAGACATGCAAGACATACTCAACTATGCGACATGGAGGCTGGCATACTGGACATAATAATAAGGAAGCTGAGAGAAATTCAAGGCAGTAAAAGGTGTGCCCCGTCTAGTTCAAAGGACGTGCCATTGATCCAGAAGCAAAAGCCGGCGCCCCAATCACATAAGTGGTCTGCATTCATGATGTCCCACACATTGGTAAGAATTCAAACAGAAAAATCCATATTCATGTGTACACCGATGAAAAAGACAGAAAAAAATTACTCATGATATTGTGTTTTGTTTTGGGAAAACAGACCATCGTTGAACGTGCCAATGCACGAGACGCAAAAGCCGGCGCCTTTGAAGACATCCAAACAGAGTTAGTAGACTTTGTCATGGGTTTGGAGGACGACATAGAGTTGCTATTCATCCCACTCTTTAATGCATCCATCAAACACTATACTCTGCTCACATTCAACTTTATCTCCTACGACTGGACACACTACAACTCTTTGGCAAAACACGTATGATAAGTGCAAGGTGGATGCAGAATTAATGAAGAACACCTTAGAGCCTATCGTCAGGAGAAAAGTTGATAAGATGAGGGAGAGATGCCCGGCGAAGATGGAGTATGAGAGCAAAGTGCTGAATTGTTCTCCAAATTGCCCACAACAACGGGTACCCAACTGCCTCTTGTACACGGCGTATTATGTGAATATGTTGACGACTCCTCCCTTCGAAATACCGGAAGGAAATGACAATGAAACTCACCAGAAGATGACAATGATGAGGTTGGCATGGGCTAAGGAGTTGCTTTCAAGCAAATATGTAACACGAACCAAGCAATGACATTGTAAAACAATAATGTAATTATGATGTAATTGGGCAAGGAACTTCTGTCTTTTATAAGCTCTGCTTTTATAATAAAATCATTTTTGAATTATATTTACATTGTCAAAACCACGAAAAGTTTGACTTTTATTTACATATGAAACAACTCGAACTCATGCGCCAAGTTGCAGTCATTTTTATAATAAGCTCTCCCAACTTCTGCCATTTATTGGCAAAATTTAACAACTCGAACTCATGCGCCAAGTGGCAGTCACTTTTATTGTCATTAATACCAATGAATCTGCCATTTATATACCATTAATACCAATGAATTCTTCCATTTATATGCAATTTATTCCTAATGAATCTGCCCCTTCGGATTATATTCTCCGTTTTATCTGGAACGGAGAATGGAATTCTCCGTTTACTTGAAACGGAGAATAACTTTCCCGTTTAAATTAAATCGTTTGAGGATTCTATTCACCGTTTATTTCGGAACGGATAATAACATTCTCCGTCTGTCTTGAAACGGAGATAACATTCCCAGTGGTAAAACACATTAAAATGTTCATTCGCCGTTTTTATTTAAACGGAGAATGACGTTCTCCGTGACTTTCGAAAAGTAGAATGTTATTCTCCGTTTAGTTTGAAAAGGAGAATGAAGATGAGCTTGATGAGAATATGACGAGGTTGGTATGGGCTAAGAAGACTACAATGATGAGGTTGGTATGGACTAAGAATTAGATTTCAAGAGAACTTCTGTCTTTTATAATGTCTGCTCTGCTGTCTTTTATAATAAAATCCTTTTTGAGTTACATTTACATTGTGAAAACCACGAAAAGTTTGACTTTTTGAGTTACATTTACATTATGAAAGTCTGAAATATTACATAAAATTCTACTATCAAGAAAAAAGTTGAATGTGAGCTGCGAGCGGGCATCGCAGAGCAATGGAACTCCTTGAGGCAAAGGAATTCCTTGAGGCAAATCACTTTATCGTACATCGTCAGAGCAATGGAACTCCCTGAACAAAGGAACTCCGTGCATAGTCAGAGCAATGGAACTCCATGAACAAAGGAACTCCGTGCATAGTCAGAGCGAATCAAAGTGCGAGCGCTTCGACTGAGTGTGGGTCGGCAATAAATCTAAACCCAGGCACATCTCAATTGAAAGCTTCGACTGTCAAGGAGGAGTGTTGTTCTCCGTCGTCTTTCAGTTCGTGTGCACGTGGTAGATGTTCTTCATCGTGCATCGTCAGAGCATAGGAACCGTTGGATGACTCCTTGAGGTAAGTCACTTCATCGTGCATCGTCCGAGCAAAGGAACTCACTGAGGCAAAGGAATTCCTTGAGACAGAGTACCGTACAAAGGCATCCTTCTTCATCCTGGAATATGTCGAAGAATAAACTCCTTACGGTAAAGGAACACCGTGCATAGTCCGAGCCAATCAACGTGTGGGCGCTTCGACAGAGCGTGGGTTGGCAATAAATCCAAACCCAGGCACATCTCAGTCTTCTGAAGGACTTCACCACCGTGCAGCATCGGACCAATGGAACACGTTGAAGAAATAACTCCTTGCGGCAAAGGAACACCGTACATAGTCCGAGCCAATCAACGTGCGGGCGCTTCGACAGAGCGTGGGTTGGCAATAAATCCAAACCCAGGCACATCTCAGTCTTCTGAAGGACTTCACCACCAAAGCTTCTTCGAACGAGGAGATCGACAACCAAGAGGAAAGCGTCTTGCCAAGGCGGGGCATCGGTAGAGTCCATCTCCACAAGAAAAGCTAAGTGAGATGAGAACAAACTCTCCCTACACTACTGTCATTTATAGGCATGGAATAACTCGGACTCATGCGCCAAGTGGCAGCCACTTCGAATTCAATTCAATTAATTTCCATCAATACCAATGCATCTTCCCCTTCTCAAGTAAATCTAAGTAAGACTAGAACAAACTCTCCCAAATAATGCCATTTATATGCCATTAATACCAATGAATCTGCCCCTTCGAATTCTGCCAACTTTGATACCCCCTACTGTATAAAAATGTTTTTTTCTTGATACAGTAGGGGGTATCAAAGTTTTGATACCCCCTATGTATGACATGTGGGCCTTCCTGCTTTAAAAAATGTGTACATATATATACACATAAATTTTGAGAGGGCCCACATGTCATACATAGGGGGTATCAAAACTTTGATATCAAAGTTTTGATACCCCCTATGTATGACATATGGGCCCCTACTGCTTTGTAAAATGTGTAAACATATATATACACATAAATTTTGAGATGGCCCATAGTCATACATAGGGGGTATCAAAACTTTGATACCCCCTACTGTATCAAAGTTTTTCTCCTGTATCAAAGTTTTTTCCCTTTTAAATGGGCCCCATACATAACTTAAAAAAAGTATAAATAAAACAAAATTTTGTTATAGTCAAGATTTGAACCAATGACCTCTTAAATACAAGTCTAGCATTGTAACCACGACACCACAATAGTATTTTTCGTATTTTATTAAACGGAGAATAGAATTCTCCGTTTTGAATTACACGGAGAATAGCATTCCCAGTGTTAAAAACACATTAGAATGTTCATTCTCCGTTTTAATTTGAAACGGAGAATGATATTCTCCATTTCATTTGTAACGGAGAATTATATTCTCCGTTTTGAACTGCACGGAGAATGCCGTTCCCAGTATTAAAACGATTGAGGATTCTATTCGTCGTTTAATTTGGAACGGAGAACGGCATTCTCCGTTTAATTTGAAACGGAGAATAAGATTCCCAGTGTTAAAAACACATTAGAATGTTCATTCTCCGTTTTAATTTAAAACGGAGAATGATATTCTCCGTGTCATTTGAAACGGAGAATGATATTCTCCGTTTTGAACTGCACGGAGAACATATTTTCTCCATTTTTGATATTTTCTGTTTTGAACTTGGAATTTGATATTCTCCATTTTTATCTAATTGTCTTCTCAAACTTTTGCATTGGAGAAAATATTTTTTATCTAATTGTCTCGTGTGAATGACATCTTGCCACATAAGAAAGACATTGTCTTAAGTCAACGACGTTTCATTTTATTCCATTAGCTCTTTGTCGCTATTTCGCTTTTGTACTTTACAATTACGAAAATCGTGACCCGATTTTTTACAAACTCTACATACTCTATGCTTCGGGATAGGCTGACTTTCTGTAGGCTGGCTTGATTTTCCTTGAGAATGCCTTCCTTTTGTTGCTACCGGATTTGGCTCTTTTAAAGCTTCATGCACTCCATGAACTGCATCAGCTACCATTTGTTCTTCTTCACCAATATCGGTCACCATTTCTTTCAACTCCATTAGAACAGACGACATCAACTCCGTTCCCCTCTCTTGAATTTTGCTTGATTTTTTACAATAGTATGTAAACAGATTAACTTGTTCATGAATACCACCATACCTTCTGCTCTCAATACTGTCTGGGTGGATGAATCTTCTTTCTGAGCCAGGTCCGGAGAGATAACTCTATTTGCAATCCTTGAGCCAACAATTTTTATCAAGTTCTTTGGAATATCTCCAATTTGCAATCTCTTCATTGCTGAAAAAATATGCCTACAAGGAATCCCCTTGGTCTCCATCCACAAGCATTCATAATTTATGATGTTGTCGGCCGGATCAAATGTAACCTTCCGGTTGACACTGTTTGGCGACATATACTTTTGGACAGTGCAAACTTCTGACTCTCTTATGATGTGATGATGGAGAACAGTATATGCATCAGAATGGGTGATTTCCTTCCTTACATCTAAAAATACCATTTTAGTGTAAATTGAGGCAAATTTACCTTCTATTACGGCAATGCTAGTTTGATTCACAACTGGTGTTGAGAGTTTATCATTGACATGCTTACCCATCTGGCCGTAACGTAAGGCCGCCAAACCGTAGTCACAATTTTGAAGGGCCTTCCATAGTGGCAGCTTCTCATTCAAAAACCTTTTCAGAAATGCGTTCATAGATTCACATCTATTTGTTGCAGTAGAACCGCCAAAATAATTTCCACGTAGGAATGTGTCCGCCCATCGCTCCCTCGTTTTGTACAATGCAGTGGTCCACTCATTGTTCTCTACATTATAATCTGTTAGCATCTGCTGCCAACGGTTTTCAAATTCATCGACTGAATAGTACCTGTTTAGAAAACATGGACAGTAACTAAAGTTGTGATATTGTAACAACAACATACTTCAAAGTAAAGTAGCAAGTGTGCGATGTACCTTTTAATCAGAAGACTCAGTTTATTGTGAAAACCCTCTCAGTGTACATGTTTGGCAGCATTGTTTGGATATGCCATGAGCACGTTCGATGAACTACGCTGGGCATTAAATCCTCAATTGCTTTATTCATGGATCTGCAACCATCCGTGAGAACTGTCACTGGTAATTTGCCATTCATACACTCTAGGAATTTTTCTAGAACCCAAGAATATGTCTCTGCAGTCTCATTATGGATCATTGTAAACCCAAACACACAAGTCATCGCATGATTGTTTGTACCCACTAGAACCACCAACGGCATTTGACTTCTATTTGTTTTATATGTAGAATCGAATGCTAGTAAATCTCCAAATAATTTGTAATCGAATCGACATGCACCGTCAGCCCAAAAGAGATGGGTCAATCTGGAACTTCGTCTACCTTGTACGCGTAGAAGAAATCTGGGTCACTGCCCTCCTTAGATTGAAGAAATGTAAGTGTTGTCGTAGCATGAACATCGTCTAGTGCTCTACTATCTTGAGCTAGAGCGTTGTATAAATCCTTTCTCGTCCATCCAACCTTATCCCAGCCACCTTTCTTCTGGACAATTAAATTCCATATCTGTCCAGTCCCCATACCTGATTGCTTCATAAGCTTAATTTCTTCCAACTCTGTGGGTGATATCGTACGATGGGATCTCAAAAAAACTGTTTCATAATCATTCGCCAGGTTATGGTTGTGATGTACATAAAAAATTTTGATGGACCACATCTTTGTTTTATGGGTGTACCCAATACGAAAAATTGCTTTACAACCACTTCTGCTTTCACTTCTTGGCTCACGAACCCTGTTTGGAGCTTCCTTGTATTTTTTGTGTCTGAATCCCGCATTCGAACAACACCAACTACGGATCATCACCATCCCAGATTTGTTTTTCTTTACCTCGTTCTTTCTAATACTGAAACCATATGCTTTTGAATATATCCGGTAGAATGTCTCTGCTTCTTCAATAGAGTTGAACTGCAGACTGACAATATCTTCTTCTAAGAGATGTTTTGGATCTTTGTTAATTTTGGCAGACTGTAATATTTTTTTCATCGTCACTGCATCGAAATCCAATGGAGATTTACCGTCGTCCCTAAGAACAGAATAAAAAAAATAAACATGAGAAATAGATGTAAAATATAATGCATTTCTTAAATCTATTAGAAAGGGTGATGCGAAATAACATTTCGTTGTTTGCGTTGATGTCGTCGTCGTCGTTATTATAGCAGCAGTAGCAGCAGCAAAAACTGCAGCCATAGCAGCAGCAAAAGCAGTAAATAAGCCCCCAATAGCCCCCTTTGACCCCCATTTAACCCCTATATAAATACCAATATATACCCCTATATACCCATATATATACCATATATAAACCTATATATCCCCTAAATAACCCCCCAACTAGTCCTATGTAGAGTGAGAGTTTGAGTGAGTGTGGGTGATTGGAATTTAGTTAGAGGGTGAGTGAAAGGGTGATTTTGAGTTCCGAGTGTCGAAATGCGTCCAAATTTGAGATGGGACTTAGATATGTAAATTAGATTTTGTGGGTAGGCTCTTAAGTTAAAATCGGGGTTTCGTTGGAGATTAGGAGGAGGGTATCTCAAGATATCATTGAGTATCTTACGATACTCAAGATAATGAGATTTTTACCCTTTTTGACTTTTAGATATCAAGATACCGTAATACGGTATCGAGATTCTAGGAGAGGGTTTAAATACCATAATATAGAGTGGGGAAAATCTTAGGGTGAAGTAGGAAAGCCTAGAGTGGGAGTTAGAAGCTAAAGTGGGATTTTTACCAAGATAATGGGTAAATCAACAACATGGACCGTAAGATGGACTGGATGTCCACCTTACCTAGAAAACTTGGTAGGTAATGTTAGTGTAGGTTGGTATCCTACTACCCTAGGAAGCCAGGAGTGGAACTCCTAAGGAGAAGCTACTTGGCCTTAGTATTAGAGTAGAAAGGGTAAACGGGATAAGTTGGGACAATATCCATTTCATAACATATGGGTTTAATACCTTAAGATATAGCTAAAATTAGGTTATGGTTGGTAATGGTTAGGAATAGTGGACTTGGACTAGTTTTGACCTTGGTTGACCACGGTTGACTATTTTGACCAAAAGTCAACCGAAGCCTAAAATTGACTAGAACTTGACCAAACTTGACCAGTTGACCCAAAGTCAACTGTTAGTCAATGTTAGTCAAGTTTGATCTAAAGTTGACCTAGAGTTGACCTAGGGTTAACCAGAGTTGACCAGTTGACCAAAAGTCAACTGTAAGTCAACCGTTGACTAAAATCGATCTAGTTTGATTCTGTTTGACTTGTATTAACCCAGTATGACTTTGTTAGGCCTAATATGACTTAGATTGACCTTGTACAATCTAGTTTGACCTTGTTTGACCTAGATTGACTTAGTTTAACGTGTCTTGACCTAGTTTGACTCAGTATGACTTAATTTTACTTCCAAACCATTATATTGATACAGTATTCCATCTATAGGTCCTCGAGGCACTGTTCTTGGACTCAGTCGACTTATCCATCACATCACAGGCGAGTACATTCTCTGATAATATTTCTGTTTTATGATATCGTCTTTGTTTCTAGTATTTAGTGTAGATATCCTTGTTCTCTTGACACATTGTTCACACGGATTGGTATTTGTCTGGATCCCGTCATAAGATGTTATTTCTCTATATATGGTATGCCTTGTGCAAGTCTTCCTAGTTCCTTGTGCATATTGTACAGACAGGATTCCTGCGAAGGCTAGCTACCTTCTCAGAGAATCACGTGTCATGACGTGTCATGACTGGATCCACTATATTAGTCAGGGATGGGGGTGTTAGCGTAGATATGTGATCAATATCCCACAGTATTATATTGTATCATCATTGTATAGTATTAATCATACACTCGCGTATGATTAGCCAGGCCAAATATTGTATCAGGTTCTAAGCCGATCACATGTTGAAACTAATACTAAACTCACATAGATATAGTTCCAGATTTTTGTACATGATATATACTGTTTTTTTGTTCTTACATTCAGTTACAGTCTTGACATGCCTTACCATGATTCATGTACACCTTATTTTACCTCGTATATTCTCTCTATTTACTGCTACATTTTCAATATTGTCTAACTAGAACTATTATTTCACTACCAAAATTTATCGTTTTAGCGACGGCCACATACGTAGCGAAACCGACGGTAATTACCATTAGCGACCGATAACCGACGGATTTTGGCCAAAATAATCCGTCGGCAATCAGCTCGTCGCTAATAACGTTCCGTCGCTAAGTTGTCGTCACGGCAACGGAATAGCGACGGATTTTTGACGTCACAATACGAAGTATTAGCGACACGTTCCCGACGGATTTTCGTCCATTTCAACTATTAAGTATTGAACTGTGTAGGAAATAGCGACGTAACTTTCCGTCGGTAACCCGTCGTAACAGCGTATCAGATCGTATCGATCCGTCGCCAAGCCGTCGGTATCCGTCGGTACTTAACAACGGATTTGCGACGGTCTTATGACGGACTATCCGTCGATCAGGTTCTGGAAATGCTTGGCATTTCCAGCACCATGGCGACGGAATAGTCGTCGTGGACCCGTCGCTACCGCGACGCCACAGCGACGGATTGCTGACTGATTATCCGTCGCCATGGTTCTGGAAATATCATGCATTTCCAGAACCATGGCGACGGATAACCAGCCGCTAATCCGTCGCTGTATTTGGCGACGGATTAGCGGCTGGTTATCCGTCGCCCTGGCGACGGCTATTCCGTCGCTGTTCCGTCGAAGCTTATACCACCAGAACGTTGCCGACGGATGATCCTCGCTAACCCGTCGCTGACTGCAAACAGTTTAAAACCTCCAGGTAGCGACGGCTTATCCGTGAAAACCCGTCGGCAACTGGGAATATCAGTCGCTAAACGGTCACTAGTCCGTCGCTAACTGGGTTTTTTGGAAAAAAAATTTGGCAGCACTTTTCCTGTTCACAATATATGCATAAACCAAACCAATATATAATGCACACCAATTATCCAACAATCACACAGACCAAATATATAATGCACACCAATTATCCAAGAATCACATAGACCAAATATGCACATACGACCAATTATCCAAGAATCACAGACCAAACCAAATTAATAGAAATAAATATCAATTATCCTAAAGAGTAACATAATATCCGGTGCTATAAGCCGATTATAGCACAATTAGTTCAAAGCTCTCACAAATAATCCAAATTTTCTTAATACAACATTTTAAGGAGGAGGTCGATTGTCCGTTCCCGTATTCGACCGACGCATATACTCCCACAAGGTACGGAGGTAAGGCGTCGTAGACAGTGCTCGGAAGTCGGCGAAGCTGCTCTGCGGACATGAGATCCAGGAGTGCCGTCACAGCCGTAGGCGGTAGCACAAGGGCTTCAGGGTTGAAAGAAAGGTGGCCCACGAAAGACGGACCGACACCTGCAGTCGACGGACCAGTAGAAGACGGACGAGCACCATCAGCAGACGTACCGGCAGCAGCAGACGCCCCGGCAGCAGCAGACGCAGGCGGAAAGTGCGTGGCAAATTGCTCCCGCAAGGACGACACCACCTCGTGCAGCTGCGTAAGCTGCGACCTAACATCATCGTCTGCCCGGGCCACGGGAGGAGGCGGTGTCGGTGGAAATCTCTGTGTCGCCATATGCAATGGCCCTAGGGAGCCGACTCCGTACAGGTACCCTTTCTTAAAGCCGCCGACGGTATCTACGAACAAGTCGTTCCGAGCAGCCAAAGAAGAGGGCGTCCGGAAGGGCGTCGTTTCACCGACATCCTCGGTGTCAGTTAACTGAGCCCGACTAAGGGCCTCACGATACGCAGCCTATCAAATAAATGTGTTTATATTATAAGATTTACCTAAGTTGTAATCTAAATCCTATGTTTCACTAAGTTAAGTGTGAATCCTAAGTTTACCTAAGTTATAGTCCGAATACTTTTAATTCTAACGTTAACTCATAATCATAAGTACTTACATCAGTCTCCTTCGCCCTCTCGTCGACGAAGCTCCCGTCCTTCCGTCTTTTGTGCGTATGCTGGAAGACGTCGTGCATGGTGACCGATTCTGGCGCCCTTCCCTCCTTCACCGCCCGTTGGGCCTGCATACAAAATTTGCGTAGAAACTAATTAACTCCTTTAATTAATAATACCTAATTCGATAGTGAAATAAATTTACGGTTGCTCACCAGATCTGCAAGTGTCGCTGCGTGAGACCTTGATCCTCCCGTATGAAGGCCCGCGACAGATCGGTTCACCTTCGCCTTCTCCGATTTCTCCTTGTATGCAGGGTTATCCATCATGCCTAAGATGTCCTCATAATAGTCCTGCCGGATCCAATTCGGCCTCGTATGCCCCATCTTTAGGTCATGAATCATATTCCGTATCTTCTTCGAGCATGCGCTTCGGTAGGTCCTGCGGATCCCCTCCTCGCGATGGGGGGGCCACCAGTACGTTCTCTAACACAGAAAATCAATTATCACGTAATTTACAAAATGGTTGATTAAAGAATCACATAGACTTAAACAAAATATATATATACCCTCAACTCGTCGAGCCAGACGTACTGCTCGGTTGGGGGCACCGACGTAAAGTTGAGGTAAGGACCGTGGAAGTTAGCCCTGATAATTTCTCCAAGGGCCCTGCCAACATTAAACGGAAAAAACCTGCAAAGAAGAAACGACTGAATTATTAACTTGAATAAATGAAAGAAATTTAATAAATTAACTTAAATTTACTTACGAGGTCCCCGCGGGCCATAGCTCTCGTCGAAACTCGCCTCTCGGCCTCTCTGGTGCCGTCGGAGGATCCGCGGGTCCGCGTATGTACTCTCCAGTAACCGGATGGAACTGAGTATGGGGGTACTCCGGGCCCACTGTACAGTAACTGGGGCATCCCCTGGTGGATCCGCTGCTGGTGGTTCCGATAGCGGATCGGATCTGCTAGCAGATCCGGACTGATGCCTCGATGAAGTGGTCGATCGAGTACGGGATGCGTCTGTGCCCGGGGTACTCTCCGGGTCGGGCTCTCTCGATGGGGTCACATCTCGGGAACTCTGAATGCGACCACGACTACCAGCACCAGTACGACCCCGACCACGACCCGCACCACCACCACCACCACACAACCAGCACCACGACCACGGCCAGCCATCATGACCTGTAAATAGAACACATAAACATAATTAACAATATGAAAGTGTAAATGGATATAAAAAACTAAACTAAAATTACATACCACCAGTAGGGAGACGAGTGTCGCCGCGACGAAAAAGACTAGGAGTGCCATCTGCAATAAGTAAATAATCGAATAAAAAAACATGAATTCACGTAATTGCTTTTATGAGGTCAAACTTAATTCACGTAATTGGAAGTGTTTTTACTATACAACAATTTTAACATAATCATCGTCTTCGTTCTCATCCTCGGCCTCGTTTTCATCATCATCCTCCTCATCATCCTCATCCTCATCCTTATCTTCATCGTCGATTTCATCTGTATCCTCATCCCCATCAAATTCTTCTTCTTCTTCTTCTTCTTTCTTCTTCTTCTTCTTCTTCTTCTTCTTCTTCTTCTTCTCTCCTCAAAATTTGGGACAAGATGCCTCTTTCTCCCCTGGTTGACAGCTAAGTCTTGTGTATCAACCTCTTCCTTCCCTCTATTTTCCTCAACAATATCTTCAACATCCATTGTATCTGAGTGTTGTCCCAAGTATTGGGACTTTTCGATCTGGTCCTCTTGGTATGCTGGGTCTCCAACGTTGAATGTATTTCTAGATTTAATCTTGCATACTGTCCACCAGTCAAATCGATCTCTACGACGCCTTGGGTAGCTTGTATAGTAGACTTGAACAGCCTGATTTGCTATTGCAAATGTATCGGACCCTCTATACCTCCTGCGATGATTTATATCGACGAATCCAAATTGTTTATCAATTCTCCAACCGATATTTGGTGTCGTATCGAACCACTCACATTTGAACATCACAATATGCATATCATATGGGCCAGTATATTGTAAATCTACAATATCCCGAAGCACTCCATAATAGTCAAAGTCCGGCTCGTCGTCATAGACGGTGCCTCTTATGCAAACACCGGAATCCTTGGTATTGATGCCGTCATTAATAATTATTTGTTTTCCGATACCAATAGTCACACTAGCGTTAATTACCTATAATTCCTACCATGTCTACAATCACACATTACACCCCAAGCCGTCCTGCATGCTAATTATAATAGGCACATATATATGTATATCACAGTTAGATGTATAGACCATGAACCCAAACACTGACTTATGTAGATGAAGAACTCGCACTGTCCTTGACACAGTGAACATATACACCATGAACCCAAACGCCATATTCACATTTACTAATCCAAACACCACCAAACTAATGGATAACACCCAATATGGATAACACATTATTTAGCCATATATAAATTAGATGAATTTGATAAGCAAAGCCCCCCGCCGCCCCCGACCAAAGCCCGCCGCCCCAAGCCCGCCGCACAGCCCCCGACGCCCCCGCCCCAAGCCCCGCCCGCCCAGTCCCCGACGCCCCTGCCCCAAGCCCGCCGCCCAGGCCCCGACGCCCCCGCCACAAGCCAGCCGTCCACCCCCGACCCCCACCCTAAGCCAGCCGCCCAGCCTCCGACGCCCCGCCCCAGCCCCAATCCCAATGTCCCAGCCCCCCCGCCGCCCCCGTCCCAAGCCAGCCAGCCCCCCCGACGCCCCCGCCCAAGCCAGCCGCCCAGCCCCTACGCCCCCGCCCCAAGCCCGAATGTCCCCAAGCCCGCCGCCCCCGCCCCAAGCCAGCCGCCCAGCCCCCGACGCCCCCGTCCCAAGCCAGCCTCCCAGCCCCCGACGCCCCCCCCCAAGCCCGAATGTCCCCAAGCCCGCCGCCCTCGCTTCCCTACGTCGACACCGGACACAGAGAGAGAGAGAGAGAGGAGATTACCTTCGGGAGAGAGAGGATAGGACGTCGTCGCCGTTCACGAAGCCGCGCGAGAGAGAGAGACAGAGAGAGAGAGAGGAGAGAGATTGAATTTGGAGGGAATGCCAAAAGTTCTTCCCGCCTTTTCATTTAAGTCTGGAACGCTCATTTAGCGACGGAATCGCGACTACAAAAAATCCGTCGCCAGGTTGTCGCTATTATTGATTATCCGACTGAATATCCGTCACTACGTAGTCGAAGATATGTCCCGCCAATTATATACACAATTCCCGCCAAATAAACGACTACGTGGCGACGATCGAAGATCCGTCGCTATAACACCGACACACTAGCGACGGATGTGCGACCTTTCCTGCCCCTAAAATTAAAATAAAAATGGCAAATGTTTGTGGTCGGTAATCAGTCGCTGAGCGGCCACGAATCCGTCGCTAATACCGACGGAATAATTCCGTCGCTAAATCTCCGTCGCTAAATGAGCGTATTTTGGTAGTGAAGGCAACAACACAATCTTTTCGTCTTCCTTGTAACTCCGCCACGTGGCCCTCTTTTGATGGCTCATGAAAAATCTTGAGTGATTCTAGGAGCAAGCATAATTTTAAGAAACAACTTCCAACAAAACAACTTTCTCATCTTCTGGGTACATGTATTATTAAATTGTGTAGCTAATAATGCATGAGGAAGCATGCAACAGCAATCTCCACGTGGCCCTCTTCTGTATGATAACGCATGCAGCAGTATTTAATGCTACGAAACCCTATTGTCTTGTTATGTGTTGTGTATCCTATGTGGCATGAGGCAGAAGACAATAACTTGCATAGGCGGCTATATTCACAAATGACAATAAGTTTAAAAATCATCTCCAATGCAAAAAGTATTGAGAAGACAATACAAAGTAATTTTTACGACTTCCAAGACAACTTTTACTCTTCTAATAATATGGTATCAGTGTTTATTATTAAATTGTGTAGGATAATGCATGCAGAGCATTTAATGCTACGGGATCTGTTGTGTAAGGAACACAACCTGTGAGAGAGAACCCGAGAGAGAGAGAGAGAGAGAGAAAGAGAGAGTGTAGGAGATGACTAGATTTTAAACTTAAAATTTAATTTTTGGTTATCATTACTAATAACTAGTTCGCACATACGAGTTTAGACGAACACTAACCGAGCCCCGAGCAACGTGACATCAGCTAGCTAGGTTTCTAATACCGTGGCATTCCTGTTAATTTAAAATTTATAATATTATTGAAACTATATTAATACTAAAATTTAAAATAGTTTTTGATTTAACATTTACTTAAAACTAGTTAAAGTTAAAATTGTATTCTTTTTTATTAAAATGTAATTGGAACTACAATTAATATTAACATTCGCTTGTCCCGTAGTTTAAGTCGTATTTTACTGCTTCTTGCTTAAGTCTAAGCACCCAAAGAACTTGATTGTTCAAGTCGAACGCGTGCACACACGTTCCCTCGATGCAAGGCTTGACGTAGCCCTTGCTTGTCAAGTCGTTGCACGAACACATTAGAAAAGAGTTTGTTGGGCTATCGAAGTATAGCAAGCACCGTCCCGTGTCACATGCATTTGTTAAGCAGTGAAAGGGTGTGAAGGCCACTGGCAATGTCAAGCCATCACGGACTATAGCTGGGTTAGACGACGACCCTTTTGCTGCGGGCCGAATCGGTCCCTTGGCCTAGGAATGGATTGGTTGAAGGAGCAATACACAAGAATAGACTGCCATATTGGCAGAATTATTTTTGGTATTCCCGATGAGGCAGAGTTTTCATTTTTCGGTGAGGCAGAGTTTTCACCATCGACTTGATTCCAGGGACGGCACCAGGACCGAGAGAGTCTACAGGATGACACCTTCAAAGTTGGAAATCTTGTACAAGATGATTGAAGAACTTAGAACCAAAGGATTCATTCGTGCTAGTGGATCGCCTTGGGGAGCACCGATACTTCTTGTGAAGAAGAAGGATGGTGCGTCAAGATTATGTGTTGATTATCGTACATTGATGACTTATTTGATCAGCTCAAGGGAGCGGCTGTATTCTCGAATATTGACTTACGGTCATGAGGGTACCATCAGATCAGAGTCAGAGAGAAAGTCATCCAGAAGACATCATTCAGATCGAGGTATGGACATTGGGATTTCCTTGTTATGCCATTTGGAGCGACCAGTGTGCCAGCCGTATTCATGGACCCCATGAATCGTATCTTCATATACTATTTGGATCAGTTTGTGATAGTGTTCATAGACGACATCTTAGTCTATAGCTGTAGTGCCCCGTCCCTACATCGTGCCCGTACTCCGTCCACGGGGTGCGCGAGAAAGGAACACTGTCGCTATTGATTCGGTCGGGACCGATAGGTCGGGATCGATTGACTCGATCGAACGGGAATGGTTGAATTAAGATCCATTCTCTCGCCTGAAGTAAACTCAAGGTGAGTGGCTGACCCTCCTCTTCTCGACCCCCTTCCTAGGTAAATCGATAATGTTGTTGCGAATGAAAGGATAAATGCAAGGGCACAAACACGGGAAAGCGATTGAGTTTTCAAAGATAATGTAGACTATGTCTTATTAATCTAAAAGGAAAATATGTCTTTGCACGGTTATGGACAACTTGTCGACAAGGCGGTAGTTTCCTCGATCAGCAACCCGGGACCACGGGACCGTTTCGACCTAGGAGGAAACAAGGTATAGTCGTGCATAAGGTTTCAGCACAGGTTAAGCGGGGACTTGCATCAGAGCTAGCTACTTGCATTGAAAGGACCCCGATTAACAAAGCTATACGTCCAGGATGGCTTGTGATGCCAGTGACGTCGAAGAGGGACGAGGCGAAGGAGGTTAGCCACTCGCCTTAGACTTGCTTCAAACGAGCGACTGGTTGGCTGTGCTGACGTCGCCTACGCGATCACCTACAACCCGCTGAATATGGGACTTGGTTCCAGAGAAGCCATTCTATAACGTGGAATGGATCTTAATTCAACCGTTCCCGTTCGATCGACCCAGCCGATTTCGACCTATCGGTTCCGACCGAATCGGTAGCGACATTGTTCTTTCTCGCGCACCCTATTACGACCCGCACCCGGAGTAAGGGCATGAGTGCGTGACAGTGTCCCAGCCTACACCACAGAAACGACGTAGAATGCTTAGTTCTACTATCTGACAACAGTTTAATATCAAAACCAGTCGAGAACGGTCACTCCGAATGGAGGACAAGCAATGTCAATATAATATACCCAATAAGCTATTATATTGTTGCGACCGTCCAGTATTGGTATTTATGTATGGTATTTATGGTGCACATCATCTTAATTCAACCGAGTAGTTCAAAGGAGGAAATTATGTATGGTATTTATGGTGCACATCATTAGGACGGGTTGCGACCGTCCAGTGTTATGATAAGCTATGATATCAGTAAGTTTGGGATCCTTCGGATATTGGGCTAGCATCCCGTATCGAAGCGATCATAGTCTTACACATAAGGATGCCAAAGATGCATTACGGTGAAACACCGTGACCTTCATATAGATAGGGCCGGTGGGCTGAGATTAGCGCTGGGTGCAGGCGCAGGGCCTGCCATCCTTATGCATATGTTTAAGTTTACGGTTGGTTGGTTGAGTGAAATGATATGATTTCTTATGTAAAGTTCTAACCTTGCAGGCTAGGCAAATTGGACATAGATGAGCACGATCACTATGTTTATGTTAAGATTATGTCTAACTGTATCTGCCGCAGGGACACGGTAGTGGACAAGTTCAGGATATGTTCGGCTCGAGGCGGGGCTCGGCTTGGACGTGCCGAGGCATGGAGTCCTTAGCGTTCAAGAGGAGCTACCGCATTGACGTTCGGACTTGCGACATGGAGATGTTCAGCGGAAGACTACTTGTTGGCTATAAAGAGGCATAATGTATGGAACAATATACTCCTTTGTGAGCTAGAGAGATCATGAGCGTTGTAGCCAATTGGCATGTTAAGTTGGGCTATTCAGAGCCATTGTAACCTTCAGTTCATTATCAATAAAAGAGATTCTTGTTGTATACTACGTTTTTCTTTCGCTGCTTATGTTATCAATTTGAGCTATAAACACTATTATGAATCTGTTATCTTGCCGTGCACGAGCGCAACTCCAGATTAAATGCGGCATTACGCCCCAGCGAGGACGATAATTCGGGTAAAAACTTGATAATGATGAAGACGGTAACTCGGTCGACAAACGTAAGTATCGAGGCATGATCGGAAAAAATTTACAGTAGCATTAATATTAAATCTACATTGGCTTTTCTGTTAATTTAAAATTTACAATATAATTAAAACTAATATTACGAAAATGCTATTTGCTCCCAAAAAATTTGGATGATACCATCTTCCATTATGTGGCATATGACATGGTTGCTAACATGACAGCTGACATGACAAAATTTAACAATAAAATTAATATTAAAATTAACATTAATAGTAAATAAATAATTTAATATTAAATTAACATTAATTAATATTAACATTAATATTAACATTAATATTAATATTAACATTAACATTAAATTAGCATTAGCATTAACATTAACATTAATATTAATATTGACATTAACATTAACATTAAAAAATTTGGGTAATTAATTTTTGGGGTTAAAATTTGCCACGTCAGCTGTTATGTCATCTGCCATGTCAGCTGTTATGTCATCTGCCATGTCAGATGCCACATAATGGGAGATGGCATCACCCAATATGTTGGGAGCCCAAACGACTAATTGTTAATATTAATACAGTGGCATTACCGTTATTTTCCAATAGATTCGTGCCTTGTTCGGTCACACCCCTCCACGAGCAGGTTACACCCCCCTAAACGAGGGGTTAAATAGCCTTTTCAAAGAAGAGAACCCATCCGACTAGAGAGAACAAAGGAAAGAAGAAGAAGAACAGTCGTAATGGAGAGGAGCAAGATCACTGCAGCGGATGGACCGTCATCCCTACCGAGATTCTCTCGATGATACTGGTACTGTCGGGGATGCCGGCGGACGAGGTAATGTGCAACGTGGCCCCAGTTTGCCGTTCGTGGTGGAAGGCGCTCAACGGTCCCTTAGACTATTGGTCTAACATCGACTTGGTGCAGTGGTGCCGGAGGACCCAGCAAACCGCTGAGATTAGTTTGACCGTAATGAAGCTCGTGCCTCGCAGTGAGGGATATCTAGGGTCCTTCTCCGCGTACAAGCTCGACGAAGCAGCCTTCTCTTTTGCATGTTTAAGGCCAGTGCAAAATTTTATTTGGTCTTATTCTAATACTTTATTTTTTCTATTACAAAATTTTACGTATACTTTTGTTAATTTCTATTGATATTTTTCCATTTTTATAATACAGTGGGAAATTTCTAAGGGTGCTGCGCATTCCGAAGTACGACGTGAGTGATGAAACTTTCGTGAGACACTTGGAGTTTTTTCCCTGTGCTGGAAAGAACTCGACATTAGCTACTGCCTCTATATCACGTCGACTGGAATATTTTCCGCCGGAAAGTATTGCCGCCGTCTGGTCAAGCTGAGTAGGAACATGCCCCCTCCAGATTTCATGCTCAGGAACATGTTCATGCTGGACACGAAAAATAAGACGAGGGAAATGTCGTGGCTGATTCGATGCCGCGTCTCGAGCACCTACATATGGGATTCGGCATGTTCAATGGAGACACGCTGCGATCTATCATATGCAACTGCAAGGGTCTTCACGTGCTCGACATACGTGGGTGCTTCAACGTGATCTTCGACGACGAACTCTGGAAAATTTGTCATTCAATACAGACGTTTAAAAAACCCTTTGATAATGTAATCCCAGTACCAGGAGAACCTGTATACGAGATGTATAATGATTTAGATATGTTCTATCATTCCTGGGGTGAATGGTAAAAACATTAGCATGTATGCATGCATGCATTTTTTTATATTTTTTACTAGTCTACATACAAGATATTTTTTATGAGTTCGATTCTCCATTTTGACAAAATTTTACTTTTGTCAATACTAATTTTTTACATGATTAATTTTTTTATAAATAAAATGGACTGTGATATAATGACGCCTAAGACGGCTCACTTCTAAGATTTCGACATTTTCCAACACAGATTTTACCATTAATACAACATCTCAGTGTAATCATATCCAAGAGATTTCGCCATTTTCCAACACAGATTTTACCTTATTCAAAATGAATTCTGGCGGTGCAAATTCCACTCATATTAGTGGTATCAGTGCCATTCACCATAATTAATGGTGATCGATACGAAAACATTGGTTTCTTTTTCACAACCCTTTAAAATCTATTTACAACAGCCAAACTAATTCATCTTCACGAGCCTTCAAAACCAATTTATATAGATTCAAAACTAAACTAACAGCCAAACTATTTAAAATTTACAACCCTACAGAACAGTCCTAAATGTACCATTCTCCGTCTTATATGTACCATTCTCCGTCCTACATGTATCATTCTTCGTCCTAACCTCCGTCCTAAATATACCATTCTCCGTCCTATATGGACCATTCTCCGTCCTACATGTATCATTCTCCGTCCTACAATTACCATTCTTCGTCCTAAATGTACCATTCGCCGTCCTAAATGTATAATTCTCTGTCCTAAATGTACCATTCTCCGTGTTAGAGGAACGGAGAATGGCCATTAACAGCCAAACAGCCAAACTAATTCATCTTCACGAGCCTTCAAAACCAATTTATATAGATTCAAAATAAAACTAAACAGCCAAACTATTTAAAATTCACAACCCTACAGAACAGTCCTAAATGTACCATTCTTCGTCTTATATGTACCATTCTCCGTCCTACATGTATCATTCTCCGTCCTACCTCCGTCCTAAATGTACCATTCTCCGTCCTATATGGACCATTCTTCGTCCTACATGTACCATTCTCCGTCCTACATTTATCATTCTCCGTCCTAAATGTACCATTCGTCGTCCTAAATGTACAATTCTCCATCCTAGATGTACCATTCTCTGTGTTAGAGGAACGGAGAATGGCCATTAACAGTCCCAAAAATTGTTCCATACTAAGTTAAAAGCATATAATAGCACCCAAAAAATGTTAACAATAGAAAAATTCTACAGAACCCAAACACCAGACTCGAACCTAGGCCTTCCATGTAAAAGCCAAACAGCACAACCAACTAAGCCTGGAAAGACATCAATAATGCTAAGTCTACTACCAATGCTTACAACACTCTTACAACCTTCACTCATTGCTGACATGTGGGCCATGGCCCACATGTCAGCAATGGGTGAAGGTTGTAAGAGTGTTGTAAGCATTTGGTTGTAACTGTAGCATTATATCCCCAACTTCCAATAAGGAATAAGAAGAGTCGGTTAGGAACGTGTATATATATACATAGGGGTCCCCATTCATCTGAGCAGGTTGCACATTTAACATGGCTCCAAAAAGATCATCTGGTTGGGAACCATTGCCAGAGTCTTCTTCCAGTCGTCGCCGAGCCTCTCCGCATGGAGCACCCTCTGCGCCGCCTCCGGCCCATGAATGGCTGGCAGCGCGCGGTTGCGGACTTCCTGACCTCCTGCGGGTTGTCACTGGAGGTCATCGCTCGACCTCTTCATCCGGCGCCCAACTTTGACCTGTAATCGATCACTCCGGAGGAACGGGATTCTCTGGAGAAGAGGGAAGCGTTTCGCCGCCTGTGCCATAGGGCGGGTGTGCGCACCCTGCAGGACTTTGCGGAGATCCTCCGCGAGGCCAGTGAGGGCTAGACCTCTTTTTTTTTTTTTTTCCTTTTTTTTACAATTTTTTGTCCTCCTCTTGTATACTTCTCCGGAGAATGTTCCGGCGACGAAGCTGGGATTTAATGAAATATAATATTTTGTTAACTCAATTTGGTTTCGGCTACAATCAAACTTTTACAACCTTCTTACAACTTACACCCATTTGCTAACTATAGCATTGCTCTTTATAATTAACAAATCTTGTTACGTCAAATCCATATATCAGCGACGATATCCCCATCAATGACTTGTTACGTCATAGAATTGATTATGCTGCCAGCGTCAATCTTGCTGTCAAATCTATCTTAAATATGATTACAAAGTAAAATAGAGGACAACTTTGAGTGTTTCAATTTTACTCTTTTCAAGTACATAGTCTTCTTATTTTCAAAAATTTAATCAAATATTTGAAAAAATGGAAATATTGAGATTAAACTTCACATTCTTAAATATGTTGTCAAATTTTTTAAATAAATATGTTTCCACCATGTTTTTTCTGCCAAATTTTTCAATAATTTATACGGAACACGTGGATATATACTAGTAATAATAGTAATAAATTTAATTTTGGAAAGTAGTTTTTAAAATTATGGTCTCAAAATCCCAAAGATTTATGTAGTGATTTCACATGGATATATACTAGTAATAACTAGTAATAAATTTAATTTTGGAAAGTAGTTTTTTAAATTTATAGTAATAAATTCAACCGTCTTATACTAGTAATAATAGTAATAAATTTAATTTAAGACTCAAAACTATTCTAATTTTTTCCACTTCTCAAGGTCACATAAGACGGTCGAATTTTCCCTCTTCTTCTCTCAAACCCTCTTCCTTCTCCCAAACCCTCTTCCAAACCCTCTTCTAATCAAAATGCCGCCGAAGAAACAACGACCGTCGCCGAAGAGGAAGAATCCACAAAGGGATGCGATACAGGCCCGAAGGGCAGAACTTGCAAGGGCGACGAAAACCAAAATTATGGTCACTAGGGCAGAGGCCGAAAGGGCAGCGGCGGAAGCAGCGGCGGCGGCAGCGACGATGAAAGCGGAGGCGGCGGCCAAGCCACGCGCAAAAAAGGCTAAAAACACTCATTGCTCGACAAAGACCGAAAAATCTATCTTCGATACAGAGTCGTCGGAAGACTCAACTTATGAAGATCGAAGGCGTACTCAAGCGAAGGCTAAGGTGGCAATGGATACAGAGTCATCAGCGTACTCTGTGGATTTTGAATCCTTATCAGAAGAGGAAAATGAAGAGGAAGAGCAATCATCAAATAAGTCCCAGGCTGGAGAGGAGGTAAAAAAATTTAAAGACTCTAAAACTAAGAAGATTTACATTAAATATTTCAAGAAAAAGGCTGTTATGCCTGAAAGATCAATTAAGATAGATGATGTTGAAGACGAAGCTTTCCTGGATATATTAAAATTCTATCAATTGGAGAAACTGAACAAATCCTGTCTTGAGAAAATCTCCCAAACAATAGTAAGAGAATTTTACTCAAATCTTCCGGCTGAAATTAAAGAAAAAGAAGAGGATCAACCACTAGTGTTTTCTGAGAGGGAAACTGATTAGGGTAATGCTACTGTCATCAGCGAATTTTATGGATTTGATCCAGTTTCTGAGTTTGATATGAAAGATATTGATAATGTTTCCATGACGGATGCAATTCATGAGATTACAGGTGTTTCAATGGGTGCCAAGACCCCTCAAAATGTATACAAAGATCAATTAAAAAACTTTGTATAAATTGTTGCATGCCTACGTATCTCAAACACTCAACCCTACTGGACATGAGTTTTCCATCCATCCTGAGAGAGTAAAAAAATTTATTATATGGGGAAGAAAAAAATGATGGATATAGGTTCCTACATGTTCAGTAGAATGATGCATCTCGTGGAAAAACCAACTGCAAGGACAGCTCTCCCTTTCGGAGGATTTGTATGCTCGATGGCTAATAAACATTCTGTCCCAAGCTTAGCAGGGGATGTTTATATTAAAAACAAAGGCCCCATGAGAAAACTAACCTTCACTCGAATGTTTGGAAAAACGGGCAGCAGCTGCAAGCAAACCATCAACATCTGGAAAACCATCAACTTATGGAATCAAAAACACTAAGGACAGGGTTGATGATCTATACAATTTTGTTGCTGCAAACTTTGAGAATGTCTTCAAAGAGATGAAGACTATATCCGACAACCAGAAATTGATTCTGGATAAGATTAACCAGATAGAGGTTGAATTTGCTGACCAAGAATAATATTTTCCTTCCCTCGTGAAGAAGGTAAATGGGGCTAGCCCAAACTCTTATGTAAAAATACACACTGTGCACATTGACACTTTAATGCTAGTCATCACTTTGATACTTCTATTTATGTTTCTGGATGTCATTTTTACATATACAGTGAGTCCATACTGACTATAATTTTTCTTAATCCGTCCCTCAAGGTGTAGGTGAAGGATATTTTGAGAAAAAAGAAGAAGTAGGAAAAAAACAAGAAGAAGAAGATGGAGATGGCTATAAAGATTCATCTTTTGAGTTTTGAATGTCTCTTATTTCAATTTGGAAGTAATATTTGACTTGTAATATGGTTCTGAATATTTGTTGGTCATGGCGGTCAAACTAATTTTTGTGTTTGAAATATTTTAAGACTAAACTTTTCGCTTGTACTAAGTGCATAGTTCATAATTTGTTTTGAAAATGTAATATGGTCTTGAATTTAGAGTAGGTCTGATATTTATTTGGATTATTGTATTATGAATTATGCAGGTTCTATGTTGAATTACTAACGTGGATTGGACAGATTACTGTAACGTGAATTATGCAGTTTATTGGACTTGGAATGAAGTATACTTAATTTGATTATAATTTTTTGGTTGAAGCGTTTATTTGGTTGGCAGTTGGCCTTCATAGATGATATTGATATTTTGGTGTATTCCTTTGATTTGCAGATGCCATCACAGATTTCATGAGTCCTGGGTGCATTCCTAGGGTTTATATGTGGCCTCATTACGGATGCATTCCTGGGATCACTAAAACTTTATTTGATTGTAATATGTTTTGCTTTCTGTAAAAAAATTATTACATCGATGCCATCAGTATGAATTCGATGCCAGTGCCTGTTCATCCCTTGTTATTGTTGAAGCAAAATTGTAATCCTGCCTGTTCATCCCTTGTTATTGCTGAAACATAATTGTAATCCTGCATGTTCATCCTTTGTTATTGCCATCAGTACATCGATGCCATCAGTATGAAGTCGATACCAGTGTAATGCATAATGTAATGTAAGAAAAATTCTCTTTGATAGTAGGTTAATTATATTCAAACATTCGCAAGAAATTTTGTTCAGCCATACAGTGGAAGCCTGATAAAATGATATTCGGATTTTCTTGAAAATGATTTAATATTAAATGAATGTACTATGGTAAATGATATTAAAAATACTGTAAATATTTGGTGAAAAAAATATGAGATACTTGAACATTTCCAGTCCTAAATGTACCATACTTTGTTAAAAGCACAGAGAGTGTCCGTTCTCCGTTTCAAAGAACGGAGAATGGCCATTCTCCATGTTAAGGAACGGAGAATGGCCATTCTCCTTGAGAATAGCCATTCTCCGTGTTAAAAGCAAAGAGAACGGCCATTCTCCGTCCATTCGCCGTGTTAAAAGCAAAGAGAATGGCCATTCTCCGTCCATTCGCCGTATTAAAAGCAAAGAGAATGGCCATTCTCCGTGTTAAAAGCAAAGAGAATGGCAATTCTCCGTCCAAAAAAATATTCTCATCGAAAATATTATCTTTAGAAAAGTTAAAAAATAATCCACCCGACCTCAGAAGCAGGTTTCCTCAGTTCACCACCACCACCATGACATGTAGCTTTATTAACAAAATATTAAATTGTTAAATGAAAAATAAAATTTCTGACAATGGCATGGGCAGTAAAATTAGAGCGGCGCCGCTGGTACTTCTCCTTGTTCGAGGAGGTCTCGACGACGTCCGACGTGAAGCGGACCGATTCTTCTCGGCGCAGCTGGTACTCCTCGTTGTTCTAGGAGGGCTCGACGACGTTCGACGCGATCCGAACCGATTCTTATTTCCTTCTTCATCTCCGTTTCTCTTTCCACCACAACCACCAACACCACCACCACGACGGCCTGTAACCAAAAAAAAATTACGAAATATTAAATTGGATGGACGAAAGAGAGAGTAAATATGAGTTAATTTAGGGTGTTCATTGAAAAAATTAAAGTGAAGAATGACCTGCTAAAGCAAGTTACCAACAGGTCAAAAGTCTAAATCAGCATTAAATGATGTTTCTACACTATTATTCAATCCGAACCATTGGATCAACATCCAACGGTCCAAATTTCGGATGTATCGATACATCCATTTCCAGCGAATGTATTGTAGAACGACCCATATATATATATATATATATATATATACACACATTAAAAAAAAAAAAAAAAACAATATATATATACACACATTCGACCCGTAGTGTGCCAGCGAATGTATTGTAGAACGACCCATATACACACTACGGGTCGAATGTGTGTGTGTATATATATATATTATATATATATATATATATATATATATATATATATATATATATAAACTCAACTACGGTCGAATGAATATCTCATGTGTTAGTTGAGTAGAAAGTGCATCAATAATTCCACTTTGAATACCTTAATCAAGGTATCCCATATTCTATAAATTAAAATAAAAATCTCTCGTCCCCATTAATGAGAGAATATATTATAATTATCCTGTATGACTCAAAAGAAATATATTTATAAGTACAAAAACAATCTTACATAATTTATATCTTATATTTATATGATATAAATGACTAAACATTTTTTAGAATTACATTTTATATTGATTGCAAATCTTGAATGCTTAATAATTAATTGTGAGATACAATTTAATATAAAAAAAATCAGTGCTTATAGCTATTTTTTATTTTGTATATTTTGTAATGAGATGTGAAGCCAAGCACTATAAATTGAGTGTGGAGTTGGTTGGTTGGTAGTGGGGAGAAGAGGAAGAGAGGGTGTAAAGAGGTCACATGGTCTGCACCCCACCCCATTGGGTACGTGTCATCTCCTTTCATAGTCACAACCAGAGGGGTCCGTATGCCCTATTCCACACGTGTCAACATTGTGCCCTCATTTGGTTCGCAGAATGGAAAGGAAAGAAAATTGATTTCTTGTTTTTTTTTTTTTTTAGAAAATTATAATTTTTATAGAAAAAAAAATTAGTGTTTGGAAAGATCGAAATTATAGTCCGAATATATCTTTACTTTTTGTTATAGTGTTTGGTATTTGTAAAAGAGAAAATAAAATCAAGTCAACTTTTCAATAATATCCTCGTATACTCATAAATATTTTTGTCTAAAAGATATTATGGATAAAAATGATAAATAATATTGTAAACAAAGATATTTTGGTTAAAAATTTTTGTAATAAATGAGAAAAAGTTGAAGGAAAAGTGATTCCTTAGATGGATGGAGGGAACAACTTTTCCTTTTATTTTTCTACCTCTTGGAAATCATTTTTTCTTTCCTAACTACTTTCCTTTGGCTTCCAGACGTAGGAAAGAAATCATTTTTTTCTTTCCCAAGTTCAAATTCCGGTAACCAAACGAGGCCTATGTTTACATTGTTTACAAAGTTTGTAGTCGGTAGGAGAGGGAGAGAAAATTTTGGAAGGAAGAAATATTGAGAAGAAAATAAATAAAAATAATGCTATTTGTTTTTCTAAATTATTCCTTCAAACTATTTCTCTTTGAGTGACAGTTGACATAACATGTTAATGTGACATATTTTAAAATTAAAATTAAAATTAACATGAATTTTTTTTGGATAAGTAATATTTTGGATTAAAATTTGCCATGTCAGTACCATGCTAGATGACACATAATATTATTTAACATGCCACATCAGCTGTCATATAAGGAGAAATGATTTAGAGGGACAATTTGGAGGTATGAATAACAATAAAAAATAAATATTACCTATTATTTGGTTGACCAAAAAGTAGGAAAAAAAGGGTAAAAAATAGTTTTTTGAACAAATATTAAATTACTATTTAGATAAAATAAATCAACATAAATACAATATAGAAAAAGATACAACCAATTAATTGAGGGATATCAAAATCAACATAAATACAACATGGAAAAAGATAACCAATAAATACAACATAAATTACTATTTTTTTAATTCTCGTTTTCTTTGGCTTCGAGACACAGAAAAGCAATAGCTTTTCTTTTCTAAGATTATAATTCCGCGAATCAAATATGACTAGCTTAGTACTATCTTACTACTAGCAGTTTTAGTTGGTCAACAGCTTCTTCTCTTATGTTAATTGGTTTCCAAAAATTTTAGGTGATAACATCTTCCATTATATGGCATCTGACATAAAAATGACATGGCAGCTGACATGTCATATTTTAACCTAAAAAATTAATTATCCAAAAAATTTATTGGTAATGTTAATTTTAATTTAATGTTAATATTAATTTTAATGTTAATACTAATGTTAATTAATATTAATATTCATGTTAATTTGAACTTAATATTAATTGTAGTATTAATTTTATTGTTAATGTTAATGCTAATTTTAATTTAATGTTAATATTAATTTTAATTTAATGTTAATATTAATTTTAATGTTAATGTTAATCAGCTAAACCTGTAAACATTATTATCTCTCTCCGTCACATCAGCATTTACTAGTAGTGAGCTAGTACTAAGCTAGTCATAGAGCAATTTTGTTTTCAAAATAATAAGCAGCAGCAACAATCTAGAACCCAGTTCCCTTGGGAGAGAGCTAATCATGTAAATGAATGATCTACACATTATTTTTTTCAATTTTTTTTCCAAATGATCTTTATACAAAGAGCTTTGTCATGCCTACAACCAAATGCTTACAATCCCTTACAACCACCATGTGTACGCCACATGTCGGATTTCGATTGGAGGAGAAGAGAAGTAGTCGGATAAGAGCATCTCCAACCCTATTGTCTTGTTAAGTGTTGTGAGTCTTAGGTGGCTCCTATGTGGCATGAGCCACAAGACAATGTCTTGTTTATGTGGCTCAAAAGACAATGAGATAGAAAAACTCTCTCCAATGCAAAAGTATTGAGAAGACAATAAAAAGTATTTTTTCCAACTTTCAAGGCAACTTTTAAGACAGCTACTCATCTTCTTTCTTTTTTCTAATATTTGTTATTCATAATTGATGACATGGAAGAGAAGACATTGTCAAGTGCATTGTCTAAAACAAGACAATCAACTTCACAATGTCTTCTTTAATTTTTGCCACATAAGTTTCACAATTGACTTGACAATTGCATTGGAGAAGAACTTTTGAATAAAATTTTGTCATTCATATGTGGCATTAACTTTTTTCCAAAGTCACAATAGGGTTGGAGATGCTCTAATATGGAGCCATGTAAAAGGGTGTGAGAGGAGAGATGAAATCCGGTATGATCCATGTGTAAAGAATGGAAGAAAGAGATTGTAAAAATGTTGTAAACATTTGATTGTAGGCTTAGCATTTTCCCTACAAATGACATCATACATAGAAGATCCTGCTGACATATGATTTGAATGTGGACCCTTGTTTCTCCAAGGATGATTCTTAGCTAGCAATGCAAAGAAATTATGGAAACTTGGGAGGGGTCCCTAGGACCCTATTCCTAGGACCCTATCCCTTCCCTTCCCTTGTTAGATTAAATTACTTTATAAAGCTATAGCTGTGGCTTCCTCTCATAGCTAGCCAGCCAACCCAGCTGCACTACTTCCATTTGTAGGTGCACCTAGCTCCTCCTCTTCTTCTTCTTCTTCTTCTTCTTCTTCTTGATCACCATGTCATTCTTTTCTCTCTCTCTCTCTCTCTCTCTCTCTCTCTCTCTCCCTACACATGATGCAATCAGAGCCGGCCCGGAGGTCTGGATGCAATGCATGTATCCAAAAGCCAAGTTATAAGTAGTCCTACACAAACCATCTTTCTCTTTTCCTTTCTTATTAAACATAATATGTAGGCCAGAATCCCTAGCATCAGTGGATCTGCCTCCCTATAACTGGCAAATGTTGAGCAAAAGGACTGTCTTGGTGTCCAAAAGTCTAGGACACTGTCTTTTGATGCAACCAGCAACAACCCCTCTCTCTCTCTCTATCTCGAGAGAGAGAGAGAGAGGGAGGAGTACAACTTTGATTTCCTCTTGGCTAAGCTTAGCTGGGAGCTTAGCTAGCTCATGACTCTGATGGTTTGTCAGCATGCAAGCATGCATGTGAGCGAGGCTGGCAACTGGAGATTGATGACACTTGTCAGCGTACTGTTGGCCTCTCTGCTTCTGATATTTTTTGAGGATGCACGTGTCTGCCTTGTAGCTAGTTGTAGGCCTGCCCTGTCTCATCAACTTCATATGCGAGGATATTTTTGTAAATACCTTCATTTAAAAAATATATAAAAACTAATCTATATCTCTACTATTTAAAAAAAAAATTGTTAACATGTAAAACTAGAAAATATCTTCATTTTTTTATATAGAACAGTTGAAAACTAACATATACGATTTTAACCGAATTATTTAGTTTTTCGTATAAAAACGAGAGTATATCTTAGTTTTTTTTAAAAAAATAGTAGAATTCATATTCATACTTTGTGGATAAGATTGGATCATATATATATATATATATATATATATATAGTTGGACAATCTTGATTAGCTAAATTCCTGACATTCAATCAAACATCCAAATCCATGTAGAGTTCAAGATTTTTCTAAGACTAGAGCCGAGGTAAAATATTTTATGTTCATTGTTGCATGCAAATAGTTGTCACGTATCCAATAATCAACTTCCATGATACATGACAGAAAATCTGACACGTGATATTATACCCCACTTGTAAATATATATGAAATAGAAATTATAATAGATTAAGCTTGCTAATATTTTGATTTTTTTTTACTGATTTTTGGACTTGTGTGTATGGAGAAGGTGTTCTTTTTTTTATTGCATCTCTACACCAAAATAGAGTACCATAAGACATGAAATTCTTTTGAGTTATTGATTGTAGAAATAATTTTATATGAATCATATCTAATCCTCTTCTTGGTTAGTACATCATGCAATTTATCCACTTAATTAAATGTCAAATGTAATGTCAACTTGCATAGTAGTAAATTACAACGTGACAATCGAAATGGTGATTTACTCGTGAGGGCCCATACTCGTGTATCCTTACATGATATAACTCTTTTTTCTCTAATACCTAGGTTGACAGTGTTATAGCTTAAAAAAAAAGCTTTTGAAAGCAATTTTTCTTTCTAGTTTTAAAATTCTTCCAAACATAAAATAGATCAAACAAATTTTGCTATTACATTTTAGGGGAGAAAAAAAAAGAAGGTTGTCAAAATAAGTAATGTTGAATTGTAGAGACTAAGGTTTCGTTTGGTTCGTGTAAAGGAAAGAAAAGAAAATTATTTATTTATTTATTTATTTTTTAGAAAATTGTTATTCTCATTAAAAAAATTATGCTTGAAAAGCTATCAAAATTGGAGGGAAAAAAAAGTGACTTGTGGAAAAATGAATCCTTCGTGGGTGAGAGGGACCATTTTCTTCCCATTTTTTTATTCTCTTCTTTGGAAATCATTTTTTTTAATTTTCTTCTCATTTTTTTTGTTGGTATCCAAAGAAATGATTTTTCAACCGCGAACTTCGAAACCAAACCAAATGTGGCCTAAATAGATTTCGAGCCTTCATTACCCTTAAACCAAACTTGACCCACTTACCAAATAAGCACGCATAAGCCTTAGATTAGAGCCACATGCTAATGCTAATGTAGTTTGTATGCATTGCTAAAAGAAATAAAGAAATAGAAAAGCACATAAAGGACATTGGACCAACTAAAGCTAAGGAGAGAGAGAGAGGATAAGGACCAAACTTGTTGATTAATTGGCTTTGATTGAGAACAAAAGAGAGGATTCTCCGAGTGACTTAATTAGCCAGCAAATGTACTTGTTTATTAGTGATGGTAACTTAGTAAGAGTGACTTCCTTTGTTGAAAGGAGATTGAAATGCGCATATTGGTGTTGGATTCCTCTCAATCACATGCTTAATCACTGTCTTTTGATTTATAATCAAAAGTTAGGGAGGGAGGGAGGGAGGGAGGGGCCTTAAACAATGGGTGTCATGCTTGTCCCGGACACCCCCATCCCTTGCTTCCCTAATTCCAACCCTTAATTGTACAAACATCGAGGTTTATTGTTGATTAATGACACGCGGAAACCTAATCAATTAATTAGGAGCTACGATCGAGGCAAAGAATCTTAACTTAATTTTAACTACGTGCCATTAACATGATTGGACAAGTTGCGTGGCGCATACTTCGAGGTGCACGTGCATGTATTGAGCGAGACAAATCGTGTAAGAGTTCTCCAAATCTGGCCTAGCGCCTCCCCCTCCCCCCCCCCCCCCCCCCCCCCCCCCCCCCTCCCCATCCCCAAGTCAAGTACTAGCGATATTTTTATCATAGTTCAAATGTAACCTAACTAATCAAGCTTAGACCAGAAACGTACGCAAGAATTTAAAAGAGAGGATCAATTTTAAATATAAAAAGTTCAAAAATAAAATTATATACTAAAACATAAAAAATATTGTAATAAGGGAAATGTATACTTGCCTGAATAATAGTCCAAATTTGTCGCATTGAGGGTACGATACAATTATGTTCCCATACATGCTTAATCCAAAGAGACTATTAACATCAATATATATTTATTTATTATTATTAAGTTAAATATTAAACTATATATTTTAAACTATTTTATGAATTACTAACCTAAGTTATAATTCCTTGATTTACTTATTAACAAATAACTTAAACGACATAAAATGTTACACACGTGTCTCTCTCTCTCTCTCTCTCTCTCTCTCTATATATATATATATATATATATATATATATATTTTTTTTTTTTTTTTTTTTTTTTTTTTTTTTTTTTTTAAACCAAGCGGCCGTGTCAAAGACACCCAGCCACCGCCTGGCCCGGGGGCCGTGGGCGAACCACCAAGCCGCCCCCGTGGGACTCGAACTCCGTCCGATATATATATATATATATATATATATATATATATATATA
This sequence comes from Iris pallida, assembly GCA_029216955.1. NCBI lineage: Eukaryota > Viridiplantae > Streptophyta > Magnoliopsida > Asparagales > Iridaceae > Iris > Iris pallida. The sequence continues at coordinate 394,882 of JANAVB010033419.1, forward strand.
TATATATATACTACCTTTTGAAGGACATGCAAGTATTAAAGATGTGGGAGGTTTAGTGTACTTTTTTATTTCAATGGAGTCAGTTGACCCCACTTGTTCCTTAGTGTATTAGACTTAGGAAGCCTATCACTTACTACAAATGACCTTAGATTTAGTCTAAGGATTTGGCCCTCGAAGTTAAGTATTTCAATTAACATCAACAAGATTTTTATCATAGTTTGGTGTTGACTCAACATTAAAAGTTCATCCCCTTTTACTATTGAAATTCATGCCATTGTCGATAGTCTATCAAATGAGTAAAAATTTAGGATTATATACTAGCACGTCCCTAAATGTCGAGGTCCATTTTAGACATTGATGTAACTTTTAAATTTTTATTTAAAACATGTTATAGAAAATTTAAAATCTCTATGTTATTATTTCTACTATTCTAAAAAAACTCTAAAGTAATAAAAATTTAGAATTATATATACGATAAACCATTGTCTATTTTTTTTATAACCTCACTTCATATCCAAAAAGAAAAGTTGGGCCTATCAATCGTGGTTGCATGCACATCCTAGCTTTAAAAAAAAAAACCTTGGTATCCTTCTCAACATTCCTTATATTCCACATAGAAGCTTTATTTGAGAGAGTTTTTTTTTAATGCCCATTTTACTTGAGTTAGTAATTATTTTGTGTACAATAAACATACCGAAGTCGTTAGTTTAATTTTTTCAAAGACAACGAAACTTAAAATATTATCTTACAACATTAGAAAGTGCACTTAGTAAAATCCGACCAAATAGAAACAATAATGCTAAGATATCAAAATCTGTTCATATATGATATGACAATTAATTATATGTTGATAATATTAATACGGCGGTCCTACATACGATCAATACGTAAACTGTCACATCATATGTTCAATAAAATACGATCAAATTTCGGACACTTCTCGAACATAAAAGATGTAAAATATCGTATAAGATTATTACATTACTTTGTGTCGAAAGATAAAATAAACGTATGTAACAACTAACAAGGGTGTTGCTTAGTCCAAACTCGCTCATAATTTATGGCACATTTTTAAATTAAGGAAATGAGTCGTTGTCAACACGGAGGAAAATTGTGTTGAGTGTTTTATTTTGCTTAGTATTGGTAAGAGACCATATCTCCTAATTTGACATGTTTGTATATAGAACCGAGGAAATACCTAAAAAAAGGGAATGGCCATTGACATTAGGGGTGGGGTTGTGGGGGACCTTAGAAATTTTAAGGGATTGTTGGTGTCTCGATCAAAGTGTAAGTCCATTGGGTGGGTGGTTAATTAATTAATCATGGGGGGTTGGTGCTTTAGTATCACTAATTAAACATGTATTAATTAAGACAGGTGAAACTGATCCCATGCCGAAACGTGTCATAGTCTATGCATCTCCACTAGACTCATGCTTTGATTACACTTTTATTCCAAGTTGTGATTAGTCTAATAATCGTTTTTTTTGGGAAGGAATTATTAATGATGATTGGGGATTTGTGATCCTCTCATTTCTGATACATTGTTCAAAGGATGACGAGTGAGTTACATGTCACCATGTGGAAGTCCACTTAATTCCTAATTGTTGGTTGGTTTTAAACTTTATGTTCAACAAGAGTGTTACTTCAACAAGAGTGTTACTTCAAAGGAGAGCAGGTATATTTTTTTCCTAAAATAGATGTTCCAATCATGTTCTATTTTCTATACATACAACTTTTTATATCTATAATTATAAAATTCTTTAAATAAAATGTTAGTCCCGGAGCTTGATCAAAGATGGTAAAACAGATGCAACAAAGATCTACGATGATACAAATTCCAAATAACCTGATTACAATATGGAGGAGGAAAATAAAGAAGAGAAGATCTCTCGTTCTTCCTTGCAAATGTGTTGCAATTGTGACAGAACGAGTTACAATAATCTAGAGAGAGATAAGAAGAAGAACAATGCTGGGGTGTCAAAACACCGTTGCTCAAAGCAAGATTCGCCCCACACGATCTGCTTCCAGGAACCAGCAAGTTTGAGGAACTTGTGGAACGCTCGAAGTCACCTCTGTTCTGACTCCTCGGATGGACATGCAATGGCGGCAGCAGCTCTCTCTCTTTCTCCTTTTCTGACTTGTATTTTTCGTGATCACCACAAAGGAGGCCAGAAGAGAGTATTTATAGAGAGAGGGTGAAAACCCTAGCCGCCTCTTCAGTTATGGAAATATTGAATCAAATCTTAAAAGATAGCAACGAAATTTAATTCAAATCCCACAAAGATAGGAACGAAATTAATTCAAATCCCACAAAGATAGGATCTGAATTAATTCAAATCCCATAAAGATAGGATCTTATTTAATCGCATTGATTCAGCTTTTCCATAACTGACTTGTAATCTGCACAGTCAGCGGATCCCTCCATGCGGCAGCAGCAGCAGCCTTGCCGCATGGACCACATGAGCTGTATGGACCGCATGAGCCGCATGGACCACATGGACCGCATGTGCTGCATGAGCCGCATGTGCCGCATGTGCCGCATGAGCCGCATGTGTCGCATGGGCCGCATGAGCCGTATGGCCGCTAAGTGCAAAGTGCGCCAACAAAACGCCACATTACGCCTCATGAGCCCATGAGCCCGAGTCCGAGTCCGAGTCCGAGTCCGAGTCCGAGTCGCTAAGCCCCTTCGGGGCTTAGCTCCAAATGGAATTAATCCAAGAGAATGACAAAAGCATTAATGCTTAATCCTTGGAGCCTTATTCTTACCTCCTAGTAAAATCACCCACATGGTTCCCTCCTTAGGGTCACCACCCCATGTGCATCTCTCAACAACACACCCAAGTATATATGTTGAGATAACTCATGGTTCATTTTCGATGTGGGACTAAAATTTACAAGGCATGTTGAGAGCAAGCTCTCTCCATGTAAAGAAAGCACCAACAATCCCCCACATATCACAACATATATATGTGTTCAGGGTTGAGCGTTCCCTACAGTAAATGTCCATTTTGCATTAGGATAGATGTCGCTGACGACTTGAATCTTCCTGCATGGGTTAAATAACAATGTGATACAAGAATGGACTACGTCTTGAATTCTGTACCACAATTGTAATTCTTTTCACTCACAAAGTGTAGTTACGTGTGCTTCTGGCTGCACATTAAAGGTCCTGTGTGTCACGACCCGATACCCAAATTATTGGGCCGGGCCGAGCCATGTCCAGCCTATGCTTGGTTAAAGCGCAGTAAGCTGTTCTAGAATAAACAATAAAGGATCTAAGCAGCTAACAGTTCTAAAATCACATTTAAGGTTCATTACAACACAGCATCTATAAGCGAAGGTAACATAAGCACATACTTGATAATACACTTTATAAGTATCTAACTGGAGACAAAGTCCAGTATCCAAATACAAGTACAGACAGAGTCTAAGTCTCAAAAAAAACAAAAAGATAACTAAGCAAGGTTTCCCGCTGGGGCCTCTACTGGAGCAAAGACCAGGTCCTCAAAATCAGTGTCATAATATGTAACACATAGCATTTCCTCCTCGAAAAGTATACCTACAACGTTATCCTGTCAGGACGGGAGCAAGTACAACCTCTACAACTAAAATACTGAACATATAATGAAAGAGATGTACAACAAGAAACATGGTGTGATAAATCTATAAAACAGGAAATACTGGAAACATGGCCTCATGGTACAACTGGGATCACAGTAACATAGTAACATAGGGAACATGGCATATCTGGAATTATGGTATATCTCATAATCTATCATGGCAAGGATACATATGCCATAGAGACAGATGTATATGTAATGTTTAAAACTGTAGCAGGTACGTGATCGGTCAATAGATGTACAAAGTGCTGAGGCACAATGTAAATAAAATGTACATACGTACAAGTGTACAAGCATAGGTGTACATCCGTACAGAAATGCGGGATAATGGCCTACGATAAGGTATGCATATAAAATACGACCTCGCTCGCTACTATAGGGGGGTCATGATCACGTACTCAACTGTCAGTTTCCCCACAACCTATATATATATAACATGTGAGAGATACGAGAACAGTAAAAACATGTGGGAGATACTGGGAGCAGTATAAGCATGGCAGGTACTGGAAGTAATATAACATATGAAGATTTAACTTGCTACCTCAATGATCAGTATTTTAACAGGGTTAATACATGTTCTAGCATTAAAAGACAGTAAATGAGTTTGTAGATGTACTTGCCTGGGATCCTGCTATCAATATGAATCAAGGCTCGGAGTGAAGCCACAGTCCTAAAGATGAGATAATACAATAGCTAATCAGGGTGAAAAGACATACTATAATGTCTAGTTAACTAGGGCAAACTAAGACAAACTGGGTCAGAGGTTGACTTATAGTTGACTTTGGTCAACTGGTCAACTCCGGTCAATTCCAAGTCCAATGTGGGGTGACACTATACTCAAACTAACTTTCTAGGGTCTAGAAATCAATAAGAAAATTAAGTCATGAGTGCGCTACTACGAGCCACTATATCGAGCTAGGCATATATAGTAATCTGGAGTGCACCATAACAGGCCACTATCTATAATTTGGACATAGAACAATACGTGAACATAAGCATGTACCATGTATATAGAGTGTACAATCATTCTTTAACTATCCAAGGTCATCTAATCATGTTAAGAGTCTATTACAATCGAGAAAATATCAAAAACGGACAAAAACGGACAAAAACAGCCTAAAACAGCATAAAACGGCATACCGGCGGTATACTGCGGCATACCGGCGGTATACCGGACTAAAGACAGTAAGTTTCTGGTGCCAAAAACGGCATACCGGCGGTATACTGCGGCATACCGGCGGTATACCGTTTTTCCAAACAGCAACAAAATCCAGATTTTCGCTAAAACTTGTTTCGGCCATAAAAACTTCATTTTAAATCAAAATTCGGACTTTCAAAAGTCAAAATTGAATAGAATTGAATTTCCAACAACATGGAAGTATTAGTTTTCACAAATCAAAACATTTGATAGATCAAAACCTCAAAATACTCAAAAATCATATCTAGAAACTCAGATCTACGCAATACTGTCAATCAAAACCAAAAGTGCTATATACTAAACATGTTAACAATTTAAAGAAGCAAATTATAGGCCAATAAAACTCTAGTTTCCATGGAAAATAAAAATAAAGTATGGTCATGCCACTTTTGAGCAAGATACACTTGCCTAGGTTAAGCTCCAAGCCTAATCTTCTAGTCCACCACCAAGAGGGGTACGAAACCACACTCTAGACCTCAAGGCCAAGCTCCTAGCAAAGCTCCAAGGGAAGAGAAAGGAAGAAGAAATGAAGAGAGAGTGAAGAGAATGAAAAGAGAGAGGAGAGAGAAAGTGAAAGGGTATATATAGAAGGGGGAATTAATCTTAGCCGTCGGATCGTGATCCATGTCAAAATCTAAGTCAATCATGGCCATTCAAACAAAACCAAATGTCCATTGGGTAATAGGGTGCATCTACACTATTCACGAAAATATCTAAATACTATTCATCAAAATATCCAAAATACTATTCATCAAAATATTTAAAATACTATTCATCAAAATATCTGAAATGGAAAATATCTAAAATGTAGAAAATTTGTCTGGACGGTATGTCGTCTGTATACTCCGGTATACTGGCGGTATGCCGGCCAAGGAAAAATCTATAAGTTAGGAAAAATTTCAAAGCATTACGAAAATCAAGAAAATACGAAATACGCTGCAAAATACGCATTTAAATTAATATAAAATACTTATCGAAAATAATTCATTTAGAAAATTTAAAATAAACCCTAAAATTCAGGGGGCTTACATCCTACCCACCTTACAAAAATTTCGCCCTCGAAATTAAAAATCATCCCATAGGTCAAACTATAACACGTAGCTGCTCTGGCTACGATACTCAAACTGCTATCCTTGAAATCATCTCTTCTGTTTCTCCTTACAATCTTTTTGGTTTAGGTTCAACTAAGTCCTTCTATCATAAACTACATCATGTATCCTTTAGAATCTTCCATATTAACATGAAATCTTAACGTATACCCTAAAATATAGGTCATTTTCTGGATATGTTTATAAGCCTACAATGCTTAATCGTCAACCATATTTTCAACCTCAATTGTAAATACTGGATTTCCTTATCGTATCCTAAGTATCCATATTCTATCAATCCACATGCCCTTTGCATTATTTGTCGTCAATCCTTTTCTACAGCTTCTCTTGAAATTATACGTTCAATTCTTATCCTTGGCGTAGAGCCTTCTTCTTTTTACTCAACAAGTCCTCTGAATATAAATTCTCGATTTCAAAACTCCCGATTTATTAATTACCAATGTACATATGTCTTTGTCTCGTTCTTTGTCGTTTTAACTGATATTTTTTCGATCTCGTACGCAATATTATATCTTATTCTAACTTATTCTATATCATTCCACATATCGATATACCCTATAATCACATATAATTAGCTATAGATAACCACCAAAATTCTACAAATGATAAATCCTCAATTCGTAAGTACAGGGTTCGGATCTTCAATCCGTAGTCACAACAATATAATATTTCATTTCTCCATCTTAGATACCCTGTCATCAAGTCATACTATCAATACAATCGTTCTTAATGGTTTCCAAGTCTACTACAATCAGTCACTCATACTTGTCCTATAAGCTTAATCTAACCAATCCTTAGGAAAAGTATTTATCACAATCACACAATACATCTATAGTTATACTACAGAATCAGTTAACGAGGTTTGGCTATTTCGGTCGCCTATGAAATAGAAGGTAACAAACTAAGACTGGGTCAAGTAATCCATAACAGTGTCCAAACAAGTTAAAGGGTCAAGCAAGACAGAAAAGTTCGTCAAAATATCTCCAAGAATGGTACGAAGACAACGAGATGCATAACGAGAAGAATTACCCAAGAGGTTAACGAGAAAGAGTTTAGTCAAGTCATAGGAAAGATGGAACACAAAAATAATTATGTCCAAAAAGATAACATGAAAACAATTCTGTTGGAGAGTCCTAGAGAACCTATAATCCTAGTTGTAGATGTAGATAGAACAGAGTTAATCAAGACGGGAAAGAATGATGATAAGAATTTATTCTTGCTCATTCGGTCATAACAAAGTAAACCAAGTTAAGATACAATCTGATAACCATACACGTCTTCCTGAAATTATGTTGCCAGAATTTTCGCCACACCAGTAAGCTTAGATGCAACAAACGATAGAGTCAAAACTAAGGTATACATCTTCTAATCATGTTATCTAGAATCCTCGCCACGCCAACCGGTATGGCTGCGAGAAAATCTAAATTCTATGAATAGGATAGTATATCCAAAATCAGGTTCTATGTTTTTGTCATACCAGCTAATATGGCTGCGATAAATTCTAAACTCCATAACTAAAGCAGACGTTTACCTTATCAGGATATATCATAATTCAATCCACAAAATTTATCACGATGCAAGATCAAAGTCAATAACAAAAATCAGGAATTTAAATTCAACAACGAATTTAGAGGAGTGCAAATAAAACAGGTGAAAACAGATTTCGAGATAAGATTAGAGTAAGATCCTTAGGGGTCATCCCAAGGGGTACTATCCTGGTCAAAATTGACCCACTGAATTCAAGCAAGAGACTAAATACAGTTAACGGTCCTATGCTGTGACGAGTTCTCCTATGTTGCAATTCTAGATATCCTCTAGGTGTTCTAAATATTGTCCTAGTGTTATCAAGTTGTCCTAGATCCTAATTGCAGGCATGCTTGGTACAATAACGTAACCAAACAACTTAAGTCGAGACCTGCATGGGCCACCACTAAAAATATGTCACGACCCGATACCCAAATTATTGGGCCGGGCCGAGCCATGTCCAGGCTACGCTTGGTTAAAGCGCAGTAAGCTGTTCTAGAATAAACAATAAAGGATCTAAGCAGCTAACAGTTCTAAAATCATATTTAAGGTTCATTACAACACAGCATCTATAAGCGAAGGTAACATAAGCACATACTTGATAATACACTTTATAAGTATCTAACTGGAGACAAAGTCCAGTATCCAAATACAAGTACAGACAGAGTCTAAGTCTCAAAAAAAATAAAAAGATAACTAAGCAAGGTTTCCCGCTGGGGCCTCTACTGGAGCAAAGACCAGGTCCTCAAAATTAGTGTCATAATATGTAACACATAGCATTTCCTCCTCGAAAAGTATACCTACAACGTTATCCTGTCAGGACGGGAGCAAGTACAACCTCTACAACTAAAATACTGAACATATAATGAAAGAGATGTACAACAAGAAACATGGTGTGATAAATCTATAAAATAGAAAATACTGGAAACATGGCCTCATGGTACAACTGGGATCATAGTAACATAGTAACATAGAGAACATGGCATATCTGGAATCATGGTATATCTCATAATCTATCATGGCAAGGATACATATGTCATAGAGACAGATGTATATGTAATGTTTAAAACTGTAGCAGGTACGTGATCGGTCAATAGATGTACAAAGTGCTGAGGCACAATGTAAATAAAATGTACATACGTACAAGTGCACAAGCATAGGTGTACATCCGTACAGAAATGCGGGATAATGGCCTACGATAAGGTATGCATATAAAATGCGACCTCGCTCGCTACTATAGGGGGGTCATGATCACGTACTCAACTGTCAGTTTCCCCACAACCCATATATATATAACATGTGAGAGATACGAGAACAGTAAAAACATGTGGGAGATACTGGGAGCAGTATAAGCATGGCAGGTACTGGAAGTAATACAACATATGAAGATTTAACTTGCTACCTCAATGATCAGTATTTTAACAGGATTAATACATGTTCTAGCATTAAAAGACAGTAAATGAGTTTGTAGATGTACTTGTCTGGGATCCTGCTCAATATGAATCAAGGCTCGGAGTGAAGCCACAGTCCTAAAGATGAGATAATACAATAGCTAATCAGGGTGAAAAGACATACTATAATGTCTAGTTAACTAGGACAAACTAAGACAAACTGGGTCAGAGGTTGACTTATAGTTGACTTTGGTCAACTGGTCAACTCCGGTCAATTCCAAGTCCAATGTGGGGTGACACTATACTCAAACTAACTTTCTAGGGTCTAGAAATCAATAAGAAAATCAAGTCATGAGTGCGCTACTACGAGCCACTATATCGAGCTAGGCATATATAGTAATCTGGAGTGCACCATAACAGGCCACAATCTATAATTTGGACATAGAACAATACGTGAACATAAGCATGTACCATGTATATAGAGTGTACAATCATTCTTTAACTATCCAAGGTCATCTAATCATGTTAAGAGTCTATTACAATCGAGAAAATATCAAAAACGGACAAAAACGGGCAAAAACGGACAAAAACAGCCTAAAACAGCATAAAACGGCATACCGGTGGTATACTGCGGCATACCGGCGGTATACCGGACTAAAGACAGTAAGTTTCTGGTGCCAAAAACGGCATACCGGCGGTATACTGCGGCATACCGGCGGTATACCATTTTTCCAAACAACAACAAAATTCAGATTTTCGCTAAAACTTGTTTCGGCCATAAAAACTTCATTTAAAATCAAAATTCGGACTTTCAAAAGTCAAAATTGAATAGAATTGAATTTCCAACAACATGGAAGTATTAGTTTTCACAAATCAAAACATTTGATAGATCAAAACCTCAAAATACTCGAAAATCATATCTAGAAACTCAGATCTACGCAATACTGTCAATCAAAACCAAAAGTGCTATATACTAAACATGTTAACAATTTAAAGAAGCAAATTATAGGCCAATAAAACTCTAGTTTCCATGGAAAACAAAAATAAAGTATGGTCATGCCACTTTTGAGCAAGATACACTTGCCTAGGTTAAGCTCCAAGCCTAATCTTCTAGTCCACCACCAAGAGGGGTACGAAACAACACTCTAGACCTCAAGGCCAAGCTCCTAGCAAAGCTCCAATGGAAGAGAAAGGAAGAAGAAATGAAGAGAGAGTGAAGAGAATGAAAAGAGAGAGGAGAGAGAAAGTGAAATGGTATATATAGAAGGGGGAATTAATCTTAGCCGTCGGATCGTGATCCATGTCAAAATCTAAGTCAATCATGGCCATTCAAACAAAACCAAATGTCCATTGGGTAATAGGGTGCATCTACACTATTCACGAAAATATCTAAACACTATTCATCAAAATATCCAAAACACTATTCATCAAAATATTTAAAACACTATTCATCAAAATATCTGAAATAGAAAATATCTAAAATGTAGAAAATCTGTCTGGACGGTATGTCGTCGGTATACTCCGGTATACTGGCGGTATGCCGGCCAAGAAAAAATCCATAAGTTAGGAAAAATTTCAAAGCATTACGAAAATCAAGAAAATACGAAATACACTGCAAAATACGTATTTAAATTAATATAAAATACTTATCGAAAATAATTCATTTAGAAAATTTAAAATAAACCCTAAAATTCAGGGGGCTTACACTGTGCCAGCCTGGCTTCAGTATATAATTTTGGGCGTCTACAAGTTTACCCTCAAGAGACGGCCTGATATCTCTTTCCATATACTATAGGTGAGTTCTTTATTAAAGAGATATGGCATGAAGCCTTGTGCTTCCTTGCGGTGCTACGCCGCTATGACATGGCCTGAAGCCGAGGTATTACCCCTACCTGGGAACCTCATCGTAGTGTCATACTACTGTAGCATGAGGTCACAAGCCTCTTTGTAGTGCCAAACTACCCAGCATGAAGCCTAAGGTTTCCTTGCGGTGTTACGCCGCAATGACATGGCTTGCAATGCCGAGGCTTTATCCCTACCTGGGTACCTCATCGTGGTGTCGTGCCACTGTAACATGGGGCCATCCTCCCCTTTGTAGTGCTGTCTACAACTCTTTAATTACGTCATACAACATTAGGCTACCTGCCTATTTGCGGTGCTACGTCGCTATGACTTGGCTTGCAAAGCCGAGGCATTACCCCTACCTGGGAACCTCATGGTGGAGTCATCCCACTGTAGCATGGAGTTTCACTCCTTGTAGTGCTGCTCTACCGTGCTTTCTGTAAAGCACACCAGGCATTCACTCTGCCTGAGAACTCATTAAGGCGTTTAAGCCAACCTTCCACAGGATTTGTTTTTTCGCAAAAAAAATATATAGTAGACAACAGTGGTTATGGGTCCGTATCCCTTCCATGTTCCAGAGAACAAGTACCCACTGTTACCTGATAGTTTCCCAGTCAGTGATCCTCCTTTGAACCAAAAGTTAGATGCCTAGTAGATTTCTCTTTGAACTAATAGCATAAAACTTTATGGTAGGATTACAAAGACACACTATCAGAATGCCTTCAAGCCCATTTTACAAGCTGTGTCATCGACCAACTGGCGCTTGAGGCCCTTTGTGAACGGATCTGCCAGGTTCTCCTGACTCCGAACATCAATCACTGCAATTACACCTCTTTTGATAAGATCGTGTACTGCCCTGTGCTTCAACCGCACAGTCCTCTTTTTCCCGTTGAAGAGGTCATTTGATGCCACCGCCGCAGTCGCCTGGTTGTTACAGTATATCGGTATCGCCGGTATTTGAGCCCCAACCACTGGAAGATCATACATGAGCTCCCGAAGCCATTCTGCTTCATCTGCTGCAGTTTCAAGTGCATAGAATTCAGATTCCATAGAGGAACGAGAGAGTATAGTCTGCTTCTTCGACTTCCACGATATAGCAGCTCCACCCAAAGAAAAGATATATCCACCTGTGGATCTCTCGCTTTCCACCTCTGAACACCATCTAGCATCACTGAAGCCTTCCACTACTGTCGGAAATCCGTTGTAGTGCAGTGCATATGTCTGAGTCTTCTTGAGATATCTTATCACCCGCTTCACAGCTTTCCAGTGCTCAACCCCTGGGTTGCTTGTGAACCGACTCAGCATTCCCACGGCAAAAGCTATGTCAGGCCTTATGGCAGTCGTTGCGTACATCAAACTTCCGATAACGCTAGAATACTCCAGCTGCCTGACGCTTTCCCTTGAATTTGGCTTCAGCTTCTGATCACACCTGTATGGCTTATCGATCCCTGGAAGATCCTTATACCCATAGCATGTGAGCATCTTCTCAATGTAGTGAGATTGTGACAGCGCTACTCCAGTGTCTGTCCGGATGATCTTTATGCCCAAGATGACATCTGCATCCCCCAAGTCCTTTATACTGAACTTGGTTGAGAGAAACTTCTTTGTCTCTGTGACACAGCCTATATCCGTACCTAGGATTAGCATGTCGTCCACGTACAGACAAACGATGACTCCTCTTCCATCAGCAAATTTTGTGTAAACACATTTGTCCGTCTCGCTAACTCTGTAGCCGTTTGATCTAATAACTTTGTCAAACTTCTCATGCCACATCTTGGGAGCTTGCTTCAAACCATACAATGATTTCACCAACTTGCAGACTTCGTCTTCAAGACCTTTGACGACAAATTCATCTGGCTGTTGCATGTAAATCTCTTCGGTCAGCTCTCCATTCAGGAATGTGGTCTTTACATCCATCTGATGTATCACCAACTTATGTATAGCTGCTAGAACGATTAACATCCTGATGGTGGTCATCCGAGCTACTGGAGCGTACGTGTCAAAGTAGTCTATCCCCTGTTTCTGAGAAAATCCCTTGGCTACCAGCCTGGCCTTGAACTTGTCAATAGTTCCATCTGCCTCCATCTTCTTTTTGAAGATCTATTTACATCCGATGGGCTTTTCTCCTTCAGGTAGATCTACCAACACCCATGTGTTATTGGAGGTGATAGAGTCAAACTCGTCATTCACTGCCTCCTTCCAGAAGATATCATCTCTGGTCTTCATCGCCTCATCATAGGTTAGCGGATCTGCTTCCACATGATAGGTGACAAAGTCATCTCCGAAGTCTTTCGGTCTTCTCGCTCGCTTGGCTGACGGCTCTGCGAGTTCTGGTACAAGAGTTGTTTCATCAACAACAGCTTCTTCTTGGACTACTGGCTCATATGAGATTTCAGTCTCATTTGCACCTACATTATTTTCCGAAATGTCCGAAAGAACAATATTTTTGTCTTTTGCAAACTTGTCTTCAAAGTATTCAGCATCGCGAGATTCGATGATATGATTTGACTCAATATCAAAAAATCTCCGAGCATCACTCTTCTCGGCATACCCCAAGAAGATCGCCTTCGTAGTCCTTGTCCCTAGCTTCTGAATCTTCAGATCTGGGAGCTTCACATACGCCAGACACCCCCACACTCGAATGACATTCAAGTTTGGTCTGACTTTGAACCAGAGTTCATGAGGAGTTACGTCTGAAGTTGCATACGGTACTCTATTTAGAATAAAAGTGGCCGTCAATGCAGCTTCTCCCCAGTAGCATTTAGGAAGACCCGCGGTTAGCAGTATTGAGTTCATCATTTCTGTCAATGTTCTGTTCTTCCTCTCCGCTACTCTATTAGATTGAGGAGAATATGGAGCAGTAGTCTCGCATATGATTCCATGTTCTTTGTAGAATGATGCGAATTCATGAGACCTGTACTCCCCACCTCGATCACTTCTCAACCTCTTGAGTTGTTGTCCAGTCTGCCGTTCAGCTTCGGCCCTGAACTCTCTGAACTTCTCGAAGGCTTCGTCTTTAGATTTGAGCAAGTAGACGAACGCGTATTTTGAGAAGTCGTCGATGAAGGTTATGAAATACTTCATCCCGGCCTTCGTGGAGAAATGTTTGAAGTCACAGATATCGGAGTGTACCAACTCCAGAAGATCTGTGCTTCGATTGACCCGATGAAAGGGTTTCCTTGTGATCTTCGTCTGAGCACACACTTCACACTTCTCCACCTTACCCCCACATTTGGAGATAAGCCCTAGACTAGACATTTTGTTAATTCTTTTACAATGAACATGTCCTAGTCTATTAATGCACAACTCAAGAGAATAATCAGAAAATGCAACTGCATTAATGTCATCAAACTGGTTGGCAAGCTGAATTTTAAACATTCCTTCGGTTAGATAAGCCTTTCCGAAGTATGTCCCCTTCTTGGACATCACCATCTGACCAGCATTGATGTCCATCCTCAAGCCTGCGTTGCAGAGCAGGCTCCCAGAGATCAGGTTCTTTACAATCGCCGGAACATGCTTCACACCTTGAAGCGTCAGAGTGTTCCCAGAAGTGAGTTTCAGTTCCACGGTCCCGATCCCCAGAACTTCAGCTTGGGCCTGGTTCGCCATGACAACCTTCTCAGATATCGGCTGGTACGTGACGAACCATTCTTTGCCAGAACAGATATGGCAAATCGCACCAGTATCTATCCACCAGTCAGAGTCAACCCACACAGTTGTGACCTGTCCGATCATAGCAACAATGTTAGAAACCAATGAAACCTTATTAGGCTCACCTTTCTCTGATTGTTTAGGCTTAGATCTGCATTCACTCTTGTAGTGGCATTTCTTGCCATAATTGTAACAAGTCACGTGGGACTTAGTCTTCTGCTGCTTGAAAGAAGGACCCTTCACTTTCAGATTAGTGAAGTCCTTCTTCTTGGAATGAAAAGCCGCCTGCTTCCCCTTGGGATCTCTCGTCTGCACAAGATTGGCTTTAGCCAACTGTTTGGACAGAGTGTCCACTTCTGTTGGGAACGCATCTCGTCCTCAACATGAATCTCTTGAAGTAGATCTCCCAAGCTAATGTCTAGCTTCTTTCTGTGCATCCTTGCATAGAAGGTACTCCATCCAGCAGGAAGTTTTGAGACGATCCCTCCGACGACAAAGTTGTCGGGAAGGGGCATCTCTTCGTCTTCCAGTTTCTGACGCAGCTTCAGAAATTCCTTCACTTGTGGCAACATGGACTTTTCGTCCTCAAAGAGCAATTTGTGATATTTTTCAACCACAAACATTTTGCTCCTGTTCTTGTCTTCTTCATACAGATTTTTCACAGACTCCCATATGTCTCTGGCAAGTTCCTTCTTCGAGTAGGATTCTGCCAGGGAGTCCTCCATAGCATTCAGGATGAGAAGCCTGCAGATGCTATTTTCCCTTCTCCACTTGGCCTGGAGTTTGGTAGCCGCGTTGATTGCGGCAGTAGATCCAGTATCTGGAACAGAGGGTTCTTCCTCCAACAAAACATGATCAACGTCTTTCAGTTGAAGAGTTAGGTAAACCTTTCTCTTCCAGACTTGATAATGCTCTCCATCGAACTTTTTCAACTTGCAGAAATCCGATTGGAGGAGCGAAGCATTATATTTTTCATCTACACGAATCTTGCTTTGAGATTGTTAATCCCGGGGCTTGATCAAAGATGGTAAAACAGATGCAACAAAGATCTACGATGATACAAATTCCAAATAACCTGATTACAATATGGAGGAGAAAAATAAAGAAGAGAAGATCTCTCGTTCTTCCTTGCAAACGTGTTGCAATTGGGACAGAACGAGTTACAATAATCTAGAGAGAGATAAGAAGAAGAACAATGCTGGGGTGTCAAAACACCGTTGCTCAAAGCAAGATTCGCCCCACACGATCTGCTTCCAGGAACCAGCAAGTTTGAGGAACTTGTGGAACGCTCGAAGTCACCTCTGTTCTGACTCCTCGGATGGACTTGCAATGGCGGCATCAGCTCTCTCTCTCTCTTTCTTCTTTTCTGACTTGTATTTTTCGTGATCACCACAAAGGAGGCCAGAAGAGAGTATTTATAGAGAGAGGGTGAAAACCCTAGCCGCCTCTTCAGTTATGGAAAAATTGAATCAAATCCCAAAAGATAGCAACGAGATTTAATTCAAATCCCACAAAGATAGAAACGAAATTAATTCAAATCCCACAAAGATAGGATCTGAATTAATTCAAATTCCATAAAGATAGGATCTGATTTAATCGCATTGATTCAGCCTTTCCATAACTGACTTGTAATCTGCACAGTCAGCGGATCCCTCCATGCGGCCGCATGAGCCGCATGGCTGCTGACGTGCTAAGTGCAAAGTGCACCAACAAAACGTCACATTACGCCTCATGAGCCCGAGTCCGAGTCGCTGGGGCTTAGCTCCAAATGGAATTAATCCAAGAGAATGACAAAAGCATTAATGCTTAATCCTTGAAGCCTTATTCTTACCTCCTAGTAAAATCACCCACATGGTTCCCTCCTTAGGGTCACCATCCCATGTGCATCTCTCAACAACACACCCAAGTATATATGTTGAGATAACTCATGGTGCATTTCCGTTGTGGGACTAAAATTTACAAGACATGTTGAGAGCAAGCTCTCTCCATGTAAATAAAGCACCAACATAAAAAAGATAAAAGTTGAATCTATAGAGGATGAAATATAGTTGGAACATCCGTTTTGGAGATATCAGATTTCTTACTCCTTCTCAGAAGGATCCATATTTTCTGTTGAGTGCGGCTCATGTGTGGTGGAACTCAAATTCTTATATGACACTTTGCTTCTAATTCACAAGTATTTCCCCAAATTTTAAAGTTCGTATGGGAATTTATACACTCTTTTGTTTCTCAACAAATATGTTTAAGTAAGATTAAAATATATATAAAAAGTGAGAGAGTATATATTGTAAAATTATGATAACTAGTTTAGCGGTTACAATTAATTAATATTAATTATGATAATTAATTTTCCTTCTCCATTGCATTCACATATTCGCCCTCGGCATTTGGTGGTAGATTGGACATCGTGTGGGTCAAGAGCACTACAGTTAAAATAAAATTGTCTCTACAAAACTGTTGGCAGCTGCATATTGGCTAGAGATCAGCTTGATGGGTTTGCGATCCAAGTACCAGTTCCGTACTTGATATGAGACGGTTGTCTCAGGTCTCTCAGGTCCAAAATTATAGAGTGTACAATTTTTTTTATTACTATGTAGCATATGTAAGCACAATTATAAATAAAAGCCATCATGCTCATTCTAATCTTTTTTGTCCGCAAAATTTTTTTTTTGTTATAAGATATCTAAATGTCAGATATTAGAATACCAAGAAACAAGTCATTTAGTAATACTATTTTTTTTATACGATCGCTGTCAAAATTCTCTATTTTATTGTCGCTCTAACCGTCCATTCAATCTCTCTTATGTCGTTGTCAATCTGCTATGTCGATCTCTCTCTGTATGTGTGTTACTTAGAGGTAATTGAACAACAGAACAAGTTACAATTTTTTTTGTAACATCTTCAATTTTATTAATATTTTATTATGACAATATTTTGGACATAATTATATTTTTGATTGTTTTATTTTTTTGAGTTTTGTGTTGATAATACTATTGTATCATCGTTGATGAAAAAAATAAATTATATGAACATTAAAAGCTTTGAGGGCACCACTTTAGAATTTGTTTGAGGTTGCAAAATATAAAGTTTGACACTGCAAAGTGCTATGATACTTCTTGTGCTATGTGCCACAGCGTGTTGTACTGGAGAGATGACAACACTATGGCTGTGTTTGATTGGACTTTTTTTTCCATGGAAAATATTTCCATCACAAATTTTCCACCAATTGTAGTGTTTGATAGCTTATATTTTTCATGGAATTATTTTCTAAAAAACTATCATTTTTCATATTTTTTTCTAAAATGGTGGAAAATGAAACTTGTCCAACCCATAGAAAAATATTATTTTTCATGCAAAATAACTATTTTTCGTGGAAAATAATGACAATCAAACACCCAAATTAAGTTTTTCATAGTTTTTTTTTAAATTCCATGGAATTTTTTTCCTAGGAAAATAATTCCAAGGAATTAATTCCTTTTCCATAACTTTTCCACCTTGTAATCAAATGCACCCTATACGATCAAATTGGATTTTCGAGTGGTAGCAGTTGTGGCAGTGTGAGTATACTACGATGAGTTGAGCCACCTTCGACATCACGGATCCATTATGTATCGTCGGACGAGAATTAGATTGCATGCTAATTACTATATGGCATGTGTGGCATGAAAGTAGGACCGGTCCACGGATAAGTCCGACAAGACTTTGTTCGGACAACTCCCCTCTATAGGACAACCCCCAAAGTCATTTGGTGTTCTTAGGACCGGTCCAGTCCAAACTCAACTTAAATCTCTCTTTTCAATAGGTGTGAAGGAAAGGGCAACTAAAATTAGTTCCAGCTAAGGTAACCCAACCTTCTGGATCGGTCATGTCTGAAAGAAAGATCTTCAAGACTCTCTCTCGAATCACTTTCATGTGCATGGAACTTACTAGATTTTCGAATATTTATCATATTAACTTATAACTATTATTCGTTTGATTACAAGGTGGAAAAATAAATTGATTCCACAGAATTATTTTACTAGGAAAAAATTTCACGAAAAAAAAAATCCACGGATTAATTTGGGTGTTTGATTATCGTTATTTTCCATGAAAATTGATATGTTTATATGGCTAGACTAGTTTTATTCCACCATTCTGAAGGAAAAAAAAAGGAAATTATAGATTTTAAAAAAATAATTTCATAGAAAATAAATGCTATCAAACATTATAATTGGTGGAAAATTTATGATAGAAATATTTTTCATGGAAAAAAATGGTCAATCAAACACAGTGTCCACTCCACTCCACAAATGATATATGAAATAAAAATCTTTACAAAATTGTTAGAACATCAAAAGATGATGTCAGGGTTCAGATTAAGAACATTTGCAGGTCCGGACAAACCAAATTAACCCGAGTCAAGAGAATTTCGGCCCATTCCAAACTTGATAGAGCAAAAACCTCGGTCGGCCCAAATGATAATAGGATACGTTGGATAGATTTGTTAGAAGCCTGGGAACGGTGTCGGCCCATGTATTGCTTCAGCATTATACTTTGTTGCTAGAAATGAATCATCAAATTTGGAACTTCAACTATGATTTATATAAAAGAAAAAAAAAGAATATAAATTATTCATAGAAATCCCCTAATATCTTTAATGATCACACATTGGAAATTATTCATAGATTTCCATTACCTAGTAAATCTACTCGATAAATCTTATTTTTAACTTCAGGACGAATAAAATTTATTATATTATAAAAGAACAGAAATTAATATCCATAGAAGTTGTTACTAAAATTCATGACTAACATCCGAGAGAAAGAATTTTAGAAGAGTTGGTTTGGATCGAGTATTCAAATACGAAGACAGAAGGATTCAAAAAATCTGATTGGTGGTTCGGATAATCGAGAAATTTATGTAATAGTTGATTGAGAGTTCAATTTAGAGGAACAACTTGTCCGAAAAGAGGATTGGAGTGTTGACGGTGAAGCTCGAGTGGGACATACAACAGAGATTCGTCCGAAGGGCGGATTTGGAGATGATGCCATCAGACCCAACCCAAGAGTTGTGCAAAGAAGTGCAAAAAAAAAAAAAAAAAAAAAAAAAAAAAAACACTGAAAAATATACTTTGAGACAGCTTTTGAAAATCAGATAGAAAGCTGTTTTTAGAAGCTGCTTATGTTGTTACTTATACATGTCACAATCCAAGAATTTGATCGAGGAATCTCTTATTTTTTGTACTGATCTCTTCTTGCGCAGCTCAGCTCAGCTCAGCGACGAACTCCGTGGCGGCCGCCGGCGAGGTGAGCATCATCATTATAGAGATCTCTTCCACATTTAAGAAGAAAAACCCTAGATTTACTTGTTCCTTCTTCTTATGACTCTCCATCTCTCTCTGATTCGTAGTAGTTCGATTGCTCGATTCTTCATTACTCCCTTGGTTCCCTCCGATCTTCCCGTCACTCTCTCGCGGTCGCGGCGGAGGACAACGATCGTCGCGACCGTCCTCTCTCTCGGCGCGACGACGGTCAACAGTTAGCTCAAATCATTATCCATCCTTATTTATGGCATAGGTTCAATAGTTGGTTGTTTCTACTGAGACGACCTCTCGAATGGAATAGGGCTTCCGAAATCCACACGGCACGGACACCGCGACACCGGCACGGGGTTAATTGATTTTGGCCCCCCGTCCTTTCGGAGCGTTGCATCGTGGGTGTCCGGCACGGCACGGGCGCGACACCGATTTTTGGAGTGTCTGATAGGTACTCATGGCCAAGGCTTCATCCCTTTTCCATTGCTAACTATACTAGGAACGTCGTACCAGCTTAGGGTTGTAATGTTGGATAGACAGTTGCTCAATAAAGCATCGCCGGTTCTTTACGTGGAGCTTTCTTGTACTCCGTAGCTGGCCCCAATTTGATAGGAAAGACTTATACACGTAGAGGAAGTATAATGGGTCATTAGGGAAAAATAAGGAAGTTACTAATTGGAAGCTAGGGAATTTTTTTGTATACAAAAGTAACAAAATATCTAACTCTACCGTGAAATGCCAATATCTCTCTTTCCCTCTCACACACATATTTGAAGCAATGGTAATTAATTGCCCGGCGTATATGCTCGGGACTTGGTACAACTCTCTTAAACTCACACCGAAAGCGAAGGTATAATTTACATAGTATACAATATCGGGACTATATAAATATTAATGTATCAAAGGGTGTTGCTTAAATATTATTTTTACATACTTTACAATATCGGCCGATACCGATCCAATACGGCCGATACCGATACGGTTTGACATGTCCCGATCCGATACCGGCCGATATCCGTTACTGACTGATACCGACATTGGGAGTCTCTTTTTCGGTCAATTCGGCAAAGAAAATTGAGCGATAAAGAAAAATCGGCAAGGGTTTAAAGTATAATAATGTTGTAAAAACATGTAAAAGAAGAAAATTTATCTATTGCATGTAAACCAATTGGTTAGGGTGACTACTATTTCATTTAATTTCAAAACTACTAAGAAATGACAACGAAAATGCTTAAAATTATGCCTAAATGTATAAGATATATTTTTTAAATGTTAATAATTTATTAACAATTATTTGTTATCCGATACCAAAAAATACGATACTCCGATCTGAAACCGCCGATACTATCGATATCGCCGATACTGATACTTATAGGAATGGTCCGATATCGATTCCGATACCAATACTGTGAACCTTATTTTATTAGTAAGAGAATAAATTAAGGAAATATGAAGGATTTATTTTCACAAGTTGCTTAGAAGCGAAGTTAGTTCAAGTGAGGTCTTATTTCTATTTTCTTAGAAGGGTTTGTGAACTTAAGGATAATTAAAAGAAAAAAAATGAAAAAAGAGAGAAGCAAGTAGGACAAGATAATAGTCCTACAGAGATTAAAAACCTATTTATTTATCATGGTCAAAATATTGCTTATTAGTTCATTAACCAAACCCTAGGTCCCTAACGACTAGTAAAATGTAGAATGAATGGAGAATTAGTATTATAGTACTTATATAATAAAGGAGATATACAAAGTTGTACTAACCATCGAAAAATGAAGCTTATGAGCCCTACCAAAAGTCTTTAAAAGGGAGTAACCAAGCAAAAATTAAGAAAGGAAACTAGAAATTCAAAGATCTAATTCAGTTTGTGTCCGAAAGATGAAGCCATTTCTTACTAAGTAGAACAATAAAAAATAAGCAAGAAAAGGAGGGATTTTGCATTTTTTTAATGGACTTAAGGAAATCTTACAATATAGTTACTAGAGTGATAATGTGGTGTCCTTTGGAGAACAAAAAGTCTCTATCAGGTATTGAGCATATAACTGATGGAGATACAACGAATGTAGGAGAGAGCAATTCATTTTAGTTGGCTTACGCAAGGACTTACCTTTTTGCACTATTATGTATGAATTTATTAAGCATATAGCATATTAGAAAGTTCCATGGATGTTTGCTGATGAAATTGTGCTGGTCGGTGAGAGTGGAAAAATGGTTAGAGGTTAAAATAGAAACTTAGATCCTAAATAGAGGTGTGAAATTTTTTGTAATATAAACCTTTAAGTTAGTAAGACGGAGAAAGAGTATATGCTATAACTTTAACATGAAGTCAAATAAATAATTATATATATGAGGGAGGAGTACATATTAATGGACTAGAGATACTTAGAACTGAAGTTTTCAATATTTAAGATCTATCATCATGATGGATGATTGAAAAGGATGTTATTTATAGAATTTGATGATTGAGATAGAGAATATGATGGTTGAGATGGAGAGTGCTCTGGAGTTATTGAAAGTTGTTGAAAGATAGGATATGAAATGTTTCCGGTCATAGAAAGTTGGTGGTGGTTTTAATTGATGACAAACTGAAAGAAAATTGTTTTAGGTGGTTTGGACATGTGCAAAGCAGACCATTAGATGGTCTAGGAGTAGGGGTAGTCCTAAATGAACATGGATTGAAGTTGTAAAGAAGGACATGTTTTATTTGTGTTACATATGACATTCCCTTAACAGAGCTGAGTGGAAGAAAAAGTAAGAAAATTTGTGTGGCACATGTCCATTTGTTATAGACCATAGTACCCCACCTGACATAGAGTTCTTCCTTCACTCCTGCATGTATGTATTGGCTTCAATTCTCTCAATAGGTTAATTCCGCTAAGAGTATGTTGTCATTTCTTGAACGTATCTTACAGCAGCTTGTCTGCAACGCTGGTACCTCAGGAGTCAGGACAATCCGATTAAACCAATTTTAAAGTTATTTGAAGCACATTTGATTTATTGTTACTACATTACTATTTGCATGCCAATTGCCAAGCCTCATTATGCTTTTGCTTGAAAGGGCAAACCAAAGAAGTAAATTCTGGTTGGAGTAGTTTGGATACAGAACTGTTTGACATCAAGCTGACCCCAGCCTGCTTAAGGTACTTCCTTATTTTAAACCCGTACTAATGCTCTTTTGCTTCCTCCCAATTTCATGTCTTTTTTAAATAGATTTTGTTCCAATCCGAAGAAGAATTATGGGAGAGTTAGAGTCTGAGAAGCATGTCAAATACATTGTCTCCATAGAAAAGGTTTGCTTCCTTCTGTTCAGTAATTTTTTTCTTTCATATAGAATGCATAAGAATTTCGTCTGAACCTTTTCATTGATTCAACAGAAAAAGGATAGTTTTGAAGCATTAGTAATGGAACACCTGAGACTAAACGGTGCCTACTGGGGCTTAACCACTCTAGACCTTCTCCACAAGATCTCAGCCGTTGACCCGGAGGAGGTCATCCCATGGGTGATGAAATGCTATGATGAAGATTGTGGTAAATTCTTTCTTACCAAAGTGCAATGTTTTGAGATTTAAGCATAATATATAGAATTAAAATGATTATATGATTGAGATTTTCTCTGTGCCATTATTATAGGTGGGTTTGGTGGAAATATTGGGCATGATCCACACCTTCTATACACGCTCAGTGCTGTGCAGATTTTGGCACTCTTTGATCGGATCGATGTTTTGGATGTTGAGAAGGTTTCAGGTTGTATCCTTTTGGTTCTATAATTTACATGGGTTTGTTTATTAATGTTGTTCACTTGTTCTTGTTCTAACGTTTTCCTGGAATGCTACATATTCTGCCAACTAGTTTCTAGGTAGTTTCAGTATCTCTTACTCTTAGAATTAGATGTTAACATGTGTTGATACATGTAAGGTATTTTGTACGGATGTAGTTTTGGTAGATGGAATTGAGATGTGAACATATGATTGCAGTTCGGAACCAACTAAATGGGCTAAGAATTTTGTAATAAATGAAATCCAACAGAGAAGTAAATTGTCCAATAGAACCAGAAAATGGCACTATGGCAGTGTGAGTCTTTCCTATTTGACAAGAAGCATAAGCAAATTATGATTTAAGAAATCAAAGTACTCTTTAACTATATATTTGATTGCTACTGAGAAAATTGAGTGCTGTGACAGTCTGTTAGGCATATGTTCTGTTCTTTTAATCTGGCCTTCCTTCCTCTTGATCTAGCCAAAGTTCCCAGCATCTTGTTAGCTTACTATATAATATATATCAAGTCGTCTTACTAAAAGTTTCTCATGAATTGTCAATATTCGTTTCTACTTCCCAGAGAAAGCTTCATCATGCTGAGCGGATCACTTTTTTGTGGTAGAATTTGATTGTGTTAGCTAGGTCTATGTGGGGAGCTATTTACTTAGAAGTTTGATGGAAACCTGTAAAGAAAGAAATTGCATATGATATTCATCGAGTTAGAAAAGACTTATGTTAGGGTCCCATGGAGAGTGGATTTTGAGAAGAAACAAGTTTCTAGTAGCGTTTTGAGATTATCAAGGAGATATATGATGAGGTTGTAACTATTGTGTGAATAATTGGCGGAGATATGTCCCATTTTCTATCAACATTAGCTTCCATAAAGTCTAAGCATCAAGTCTTTGCCTGTTTGCACTAGTTATGATGAAGTTAATAGACACATTCAACAGTATGAGATTCAGCGTTTTATGTTCTTTGCATATGATCTTGTGTTAGTTGATGAGAATAGAAAGGTTTGTTGCTTAAATAAAATTATTGAAAATGTGAAATCTAAAGCGTCTGAATGTAGTACGCCAAAAAGGGTCAAAAGCAAAGCACGTGAAACGCAGTGGAAAAGATAAAAGATAGTTTCCACTATTTACGATCAATTATCCATCATTACACAGAGATTGAGAAGGATATTGCATAATTAGTGAGTATCCTCCACAGTAGTGTGTGTGTTCGTGCGTGTGCAATTGCATAACTTCTAGAGTAAGGTCGCGTTTGGTTCATTGCAGTGTAATTGTAATCAAAATGGAATGGAGATCATAATGTAATAGAATTATAATTACATTACTATGTTGGTTGGAACACAATCAAATCATTTAATGTAATATGAGTTGCATTCAAATGTTTGGTTTACCATGTAATGTAATTGAATAATAATTGTATCATTTTGACAAATATACCTCGACATTTATATTTTTTGTTTTGGATAACCTTAACATTTATAAAAAAAATAAAATAATTTAAAAATAAGTTTTTATAAAATTTAATTAGATAATAAATTAAAATTAAAAATTTGAAAAATTAAAAAAATTATATTCTAAAAATATAAAAACCTAAAAAATCTAAAAATCTAAAATTTTAAAAAGTAAAAAAAAAGTATAAATGATAAGTTATTAGAAAAATAGAAATAAATAAACAAGAAAATAAAGTAAAATAAAATACTTTTGTAAGCTTTAATTTTGTAATATAAGTGGGATTACATGAGTTTTATGATGATTTTTTTAATAGAAAGTTATGTAATGTAATGAAGCTTGTAATGGCTATTACATTACATTCTTTTTTTTTTGTCTAGCCAAACACCTGAATTAGATTTGCAATGTAGTATCAATTACATTACATTGTCCAACACTTCATAGCAAACACACCCTAAGTTTCATGTCTAGCCATTTTTCTCCAAATTCACGAGCTCCTCACAATTGAAATTGTAACAAAATTTCAATGATAGCATGACGTGCAATCAAAATTTGAACTTTGATCTATTAAAAGTTGCACAAACCGGCTGGGAATCTTAAATCCATAGGTGCATGTACTCGGTAATGATATTTGCAACAAATGTATGAAAGATTGCTTTTTACGCTTTTCTTTTACACTTCTCAAGTTAGATGTTGCTGGCCTTCAGAATGAAGATGGATCTTTTACTGGAGATATATGGGGCGAAATTGACACCAGGTAGGGACTTGATTCTTATTTTGTAAATGTTTTCCGAATCATATAGGATAGCTTACAGAAGACTGATGCAATAAAAGTCTGTTTGATTCTTTTTTCCTTGTAGGTTCTCTTACTGTGCAATTTGTTGCCTCTCAATATTACACAGTCTGGATAAAATCAATGTCGATAAGGCTGTGAACTTTATTGTGAGCTGCAAAAATTTAGATGGTGGATTTGGATCTATACCTGGAGGGGAATCTCATGCTGGACAAAGTATGTACGATTTTATTTTTTGATGAACATGCTGGGAATCATATAATAAGGTGTAATTTGTATTTTAAGATGTGATTTATCATTTATTTTATCTTAATATAGAACATAGAATTCCGAATGACTGTTTCTTGGAGATTTCTTTTTTATAGGATGTGTTTGGTTGGTTTGAAAGAATCCACAAAATCCTTAATATCCTAAATTCAAATTTTACTGGAATTCATCTTCAGAGTTCATAATTCATCTCTCCTACTTACACCTATTATTTCCTTTTACATGTTCATGTCTGCTTAATGGAAATTTCAATGGGGGCTAGCAAATTCTCTCTTAACCCAACCCATACCCAAATGTGGAACATTTGTGTCCAAATCCTCCGGAAATACATTGACAGTGTATTACTATAGGAACCCACAGGGAAATTATTATATCACATGGTCCTTGGCTATGGCCGGATCCAGAAAATTTACTGAGTGGGACTTGGGATTTTTTGTCAAATGTGGTATGAGAGGATTCAAACTCAACCTATAAAATAAACTCTTTAACTACTTTACCAACTAGCCTATCCTTTAATGATGTATGTTTGGGAAAAAAAGTCTTTTTGGACAAATAGCTACAAAAAAAAAATCCCGAAAGGATAATGATTCGCTGCACCTTTCCCAATTGCAGTCTTCTGTTGTGTTGGTGCCCTTGCTATAGCTGGTTCTCTGCACCGCGTTGACAGGGACCTTCTTGGTTGGTGGCTTTGCGAGCGACAATGCAAAGATGGAGGTTTAAATGGGCGCCCTGAGAAGCTTGCTGATGTAAGATTATGATTGTACATTCTTCTGAGATACGATCTGGAGTCTTTCTGTCATTTGTATCGAGTATTGAATTTTTCCTTTCAGGTATGCTATTCTTGGTGGGTATTATCCAGCCTAATCATGATTGATCGGGTGCATTGGATTGACAAGAATAAACTTACTAAATTCATTTTGAATTGTCAGGTGAGTGCCCTAACCTAGCACCACACCATCCACATACACCCACATCACAACAAACTTTTACTGCAGAATAGTTTATTTGCATGGACGCGTACACAACATGGGAAGATATGAACCCAGCAACTTGGAAACAAGAACAGTACTGATTCTGGTGTCTTTGCTGTTCCCCGTAATAGTTTGATATGGAGACACCACACAAGAATACAGTTAATAACTTTTTGAAATAGACGACTCAATAAATTATGCAACATTATGAAAACATGCAGGATAAAGAAAATGGAGGAATTTCAGACAGGCCAGATAACGCTGTTGATGTATTTCATACCTACTTTGGAGTAGCAGGTGCTAGTTATTTTTTAATTTATTATCGCTTTACTGTTGAAACACAAGGTTGATGGGGTCTAATGTCTTTTGGTGAAAGACACTAGTCTTAAAAGTTATGGTTATCATGGTTGTGCATTATATCTGATGCACTCATTATCTCATTGCAGGTCTTTCACTTATGGAATATCCAGGTTTAAAGACTATCGACCCTGCTTACGCTTTGCCTGTTGATGTTGTGAATAGAATTTTCTTCAGAAAGTGAAGGCTCTCGTATTTCAAAGAGTATGATGATACCGGAGACAGGGTTTGCACAGCCCCTCCATCAGATCTGAGACATGGGTTTTCTAGATCATGGGTTGGTTGTCGCGAGCTTCAAATTTATAATGAGCAATAAAACCTGTTAAGAAGGGGAGTATTTGGTGTCCATTGATGTCTAATATGCAATGCCCTCTTCTACTCTTGCCAGTGATAGTTCTATACTTCTGTTCGGTTACCATGCACCAGTTTTATGATTGGTTTTTAGTTTATATTAAATGCTTTATTCCTTCTTTTTCTTGGAATGACCTTAAGATTCATATATCTTCTGTTGGTTAATGTAGGTAGAATCCTTGCTTTTTGTTTCAGAAATTGTTCGGCAGTCTCTTTACTTTTTCTCCTGATTTAACTTGTATTGGAGAGGTCAAAATATGGTCGAAAAAGGAATATGCTTTCATTTATCTTCCTTTCAACTGTTTCTTGAGAAATGGTAGATCATGATACCAGCTGTTGGAACAAACAATTTACTGTGGAGAGGACTTAGGGTTTAAGTGGTGAAGAGCTACTGCGTTTTGGTATTGCTTGGCCGTGGCAAACTGTAATATTATGTCCTCTTCTTTTATTCTTAATTTCAAAAGTTTAATGGTATCGGTGTATCTGGTGACAAAAGGCGAGATTAACTGTCATGGAGTGCATTTCAAGAGTAAGAAGTGGCCATTGGAAATGCAACTCGGGCAAGTGAAGGTGAAGGTCTCTATTTTCCTCCTCTCTTTATGTGAAATGCTATTTTCCTCATTGGAAATGCAACCTTTCCTTATGTACAAACCTGGTTATAGTGCAAAAGTAGGGCTAATTGTTGCGAATTAGCTTTAGTTCCTTGGCATGATTGATCCAGGTTCTGTTGTTATTAAGATTCCACTCCAGCAGGACATGGTTGTCAAACAACTAAGGTATCCTCATTTTAATTTTAATTTTTTTAGCAAATTATTAGACAAGTAATTTTAATGGGGCATGAACTTTTGAGCACACTTGTACCCAAATTGCATGACTAGAGTTGAATATGTTAAACCATTAATTTGAAGAAGAATCTATAATTGTTCATTCTTCAGAACCCCTCCTATCCAAATTGCTGGATACTGGTAGTTGCGCTTCGGGCTCAGGCTCGACTTACAAGGTTTAGGTTGAGAACACAATGCCCAATGGGTTAGTAGAAAATCAATACATGGGTTTTTTATTTTGAGATGTCCAACGATACGCATGAGAGTTAGCGAAGGCTACATTGCATGGTTGTTGGTTGTTGCCGTGCTGCTTCCGCTGCTGCGGTGCTACATTGCATGGGTTAGTAGAAAATCGGGAAGGGGGGGGGGAGGGGGGGAGACACCCCGCCTCCGCCGTGATGCTTCCGCTGCCGCCGCCGGAGGTGGGGAGGGGGGAAGCGGAGGCGGGGGGGGGGGGGGAGGGGAGCGAGGGTGGTGGTCCCACGGGGGGAGGGGGAGAGGAGAGGAAGAAGACAATGATATTTTGGTAAAAAAAAAATTGACAGATTCCGTCCAAAGTGGAGGGTACTGTCCAAAGTGGAGGGTACTGTACATTTTTGTAAAACTGTGGGATGCATCGTAAATTGGAATAAATTAACTCAGAAAGCCGAAGCTATGGGCAAGGACATGACGATGATCTATGTACCTTGGTGCAAGCAGCAGGGATCACCAGCCAGTCACCAATGACCATCCAGCCAGATATTTAACATACGCAGAATGAATGCATTTACAAGTCAAAAGACCGAAGAGGGATGCTGAGTAGTCGCAGCAATTCCCCAAGCATTGGAAAATTTTGTGTTTTATTTCTATAGAATTGGATAAATGCTTGTAGACTGATGATTGATTAACTGGTTATTTCGACAGAAGTTTAGTTTGAAATTGTGCAAGAGTTCACGCAGCAATGATTGGTTTTTCTGTAATTTTCTGCTAGTTTGGTTTCTCATCCTTCTTATTTGCATCACAAGAGTGCTAATAACATTTCATGTGAGCCAACATTCACAATGATGTATGTTTAGTCCAAATGTATATCGAGTAAAGTGAGATTTACAGCTACAGTTTGTTGATTGTCTATATCATAACATGTACATATATATATACATGTTTCTCAATTATCGTGAAACTATATAGGGTTATTTAGTTTTAGGATTTCGTATCATATTTGAAATTTGAGTTTAGATTTCTATATTTTCAAGAAGTTTCCGTAAAAAAAATGAAAAAAAACACAAATTTTAAATATTATACGAGGCCCTAAAACTAATTTTTTTTTTTTTCCGAATATTATGGAGGCCTAAACAAGACTTATCGGACAGCCTAAGTCAATGTTAGGACGAGACCCAATTCCCCTACTGGACAATATAAAAATCTAAATATTTTTTTTGAATATTATGTGAGACCCTAAAACTAAAATAATCCTATTATATACTACTCTTATTTTAGCTCCCAAAAATCTTCACTAGTATTGAATGAGAAGGCAGTGTATTTGTGATGCCACTGAACTATTTTCAGACATACCACATTAGGATTCCTGGCAAATTCTGAGGTCATGTTGAAGGTACTCTGTTGTCATTGGTTCCTATTGGTAAATTTCATGGAAAGGGTCCTTTCTTTTTTACTTTCAGTATGACATGTAGCTTTTCCTCTGGGCCCATTTTAATAAGGGGAGGTCCTGCAGTGTTTGGTAGATGAGAGGTCAGTTGATCCATCACATACACCTCACATGGCTAACAGGGGGGGGTGCAGGGGGGGGGGGGGGGGGGGGGGTGGAGGAGGAGGAGGAGGAGGGTGGGTTATGGTTTCCTGGTGCCCTTTGACCCAACAATAATGGCTTGTTAGTAATAATAGATGGAGTTTTCACTACTGACTCACAATTCATTCCATTTGCAATTCAAGGTAGTCATTTGGTACAACTTTGAGCATGCATTTGCTATTCGAAATACTATAATAAAAAAGGCTTAATTGTAATACCCTCAACTAATTCGGTTTTTCAACTTGATACCCTAAACTTTTTTACTTAACAACTTAATACCTCAATTATTATTTTTTTTTTCAACTTCATACCTAAACTTTTAAAAATTCCGAAAATGCTCTTATCCCTTCCCCTTCCCTCTACCCTCTCTCCCCCCCCCCCCCCCCCCCCCCCCCACTCCGGCCACCCCCTCCCTCCCGTCCTCCCCCCCCCCCCCCCCCTTCCGGCCACCCCCCTCTCCCGCTTCCGGTCACCCCCCCTTCCTGATTCCGGCCGCCTCCCCCCCCTCCCGCTTCCGTCCACACCCCCCCCCCCCCTCCTCCCACGTTGATGCGCCCTAGGGGGAGAGGCGGGGGCGGGCGGCCGGAGCGGCGGAGAAGGGGGGGGGGGGGTGTGGACGGAAGCGGGAGGGGAGGGGGGGTGGCCGAAAGCGGGAGAGAGGGTGGCCGGAGGGGGGGCGGGGCGGGAGGGAGGGGGTGGCCGGAGTGGTGGGGAGTGTGGGGGGTGGATGGGGGGGGGGGGGGGGGGGGGGAGAATAATTTTCAAGTTTGAGAATGGGTAATTTCGTCCAAAAAAAAATATTCGGGTATCAAATTGTTACAAAAAAAAAGTTTAGGGTATTAAGTTGAAAAACAAGAATAGTTGAAGGTATCAAGTTGCAATTAAGCCAAAAAAAATTTCTATATTTTTGAGAATTAAATTTTCTGAAATTAAATTTTTGGAAAATTTTAGTTTCCATGGTAAATATTACAAAAATATATAGCTCATATAAAATAATATAATATTTTTAATTGATAATTAAATAAATTTAATAGTAGTTGTTTTTTTGTGATTTTTTATAGCATAATTAGTTAAGGTGATAGACTCCTATCCAAGAGAACATAGTCCCATTTTTTTATGTGTCCTTTTCTTCGGGCCGACGAGCAACGCCAAGAGGGGTGGGAGGGTTCGACTCGTGTCCATTCCCACAGGATTCTCCGGTGTACTCAATAGGCTACACCCCCACAGACTTTCCAATTTTATTGATATCATATTTTTTTTTAGTAATAGATTAATATTTCGATCTGAACTGAACCTAATCCAAACTCACCGCGATACAAACCGAATACAACCCGATAAAAAAAAAGAACAAGAAAAGAAAATAAAGAACGGAAAAAAGAAAAAAAAAACGAAAAAAAAAACAATGAGAAAAACGAGGAGAAAAAAAAGACAAAAAGAAGAAGTAATATTAGAAAGAAACCTGCCATTTAGACTTGTCTTGACTCTTGCTGGTCTTACAAAGGATCTATTCAGCCTTCTGGCAATATTAGAAAGAAACACAAAAGTCTTAACATACCTGCACAAAAAGAAATGAAGAGAATAAACAAAATAATTCCAAGTGATGATCACTGTCACAAAGATATCAGTCCTGATTTATCAACTGAACAAATTAATTATATTCATCAGCATCAAGAAGTGAATTTACTAGAACACCTTCAACCAAGAAAGTTTTCGGTATTATATTCATCATACATTAGGCTGCTTTAATGTTTCCTTTTGTCAAACCTGCCATTTAGACTTTTAGGGTCTGCTTGGCAATTATGGGAGTAGCGGTTATGAGGTGTTTTTAGAGTAGCGGAAATGAACGGTTATGAGAGGTCCGATTTTTGGTGGTTTTAAGTAACGGCTTTTAAACCAGTTCAATTCATGCTTGGTAATTCATTAACCAGCGGTTCTGAAAGTTGTTTACAATGATAAAATTACCTTTATGTCCATATTTAAATATAAAAAATAATAATGCATGCATGCATGTACTATTTGGAACCATAAATTTTCTTTTTGAACTTTTCTATTCACACACAGTTAATTACAATTTGTTATTGTTGTAGAACTGGTGGTGTACAGGGTCAATCACGATGGTTGACCATCTACCAAAAATTTTCTTTTTGAAGTTTTCTATTCACACAAAATTAATTACAATTTATTATTGTTGACAACTGGTGATGTACATGGTCCACTTCCTACGAAGGTTGGCCATCTACAAATCCAATTTTTTGAAATTGTACACTAAACATAGCAACAACAAAATTTTGTTAGCAATTGAAAGCAAACAATATCAAATAGAAGTTCAAATATAAAAAATAATAATGCATGCATGCATATACTATTTGGAACAATTTTTTCCCCTTTTTTTTTTTTTTTTTTTGCATTAGAAGTTTTCTATTCACAGATGTTAACTACGGTTTGGAACAAAAATTTCCTTCTATTAACTTTATCTTTTCTTCTCAATGGAAGATTATAGGCCGGCACTTTGCATCTGTTGAGTTTGAGTAGAAGATGCTCAACTCAAAATATTACGAGCAGTCACTTTGCAAGCAAGGAATTTTGGCATAGAAGGTGCCGAACTCAATAGATGACTAAAAAAATATTACGAGGAAGAAGAGTCTCAGAATATTACCAGGAAGAAGAAATGGCGGGAATAGCAGCCGCGTATAGTTCCCGGAAAAAATAAAAGAACAACGGAGAGAAGCATGAGAAAATAGGGTTTAGTTAAGGGGTTATATTTATATCTTTTTGGGTGAGAATACAAATGGAATAAAATAATAAAGCCACCCAAAACCCACCGATTTGGGGTGTTTATAAAGCCACCCAAAAATACATTACACCGGTTTTGGGAAGTTTTTGAGCCGACCAATTCCAGTGGCTCAAAAAAATTAACAAGCAGGGGTTTTCATAAACGATCGGTTTAAAAACACCCCAAAGCCGGTGAAAACACCATTACCAAGCAGACCCTTAAACAAACAACTATTCCTTTCAGTAGCTTTCCTCGCTAAGAGCTTTGCACAAAGAATCATTTGCATCCTTAATTTACACGGTTATCAACTACAACAAATACTCAAAATATTGATCACTAGAGGAACTCTGTCAGGTCCTGAAGAAAATTTACAAGAGTGATGTAATCAGGAAAGAGGAACTCCTTCAGATATTACTAACACGCATTCGTCGAGAATAGCCACACACTATCAATGTCGAGAAAAAAATGTTCAGCTTTGAAACTAACATCTCTAAAATTGCAAGAGTCAACATAATATGACAATAAAACTTCCTGAACAGGAGGGGTGAAGAAAAAAGAAGCCCTAGACCCAATCTTTTCTTACCATTTACAAAAACCAACAGCAAGATCTTCAACATGATGTTTTAACATCAGCAACTGCCACCAAACTAGTAGAAGCTCATGGCACAAAGGAACTTTCAGGTGAAGAAAGAAGGAATTTGTGAGCATGCAGCATCATGCTAGTAGAAACTCTTGAACAAAATTTGCGGCATGAGAGTCCGAACACTAAGCTAAGATAACTGAGCAAGATGATTTTCAGAATAATGCGATCCTTCACTTGCTGCTGCTGCTGCTGCTACCCATTCCCAACGTCAGCTCAAGGTCTTCAACCCCAACCTCATGGATCCTCTCCCCCTCCCAAGGCTTCACCCTGCTGTTCTCAAACTCAAACTCTGCAGCGCCTCGCCCCCTCTCCGGCGTCCCTCCTCCAGGACCCACAACAGCCTGTTGCCTTGAGGCGACCGGGTTGATGAGATTGAAGGTGGGTGAAGATGGAGCTGTCATCTGGAAGCTGACCCACCGTCCAGAATCCACAGTGGAGACATCGGACTCATCGCATTCTGGTATGGTCGCTGGGTGGAGCTGGCGGCCTCCACGAGTAGGGCTGGCAGGGGCTGAAGCATTGAACATAGGGTGGCGGAAGACATTGTAATCCCAATCCGGTTTCTTCAGCTTCTGAGGGCGGGAGGTCGGTGAGGAGAGGGGTGGGGTCACAGGTGCGCTGTTGGAGATGCGGAGAGGTGGAAGAGCAAATTTACGGAGGAAGGGGAGGAGGTAGGAAGGATGGATGCTCAGATTAGGGTTAGGGTTAGGGATTGAGCTATCGAGACGATTGGGGCTCGGAAAGGAGGATGAAGTTGGGCTGGCATGGTAGGAAGGTACTGGACTAGGATAGGAAGAAGAGGGTGGGCTAAGGTGATGGGATGAGGAGCATGGGCTTATGTTTGTCGATGGACCACCATTGGCTGCTTCAGGAAATGGTATTGATGGCTTGCATCCCTGTCAGTAGACAATAGGAAGAAAAGAAAAGAAAATTCAGTTTATGACATTCCTATGGCAGTACTAAAATCAAATGAATGAGTTGTTTGTTGTCACTAATTGGGTTCTGAGTTATGTCTTAGTGAGAAAGTGTGGGGAATTTTTTCAGTTTTGTAAGAACCCCAAGAATTATTTTTTAGTATTTAGAAATTAAGCTATATTCTTCATTGTATTAATTATTATTACAAAAATTAATATTGTCATTTATCCTAATTGTTATTTATTTATATTAATTAAACATAAACTAATTAAATTCTATTCATGAACATCTACTTTAACATATTCAAATCTTTTCCTAGATTCTAACTACAGTTCCCTCTCTCTCAACTCACTCATAACTTTAGGTCACTCTCTCACATTCCCTCGCTTCTAGCTCACAACTTCAAAACCACACACTCTTTCCCAACGGGATTTGATTGAGCCTGGTGTTGTTTTATCCCAACGGAATTTCCCAACGGAATTTGATTGAGCGTGAGAAAAAAAATGAAAAATGTGACAGACTTTGACCCATGGTAAGGGAATAGGTTTGGACGGGAGTGAGTGCTTTTGGGTATAAGAGGGGAGTTAAAAGAAGACGAAGAAACATACAGAAGAAGTAGAAAAATAATAAGCAAAAGAAGAAACATAAGAACAATAAGTAGAAGAAGAAGAGTTCTTCCGAAAGAGAGGTGACTTCGATTTAGTAGAGGAAAATTTGATTGAGTATAATTTTGATAGTTGTGATATCATCATAATCCTAATTATAATTTTGACAGAAGAGAAAATGGAAGAGCAGAATGATGGTCGTATTCCTAGTGTAGACCTATCTTCCAAAGAGACATTCAAGAACGTGAAAGTCATGTTTCTCGACTGTTATTTACTGGAAAGATAATTTTTGTTTAAAAACTTTATTTATTTATATATTAATTTTAATTGCTACATTAAATTAGTTTATTTAACTTAATAAAATTGTATTTCTAGTTGTATGATTATCCGCTGGAAGCACGTTTACGGGAACATGGTCAATGGCGTCACGTAAAAAATGACGTCGATACTGGCAAATAGGAGCTAATCTCCGAATAAAAGAACTTGGTTGAGTCTTTTGGTTTTAATTATATAGACCAAATAGAGTTAATGCAACATGACAGAGACTTGTTGTTTAGTTTGGCAGAGCGTTGGTAGCCCTAACGTAATACTTTCTAGTTGCCAGTAGGAGAGATGACAGTTACTCTCTGGGACGTAGCCAACATTTTAGGATTACCTATTACATGTACAATAACTTATTAGATAATTTCTCATTGATACCTTGATTTGGATAATATAATATTTTAAATTAATATTGCAAGTGATCCTATATATTTTACCGAACGATCAAATGCTAGTGTTTTGATACGTCGATATCTTGGTATATCGGGTTCGACCGGACTGAGACAGAAGGGTAGATCGGACGTTAGCGTTAGTTGGCTACATAGCAACTTTATGTTTCTTCATCGTACACCTGACGGTTCAGTGGTCGTAGATGAAAATCAGGTATAATATTTTTTTTCAGATTAAAACTGATTATTATAGTTTAACTCCATAAAGATTTAATTAATATTTCAGATTGTTTGTTGAACAAGAGCATATTTACTTGCTTTGTGTGGTTCAGTTTTTTTTCCAAACGAAACTGGCTGCAAAGTAAGTATTCGTCTTCTACCATTTTTTTGAAAATTTGAAATAACTTACTCGCCATGCATGGGGAGCAGCAGTATTTGCATCTTCTACCATGATTTTGTTACTCGGTTCACAGGCTTCCGAATTAGACTCAAGTGTGATCGACATATTGAGACGATTGGGGTACTATGTTACCTCGTTATATCCCATGATACAGACTTGACCACCAGGATATGGATTACTTATGCATTCATGTTTGGTCACGTACTCATGTGTCCAACTAACTGTAGTAGCGTCCGAAACGTGGACGAGTTATAGAGAAAATTAACCAAGATCCCCGTTTTAGTGTTATTCTTAGTTGTGATTACTTTTGGATTTTCCTGGACTCGTGTTGACAATAGGTTCTCATTGGGATGGGAGGACAGTTAAAAGACATTGGGTTGCTATACACCCGGTTCTTCTTGATGACCAACCTTAAGTTAAGCTACGGTAGAGACTTACTATAGACCGTAAGTCTCACGACGAGCTGTGATACTATAGGTCGTGAGCTCGATGAGCTACGATAGTTACTTACCCCTATCTTTGATAGCCCACGCGTACGAACGTTGTCCTCGACTTGCATTTCACTTAGTCAGGTAGTTATTATTTGTACCCCCAGATCTTTAGAAGCTTGTTTATATTACTGCTTTACTTTTGGTATGTTTATCTGTATCTTTCTATGTACCTTTGAGGACCCAATTTCCTTCCCCGAGGAGCACGATCCATAAGCTACATAAGTTGTTGTTCTAACCAAGGACCTCAAACGTCTACTCGCAGGAGTACCATGAGTTGAGTAGGACTTTTGTTGGGTTTCGGATATCTTTATCTAGCTTATCGATGCTCGAACCCAATTATCCTTATGTACTCTTTGAGTCTGTATTTCCTTTTAGTACATGTATTCACGGGATTGTTCCCGTCAGACTTTAGCTTCAGATTTGTATATGTTGGATCTATTACATTTCCTGTCTTTTATTCCGATATAGTATATTTCAGTCTTTTACTTCTATGTTGTGTATTTGATCTTCTATTTGCCTTGTGGATGAGATTAGTTTCACCTGCATCTGCATGAGACATAGTATTAGTGGACTGGAGTTCACATTCATACGACGGAGTACGTTTGGTTGGGACCAATAGGGTTAGATCCCTCCGAAAGTCGTATTAGTTGGCCAAGTCATGAGTCGGTCCCTTGGGACTGGGGTGTACAGGTTTCAAGCAAGATTCCAACAAAGAGGACAATGACTACAAATATCCACTAGAAACATAATGTTTTGCCTAGAGAGAATCAATTCGACATAAGAAAAGGAGTTTATAGAAAGTTAATATGAAAACTTTTTAAACTCCTGGATCTAGACAAACAAAAACACAAATTTTCCTAACTAGAACATTAGAGCTGTCTTTTAAATTATAATACTCAAGTAAAATCTAATGCATGAGTTGTTTAAAGTTTAAACTCTAGAAATGTCCAAGGAGTCGTCGTTTTGGCTTTGTTGCTAGAGTAATCGAGGGAACTCTATGTCCTTTCCTTTATTCGGAGGATGCGGTGGAAGATAGGACGATGAGCATGCAACAACCGAAAAAACATGCAATGACAATCGTTGAATACATCAAAACAAAGGGAAGGATGAGTTACATCAAGAGTTCAGTTTCTGGTTTAAAAGATACAGAAAGATTACTACTTAAATGTTATAATTACAGGACAAAATCAAATATATTGTATGTGCAAAAAGGCGTTGAACATTAGGATTGCAGGAGAAACCAATTGTAAGAAGTGTAGAATAGAAGTAGAACCTGTAAGACATATTAGAATGGCTAATCGGTTGGTATTAGAAAGCTAATTTCTTCTTTAATGCGATACATAAAAAATTGAGAATATTTCGGATGAATGTGAATGAAAAATATTGATATTTGGTTCTTATAATTACAGGAGAAAACTAAATCTAGTAAGGAATTGAATTGGTAAATGAGGATATCTATCTGCTCCTTTAGTTAATCATTGATGTAAGTAGTATGTGGCTCCAGAAAATATGGAAACTTTATTTTCCTCATATATTTTGGATCATCTTGTATTATGAAAGAAAGTATATATGCAATGCTCACAGAGAACACACCAAGCTTAAGGAATAAAGTTAACTAAAAGTTCCATAATGTAATTAAAAGAGAATAAAAGAAGAGGTGGTAATGAGTACCTAAAGAGTTTAATTCAGTCTTTTCTCTGGCCAAATTAATAGAAGAAATTACTATGATCTGTCCTATGTTAAATTAATAGAAGAAATTTCTTCCTATGATCTGTCCTATGTTAAATTAATAGAAGAAAGTATGTCCTAAACATAAGTATCATGTCTTAACTGGTAATTAGAATACACTAAGTAATGTATTTTGTTGTTTTGATTAAAGATGACAGAAGAAAGTAGCCAATGCCTTTAAAAAATCCACAAAAATTCCAGTTCTTTCATGACCAAAAACAAATAAAGGGAAAGCAACAAAAAGTGTGAGTGAGCAAAAAAGGACACAAATCTCCCACAAGGGAGCCACTGGCTATTCTTGGGCAATGAAAAATTGGACAGAAGAAGAATCACTAAAGAGAACCAGTCAAAATGAAAGAAAAGAAAAAAAGATGCCAAAGCCTTTTTTTTCCTCCTCCTATTCTATAGCTAAAAGCTCAGAACTTTCAAAGGAAGGACACCAGACTATAAGTAGTAATAGCAATCATCATATCATATTTCTGATCAGCAATGGATCTGAATCAAACACCGAGAACCCACCATCAAAATCAACAAAAAGTAGAGATCTGATCAATCTAAATGTGAAAAAAAGAAGCAAAAGCCACATCTAGAGGGAGGGGGAAAAAAGAGAAATCAATGAAAATGAGTCCATTTGCCATGATTTTGATTAAACAAAAAAATACCCATTATTAGAAACAGAAAAAAGAAGAGATCTGTTTAATAAATTAATCTAGACCCCCCTAGAGAGAGCATTCGATGCAAATGAGTCTATTTTTTAATTATTTTAAATAAACGGAAAAATACCCATTATGAGAAACACAAAAAAGAAGACATCTGGTCAATCAAATTACCAAAAAGGAAAAGAACAGCAAGACGCATCTAGTCTAGAGAGAGAGGGAGGGGGGGGGGGGGGGGTATGGGTGTGATCATCACCTTCCGGTAAGTGGTGCCGTCCTCCTCGACGGTCCATCCGGCCTCGGCGCAGAGGGCCTTGAGGACCTCGTTGTTGTCGCAGTGCTTCGGAAGCTTGTAGCTACCGAAGGTCCTGAGACCGGTGA
Source organism: Iris pallida (assembly GCA_029216955.1). Lineage (NCBI taxonomy): Eukaryota > Viridiplantae > Streptophyta > Magnoliopsida > Asparagales > Iridaceae > Iris > Iris pallida. The sequence continues at coordinate 434,374 of JANAVB010033419.1, forward strand.
AGATCTTTGCGGCTATGGCTCTCCTCCTCCTCTCCCTCCTCTTGTTGTTCTCCCTCTCTTTCCACGTCGGCAGCCGACCTCCCCCCGATGTCATCCCTCCCCCGACCTCTCTCTCCCCCGACCTCTCTCTCTCTCTCCGAGTTTTTCTTTTGAGCTCCTCTTCAACTCACGAGGAGAGTACGCTCTTTATTGCAACTATAGATTGGATAGATTCTCTCTTTTTCTTTTGGGACACAGCACGGATAGAGAGAGAGAGAGGAGAGAGAGAGAGCAACTCTGTGTTTGTTTGTTTCTCTCTCTTCCTTTCTCTCTCTACTTCTTGTGCGTGGTGTAATGAGCGTGAGGGGGGAGAGAGAGTTTAGTTTCCTTTTCTACGCAAAACGTGAACATGATGGGCGACATGACCATTCTTACCTTTCGTGGGCCAAAAGGGGAGATTCGTTATCGAATATACTTGGATTTGAACAATTGAACTTGCGTTTGAGTTTTTTTTTTTTTCATTTTAAACTTCGTCGTAGTAAGCACTTCATATTAATAACATTTAGACGTTCATATTAAACCCAACACCACGTACTACACCCAAATCCCAAATAAACAACAGAATCAAACAGTCCGGCGCGGCTCAGGCCCTTTCATCACGAATCCGACGAGCGAGCTGGATGTCCTTGGGCATGATCGTGACCCTCTTGGCGTGGATGGCGCAGAGGTTGGTGTCCTCGAAGAGTTCCACCAAGTAGGCCTCCGCCGCCTCCTGGAGTGCCGCGACGGCGGAGCTCTGGAAGCGGAGGTCTTGAAATCCTGCGCAATCTCCCGGACCAGGCGCTGTAAGGGGAGCTTGCGAATTAGGAGCTCGGTGCTCTTCTGGTACTTGCGGATCTCGCGGAGGGCGACGGTACCCGGACGGAAGCGGTGGGGCTTCTTCACGCCCCCATCGCCAGAGCGGACTTCCGGGCGGCCTTTGTCACGTCCCAGAACCAGAATACTGGAGAGCGGGGGAGTGACTCAGCCAGCTACGTATTACGGGTAGATGAATACCGTATAATACGATCAATGCTGTCTAACCAGACGAGGGGGTGCATACTACATAAAAGTCTTACTATGGTCATTACACATCTATTGTCTCAATCATTCAAACAAGAAACAGAAATATAGAACATGTAAGGTAAAGCAGTAAGGCGTCCCAAACGCTCAGTCAAAATGTTCTTGAGATCTGGTTTTACAAAATACAGCCAGATGATGTAGTAAGTATACACAATTGTTATCAGCTGCAGTCTGACTTAATTACAATTATGCAAAAGTAAGTACAAGACAATCCGACTAACATGTCGGTGCCAAACGGCAAGGTATAAAGTAGATAACAAAACGAGTGGTGAAGTTAAGGAACCCACTCGAGGCCTCCTGCGATCATTCCTCTAGTATTGACCATCTTGGAGGTGGAAGTACGCTGAGTCCTCGGGGACTGGCTCTAAATCTGGCCATGCAAAACCAGAGAGGTTAGACCTCTAATAGCAAGTACCACAAGGGAGCACGACATGAGAACTAAAACCAGTAAGTAAGAGAATATAATAATAGATCTCTGCTTGCTACTAGAACTCACATCACATCAAGACACTTCGAACCAACCTCCCAACCAAACAAGGACAGAAGTTGGCCCGTCATGTCCTGACATTCTGATCATCCCAGTTAAGTAACAGAGTACAGTGCACAAATAAATCATCTTGAACGGCCAATCAACTCCTACGGCTTGCTATTATGAGTCCCAAGTTATCCTGGAATAATGCAATTAGGGATCCCTCAGTTCTTACTATGTGCAAGCAAGGCTAGTCTATCCAGTCGATCAATTGGCCCATGCATGAATTAGACGAGTCCTAGCAGGACGCCCGTCAATATACAATATACAATAATAATAAAAGCAGATACTGTTTCCTGCCCATGTGGCAGATTTACAGTATCTGTGGGAACCAGCCGGCCCGTCGGGTACTACTCGTCCCAAGGGGGCTGCCATGTAAGAATTCGGAAATCTATTCTCTCCATGCAATCATTATTTTATTTAACTTAATAGTCTCTACGTTGAGTGAAATCCTATGCCGTGGATTATGGTCATTCAAATGAGTACTTTCGTACGGGGTACGATATGCACAACTCTACAACGATACCAGTGCGGTTAGGTTGCAGGTCTTACATAGCATAATGCAACAATCAAATCTATCCACGGTAATCATGCCTTGACCATAAAGTACACATGCTTCTTTTGTAGAAAAATAACTAAATAAATAAATAAATAAATAGATTGAAGCCTGCATGTGCATGTATGTCAATATTCAGGATCAGCCAGTCGAGTACAATAGTTCATAACATGAACGTGTCTCATTCATTTCATTCAATAAGACGACTAGCCAGTCTCTTAGTTCCAATTAGGAACGCATGATCAATTTAGTCAAGATAACCATTATTATCAATGGTGACAAGGCATGAAAGTCAATTAGCATTCAGTGGAGTCGAGTCTACGACTCTCAGGGTTTAATTCTAGTCAATCCGGGTATCTATAACTCAATTCATAACACATGGTACATCCCACGTAACAATCTATAATTAACAGAAATATCAACATATCATGATTATATCAAGTTTATGCAAAAAGGCGTAAGGATATAAAATGGACGTTAAACATCTAATAAGATATCAATATACAGGGCTATAGAAGATCCAGGGTAAGCAGGCTACTCTCATGTCAGCCTACGCTCATGCCAGCGTACGCTCAGGTTAAGCTACGCTCAAGCCAAGCTAGCATATGGGAGTCATGCGCTTCCAAAAGGCAGCGTATGAACTCCATACGACTCCTTACCATCCAAGTCAGCGTATGCAAGTCATACGCTCCCAAAAGGTAGCGTATGAACTCCATACGACTCCTGACCATTCAAGTCAGCGTATGCAAGTCATACGCTCCCAAAAGGTAGTGTATGAACTCCATACGACTCCTGACCATCCAAGTCAGCGTATGCAAGTCATACGCTCCCAAAAGGTAGCGTATGAACTCCATACGACTCCTGACCATCCAAGTCAGCGTATGCAAGTCATACGCTCCCAAAAGGTAGCGTATGAACTCCATACGACACACGCTTCCAAAAGGCAGCGTATGCAAGACACACGCTTCCTAAAAAGGCAGCGTATGGACTCCATACTGCGCTGCGCTAAAGAGCGCGCACAGCTCAGTGACGCAGCTAAAAAGCTAGCATACACTGCTCACTGTCTTCTCCAAACAGCAAGAACTCTATGGTTGCACCCCAAAGCTTCAAAAGTCCATAACCTGGTCAAAATAAGTCCGAATCCAACTTTCCAAAGGTCAAAATTGGGTAGGATGAACTGCTCTACGACATGGAACCATCAAATCTTGAGAACAAAGGAGTTTGCTAGATCAAAACCCATAGACAACCGAAAATACAATAACTTAGATCTACAAGAAATGAACCAATGAAATCAAAAATACTAAGCACTAAACTCTCTTAGAATCATGAGAGGAAGAATATTGAACCATAAAATATGGTCCTCATGTAGAGCAAGATGTACTTGCCTAGTTGGTAGGTGGAGAGAGTAATGAAAGGAAGAAGAAGAAGTAATGGTGAAGAAGGAGTGAATGAGGAGAGAGAAGGGAGAGGGTGGCTTTAAGTAGCAAAGGGGTGGTAGGTGGGAGTTAGGCCGGGTTCTTAATGGGTCGGGTTTAAGGGGCTCATCCAACCGAAAATAAAACTAAAGCAGAGAAGTAAATGCAGGTAATAAAATTACAGAAAGAAATACAGAAATAAAATCGCAGGAATTAATTAGCATAAAAATTAAAGAGCAGCTAATTAATTAACATGAAAATTTAAAGAGCAGATAATAGAATTACAGAAAAATAAAGTGCAGAAAATAAAATGCAGATAATTAATTAACATGAAGTTATAGGAATTTAAATACAGGATACTACATGATAAATACTAAATAAATATATTCAGGCAATATACGTATTAGAATACGCATTCCGGGAACGGGGAGTGACATCTCTACTCTCCTTGAAAAAATTCCGTCATCGAAATTTCAAATTCAAGCAAGATAGAAATATCGGGGCTAAACTAATCTAAGTACAAGCAATTCAATAAAGCAATTATTTTACGATGTCCATAGCAAGTAACATATATGTAAATCCATCAATCTACGATATCAAGCAATTCTACCCATAAGGGGTTAAGCATGAGGAATCAAGACAATCAAGGTACACAGAAAAAGATATACCTTGTGAGTCAAACAGATGTGGATACCGTGATCGGATATCATCCTCACGTTCCCACGTTGACTCTCCCAAAGAGTGATGACCCCAAGCAACCCGGACAAGGTTAATTGTTCGGTTCTTGAGTATCTTCTCTCTTCGGTCCAAGATGGACACAGGCTGTTCCTCGTAAGACAGGTTGGTACCAACAACCAGTTCTGAATGATCGAGGATATGGCTGGGGTCCGATACATATCTTCGCAATTGAGATACATGAAACACGTCATGCACCTCTCGTAACGAAGGTGGAAGGGACAAACGATAAGCAACATCGCCTATCCTATCAAGAATAACAAATGGGCCTACGTATCGCGGACTCAGCTTCCCGCGAACGCCAAATCTAATGACCCCACGGGTAGGTGAGATCTGCAAGAACACGTGGTCCCCAACAGAAAACCCTAGCGGCCTACGATGCTGGTCCGCCCAATGACGATGCCGATCCTGCGCAACACGAAATCGCTCTCTAATTCCCTTAATCACTTCAACCGTCTGAACAATCATTTCTGGACCTAGCATCTTCCTTTTCCCGATATCATCCCATGCTAGTGGCGATCTACACTTCTTACCATATAGTGCCTCAAATGGCGCCATCTGGATACTGGCTTGATAACTGTTATTGTATGAGAACTCGACCAAGTGAAGGTGACTCTCCCAAGACCCTCCAAAATCTAGAGTGCAAGCTCGCAACATGTCTTCTAAAGTCTGAATCGTCCTTTCTGATTGCCCGTCCGTCTGCGGATGGTAAGCCGTGCTAAATCTTAACTTGGTACCCAGACTATGATGCAAGCTCTTCCAGAAATGTGATATAAAACGGATATCTCGATCTGACACAATACTGACAGGGACTCCATGCTGCCTGACTATCTGTTGCATATACAACTCTGCCAACTTTTCTGTAGATTGTCCTACTCTGAAAGGAAGAAAATGTGCTACCTTCGTAAGTCGGTCCACTATCACCCAAATAGCGTCCTTACCACTTGGCGATCTCGGTAAACCGATCACAAAGTCCATCGTGATATGCTCCCACTTCCATTCCGGGATAGGAAGCGGTTGCAATAACCCAGCTGGCCTCTGCTGTTCTGCCTTCACTTGCTGATATACCAAGCAACGGGAAACGAATCTAGCTATCTCCCTCTTCATTCCATTCCACCAGAAGTGCTGCTTGATATCTTGGTACATCTTGGTCCCTCCAGGATGTATAGAATACTGGAAACTGTGAGCTTCTGCCATAACTTCCTGTCTGATATCTCCACTGGGCACACATAGATGTGATCCAAATCTAAGTATACCATCTTCATGAATTCTCATCTCCTTCCTGAGTCCTGACTCATATTCTGCCCTAAGCTTCTGAATCCTTGGGTCTTGTGCCTGAGCTGCCTTGATCCTGCCTACCAAGTCGGATTGGACTTGTAGACTAGCCAGAACTCCTATATCACTAGGAAGTATAACTTCTATGCCCATCTCCTGAAGGTCTTCTAAGATATGCTTCTGCATTGTTAACATAAATGTGCCGCCTCTTCTGCTGACAGCGTCTGCTACCACATTAGCCTTACCTGGATGATACTGAAGCTCTACGTCATAATCCTTGATCAACTCCAACCATCTCCTCTGTCTCATGTTCAGTTCCTTCTGAGTAAAGATGTACTTCAGACTTTTGTGGTCTGTGTACATTTCCACTCGGTCACCATATAAGTAATGTCTCCATAGCTTCAGAGCAAATACTATTGCCGCTAACTCCAAATCATGAGTTGGGTAATTCTTCTCGTGGTCCCGAAGCTGCCTAGATGCATATGCTATCACCTTCCCATGTTGCATAAGGACACATCCAAGTCCTTTACCTGACGCATCACAATATACTGTAAAACCTCCGGGTCCAACTGGCAATGTAAGAATAGGCGCTGATATCAACTTCTGCTTCAGATTCTCAAATGATGCCTGACATTCTGCCGACCAAACGAATGGTACATCCTTCCGGGTCAAGCGGGTCATGGGTGCTGAAAGTCTTACAAAGTCTGACACAAACCTTCTGTAATATCCTGCCAATTCCAAGAAACTCCGTACATCAGCCACGGTCTTGGGTACTGGCCAACTCTCTACCGCTTCTACCTTCTTGGGATCCACTGCTACTCCAGCTCCTGATACAATATGACCCAAAAATGAAATGTGATCCGTCCAGAACTCACACTTGCTGAGCTTGGCATACAAATGGTTCTCTCTCAGAACCTGCAACACTTTCCTGAGGTGGTCTTCATGCTCCTCTTCACTAGCAGAGTACACAAGAATGTCGTCGAGAAATACTACGACAAACTGATCTAAATACGGCATAAAGATGCGGTTCATTAAATCCATGAAGATAGCTGGAGCATTGGTCAAACCAAACGGCATTACTAAAAACTCATAATGCCCATACTTCGACCTGAATGCTGTCTTGGGAATATCTTCCTTCCTAACCCTCACCTGATGGTACCCTGAACGAAGATCTATCTTGGAGAAAACTCTAGCCTTGCTCAACTGATCAAATAAGTCGTCGATCCTGGGTAATGGGTACTTGTTCTTTACTGTTGCCGCGTTAAGCTTCCTGTAATCGATGCATAATCTGGATGACCCATCCTTCTTCCCTACAAGTACCACTGGCGCTGCCCATGGTGATATGCTAGCTTGGATGAACTTCTTCTCCTTCAATTCCTCTATATGCTGATAAACCTTGGCCTGTTCCGAATCCGCCATTCTGTAAACTCGATCTGATATCGGTTTAGTTCCAGGTGCCAATTCTATACTGAACTCAATATCTCTAACCGGTGGTAGACCTGGAAGTTCTTCGGAAAATACGTCTAGAAATTCTTCAACTACCTTCGGAATCTGAACTTCTTCCATTCTGTTACTACTCCCTGCTCTTGCTGAGTTGCCTCTGACCTGACCAAGGTGAACCTCTCCATGCCTGGAATATCAAAAGATACACTTCCACTACGACAATCTATTGTCGTATGACTGTCTTTCAGCCAGTCCATGCCTAAGATAACGTCGAAATTTCCAACAGGAAATTCTATCAACCGGGCGGGTAAAGGATGCCCGTACACTACAACACTACATGCTAAACTAACTCTACTAACTCCCACGAGCCCATTACCAGTGAGTATATTCAACCTCCCTGGCAATGCCTCGAACTCCACTCCTAGTCGGGTCGTAAATTGTGCAGATATAAATGAATGGGATGCTCCCGAATCAAACAATGCTACTGCGGGATATGAGGCGACGAGAATGTTACCTGCCACAACATCTTCCGATGCCAATGCCTCTTCCAAGGACAGTGTGAATGCCTGCCCTCGACCTCCTTGTTGGTTCCCATGCTGTGGCCTAGCCTGGTGCTGCTGCTGGCCCCTGCCTTGATGATGCTGGGGTGGTCTATGCTGGTGTTGCTGCATCAGTGGTCCCTGCTGCCGAAATATCTGAGCCTGTGATACTAACGGACGCTGCGCCAACGTCCTCACTGCCAATGCTGGTCCTCGATACTGCCCTGCCCCTGGTGCTGGCAGAGCAGAAAACTGCTGCCCTGGTCCTCCTGACCTCGAATTCATGGGACATGTGGTAACCCGATGATCTGGGTTTCCACATATCAGACACAATCCATTCAATGTCCGACACACATCTCTAGTGTGCCCCATCTTCCCACAATAAGTGCAGCCCGCCGGGGGTTGCTGGTTCTTCCTCTGTTGCTGTTGCTGCTGCCTGGATGGTGGTACTGGCCCTCGTATCGCCACATCGTGGATACGAATGCCAGGGGATGGTGCTGTTGTTTGGGGCGCTGCTCCCCCTCCTCCTTCAATCTGACTGTGGGATCTCTTCTGACCCCCAGTCCTTACTGTAAGCCTCTGAATGGTGATCTCATGCCTTCGAGTCGCCGTCAATATCTCATCAAAAGTCTGGTAATTGTGCCCTTCTATCAATTGCAAGAGCTCAAGATGAAACCCTTGCTGGAACCTCATCGCCCTCTGGCGTTCCGTCGCTACCATCTCTGGGGCAAATCTACTCAATCTGCAGAATTCCGCTGCATAAGCATCTACCGTCTTGTCAGCCTGCCTGAGGCTGATAAACTTCTGTTGTAGCTCAAACTGTGCCACAACTCCATAGTACTTCGTCTTGAATCTTGCGGTGAAATCGTCCCAAGCAACAGGACGTCTGATGCCTACCTCCTCTGATTCCCACCAATCACGTACGAGATCCTGAAGTAACAACTTCACTAGATCCACACGTTCTTCTGCCGGTACCTTAGCGGCTGTCAGGATAGCCTCAATATCCTTAAGCCATGCATCTGCTGAGATGGCATCCTCCGTGCCCTCGAAACGGCGGGGGTTATACTTGCAAAACCTGGCTGATGCTCCTGAATCAGTCCTCACTCCTCTTTCCAATGCCGTCTGTAATCCTTGGTTGAGCAACACATTCTGCTCTTGCAACTGAGTGTGCATGCGCTGCTGGGCCAACATCTGATGTTGCTGAGTAGCCATCATCCCTCTCATGATCTCCAGAAGGGCTGGTGTGTCCATCTCTGCAGGGGTAGGTGGAACTGTTGGTGGTGGTGGAACATCCGGATACTGCGATCCAGCTGCTGCTTCTACTATCACTTCTTCCTGGGTAGCCTCCTGAGGTGAGACTGGCCCTTGTTGCTGACCAATAGGGTCAGGTTGTCCATGTTGCTGTCCATGTTGTTGCTGTCCAGCTCTGACAGATGCGGACGAGGTGCCCCTAAGAAAAGGGACAAGAGAACTATCAAATGACCGGACATGAAGGATCAATGAAGTCAAAGGATACCGGAATGTCAAGCTAGAGTTGAGAGTAACGAATCATGAGATCAAGGGAAAACATGTGTGATTGAGACATCCTATTAAACAAAACACCCCACAAGTCTGAAATCAGACCTGCATGGGCCACCACTAAAACCTTGTCACGCCCCAGAACCAGAATACTGGAGAGCGGGGGAGTGACTCAGCCAGCTACGTATTACGGGTAGATGAATACCGTATAATACGATCAATGCTGTCTAACCAGACGAGGGGGTGCATACTACATAAAAGTCTTACTATGGTCATTACACATCTATTGTCTCAATCATTCAAACAAGAAACAGAAATATAGAACATGTAAGGTAAAGCAGTAAGGCGTCCCAAACGCTCAGTCAAAATGTTCTTGAGATCTGGCTTTACAAAATACAGCCAGATGATGTAGTAAGTATACACAATTGTTATCAGCTGCAGTCTGACTTAATTACAATTATGCAAAAGTAAGTACAAGACAATCCGACTAACATGTCGGTGCCAAACGGCAAGGTATAAAGTAGATAACAAAACGAGTGGTGAAGTTAAGGAACCCACTCGAGGCCTCCTGCGATCATTCCTCTAGTATTGACCATCTTGGAGGTGGAAGTACGCTGAGTCCTCGGGGACTGGCTCTAAATCTGGCCATGCAAAACCAGAGAGGTTAGACCTCTAATAGCAAGTACCACAAGGGAGCACGACATGAGAACTAAAACCAGTAAGTAAGAGAATATAATAATAGATCTCTGCTTGCTACTAGAACTCACATCACATCAAGACACTTCGAACCAACCTCCCAACCAAACAAGGACAGAAGTTGGCCCGTCATGTCCTGACATTCTGATCATCCCAGTTAAATAACAGAGTACAATGCACAAACAAATCATCTTGAACGGCCAATCAACTCCTACGGCTTGCTATTATGAGTTCCAAGTTATCCTGGAATAATGCAATTAGGGATCCCTCAGTTCTTACTATGTGCAAGCAAGGCTAGTCTATCCAGTCGATCAATTGGCCCATGCATGAATTAGACGAGTCCTAGCAGGACGCCCGTCAATATACAATATACAATAATAATAAAAGCAGATACTGTTCCCTGCCCGTGTGGTAGATTTACAGTATCTGTGGGAACCAGCCGGCCCGTCGGGTACTACTCGTCCCAAGGGGGCTGCCATGTAAGAATTCGGAAATCCATTCTCTCTATGCAATCATTATTTTATTTAACTTAATAGTCTCTACGTTGAGTGAAATCCCATGCCGTGGATCATGGTCATTCAAATGAGTACTTTCGTACGGGGTACGATATGCACAACTCTACAACGATACCAGTGCGGTTAGGTTGCAGGTCTTACATAGCGTAATGCAACAATCAAATCTATCCACGGTAATCATGCCTTGACCATAAAGTACACATGCTTCTTTTGTAGAAAAATAACTAAATAAATAAATAAATAGATTGAAGCCTGCATGTGCATGTATGTCAATATTCGGGATCAGCCAGTCGAGTACAATAGTTCATAACATGAACGTGTCTCATTCATTTCATTCAATAAGACGACTAGCCAGTCTCTTAGTTCCAATTAGGAACGCATGATCAATTTAGTCAAGATAACCATTATTATCAATGGTGACAAGGCATGAAAGTCAATTAGCATTCAGTGGAGTCGAGTCTACGACTCTCAGGGTTTAATTCTAGTCAATCCGGGTATCTATAACTCAATTCATGACACATGGTACATCCCACGTAACAATCTATAATTAACAGAAATATCAACATATCATGATTATATCAAGTTTATGCAAAAAGGCGTAAGGATATAAAATGGACGTTAAACATCTAATAAGATATCAATATACAGGGCTATAGAAGATCCAGGGTAAGCAGGCTACTCTCATGTCAGCCTACGCTCATGCCAGCGTACGCTCAAGTCAAGCTACGCTCAAGCCAAGCTAGCGTATGGGAGTCATGCGCTTCCAAAAGGCAGCGTATGAACTCCATACGACTCCTTACCATCCAAGTCAGCGTATGCAAGTCATACGCTCCCAAAAGATAGCGTATGAACTCCATACGACTCCTGACCATTCAAGTCAGCGTATGCAAGTCATACGCTCCCAAAAGGTAGCGTATGAACTCCATACGACTCCTGACCATCCAAGTCAGCGTATGCAAGTCATACGCTCCCAAAAGATAGCGTATGAACTCCATACGACTCCTGACCATCCAAGTCAGCGTATGCAAGTCATACGCTCCCAAAAGGTAGCGTATGAACTCCATACGACACACGCTTCCAAAAGGCAGCGTATGCAAGACACACGCTTCCTAAAAAGGCAGCGTATGGACTTCATACTGCGCTGCGCTAAAGAGCGCGCACAGCTCAGTGACGCAGCTAAAAAGCTAGCATACACTGCTCACTGTCTTCTCCAAACAGCAAGAACTCCATGGTTGCACCCCAAAGCTTCAAAAGTCCATAACTTGGTCAAAATAAGTCCGAATCCAACTTTCCAAAGGTCAAAATTGGGTAGGATGAACTGCTCTACGACATAGAACCATCAAATCTTGAGAACAAAGGAGTTTGCTAGATCAAAACCCATAGACAACCGAAAATACAATAACTTAGATCTACAAGAAATGAACCAATGAAATCAAAAATACTAAGCACTAAACTCTCTTAGAATCATGAGAGGAAGAATATTGAACCATAAAATATGGTCCTCATGTAGAGCAAGATGTACTTGCCTAGTTGGTAGGTGGAGAGAGTAATGAAAGGAAGAAGAAAAAGTAATGGTGAAGAAGGAGTGAATGAGGAGAGAGAAGGGAGAGGGTGGCTTTAAGTAGCAAAGGGGTGGTAGGTGGGAGTTGGACCGGGTTCTTAATGGGTCGGGTTTAAGGGGCTCATCCAACCGAAAATAAAACTAAAGCAGAGAAGTAAATGCAGGTAATAAAATTACAGGAAGAAATGCAGAAATAAAATCGCAGGAATTAATTAGCATGAAAATTAAAGAGCAGCTAATTAATTAACATGAAAATTTAAAGAGCAGATAATAGAATTGCAGAAAAATAAAGTGCAGAAAATAAAATGCAGATAATTAATTAACATGAAGTTATAGGAATTTAAATACAGGATACTACATGATAAATACTAAATAAATACATTCAGGCAATATACGTATTAGAATACGCATTCCGGGAACGGGGAGTGACAGCCTTGGTGGCCAACTGCTTGTGCGGGGCCTTGCCGCCGGTGGACTTGTGTGCGGTCTGCTTGGTGCGTTCCATTACAAGAAGGAAAAATTTTAGGGTTAGGATTTTGGTGGTTTGGGTTTGTAATCAAAACTTAGATTGGACTCATCTGTCGAATTATCAAAAGAATTATATATATATATATATATATATATATATATATATATATATATATATATATATATATATATATATATATATATATATCGAGCGGATCAAAAGCCCTCCTAAAAATCTCCCTAAAAATTCACTCACTCTAAGCCGTCCATTTAATGTTAATATTAATATTAATATTAATGTTAATATTAATATTAATGTTAATATTAATGTTAATGTTAATATTAATATTTATTTTTATTTTTATATTAATGTTAATGTTAATGTTAATATTAATGTTAATGTTAATATTAATGTTAATTTTAGTATTTAATGTTAATATTTAACATTAATATTAACATTAACATTAATATTAACATTAAATGGACGGCTGAGAGTGAGGGTTTTTTTTAGGAAGTTTTCTAAGGGAGGCTTTTGAATATATATATATATATATATAGTTTCATACTTGTTAAATAAAAGGTTTAAATCTTTAAAAAAATTTCGACCAAACTCTTTAACTCATATTTCTAAATCTTATTTCAGTTTGTATTTGTAATGATTGTTACTTGATTGATATTTTATTATGTGTTTAATATTAATCTTGTTTAAAATTGTTTAGAGAATATTTATGTTATTTGCAAAATTTATGATATTTATACCAGAAAATTACATAGGAAGTATAAATGTTCTTTTTAATTGCGTAAAGATACAAAGTTTAAAGAATTTGTATACATAGCCCCAATAGCTAGTTTGAAGGACGTAAATGTTGACGCAAAAAAAGCTAATTTTAAAATTAATTTGATAATTTACGCCCTTTGTTAAGGTGTAAAACTAACGTTTACAAAATAACCTAGCTATTATTTTTTGATTTTAAAAGCACTTGTTCCTCTTTAGTGTGTGTGTTTTTTTTTTAAGTTTTCAAAAATTAGACTTGTTTACCTAAACAGTGAGTAGAAGCTAACCATGATTTCTCCCTAAATGGGGATGTATAAATTCAAAGCTGTTGTTATTTAAAGAGATACTTTAGCAAATACTTCCATTTTAAATGTTCAAAATAATATATATCTCAACTATTTTTTTATCTAACAAATACCTTCACTAAAACAACAAAAAATTTGTTAATAAAGTGGGGGTAATACTTTTAGTACAAAAAATGGAAACATTTGATAGTTTAAAAAAATAATAGAAATATATTCTAATTTTAACATTGAAACATTTGCTAAAATATCCATTGTTTAAATTGGGATGCCATGGTAAAAATTAATTAGAATTTATCACCGTAGAATTCTCAGACTTGTATCCCTAATATATGTTTTAGTCGGTAAAGAAGGCTGTTGTTGTTTATTATATTCATTCTGAGACTTCTTTTTTTAATCTAAGAGTAAACATATTATAATTTTATAATTTAACAAAACAATGCACTGAGGGATTCTCTGACGTAGACGACTGCCTGTCATTTGTTGAAATACTGTCTATTTGACATTATTTACTCCACGCACTATGTGACGTTGTTTAATGAAACCATTGTTAAATTATGGTTCTTCAAGCAAATATAAATATCTATTCTACTGTATAATAAAAATATTTGGTGGTAAAACTTTTAAAATTTTAAAATATTTTTAAATATTTTATAAATATGATATTATTATGTCAACTTAGTTATTATGTTTAATAGTCAAAACAATAAAATTTGTATACTATGAACTTTTTTTTTTTTCATACAACTTTTCATGTTCTATTGGTAATAGATTTTTCTGTCTTTACCATTTTTCAAAGATTATTATCTTGACATTATAAAAAAAAAATACACACACATAAATAGTCATTAAAAAGACGAAAAGACGATAAGATGACCATATAATATTCTAATTAAACAAAGTGCAAAACATGTACATGCATGTGGACTAGCAGTGATAATATATAAATAGGTGCCGCTTAGCCAAATTAATTGATGTAACCTAATATCTCACACGTGTGCGATTTGATTGATGAAGAACACATATAATACATGAAAAGAATTGGTTCAGAGTGGGAACACCTGATGTCATTAGTGCTTTGCATTAATTTGGTTTGCTGATGTTCATCCTTTTATTATACAAACTGTTCTTTTTCTAATCATGACAATCTTTTTTTATTTTATTTGCATGGGCATAAGCAAACAAAAATGCTTTGATATCTTGACACCATAATGTAATTTTCCTTCTTCTTTTTCCTCATGGGTTAGGCAGAAATTGCTTCATAAAGATGTTTTAACAAATATCCGAGCTCAAAGTCTTTAATTTCATCCATAATATGGTTTTGATCCTTATAACTTGTTACATTGGGCATATAGCACAAAAGCAATTCGCACATAAAAACCATTGAATTAGCTAAATTGCTATTTGCACCACATACTTTCTTTTTCCAATTACAAAAGAGGTTCACATGCCTGGATGTAAAAATAAATAAATAATAATAATAATTCCCAAAGAAGAAAATAAAATAAAATGGTACTCCATCCACCCTAACTTTCTCTTCCAATTTTCTGCATTTATTACAAAAAAAAACTAGGACTAAACTATCCAATTATTAGAAATTTTTAGTACTAAACTATCCATCAATTCCTGCTCAAAGATGTACTGTGATTATATTACTGGTCTTTCTAAACACCTTAAAGAAAAATTAATAAAATTATAATTTTTTAAAGGGAAAAAAAAAAGCAAAAATTAATTTCCTTCCTGCGAACCAAAGGCCTAAGAGTACAAGTCCGTGCTTATCGTTTTTCGGATACGAATTCGGATATTAAGGTATTTGAATCCGTTAATATCCGATCTGACTTTAAATTGCAAATTTCGGATATCGAATACGGATATCCAAAATTTTATATATATTATAGTATAATGTATATGTAATATATATTAATTAATAGAGAAGATTAAAGTATTTTATTCTCAACTTTTACATAAATTAATTATAATATAATTTATATATAATAGTAATATAAATTAATTACAATTTACAACAGAAGAAGAAATGACTCAAATATGTAAAAAAAATGAATTTGGTTTTCGGATATTCGAATAAATAACTAAATTTTTAATATTCGGATTTCGGATATTCGGATAATAACTAAATTTTTAATATTTCGGATTTCGGATATTCGAATACTAGCATTCGAATTTTTTAGTTAATCAGATCGAACATTATCTGACATCCGTTAAACTAGACGGATACGAATTCGGAGTGTCAAATGAGACATTCGTTCGGATATCGGATCGGATTCGGATATTACAAAAAATATCGGATACGGATACGGATACGGATATTATCCTGTCTGTACCGATAAGCATCCGTTGACACCCCTAAGCTCAAGCTTACAAAAGCTTGGCTCGGCTTGGCTCGTTTGCAGCCCTATGTATGGATATTCATATAATCTTTCAATCTTTTGTCAAACAATGAGATCCAAGTACCTATGTCACATTTACAAATCTAGCAAGCAACAAATGGACTTTGAATCATCATATCAAACGTTAATATGTTATTTGAAGCAACTCACAAGTCCCTATACATATATTACCTTCACAGAATTCATCAAAATTAACAGCACAGACATCCCGGTGACATATGTTGTGATTTGCTATATGCTTATACAAATTCAGAATTATAAAAACAGTAGGCATGCAAAAGAATTCCAGTAAGATGAAACATATTCTGATCAGAATCTCAAGATTTAGTCTAGAACAATATCCTGCAAAGTAATAGTGACAAAAATTTATATCAAAGTAGCCTAAGAGCACTAAAAAGCCATTTTCTGTATAAAGAAGCACCACTTTACTAATTTTCTTCTCAATTTTACAATTTTCTTCAGGTTGTGTGCTTGATTTGGTGATCAACATTGTCTACTCAATTTGTCAAAAGAATAACATCTTAAAGAAGATATATTCAATCATTCAAGCATCTATGACCAATAATAACATTTCTGGTGTTCTTGAAAATGCTGATTCTTAACATTATGTTCAAATATTAACTCCATGTACAAGAATGTCACTGTAACTCACCCAAAGAAGTTGGTCAGTTTTGTCTACAAGCCTACCTTTTGCTTCTTCTGTAACTCCCTCTTTGAAATAAAGATTTTCGAGTTTGACAAATTCCTCTTACATTGTTAGAGTGACCATCCTCATATTTATCCTCATAGTTGTAAAGAATTGTATGATTCAAGTAACAGAAACCTTGATTCTTGGTAAGAAAAAAAAAAATCAAACATTCATATCCGAGCATTTGGCAAAAGTGGATCTCTGGCAAATATACCTTCCAGATATCTTAGCTAAAGGACTATGGCCTATTGAAGCTTAGCAAATGCCCCCATTCTAAATGTTGAAATTAGCATATACCCCCACTATTTTATTTATCTAACAAATACCCCCATTTTTTGATATAAAATAATAAAAATTTAAGATATACCCCCACTCTTTTACATAGGAGTGGGGGTATTTGCTAAATAAAATAAATAGTGGGGGTATATGCTAGTTTTAACATTTGGAATGGGGATATTTGCTAAATTATCCCCAAAAATATTGACAAATACCTTTATGGCCAAGAATTTGCGCCATCGTTTATCAAAGAGCCATCAGATAAATTATGAAAGGATCACAAAAAGATTGGGGTTCAGAAGAAACAGTAAGGGATTGTTACATGTTAATGTTCACTTATCTTTTTCATCTGTGAATAGTTTAACTTTAACTAGGGCTGCAAATGAGCCAAGCCGTTCGCGAGCTGCTCGGCTCGATAAAATCTTGTTCGAGCTCGGTTCGTTTAGTAAACAAGCCGAGCTTAAGCTTTATTTTTGAGCTCGTTTAATAAACAAGTCAAGCTCAAGCTTAGAAGTACTCGGCTTGATTGAGCTCGCGAGCTGGCTCATTTATGAGCTTGCGAGCTAGCTCAATTAGAAGCTCGTTTGTTCTTTGTTGAATTATATATATATCAAGTTCGCTAGAATTCAAGCGTAATGAGCTATAAAGTTTAGAGAAGCTTGATTTCAAGCTTACCGGGCTTGTTTATCAAGCTTCCTTATCAAGCCAAGCTCGAGCCAAGCTCAAAGCTTCAAAATAAAAAAAAAACTTATCGAGCTCGAGCTCAAACCAAGCCAAGCTCAAGCTTAATATAACAAGCTCGAGCCAAGCTCAAAGCTTCAAAATAAAAAAAAACTTATCAAACTCGAGCTCGAGCTCAAATAATTCAAGCCAAGCTCAAGCTTACAAAAGCTTGGCTCGGCTCGGCTCGTTTGCAGCCCTAACTTTAACCCTCAAAACCTTGTGTGCCAACATCTTGTGATCCGAACCAGAGTTGGTCCATGAGATGCAAAATTGAATTGTGTCCATATAAATTAAAAAAAATTCTTATATAAGACCAGAACGAATTATAATTATTTACACCTCATGATCTCACAAACCTAATGTGGGGCTAAATTACCAACACGATTGTCATCCCATTTTGAGCGCTCAAACGGGAAGGAGAGATAATCCAACAATTAGTACTCTTATCGTACCCTTTTCAAAAATATTCATGCCAATTACATGAGTTAGACCAACCTACGATGCATAAACATATAAAGCTCGCACACACAAGCATGGTGGTCTTGATGTACCTACTTGCTAGTTTGCCAATAAATATTTGTAACCAATCTCGCAGATTAGTCACAGATCTTAAAGAAACAATGTTTGCTCACCTATGGCGGATTTCTTCTAAGGTTTTTCTTTCTCTAATCTAAAATGTTCGCATTTAAAGGGTTTACTTAATAATTGTCTTTGATAGTCCAGATTGTGATACATAGCATTTTACAAAAAAAATTTAAAAAAAAACTCGCATCATATTCTTGGACAAAGAACACCCAAATCTAATATACTTGACAAATTAAATTCACGATAGAGTCTAGTCAAGGACATGTTTTCCTTTTCCTTCCATTCCGCGAACCAAATGAGACTTAAATTGTAGGTACATACCTCAAGCAAAACATGTTCTTTATCTTGCAAGAACATAGACACAGATAAAGCCACCATACATATATGCACACAATTTTCTCGTGTCCGTATAACATAGCATGTTTTAAATGGTCAAACCTTAACATTATAATGGTTATACGAATGACAACTTATATGTATTACCATTTAGAATCAAACGCGTTCTATTATGGATTTGGGTCCATCATAGTTCTCATCGAAGTTGTCTATTTTAGATAAGTCTAATCATTATCGACCGGCCATGACTATTAGCACCATAACCCTCTCCTATTTAATTAACCTTCAAATCCACACCCACTCCTACCCTCCTAACTAGTGTTACCACTAGAACACCCCTTGGTGGTCTAATGGAAGTTATTTAGATTATATAGACTGAATAGTTATTTTGTAGGTTTGAATATATATATATATATATATTTATATATATATATATATATATATATATATATATATATATCATCGATAATCGATCAATACATCGTTGGTAAAAAAAATATCAATAATATAATTATCCAATTTTATTTTTTTTGAAATCCCACGCACACACAATTGGGGAACTCGAACCTTGTCGGTCCCTCCGGATGTCCGCTCTAATACCACTAGGCTAGAGAGCTCGGACTAATTATCCAATTCATTATCGACTATGCCGATTATGACCCGATGTTGAATTTCTACACAAATTTCTCTTTTGTTTGTTAAGTTCACAATAGTTCCTTCGAGACTAAAGATTTCAAACTCTATGAAGGAGGAGAGCTTGTCGGAAGAATCGTTTTTCTTGGAAGGAGGGAGGATTTTTTCCGGCCATGGTTCTTCTTCTTGCTCCACAAGATGAGGGTTTAGTTAGGGTTTTGGGGAGGTAGAAAGAGAGAGAGAAGGGAAACATTTCATTGACATGGGATTATTATTATGGCTAATTAGTGTTTAGATCATGAAATAAGTCCAGACATATCCATTTGAAAATTTTATACCCTAAATTTTACTTTTTTATGTATTTTTTAATATTTTACCCTCAACGTGAGTAAAGTACACAACCATCAATTCATGTTGAAAAGGAGGATATAATGAAAAAAAAAAAACAAAATCAAAAATTAGGGTCCAAAATTTTTAATTGGACATGTTAGAACTTAAATTTTAAACTGATATAAAATTCAGGATCTAAAAGGCTACATTGATACTCTCATTAATATTTCAGGAACGTCAAATGATTTTTTCATTAATATGTTTTGAATTTAAACGGCTTATTCTGACCGTTCCTATTTGACACAAACAAAATATGTTTGATATTTTTTACTGTATAGAGAAACTAATATTGGTGTCCCCTAACATATTAATGAAAGAATTATTTTTTGAATAGAACAAAAATTCTAGCATATTTACAAAATCCGAAATCTGGCGCCAGTCAAGAAAAAAAAAACATTCTCATTCCTGGCGCAAAACTCTTTTGTTTTTTGGTTTTTTTTTTCCGGTTAATTTGGTTTGTTTTAGTTTGGTTTGGTTTGATTTTATCTTTTAGTTTAATTTTGTTTAATCTTTTAGTTTAGTTTAATCTATTAGTTATTTTGTTATTATTATACTATGTATAATAACAAAATACATTAATTAATATATTTGTATATAATAATTTTATATTAACTAGTAAATTTTGTTATTATCTATATTAACTTATAAATTTTGTTATTGTCTATAAAATTTTTTTTTTAATATAGCAATATAGATCGTAACAAATTTTGTTATAGATCATAACAATAAGTTAAGTTAATATATAGTTTGTTATTCTATATATTACTTTATTGTTATTTTACATATTACTTTCAATTGGCCAAAATGTTCAAGAACGGGTATGATTAACCAAAGAAGAACAAGGCAACTAAAACAATTTTATTAATACCTATATCAATTAATAAAAATAGTGTTTCTTCTTCTTTTTAATCCTATCCCAAGTAAACCCATATTAGAAGAATGTGTAAAAAAAAATTGTAAGGAGAGCTACTAAAGAAACAACCCCATGGAACAGAAAAGGGGATGTTATCAGCGAAACTCCCATCATCATCACTATTGGCCTTCTATGAATCAAATAAACACAATAATCAAGTTTATTTGGGATTAACGAAGGCACTCAATTATAATTATAACAATAATCATTTCAAAAAGAAAACAAAAAAAATATAGTAGTATGGAAATACCAAAAGTGAAGAAAATCAGAAAAGAGGAAGAGGAGGCGTTAGAAGAGTAGAGAGGAAGAGGAATGATGGATGAGTATAAATAGCAGGAGGTAAAACCCTAGCCAAGTTTGAATGTCATTTCTACCCTTCAGAAGGAGACAAATTTACATCAGAAAGAAAAGAACAGGCCCGCTGCTTCCCGATTGGCCCACCTGTCATTGAGATAGAGGACTGATTTTTTCTTTTCTTTTTTCTTTTTTAAATCCGTTGTGCACACACAGTTGGAAAACTCGAATAGTTAGTGCTAAGGGTTGTGGCCATTCCATTTTTTGCGATTTGTTCATATATAGTCCCAATAACATTTCCTTTTAGCTGTCAAATTTTTAAGTCCTAATTAATCTAATTTTTTAATTGCAATTATTGCGAGACTAATCGCGCCACACTTTTAAGAACTCACAATTTTTGATGACCCGACTCCCGAACCTTCAGGCTCAGCTCTATGGAGGATGGAATTTTTTGCTATGGACCTATGGTCAGAAGACTCAGAAGCAACTTTCAGAAACAGCATTTTCCTCGCTCACAAGTTGATATTAGAACATCATTAGTAAGAGCATGATTAGCATGATTAGTAAGGCTCCTTCCATTTTCTAGATTCTAGATTTAGAAATTAGGAACTCATTTTGTAGAATAGTAAATTTCATTTCTAATCCCAAGTTCTATAATTTCGATTCCAACCCATCCATAGGTGCTAAAAGTTGGGCCTCCCAATTTCTAGATTCTAGAATGTAGAAACTCGGTTTGTAGAATAACAAGTCTCAATTTGGAACCCAACCCAATTTCTACATTATAGATTCTAGGAACTCATTTAGTAGAATAGTAAATCCCAATTGGAACCAAATTTTCTAGATTCTGGATTTTACATTATTTTTTTCCTACATTAATTTTTGACCACACAAGTTTTAGGACCGAAGTTCACTTTATCATTTCCTACTATTCTCATGCAAACCCAACCCATTCTACATTTACCTTTTATTCCAAATTTTGGGCTCCAAATTGCATTGGAGAGTCCCAACTACTAATGATGCTCTTAGTAGCAGTTGGAAAATGAATGTTGGGTCACAATGTGCCTCAGCAATGTAACAATTGACAATGTCATTAACAAATATTCAATACTAAAGGGAAAGCAAAATGCATAAGAGAGAGAGAGAGAGAGTATCCCAACATTGTAACCACATCAGAAATCTGAAAATAACTTCACGCTAAACAGGACAAAGAATTGATAAGAATACACGAAAGATCTTATGCTAACAAAAAAGAAGAAGAATTGACTGATTAATAAAACACATGCTACGACATTAGGCTAGTATTCCAGATAAATGAACAATAATGGACATATAAAAATTTGTACAAAATGTAAAACATCAGCACTTCGTCTGTGAGAGCTCGGTATCAGAGTGAGCAATGCCGTTGCTTCTATCCATCAACAGCTTCACATCCTCTTGATCCAATTTGCTGTCTAGCATGATGCTGCCGAGGGGAGCTATCTTTACCTGCTTCTCACTCTCAACAGCCAAGCTGTAAATTACCATTCCAACGACGGCGAGAATCATTCCTAGTATGTTCTTGATGGTGAGGGCAGAGTCGAAGAGTATCCACCCAAGTATCAATACACATACAGTCTTCATGTGACCCAACACTTGGAAGGTTGTTGCCGAGAACCGGCCAATGCAGAGGTATTGGCTCATGTTGCAAAAGACAGCCAGGGCACAGGAGAGGAGTATGAACAGCTGCAAAAGGATCCAAAGAATTAAATCTAAATCTAGGATTATTTAAATGGAAAATAGCAAAAGATACAAGAAAAAACAAACTATGTAGGTTAGCAAAGTGAATATGTATCTAAATCAAGATGCTGGTATGGTGGCAGCCTGGCGAAGTTACAAAATGAACTAGTCAGATGGTCCATATGCACATGGACTGCCAGCTTTCCTGGTTACAACAGTATGTCGATAATTAGAAGTCCTGAGGCTGATCTTTTTTCTTGACTTTCCCTAACATTTTATTTTTAATTTGACCAATATCCAGGAAGTTTAACTCATTTCATTGGGTGAATTAAACCCGATCACCAGCTGGTATAAAATGATACAATGGCCGAATCAAGAATACAGAGCTCTTGCCACTTATTGTTGGACAAAATCCTATCATTCAGGATAACATATGAATCTGGCATAATTCAGTGTGAACCAAACCTATATGATAAATACCGTGCAGAGTAACTTATGAAGGAACAAAAAAGTATTCGTGCACGAAATATGTAGTATACTTTGGAATGATATTATAACCTCAAAATTCATTATTCTTTCATATGCTAAGGCATAATGAATCATTTGGTCAAGGTTTCTTACAGAACCACAGCAGGTACCTGTAACTAGTTTTGACGTAAATTATTCCTCTCTTTTTTGTTCTGGTGGTACTTGTGAAGAAATGGACTCAAATATCATCAGGTGAGACATTGATAATAAGTATGAAAGTCAGAAAGCAAGCAAATTATGTTCTTAAGGAAGGTCAACAACTTACAGTAGCTCCAGTAGAAAAGTGATACTTTAAAAGTGATTGCCCACTAAGGTAGTAGTCAATAATAGGGCCAAACAGAACAAGAGAGACTGCTTGTATGGGTGCAGTCTTGCTCAGAAGCTCAAACGAACCAATGCTGTATTTCTTCTGAAATGAACCAATTGTCTGGAGCAAAAGGACATTTAAAACAGTATGAGCAAATAGACATTGAAACATGATCTAACATATCAAATCAGGAAAGAAAATATAATGAATTTCAATCAAATCAATAGACTTTGACATCATAGTGGTATCAGAGTTCTCACAAGGGCAAGACTACTATTGTCATCATAAAACAGAAGACAAAACAAAAATGACAAACGTTCGGTACACTTTCACATGGTGAATCAAGATACCTTTTTCTGTAACTACAATCTGAACCATACAAAAGCTGACTCGAGAGTAGTTATCCTTGAAAATACTAACTATTAAGGTGATAAATCAAGCTATTGCTTAATAGTATTGGAAAGATCCAAGGTAAGATTTTATAAAATTAAGATGACGACGGACATGATATTACTTTCTCGTGACACGGAAGACTGATCAAGTTGTGTTGGATATCTTTCAGTAATATCATTACTGATACACATTTATATACAAAGTGACATTTGCTCTTTTCTTGAGAACAATTCAAAACGAACTTGATAGGAACCTACCTGCCTCAGGCAAGCGAAACGTTTTTTTTTCTATTAGGTCTTATTATGCTTTATAATATTACCTGTCTTATATTCAAAGTGTTGACAACGAAGGATGCAACTGCAGGGGATATAGATTTTGGTCAGATAACGAGTGCTCCTATATTCCTGATGTTGGTTTTATTAAAATGAAGGTTATAGCACTATATAAGCTAAACTAATTGAGGGTTAGGTGTCTTCCCAGTTGAAGAATATCTTGAATCAGTTTCCAGTTCTCTTTCAGAAATGAGTAACTATGACCACAGAGGAAGATATGTAAAGTGTTGCTCTTCGTAACTTTGGGATTATATAAAAGCAACCAAAAGTAAAACATGCTTTCCTACTCACACTATGTACACCAATTTGGAGAAACCTTTTTCTTCCGAACATGAAATGTTTTGACTAAATTGGAATTCAATAAAAACATGTCCTTGAACGTTGTGTTCTGCTTACCCAACTTCCATGAGACGGGACTAGAAGACCTCTCAGATGATGGCAATATTTACAAGTCACAGATTTGGGTCTTGAAAGCTGTCTTGTAATAAATGACCTTAGATGTAAAATCATGAAAAAGAAGAAAATTAACTTTCTTAGGAAAAAAAAGAGAATTGTATGGAGAGCTACAAATGAACACCCACATGGAAAAGTAATGGTAGGTGTTTTCCGCGGAACTCCCAAATTCACTGTTGGCCTTCCATGAATCAGATGAACACTTGGACAAAGTTAATCTGGGATTAATGAAGACACTCTATTATCAAACTGACAAGAAAACTTGTTTGGAAAGGGAGAAGGAGTCTATTTCATAGGTGAGAGATAATATGATAATGGATATTTGTGAACATTTTAAGTATGCAAAAGTCGAAGGACCTATGGCAGAAGCAAGGTAACCGTTTAGCATAAATAGAACAGAGGAACCCTACGGACTACCGAGTACCAAGAAAGGTATTGTCCTTTCTCCACTAGAATAGTAAAAAAAAAACATATAAATACATAATTACTAGCATTCCAGCTTGCGAGACAGACTTCAAAAGGACCTTAAGTTAAGTATATATCAAGGTTGTAAAAATCGCTAGTCGGCCGCTAGTCGGTTCGTGGGGACTACGGATTAATCGGACTACTCGGGGACTAGTCGGTTTAGAATTTTTAATGAATATATATATATATATATATATATATATATATATATATATATATATATATATATATATATAAAATATGTTATAAAAATATTTTAAAAAATAATATGTTAATTGTTGAACTTTTAATTATCGCAGACTACAGTGCATTTTCTTATTCATTATTTTGCATAAATTTCTATTTCGATAAATATTTAAATAATATGTTAACTTACTATTTTGCACGGAGAGTTACAGCCGCAGTAGCAAGCAAAAGCAAAAAAAAGTAACAAACAAAAATTAAAAAAAGAGCGACAACAACAGTAGCAAAGAGATAACAAAGCAAAAGTAAAAATAAAAAAAGAGTAGGCTAGTCACTTTTTTCAAAAATAGAAAAAGGCAGCAACAAAGTAAAGAGTCGACGACGGCTGCCTTGACGAAGTCGACGGCAGCCCAGACTAGTACCAATTTAGCTAATTTTTTGGATGGACCAGCCCCTAATCGAGTCGACGGTGGCCGACAAGTGACTAGTCGGGGACTAGCCCCTAGTCGAGTCGGCGGCGGCCGACTAGCGACTAGTCGGGGACTAGTCGGCCGCCTAGAGGGATTTTTACAACACTGGTATATATTGCATTTGTATTGTTAGTTTGTGCCATTCCACCCTAGATAAAATCAAATTTTTATATGGTTACTGGTTCTCTGATTTCTGTTTAAAATATTAAGTAGATAACTAGATTATTATTATTATTACAATGCTGAGTTAGTTGATTTTTGTACCTGGCTCAATATATGAGGTAGACTAAAACTATGTAGAGGAAGTATTCTGAGGACAAATTTGGATCAGTTTTGAACTTCAAGGCATGCAATGTTGATATATTCTCCAAGAGGATTTCATGAAAAACATTGAACTAGTTAGTTGATAGTAGCAAAAGAATAAAGGTTGAGTTTGCTTTTGTCTTGATAGATATCTTTCTTTAGATACATAACAACTAAGTAATCAATTTTACCCAGTCATTCCATTTGACTAACCAACTGTCACTTTTTTAATATTTTCCTTATTTGATAAAAAGATAGTTCAGAATAATGAAAAATAAAAATATGTAAAGGTTTTTGTATCGATAGATTTTGACAATTATACACTAAAAGGAATTTCTGGTCCATGCTATAGTTCAAATGTGGTCTTTAAACTTTCCAATGCTTGCTCTAGTATAACAAGAAAACGGTAAGCAGCATTACTCATTGAGTCGGTTAAGGTTTGGCTACCCTTGCAAGCAGGAAGTATGGAGTTTAAATAAAAAGAAATCATAAATTAAAGGTTTCTGGATGTATTTGTGACTCGACTATAATAAAAGATAAGTGCATTTCGAGGGGAGGGTGGCTGTTTGGCTTGGTCAGCAACGTCAAGGTCATTAGGTCATCACTTTTCTTTTTTCCCCTCTCTGATAACCTATTAGGACATTAGTAGTAAGAGTGGATTTTGCGGGTTTTTTTATTAGAAGCTCCTGTTCGAATACCCTAACAATAGAGTGACAAATAACAAATAAAACCATCGCTTGTTTTAATAAACCGGAAGGAATAGTATGCATACTCACAATCTGCTGCAGTGAAGTGCAGAAGACAGCCACAAATGCACAGAGGAAACCCTTCACATTAATTTCCACATCAGTGACCGTGCAGACACCAACACCAAATGCCACAACAACCACGGCCATTATCACTCTCCTGGAGTAGTGCTTGCTATTGAGTATCCATTCCATCAAACAAACCACTGGTATAATGCTCAATTTTGATATCTAGCATTTCATAAAGACCTCAGATCAACCTTCAAGATAAACATTTCCCATGACCAAACAAAGAAAAGCAAAAACAAACCTGATAAAATCCAACTGAGTTCAACATTAGACTAAGATTCATCGCAGTAATTGACAAATTAGCAACAATCGAGAACCATAACAGCTCCCACAGCGGGACTTGCTTGGACAAAGAAATTCCCGCAGCATTTGAAACCCAACCAACAAGAGCAGTAACGGAGAAATGGAACCCCGTTAATGTAGTTGCTGCAAAATATCATATATATACACATCATATATGCCTAGTAGTTCAAAATTCAATAACTTCATGCTGCGACTATTGCTGAAAAAAAAAAGGATTGAAATAGGCTTCAACGAGGGTGTTAATTGCGATTTGTCAGACATTTCTGCTTGTAACTGTTTCTTTAAACTTTAACCACTCGGTTTTGCAACAAAAGTGAGAAAATTGATGCAGAAACCATCACTTAGGAAATAAGTCGGTCCAATGAAATAACCAAAGACCAAATGCAATTTCTTAGGTAAATAAGCAAAAATGAAGTTTTTTTTTTTCCAATCTCCATTTTGCTCAGCCATTACATTTCATTCTTGGTTATCTAAATTGAAGTATCATCTTGAACGCCCCCTAGCTAGTAACAAAATCCAAGATCAAAGTACTCTCTTTTTTTTCTTACTGGACCTCTCAATTAATTGTCGGTTGCATCAAAAACCCAAAATTTGACACATTTGTATCAAGTTGCTCCAGAATTTCTTCACAATCACGCAAACGCGAAACGATAATAAAAACAACACAGATCTGGCGATGGGTCTAAGTTTTTATATCTCCCTAAACCCTAACTCTGCTCGAAATTTCCACAAATCGACGGGGGTCTAAGCAAAAACACAAGGAATCGAACTCCACAATTAGATCAATAAACGAGGATATTACCGAAGCTGAACCCGTATCCAGAGGGCGACATAAGCTGCTTGTTGGCCATGATGATTCCGACGGAGCTGACCACGTTCATCCCCCAAGCGCCGGCGTTCGAGACCGCCGGCTTCTTCTCGGGCTCCATCGCCATCGAACCCTAACCCTAATTCTCGGATTAGGGTTTGGAGCTCCCGCTTCGTCTCTATATTAGAAGAATTCGAAGAAATCGACGCAAGAGCCAAAACCCTATAATCTAGATCAGCTCTCGTCGATTTATACTGGAAATGCACAAAAGCTTCCTCGTTTGCTTGCTAATGGGGAATACTTACTTGAGGATGTAGAGGAATATTACCAAGGAAGAAGCAGATGGAGATTTTGCGTGACGGTCCTTGTACCTTCTGATAATACGAGGTCTAATTAACTCACTGCATATGCTTTGCATACATCTTTTGTAAAAAAAAGAAAATAATAATAATTTTGGATTGAGAATTGCAATTAGGGATCATCATTTGGCCCGAAGTCCATGGGCACCTGAAAAGTCCGTCCGGCCCAATGGACCAAAGTCCGATAAAGCCCGGTTATTAGGGTAGCCCGATCCGATCCATATTAGCATAGGACCGGACTTGGGCTATGCATCTGTCTGTCCGAGCTTGACCCAAAGTCCGTCCGATACAAACTTGGACTATGTGTCCCTCCGAGCCCAGCCCCTTATTCTCCTTGGTGCCACAAGATTGATATAAATGAGAACTAAAAAAATACTATTTTCAAGAGGTGAGGGGGGACTAAGCCAGAGTGTCATGGCAATGTGACACTGACACGAACAAAATGCATGAACAAGATATCTAAAAGCATAAAATATCTTTCTTCAAAGTACACGGGTCCCTAATTTTGAATTCTCAGTCTTGGATGTAAAGATAGAAGTCATTCATTCTGCAGAACTATTATTTATGCTTAATCAATGATCTGACTCTTCTATTGATTGGTTGTTCAAGCATTAACGTGCTCCACAAAATATTAGCTTCTCAAGTCCAATAATTTTTTTTTGTATTTTGAAAGAGTAAAATATGTAAATTATCAAATTTCACAGAGCTAGTCCGACCCGATCCGACTTAGCCCGAAAAGTCCGACTCTTGTGGGCGGGCTTTGGCTTCATAAATAATAATTAAGTCCGATCCGAAATTTCTTTAGGGCCAAAAAAATTGGCCCGAGTCCGTACTTTATGGGCTTGGGCAGCCCGGTCCGGCCCAATGCCGATCCCTAATTGTAATTGACAAGAGGCATTTAGAGAATAAAACTTTAATACAGCTCTTTTGTAAAAAAGAATAACAGTTTTGTATTGAGAATTGCAATTGACAAGAGGCTTTTAGAAAATAAAACTTTGATACATACAGATGTATAGAAGTTTTGATATAACTTTAGCTTCCGACAAGTGAATCCCACCTTAAAATATATAGAGAGTGAGAGAAAGAGAAAGAGAAAGAGAGAGAGAGAGAGAGGAGGGGCCCAATTGTCATATAGGGTTGTATCAAAACTATGATACTCCAAACTCTATCATATGATGTATTAAGTTTTTTTCGCTTTTATAGTGTACTATTCCAGTTTATATGATGTATTTCATTTTACTCCATGTAAAAAATAAATTATATATTATTTTTTTTTACCGATGAGTATTTTAGATGCCATTGATTAATTTAGGTTTTTTGTAAGGGCAATACCAAAATTGCTTGGGGACATCACTTACTTGGGGGCAGCCCAAGAAGGTGGAGAATTTGCTAGGGGGCACCCAAAATTTGCTAGGGGGCAGCCCAACCCCCCAAACCCTTCATTTCATTTCATTTGTCATTCTACACTCTCTCTCCTCAAGAAGAAAAAAAGAACTATCTCCCTCTCCCTCTCCTAAAACCCTAATTTCTTCTTCTCCACCACTCCACTCCAAATTCCTCCACCAAGATTTCTTCCACAACCTTCGTAGATTCGAAGAGATGACACGCAAGTCAAAGCAACCAGAATCTAGGTACGTTCTTCCCTAATTTTTTCGAGAATTTTGTACATTCTATTCAAAACCCTAGAATATTTTTAATTCTTGAAAAAGTTTTGATAAAATAGGTTTAGAATCTCTTTATGGTTCTCTTCCCTAATTTTCGAACACAAGAAACCCACATTTTATGTTGAAACCCTAACCCTAGAACACGACAAACTAGCATTTCGTTTTGGCAGTTCGGATCTCATAACAGTAGGACTGTCAGGCATGTGGCAGTCCTAATATAAATTAGGACTGCCACAGTCCTGACAGTCCTCTTGTGAAAGAGGACTGTCAGGACTATGGCAGTCCTGATTTACATTAGGACTGCCACATGCCTGACAGTCCTACTGTAATGGCATATGGGGGTGGGTAACTGCATGATGCTCATATGCGGGGGGGGGGGGGGGGGGGGGGGGGGGGGGGGGGGTAACTGCATGTCCTATTTCTGTTTCTATTATTTAATAACTGTATGTTGTCATGTAGTCCACCGGCCGCTAACAAAAGAATACGGTCCATCGCGTCAAAGCGGAAGGAACGTGCGGGACGTCCTCTCGAGCGTCCGATAACAATTTTCGAACGGCGCCCGAAGCTCGGAGAGGTTGCCAAAGTGACACTAGTGTCGCGGTCGCCAACAAGCTTGATCGCATCGACGACGTGGTCGACTTCCCCTTCATGAACAATAGGGAGTCTCGTTCAAAGGCCCGGCATGATATATAGTTGGATCTGGATATTTTCTTGTTTCAAACTTAAGTTGGATGTAGAATAGTTATGCACTTGCTTGAAACTTAATTTGGATATGGAATCTTTGAAACTTAAGTAGTTGTGATAAATTATTGTAGTTGTGATGAATTATTGTAGTTGGATTATTGTGATGAATCTTAAGTTGGATGTGGAATATTTATGTAGTTGTGATGAATTATTGTTGTTTATGTACTTGTGATGAATTATTATTTTTTACGTACAGAGTATCAGTATCAGGACTGCCACCCACTTGGCAGTCCTACACTAAAGTAGGACTGCCAGCACCCTGGCAGTCCAACTTCAGTATAGGACTGCCTGGGGGGTTGCAGTCCTACTTATCAAACTCTGTGAGGAGCTCCTCAACTGAAAACTCTTTCACAGAGTATGATAAGTAGGACTGCCAGCCCCATGGCAGTCCTACACTAAAGTAGGACTGCCAGGGTGCTGGCAGTCCTGACTGAAACTTGCTGCAACAACAAGTTTGAGTTAGGACTGCCAGCACCTTGGCAGTCCTACGTTGAATTAGGACTGCCAGCACCCTGGCAGTCCTAATTCAATGTAAGACTGCCAGCAGTCCTAATTCAATGTAGGACTGCCAGGGGGTGGCAGTCCTACTTATCAAACTCTGTGAGGAGCTCCTTAACTGAAAACTCTTAATTTAGCACGGAGAATGGTCATTCTCGTGTAATTTAGCACAGAGAATGGCCATTCTCCATGTAATTTTCACGGAGAATAGCTATCTGATCCAGTATCAGGACTGCCACCCCCCGTGGCAGTCCTACATTAAATTAGGACTGCCAGGGTGCTGGCAGTCCTAATTGAAACTTGTTGTTACAGCAAGTATCAATTAGGACTGCCAGCACCCTGGCAGTCCTAATTTAATGTAGGACTGCCAGGAGGGTGGTCTCTGTGATGAAAGTTTTGAAACTCTCTATCACAGAGAGTTTCAATTAGGACTGTCACACCCCTGGCAGTCCTACACAAGAGGAGGACTGCCAGGGTGCTGGCAGTCCTAATTAAAACTTGATGTTATATAAATGACCATTCTCCTGTGTTTTAGGACGGAGAATGGTCATTCTCCGTGTAATTTAGCACGGAAAATGGTCATTCCAGTGTTAAAACGCAGGAGAATGACCATTCTCCGTGTAAATTAAGACGGAGAATGGCATTCTCCGTGTTTCTAACACGGAGAATGGCATTCTCCGTGTAAATTAATACGGAGAATGGCCATTCTCCGTGAAAATTACACGGAGAATGACCATTCTCCGTGCTAAATTATACGGAGAATGGCCATTCTCCGTGTAAATTAAGACGGAGAATGGTCATTCTCCTTCGTTTTAACATTGGAATGACCATTCTCCGTGTAAATTAAGACGGAGAATGACATTCTCCGTGTTAATTTACACGGAGAATGGAATGCCATTCTTTGTGTTAATTTACACGGAGAATGGTCATTCTCCTGCATTTTATGGTCAGTTGAAACTTTGGAGGGCCATAACTTTTGACTGGGAGGTCGAAACGAGGCCCGGTTTGTCGCAAAATGAGCGTATTTTCGAGAAGCCTAAGATTAACCGCTTCATCGTTAGACGACCTTCCGAAATTTTAGAATCGCAAAAAAATGATGTTTGGACCTCCGTTTTAGCACTTTTGCCGAAATTTTAGAATCGCAAACAAATATTAATTCAATGACTTGCAAATAGGACTGCCACCCCCCCTGGCAGTCCTACACTTATGAAGGACTGCCAGCACCCTGGCAGTCCTACTTCAGTATAGGACTGCCAGGGGGGTGGCAGTCCTACTTATCAAACTATGTGAGGAGCTCCTCAACTGAAAACTCTTAATTTAGCACGGAGAATGGCTATCTGATCCAGTATCAGGATTGTCACCCCCTAGTAGTCCTACATTGAATTAGGACTGCCAGCACCCTGGCAGTCCTAATTTAATGTAGGACTGCCAGGGGCGTGGCAGTCCTATTTGTAAGTCTCTGTAATTTAGCACGGAGCACGGAGAATGGTCATTCTTCCCGTGTAAATTAACACGAAGAATGGTCATTCACCTATATTTTAACACTGGGAATTGTAATGCCCCGCTCCGCACGGTGCATTATGCTGAGTCGTTGACTCGAAGAGTTGCGTTGACCCGATTGCGTATCGATGCAAATCGATACAAGAGTTGCGTTGTCCCGAAGAATGCATCGAGTGAATCGATGCGAAGCGCCGCGTTGCCTCGAAGGATAAGTGCGTTGAGACGGCTCGAAGATTCTAAGAAATCGAATCGACCAAGGCGCAAGTCCAAATCGATGCAAGTATTAATTTTAGTTGGCTTCATGTGCAGGCTATACGTTTACGCTGAAATATTAGAGGTCGATCTTTTGCCTTATTCAGTAAGGGGTCCGCGAAAGCAAATTGTCGCCTTGCGACGGACTGAGGCGTTGGCACGGTAAGCCCAAAACGAACGTATAATTCAATAAGCACGAAGTGCTCGAATGGCTAAGTCAGGAGAGTTGTCTGTGCAACGAAGTTATGAAATCGAGCCGCAACGGCTCGACGAAACAACAAGGCGCATTGATTCAAGGTGGAGGGACATTAACTCTCTTTCCTATTCCGTCATGCTTAACTAATATACATATCATTGAATGCTGAGTTAACCTATCAACGCCACGGGCGTGGCTCGATAGCGAGATAAACGTAGTGCGTGTCGAACACTAAGATAGAACAATCGAAATGAATCGTACAACAAATGTACGAGTCGCTACGGGACATTGGATATCGCAAAGGCGAGCACCTCGATGCGCAAGCCGCAACAACATGGGATAACTGTACTCGGCGAGTGCCTTAGTGCACGAACCATACCGTGCCTTCGCGCACGAGTTAGAACGGCTAGAACATTGAAAGACAATAGGCGAGCGCCCTAGCGCGCAAGCCACGGATATTGAATGCTAAGTCATAGAACATCGAAAATACGGTCGAAACGTGCCTTCGTGTACGAGATAATAAAAGATGGCTTCGTTGCGAAAGAATACAGTTGTGGCATGAATGTGGCGGAACTGTCGGATATGACATAATGCCTCGAAAGGTGTTCGAGACCTTCGGGTCGTTCGGTTGACGAGCATTGAGTTGAGGCATGATGCCATTGAAACATTGAAACGAAGTATGAGACGTAAGAACATAGAAAGTTAACGGAAGAAATACGAGATGATAATGTGGCATGGTGCCCTTCGAAATATCCATGGCCTTCGGGCGTTCGTTGAGGACATTCGGGCGATTGTGCCAATTGAAATAGAGATAAGCGAACTTGCTTGGTTGTATGAAAGATAAGATTCGTTGCATGGTCAAATGGACTTAAAGATATAAAAGCCCGTGCATGGGTATTCCCTCGAACGCGGCGCGCCAGGGCGCTGGGACCGTTCGGCCTAGGAGGGATGCGTTTACGGTATTGTTGGTGCACTTCATTTAGATGGGTAGCGACCGTCTGGTGAATGTGATAAGCCACTTGCTGCGATTATTTCGGTGGCCTCTGATGTTGGTTAGCAACCGCACAGAGTTAACATTGTCTTATGTTTCGATTCGATAATATAAGTCCATTCTAGCCCGAAAAGCTAGTGACCTTCATATAGTTAAGGGCGACGGGTTTGGAAGTGCAAGGTATGCATATATCCTGTATGGACGGATCCTGAATAGCGAGCACTTATAACATGACAGAGAAAACGGATAGGCGTATTCACCTTGCGTCGGTGCAAGGGCGAGTGCGTCGATATTGCTAAGTTGTGCCACGAATCAAACACGAGATTGTTTGCCTGTTTACTTATGCGAATTGAATAACATGCTTGCCATGCTTTACAGTCTTTGAATATGCCATGAACTCATCCTAAGGAGAACATAGAAAGAGAACTAAATTGTATGTTTGCATGAATCAATACAATACTAAATGTCGGTTTTTTAAGTGGGTTTTTGATCAGTATAACGAGGACGAAAGTACTAATCCCCCACTAGTTTGCTAGCAGGTTCAGGGATTGGTCTGCTCGCGGCGGAGCTTCGCTTGAACGCGTTGAGGCTTGGAATGCCGAAGTGTATTGAAGCGTGCGATCGCATTGACGCTCGGACTCGCGACAGGATTGATGCGGCCGAGATATAGAAGGCATGATGTATGGAACGGTAAAATCCTTTGTGGACAAGAGAGAACCTGAGTGTTGTAGCCAATCTGGCAAATTCCGTTGGGCTATCGAAAACCTTTGTAATCTGATTTCGAATATCAATAAAGTGAATCGTTTTCGTATACTCTGTTTTGCCTTTCGTTGTTAACGTTCAACTTAAAGATAACCATTTGAGAACTTGTCATCTTGCCTTGCACGAGCGCAACTCCAGGCTCGTGCGGCATCACGCCCAGCGAGGACGATAATTCGGATGATTCCGGGTCGGGGCGTGACATGAATAGCCATTCTCCGTGTAAATTAAGACGGAGAATGGTCATTCTGGTGCATTTTATGGTCATTTGAAACTTTGGAGGGCCATAAATTTTGACTGGGAGGTCGAAACGAGTCCCGGTTTGTCGCAAAATGAGCGTATCTTTGAGGAGCCTGAGATTAACAGCTTCATCGTTAGACGACCTTCCGAAATTTTAGAATCGCAAAAAAATGATGTTTGGACCTCCGTTTTAGCACTTTTTGTCGAAATTTTAGAATCGCAAAAAAACATATGTAGGACTGTCAGGCCCCTGGCAGTCCTACATATGTGAAGGACTGCCACCTCTCTGGCAGTCCTAATCTATGATCGGGACTGCCAGACAGGTGACAGTCCTCTGTGTCACAACCCGATTTTTCCGATGCATCAAAGTGTTCTTCGGTTCGGACGTGGCGGGAAGAGAGTATACAACATTTGATGATCCCGGTTGTTTCATGTTCAATATTTTTCTATATTAAACACATAATTCAATTTTTTATATGTGAAATTCATGTTTAAAACATTAAACATATATTAATTCGATAACTTACTAATAAATGAGAGAAGTCAATGACCTAGAGTTGAGGAAAAAATTTGGGATAAAAATCAATGACCTAGAGTTGAGAGAAAAATTTGGAAAAAATGTAGGTTGGGGAAAAACTTGGGGTTAAATTCTTTGACCTAGAGTTGAGGGAGAGAAGAAAAGAGTTGAGGGAGAAAAGAAAAGAGTAGAGGGAGAGAGAAAAAGAAAACAAAAGTTGGTATTTATACCTTTGCTTGGGCTAGCCCCAAGTAAAAAAAATTGATGGCAAACTTGTAATATTTTGAAATATTTTTGGGCTAGCCCATAGCAAAAAGGGTAGTGCTCTTAGAAAAAACCTTAATTTATATTGAGAAGGAGGCCACAAATAAGTGGTCGTAAGAGCATCTCCAACCCTATTGTGACTTTGGAAAAAAGTTGTTGCCACATAGGAATGACAAAATTTTATTCAAAAGTTCCAATGCAATTGTCAAGTCAATTGTGAAACTTATGTGGCAAAAATTAAAGAAGACATTGTGAAGTTGATTGCCTTGTTCTAGACAATGCACTTGACAATGTCTTCTCTTCCATGTCATCAATTATGAATAAAATAATATTAGAAAAAAGAAAAAAGATGAGTAGTTGTCTTAAAAGTTGCATTGGAAGTTGGAAAAAATACTTTTTATTGTCTCCTCAATACTTTTGCATTGGAGAGAGTTTTTCTATCTCATTGTCTTTTGAGATATAATTTTGCCACATAAACAAGACATTGTCTCGTGGCTCATGCCACATAGGAGCCACCTAAGGCTCACAACACTTAACAAGACAATAGGGTTGGAGATGCTCTAAGACCATCTCCAATGGGGGTTTCTATCTTCCCTATTTCTATGGAAGAAATCCATTTTAGAAAAAATTTCTCCCAATGATGATTTCTATCACCATTTCTATCTTAGGTGGCAATGAAGTAGGATGGAAACTTTCTAGGAGGGTTATAGAAATTCTCCTATCTCTCATGACAATTATTATTGAACCCCACACCATTAAATTGGTCCTTTTACTATGTGACACATAGGATAGAAATGGAGAACCATTGGAGAGCATTTTTTTATGTCTACAATTTCTTTGTAGAAACTCTTCCAACTAGGATAGAAATCTTCTTAAAGTACAATGCCAAATAGGATAAGAACTCAATTTTAGAAATCACCATTGGAGATGGTCTAAATATTGGGAGTTCTGGCAGAGAGACCCGGTAGGACCCACCTGGCCGCAATGCAGCTGAGAGAAAATTTTGGTTCGACGAGAAAAGAGTTGGCCCCACCAATCAAATCTCCACAGTCTCTACAAAAATTCGGCCCATCCAAATCTCATTCGAAACCCTAGCCGAACTCCCATCTTTTCTCATCTCCATCATCATCTTCTCATGGCTGCCACCACCGTCGCGGCCGCCTCCGCCTCCAACGGAACCACCACCGCCACGTTATCCCTCCATCACCGCCGCCGCCACCACCACCACCAACCACTCTCCTTCTCCCAGTCCTTCCTCCCTTCCAAAACCCCTCTAAAACCCTCCTCGCAGCTGAAATCTTTATCGACCCCGACTCCGCGCATCGCCAGAATCTCCAGCTCCTACTATCCCCATGAAGAAGTAGCCTCCATCGACATCGACGACGACAAGCCGCGGGAGGAGTGCGGCGTGGTCGGCATCATCGGCGACCCGGACTCCTCCCGCATCGCCTGCCTGGCCCTCCACGCCCTCCAGCACCGCGGCCAGGAGGGCGCCGGCATCGCCTCCTCCCACTCCGGCCGCCTCCTGTCCCACACCGGCCTCGGCCTCGTCTCCGAGGTCTTCCGCGACCCCCGCCTCCATCGCCTCCCTCCCCGGGAGCTCCTCCATCGGCCACGTCCGCTACTCCACCGCAGGCGCCGCCTCCTCCCTCCTCAACGTCCAGCCCTTCACCGCCGGCTACCGCTTCGGCCACCTCGCCGTCGCTCACAACGGGAACATCGTCAACTACTCCTCCCTCCGCTCCCGCCTCGAATCCTCCGGCTCCATATTCAACACCTCCTCCGACACCGAGGTCGTACTCCACCTCATCGCCCACTCCAAGTCCCGCCCCTTTGTCGCCCGCCTCGTCGACGCCTGCCAGTCCCTCCACGGTGCCTACTCCTTCGTCTTCCTCACCCACGACAACAAGATGTTCGCCGTCCGCGACCCCCATGGCTTCCGCCCCCTCGTCATGGGCCGAAGGCGCACCAACTCGGCCATCGTCTTCGCTTCCGAGACCTGCGCTCTGGACCTCGTCGATGCGGAGTACATACGCGAGGTCAATCCCGGGGAGATCGTCGAGGTCGACGGGAATAACGACAACTCGATAAGCACTCTTTGCCTAATGCCTCAGCGGCAGAGGAAAGCTTGCATCTTTGAGCATATCTACTTCGCGCTCCCGAACTCGATCGTCTTTGGCCGTGCCGTACACTCTTCCCGGGAAGCTTTTGGCGAGACCCTGGCCTCCGAGTCGCCGGTTCTCAATGCCGATGTTGTCATCCCTGTGCCCGACTCGGGCTTCTTCGCCGCACTGGGTTACGCGAAGCGATCCGGGGTTCCATTCCAGCAGGGACTTATTCGGTCGCATTATGTTACGAGGACTTTCATCCAGCCATCACAGGAGCTTCGGGACCTCGCGGTCAAGCTTAAGCTCGCGCCTGTGCAGGGGATTCTCAAGGATAAGATCGTCGTGGTCGTGGACGATTCAATAGTCAGAGGAACGACCTCCTCCAAGATTGTGAGGCTGATTAAGAATGCCGGGGCAAAGGAGGTACATATGAGGATCGCATGCCCACCCATCGTTGGTTCTTGTTACTATGGGGTTGATACGCCCAGGACAGAGGAGCTGATTTCTAACAGGATGGATGTGGAAGGGTTGAGGAAGGAGATTGGGTGCGACTCGTTGTCTTTCTTGTCATTGGAGAGTCTTAGGAGGTTGCTCGGGGACGAAGCACCGACGTTCTGCGACGCTTGCTTCTCGAACAACTACCCGGTGCCGCCAATAGAAAACGAGGTCGAGAGGGCAGCCGCTGTTTGATGGTATCATTTGGTAACCCTTAGTTTATACAATGCTTTGTTATACATTTCTTGGTATAAGTAGGAGGAAGAAAAGTTGTCAATTTTCCCTGTTTTGATTCCTTAATCTTACCTAAGATGACGGTGACGACAACCTTGATATCATTTTTTGTTATTCTCTCTTTTTTATTTAATATCCTTAGGTGAATGTAGTGCTGTATTGTGAGCAAAACCATCTTTGTGATGGTATTTCAATTTTGGAATTGAATGAAGAGCTTGCTTTTTGTATTATATGAAGATATTCATTGTATGAATGGTTGATGACTAGCATCAGTGTGCTGTGCTGTGCTGGGAATTTAGTACCAATTCATTCATATCTTGTTATCATTCATTGTCATGCCTGATTTGTAAGGGTTGTTACTTATCTTTTTAGACCGTCTGTTTAGTTGAATGACTACACTTCTATCCTCATAGTTAAGTTTGTTTATTGAGAATTGTCGTCTTTAAGCTTTACTTTTCATGTTACAATTTGGTTGAGGAACTGGAATGAGACAAATATGACTCAGAAATATCTATAGAAAGAACAAGTCAGTACTTTTGTTTTAGAAGAAAAAGACGACCTAAAAAACTGTTCTTTGCCAATCTACATATAGTTCTCTATTAAAGCTGCAGTTTTGATGCCAAATTACTTGGAATGATGTATAGAAAAGATCATTGTAGTTGAAGACGCGCATCGCAGCAAGGCGCCAACGAGTAAAAATGCGCCTAGGCACGCCTTATGTATTTGCTCTTTATTTTGGTTCTATGGGCTCACCTGACAGAAAATGGCAGTGATGGGAGTATTGTGGTGGTGATGATTTGATGGAGTTTGATGAAGATGAATGATTGTTCTATTGGTTATGCTTTTATTGTACAAGTTGCGTTTCTTTTATTTTGTTACTTGTTAGAGAACACAAAGTCTTGTTAGTTCTGTTGACTATTACCGCCACTATGCTAGTTCACTTGGTTATGTTTTAACATGTTTTTGTTAGTTTTAACTTTTAATATATTATTTGCTTTTGTTTCTTCATTACTAATATATTTATGTATTTTATTTTTATTTTTGTGCTTCGTTTCACTTGGATGCACGCCTTTAAGTTCACCTTGCACCTCGGTCTATATGAACCCTTTGTGCCTCGAGTGCGCCTTGCTCATTTGACTATCTTGGAAAAGATTATATGATTACTCATCTTTTTTTAAGACAAAAGGACAAGTAGAAACCATTTATATTGGTGTTTCACCTGCTCCTCTTTGAGAACTGCAAAGATTATGATGTTAAGGTATATGAAAAGGTAAAACCAGGTATATGCAAAGATTATTTAACCAAATAGATGTAATGGTTGTTCAGAAGTACAGGATTTGAGTGTTGAATTGTAAACAGTTGAGGCTTTATATTTCTAAGGTTCTGGTAGTGGACATCTATCGCTGCTATTATAGTTAACAGGCTCATAGACGTGCTTAGCTGGTCCGAGCACGAACTACTATTAAATTTCCATGGGTCAGAGAAGCTGGACGGGGACCTGTAAACCTCCACATTATGTAGCAAAAATTTCCCCGCATCCTGATCCATGGGAACATTGGAAACTCCTGTAGTGTTTGACATAGTACTGCTGAATCCCACCTGTTGGATGAACATGATGCTTAGAAGAAGTAGAAATCATTCACAGCATAAGTTTTTTCAAATGATCAACTATATGTTCTTACAGATGTAATCTACAGACACAATTGAAGTTCATTTGTATCAAGATTTAGGGTGTCGAATTAGGAATAGTTCAGTGTTGCATAACATCTAAATTTTTTCCTGGTGTAGAAGTTACAATTAGCACTCTTATTTGGTTATATAGATGATATTTCCTCTTTAAAGCTTAAATTTCTAGAATCATGTCATGCCATTCAATTATCTGCACTATGCAAATATTTTGCTCACTGTTTTCACCTAATATGATGTGTGTCGGCTGAATGTTTCTAGTACATCTTAAGCACAAAATTAGAAAAGATTGATGGTGTAGGTGTACATTCATGCTCTTGAATTCTCAGCTTGTGGTTTATATTGTTGGCTTTAGCCTTGGCCAGTTTAAAAGGATACCTATCTATGTATAAGTTTATTCTGGGCAATATTGAATTTACTTCAATCTCTGCAAACAAGTTAGTATTGAAAGTTATGTACGTGATCGATCTTATAGCTTTTCAAATTCAGTTCCGTTAATTAATATACCAAACATTATAGAAAATCAAAATCTAAACTTTTTTGTTGAGGACATACTAGCAGCTAGCCTGTCTTGTGCATGACCATGATTAGCATGTGCACCACATTGCTCACTTTGTTGTTTATGTTTCTTGAAACCTCTAAGTTATTTGAAGTTGATTACTTGATTGTAGACCAAGTCAAGGTTCTAAACGGCGGTAGGCGGTTGCGTGACGGAGAGTCCGCCTTGCCTAGGCACCGCCTCTGCGGCTGATACATTTTGGACAGTTTTTACTATTTTACTACTTTTTTTGCATAATATGCATATTTTAAGGGTGTTCCATGCATAAGTAAGTTGTAGAATAAAGATATATGAAGTTTTAGTTAGTGTTCTAAAAATCGGCCTAAACGGCCGCTTGCCGCACCGTAAACCCCCAAATTGGTCATCCTAGGCGTCTGTTCGGCCCTAGACATGCCTGTTCGGCACCTAGGCGGGCCTGTTCGGCCAAGTTGCCCATGTTCGGCCAAGGCGGAAAATTCAAATTTTTGAAATTTTAAATTTCAGATTTGAAAATTCAAAAAAAATCAGATTAAAAAAAAAAAAATTCATTAAATTCAATAAAAAATAATAAAATTTCAAATTTCAAAAAAAATCAAAAATTTTCCAAGAATTTCAAAAGTCAAAACCCAAAATTACAAAAGAAAAAATTCTGTGCGGCCGCCAAGGCGGCCTAGGCTCTAGGCGCCCCTTCGGCACACCGAATCCGCCTACCGAAATTTATAACACTGGTTTTAGTTTTGTAAAAGTGAACCATAGACCCATAATACTTGCAAAACCTTTTGGCCAAAACATTTTGTTAGGTATTGCTCAGCCTAGGCGTCCGCCTATGCTGTCTCACCTTCGCCTACGCTGCCAAACCTCCGTTGACCGCCTACTCCACCGCCTACTGCAAAGACGGTGCGGAAAGAGACCGCCAACCGCCTAGGCGGACGCCCCAACCGCCATTTAGAACATTGGACCAAGTTACCTGAAGGTGACTGGACTTAGAATGCTATTATAAAGCACTTTCAGTATTATATTTAACTAGCACAAATACAACAACGAAACTGTTATTGGCTTTTATGGAACTGGAAGTAAAACAAATAGTAATGTGTGCTCTCACTGCTTCTTTTGATAGGGCTAGGATATTACCGCGTGAGCCTAGTATTGCTTGCAGGTGAAACTAAAAACCATGATTTACGCTTTCAGGAAGTTCAACTGACATCGTACTGGGTTTTTTTGTCTGTGAAAGAGATTACTGTAGTGATTGGTGATGCGCGGACTACCTTCAAAGTCTTTCTTTCTTTTAACTTGGTGTTGGTGATATGAAATATGTTAATGGTTGGATTTGACCAGAGTTCTAAAGGGTAATTGGTCATGAGATGACGGATTTGTGGTTTGAACTTCTTGTTCATTTGTTTGTCATTGTATTAGTTTCTTTTCCAATTTGTATGTTTAATTATTTACTAAAACTGGGATGCATAGCAGCCACTCTAGATAAAACATGGATGCTCCAAAATAACAACAGGCCATGCCAACAGCGCCATCTTCTTGTCAGTGTCCAGTAGTGTAGGTTGCTACTTAACTGCACTCAAAAGAATATTGTTTTTTATTTTTATTTTTTTTGTTTGATTCATGTTTAATTATATACCATAAAGTGTTAGTATTGCACCGAGTCTCAGAAGAACAAGGGCTGGATTTTTATTGTCAGAAATTTTAGATTTTCCTGGTTTGGTTTCACATTTTCTAGGATGCTCAATACTTGGACCTTTGTTATCCTGAATTCACAATTTTTGTGATACTTAATAATCGTGACTAGCACAATCAATTATCATCTCCGAACCATATTCTTTGGAATGCTACGTTCAGGACTAGAGCAAGGATTAGCTGGCAGCAGAGTTCCAAAAATATTGTAAGACTATGTGAGAGTTCTATGCACTTGTAGATGTCTTCGTTAGAGCCTTAGATGAATTTTTAACTTGAAGACTAGTCATTTTCTCTTGAGATAATAAAGTGTTTTAGATACTAAAGAGCAAGAAGTGCTAATGATATGCTATGTATCAATTTCAATTCTCTTTTAAGTTGTAATACAGTTATTTTATTAAACATCTAAAGCTTGGATGGGATTGAGATATATTTAGTTTTGGAATTGCACTTTTCTTTTTAGAAGCACCTGTTTCTCCCTCGTTTCACAATGTCTGTATGCTAATTAGTATTTTACTTCAGATATTTTTAACTTTTTATGTATACGAGCTCTTGATGTGTTTTGATGGGCAATATGTTGTTGCTGTCCCTTTATGTTTTTTCATAGTTTCTATGATCTGTTATACGAGTTTTTAATCCTGTCTTTCGATAATGTCATTGATAAGGTCGGATTGCAACTTGATAGAGTAGTTCGACCTCTTACTATAGTTTTATTGTGATTTATTAGTTTTTGCGTATTTCTTTGTTTGTTAATTAAACCCTTGATATGGGACATACAACAACACTTTGATGTTTAGTGTCGATGATTATTTTGTCTTTGCACCACTAGTGTTTGGTTGGTGTGTCCTAGGGTTGGATGGAAACTATTTGATTATCGTTTAAACCTAATACTGGATTCATATTTAGAAATACAGTGTTTTCTTTGAATAGAAGAAATTTTTTATGGACCTTGAACTCGTCGTGGTTGGATTCTGAGATCTAGAAAGAAGATGAATCAAAATGTGGAATGGGGCTATTATTGTGCCCGATTCCTGCGAATAAACCATTTTTTAGAATTTGTTAAATCAGTACTTGCTTGTAGATTGGTCAAGGAATCAATCCTTCTAATACTTTTGGTATTGATTTTATGTTTTATTGATAATTTTCCTTCATGATCTGCATCTGTGTTAGCATGTTATTGTCATGTTGATTGGAGTGGCATTCATTTTGGTATTGAACCAGTTGGTCCATTTCGGTCGTTTTCTTCCTGTTAAATAGAAAATACCATCGGTATTTGTTGTTGCAAGTGGTCTGTAAAATCACTGATTCACTGTATAGCTATGGCTATGGTGTTCAATTGTGTGTAAATAGAGAGACCACGTCGTGTCTGTTGCATGCAATATTTGTTTTTGAAATCGTTGTTGCAGATTTGCTGTGACCATATGCTGCGGTGGAACTTGGGACTGGCGCAATAAGTTGTTTCCTCAGATATCTTGGTGAGGATTCGTGGTCGACATTATATCTGGTAGGTACTTCTCAATGTCATTGCACAAATCTGAAACATCTCAACATGTTAATGAGTAATTTCAGGGGAGAAGAATTCCTGAATGTGCATCAGGAAAATGCCACTATTTCAGTGGTCGGCAGCTGAATTTGTTTGATGCTTAAACTGAATTTTATTATGTTTTGAAGAAAACCTGCAAGATTGTTGAAGTTAAGACCTCTGTCACTCTTCAAAATCTTGATATGTTGTTACTGATGTTTCTGTTGGAAACTGTCACTCCTCAAACAATTTATGCATCATTTAGGATGTGGACATTAATCTCTCATATGGAAACCTTCCGAGTGTTCCTTGTTCACAAGTCTTACCATTATATTGAACCATATTATTACACTTCTTTGATGATAACTGGAGGTCTGGAAAGTGTTTCCTGGTTGATAGTTATTTGAAATCTTGATATGTTGTTACTGATATTTCTGTCCGAAACTGTTACTCTTCAAACAATGCATGCATAATTTAGGATGTGGACATTAATATTTCATATGGAAACCTTCTCAATGTTCCTTGTTCATAATACTTATCATTATATTGAAACATATTATAC
Organism: Iris pallida; assembly: GCA_029216955.1. Lineage (NCBI taxonomy): Eukaryota > Viridiplantae > Streptophyta > Magnoliopsida > Asparagales > Iridaceae > Iris > Iris pallida. The sequence continues at coordinate 478,936 of JANAVB010033419.1, forward strand.
ACTTCCTTGATGATAACTGGAGGTCTGGAAAGTGTTTACTGGTTGATAGTTATTTGAAGCCACATGAATAAGAGCACCTTCTATAAGCATAAACAACATTTTCACATCCCTCACCCTATTGTAGGGTCATACTAGGCATCTTCAGATCCCTCACCCTTTCATGAGTAGGACCTATGTTTTCATTGTGTCCAAGTATGTCATGTTGGGTCTGAATCAATTTTGGTGTAGTTTGGTCAATCTCAACAAATATTATTATTCTCTTGAAGTTGAATTAATTAAAAAAAAACCAAACTACCCATATGGTGGGAATATCATACCCAAGGGAATTCCTTTTTCCAAGGTTTTTATTAGGTTGATACCAAACACAGTAATTAGAGGCAAGCATGGTCCCGTTTGGTTCGATTTTTGGGCCAACCCTAAACCGAACCGTCATCTCTCGGTTCTCAAAAATTAAGAACCGGATCGGACCATCTAAACCTACGGAACATGACCAACGTAAATCCACCGATTTCGGTTCGGTTCAGTTATTTTATTCAGTTCTATACATCAAATAAATTATAGTAAAAGCTATTATTTTTTCCCTCAAAACTCTAATATTAAATAGATAACAGGTCCTAATTTGTTAAGACATGTTATAATCCTTTTATGACAAAAAAGTGTCATAGTTCACTATCAATTCAATCTAAAACTAATGATCAATCGTCACCCATGATTATTTTAAACCGACAAAGTCAGTTTAGTACTCTTCGTAAATTCCGTTCTAAACAGTTTTTTTTTTAGTTTCTAAACTTCGAACCAGATCGAAAAAGAAAAGAAAAGAAAATTCGAACCAAACCGAACCGTGAGCATAAAAGAACCGACCCAACCCGAGCTGCGATTTTTCGTTTTGATTTGCTTCTCTTTCGGTTTTGCACACCCCTGTAATACGAATAACATATTTTCATCGGTATTAACGTGTACCAAAATGTCTTGCATGGTGTGGTAATTTATTATTAGTCAATATACATATCAATCAATACATATGAAACACAATTTCTTTTATTTTTATTTATTTTTTACAAAACAACACAGACCATTTGTTACCCACCCAATGAGCAAGCATATTAATACTTGAGCCAATAGAAAGGAAAAAAAAGTAACACTATAGAGATCCATAGAGAGTCTCTAACCGCATCAATACTCGGGTTCAATACCATTTCTAGATTCAGTTTTGAAGTTCATTTTGTAGAATATTAAGGTTCAATTGGAATTCCACGATGGTTCTGTCCCAGCCACAAGATCTTTATTCAGAATGTAGAAATTTATTTTGTAGAATAGTAAGACTCAATTTGGAGCCCAAATTTCTAGATTCTAGATTCTATATTATTTTTTGAAAAAAAGAAGAAGAAGAATGTCACATGGGTCTATATCATTCATCTCATTTAGACCTCATGTTTTTTTACTATTCTCATTCTCATTCCAGCCCAGCCCATCCCATTCTACATTTATTTATTTTTATTACAAATTTGGACCTAAAGACATTTTTGAGCTCCATCTACTATTTGACTATTGATGCTCTAACCAGTCCAAAATTTGTAACAAACTAGCCGTTTGTTTATAGTACCAACCAAATAATCAATCAGTGGGGGGGAAATGGCAAGATTAGGAAGATAATAAGAAATGTCTATTGTCCTAACATTCACAAACCAAACCAATGAAGGATTGATTCATTGCATCCTTCCTTAGCATGGTAATAAATGAGTGAGTCCTCTAGTCTAGTCCTGTTGGTTCCATTCTCCCTGTATCCGCCTCTGTCAATGAGGTTTCCGAGAGCCAACCCGCCACCAACCCTCTCTCTTATGATTTCATCATGCGTCGGTTGTACTCACAACATTTCTTTCACAGTCACAACTGGAAGAAGAACAGAAAAGAAAAAGAAAGAAGATTGATGCTAGCTGGGCCATAGCTGTAGACTTGTAGATTGCTTGCTAGGTAGCTATATCCTTCTCCTCTCATACTCTTTCTTTCCATTGCTACCGGATCTCTCTCTCTCATTGGTAATGTAGCTAATCCTTTTTTTCTCTATTATCATTGATTTCTATCATGAGAGTTATTGCTAAATTTGTCATCTATATATATAGGAGGGATCAGGACCTCCGCTATTAAGTATTTCTGAATGTTTCCGAAATAGCAGCTGTTGGATCTATCTTTGAACCGTAGGGATTAGTTCAAAATCTCGCAAGATATTGTGTAGTTTAAGGATACAATTGTGAGTTCAATCATAGGTCTTATTGTGAGTTCAATCATAGGTCTTATTGTGAATTCAATCATGGGTCTCTTATTCTCTGCTAGAAACTTAGATTGCTTTCATGGATCATCTTATAAATTTCTCACTGGTCATTGCGCATTTGTGATTTGGTTCTCATATTGAGCTAGGCTCAGGCTGTTATATGTATTTTGTTTGGTTTGGATTATATACCAGTACAGGCAGGCAAGTAGCTAGATATATAATCTTGATCAATTACGAGTCGTATTTATTATTGGGGTTAATTTTGTCACTTGTCGTTACCCATTTGTCATCTGCTTGCTTCCTGTCTTATGTACTCATGCATGTTTGGTTTCAGGCCGTTACATGATTTTGGTATTATTGGAAATTCGGAGAAGATTAGTTTTTTCCATTGCCAATTTCCTGTTCATAGAGGTCCTTAACTAGTTTGTTCATATTAATTACCACACACAAAGTTACTGGATGATGGATGGGCTGGTTAGAATCAGCAAGGGTTACTGGATGGTGAAGAAACATTTTTTTCATATGCCCTTGTATCTTAATGTTACCATCTTCCAGAACTTGCTGCATGTTTTCTTTAGCCCTCTTCTCAGTCAGCACTAAGCATTTTCCATTTCTGTGTTTATGAAAATTTTCTTTCACCGTTCTTCCTTGTATTATCACTTCCTTGTTATACAACTTCCATTTTTTAGGATAGTTGTAAGATATCCTGCTATAGTTATCTTAGTTTGTCATAATTGATGTCATATGCTTTCTTAATGAGAGCATATTAACAATGAAACTCTTCTCTCATGTCTTAATTTAGGTGCCACATAGCTAATCTACGCAGTATTTGAGACTATGGATACTGGAGATTGGTTCAAGACGATTGTTAGCCGGAAGAAAGCCAAGCAAAATAAGGCAAAGAAAGTAAAGGTTAGTGACGGACAATCTTGATAAATAAGATTTTTTTTTTCTAATGGAAAATGGTTATAATGGAACCACCAAGGGGGTGTGGCTAGTGGTAACACTAGCAAGGGAGGGGAAGAGTAGGCGTGGGTTAGTATCCCAGCTTGGACAATAATAAGTGTCATTAATAATGACAAAATAAAAAATAAAAAAATTGGCTATAATGGAGAATGTTACAAGTGCTAGAAGAGAAGAAGACTTGTAAGATGCATCATGAAGAAATGTAAGGTTGGCGTCAGTAGAATGCAGTCATGCACACACACAATTTAAAACTGGGATAGGAAATGTTTCTGAATTTGGGTCATGAGGTCATTCCAGTCTTCTCTTTGTCAAAAATATTCTCCATAATCAACAAAGCCAAGACCTTGTCACTGAGCCAATTTACTAGTATTCATTCACTGTGGCAATTCCTTTACTGTTCAATGTGGTATGATATTTTTGTTCATATGCTAGAGTGAATCCTAATGGTATTTTAAGTTTTATCGTTGGTGCCAAATTTGAAGTTTCATGTTTATGTTGTTACATGTGTAATTCCCTATTTTATAGCTTTGTCAACTGTTTAGTGCAAGTAATAAGTTCTCCACTGCCTTGTTAGAGGGGTCTCAAAAACAATTGAATCAAGTATCAAGCCAATTACATAATGGTTTGGATTTTGAGGAAATAGCAGCCATGCGGGTTCAATCTGCCTTTCGACGGTTCAGGGTATGTGATCAACTGCTACATGTGCTTTGTATTCTCTGACTATGATACAAAGTTGCTGAATTTTATTATATTTCCTAACGGAATTTCTTAAACATTGTTGTTTCCCTCCTGTTTCGTTTTCTTGTGGTTTGCTGTAACTGTACAGTTAAATTGCAGTTGCAAAGTATTATATGAAGGATAATATCGTGGTGCTAAAATTGGTGTCCTTTCATGATAGCCACTTGTTTGGACATTTACATATTTCTCTAACTTTATTTGCATAAAGGATACTCATAGGCAATGTACTTTAACCTTTTCTTGGAAAATAACAAGACCATCAATATTCATATACCTCATCTTCAGCTTCTTGCGCTTGTTTTATTTGATGCCCAGTCTTGTTAGTGGTTTAATGCATTCCTTGCTGGCTCAATTGTTTCGGTGGTACTCCAAGTTATACCCTATTAACAATAAAGTACCTAATGTATTATTCCTTACTTAAAAGTAACACACGTTATAATTAAGGTGTATTACAGTCCATGTATCAACTTTCCGTCAAGTTGCTGACGGAAATGTGACGTGGCGTGTACACGTGTGTAGTCCACGTGTACACTCAACCTAGAATAACCATATTTGACCTTCATCTGTGTCTCTTTCTCTCTCTCTCTCTCTCTCTCTATTCGATCGACACACTCCGACGAAAAAATGAGGCCACCGAGAGACGCGGACGACGAGGAGACGAGCGGTGCGGCTAAAGACCAACCTACCGGAGCATTCGCAGATGGGTACCTCTCTCCCTTGCTCTCTTCTTATTCTTCTTCTTCTTCATTTTCGAATCTCACTTTTTTCTCTTTATTACCGAAACACTAAAATTTGAAAAACCTCGAAGTAGAGCAGAGCAACATTAGAGGAAAACCCTAACCAGTAGTTATTATTATGGAAACCCTAAAGTAATTTATTGTGTAAACCATGCAATAATTTATTGTGGAAACCCTAAAATAAAAGAAGAGCCGATCCTAAAAATGTTTATGCTGACAAAATTGCAGCAAATGAAGCAAGTGAAATGGAATGGGATCTTGCGAAGATCCCATGTTATTGCGAAGGAACTTCTCTGTGCAAATTATTCACTGCAAATACACCTTGGAATCGTGGGCGCCAATTTTTAAAATGTGCAAAGGAGGTAGGATGTGATTTTTGGTGTTGGACTGATGAACTTCGGTTATGTCGTTGCGAAGCCGGATTTTGCAAAATACGAACATCAAAGGTGCCTAGGAGCTTAGGTTAAAAATTCTACTGTTGTCCATTATCTACTAGTGTAAGTGAAACATACTTTTCTTTGTACATTAATATAAATTAATTATTATTTTTTGCTATTAATGTGTAACTTACAATTGTAATTTCTTTCTTCAATACGTGTAGAGGAAAAATCCCGGTTGTGAATACATTAGGTACTTTATTGTTAATAGGGTATAACTTGGAGTACCACCGAAGTAATTGAGCCCATTTCCGGTAGCAACTTGACGGAAAGTTGGTACAGGGACTGTGATACACCTTAATTATAGCGTGTGTTACTTTTAAGTAAGGAATAATACATTAGGTACTTTATTGTTAATAGGGTATAACTTGGAGTACCACCGAAGCAATTGAGCCATTCCTTGCTTATTCCTGACCTGAGGCTATCATCTGAATAGCATTGTAGTATAGATGATGATCTTTGACATTTCCAAGAGTACTGGAGACCCTTTTCTATAAAATGTAAGCATCCTTTAAATATCGACATTTTCAAATATGTCTATTGTTTCATGCCACTATAGGGATATATACACTTTGATAGCAAGTTTGAAATATATGTATAATCATTCTTGTCTGCTCGAAAATGGGTTCAATTTTAAAAGAGAATTTTTCACTTTCATCTCACTTATTAGGATAAAGTGCAAAAAATCCCTCGTTAAATATGTGCCTTTTGCACTAAAAAATCTTTTAGACTTTTTTGTCAGTTTACCCCCCCTTAAATTATATATCCGCTCGATTAGGTCCCTCCAGCCAAATTTTAAAAAATTATACCAAAAATACCCCTCCCCCCCCTCCGACGGCGCCGGCGCCGGCGAGCCCCCAACCCCCCCACCGCCGGCGATCCCCTAGCCCCCCCTCGACCACCCCCCGCCGGCGATCCCCCAGCCCCCCTGACCCCCCCGATCCCCCCCTCGCCGGCGAGCCCCCAGCCCCACCCTCCTCGCCGGCGAGCGCTCCCCCGACCCACCCCCCTCCTCCTGCCTCGCCGGCCTCGACCCCCCCCCCTCCTCCTCCCTCGCCGGCCTCGACCCCCCCTCCTCCTCCTTCGCCAGCCCCGACCCCCCCGCTCCCTCGTCGGCCCCGACCCCCGGCTCCCTCGCCGGCCCCGACCCCCCTGCCCCTCTTCGCCGGCGAGCGACCCCCCCCCCCGTCCGACCCCCACTCCCCCCCTCCGCCTCCGTCGCCGGCGAACACAGCCGAAGAATGAGGGGGGAGGGAGGGGTAAAATTGTCATTTTGGGGCAAAATGAGCATATTTCATACTTTTGAAAATTTTAAGAGCATGGGATCTTTTAGTGCAAAAGGCACATATTTAACGAGGGGTTTTTTGTACTTTACCCCACTTATTAATATGCATTTATACTTACATTTGTGTTTATTATATTCACTTTCATCTCACTTATTAATATGAATTTGTACTTACATTTGTGTTTATTATATTTACATTACATTTTTTTGTCACGGAAAATATTTATTTTGTCAAATAAAATATTTTTTGTGACAAAAAGTGGAATATAAGCCTAATAAACATAAAAAGATTGAATGTAAATAGAAATTCATATTAATAAGAGGGATAAAAGTACAAAAAATTACATTTGAAAATGCTTCAAGGGGAATAGCCTATAACTACGGCTCATTGTGTATATTGGACCGAGCCGGGTCGGCCCGGGGTACGATTTGACTGGATTTGACCGGTTTCGGGCCGGGCTGGGCTTTCAAAATAAAACTATAAACTCAGATCTTGGTAGGTTTTGGTCGAGCCAGGCCCTGATCAGCCTGCGGACTATCCAACTTTATATATATGACCTCTAGCCTAGTGGTTATATGACCTCTAGCCTAGTGCTTAAGAGAGATGCATGCGGCCCGAGTGGTCAGTAGATCGATTCCCGGTGGGAGCGTTCGCCACAATTGCCTTCTTTCAACACCGCTGGCACTCGGAGGTGATATATATATATATATATATATATATATATATATATATATATATATATATATATATAGCTAGTGGCGCGGTGGCGTACCGGTAAGACCGCTGGCACTCGGGGGTGAGGGCGCGGGTTCGAGCCCCCACTCCCACGGGGGCGGCTGGGTGGCATTGTCCACGGGCCTTGATATATATATATATATATATATATATATATATATATATATATATATATATATATATATATATATATATATTGTATTTATACTATATTTATATTAACATAATGCTAGTTAGGACTAGTGGTTAAGTAGGATAATTGATAAGAATGTACCAATGTTTTTTATTGAACCCAATCCAGACCCAACCCAATTAAGAATCCCGGTGCATTATGGGCCAGGCCCAAGCTGTCCCATACCGGTATTGATCGAACCCGTTCAGGGACAAATTCCGCCCGACCCAATTGCACACCTTGAACTACAGCTAAGAACTCTTCAATTTTTAAAAAAGGGATAATTTAGCAAATACCCTCATTCCAAATGTTAAAACTAGCATATACCCCCACTATTTATTTTATTTAGCAAATACCCCCACTCCTATGTAAAAGAGTGGGGGTATATCTTAAATTTTTATTATTTTATATCAAAAAATGGGGGTATTTGTTAGATAAATAAAATAGTGGGGGTATATGCTAATTTCAACATTTAGAATGGGGGCATTTGCTAAATTATCCCTTTAAAAAATTTCCCACCACCACAACTGTCGATCCCGACGTTCATGAAATTGTACGAGCTAACTATTCTAATATTATAAGCACAACGTATAATACATATAAAAATATAAAAAAAAATGATAAGAAAAATGTCCATTGGGAACCAAAGCGTATTTTTTAAATATATATATAAAAAGGGGCCAACCAAATGATGTTTCTTTTGTGCTGAATACGACTTTCGGATGGATGTTTCTTTTGATATAATATTGAGATTTTACTTTTTTTTACACATTAGGTGATTAGGGAGCTTCAGTGAATGAGGCAGCTGGGCCCACGGGAGACTAAGAGGAGACCAAATAGCCTTCTTCCCACCGTGGATTCTGCTACGTGTCCAGTTGAGTGGCACGATTGTGATTTAACGGAAATTATGGGTATCTAACATGAAACGGAAAGGTGGGCTACTCCCTTGAGAGGCAAAGATTGTAATTAGATGGGTCAAAATAAGTTGCAATGGTCATTGGCCACCCCTAGGCTTCGTTTGAACCTGGTTCACGGATTCAAGGAATCCGAAAAGAAAACTTGTTCTTTTTCTTTGTTTGGTAGCCACAAATTTAGGAAACACTTTCCTGACATGGAGAAAAATAGGAGGAAAAATGATTCCTCTCATGACCCATGGGATTCATTTTTCCTCCTCCTTTTCCAACATTAATTACCAAGCATTATGACAAAAGTAGCCTTGATTTATTACCTATTTACCAATTAGGGGTGAGCAAATACCGATCGATACCGAAAAAACCGACCGAATACCGATTAAAAATATACCGAAAAACCGAACCGAAATTATGTACCGATACCGAATTGCCGAACCGACTAAATTACGGTATAATGGTAATGGTAACGGTTTGAGTGTAATACCATACCGAAAATACCGAACCGAACCGATTCACACACAAGCACACACATATATATACACACACGCGCGCGCGCACATTTTTTAATGTTGTTCATGATTAATTTTATACTACTCATTTTCAATTTTATCTTTGTTTTGGTTGGTTTCCTAGAACTTGGAATAGATTTTAGTAGACTTGAATTTATGTTAAGAATGCTAAAAATTGAATTTTGATCTTTTGAGCTTATGTTTTTGTGTTCTCATAGAATTTTGAAGTAAATTTTGGTTACTTAAACTTATACTAAAGATTAAACTTCGTGACCGCGTTTGATATTTTAAGCTCATTTTTAGGTGTTTGCGACTTGTTATATATTGTTCTAATAATTTTGATTAATTGTTTGGTTGGTAGAGGCATAGCTTTTAAAATTAATGCTTCCAAAAAAGTAAAAAAAAAAATATTATATGTTAAGAGGTTCTACAATTTTAAGTGTGTTAATTGATCAAATATTAATTGGTAAAATATCGATACCGAACAAAAAACGACCGAATACCGATTTAACCGAAACCGAAAAAAACCGATTCTAAATGGTACGATATTGGTATTGATTTTTCAAATGCCGATTTAAAAAAATACCGAAAAAATCGACCAAATACCGACCGATTATACCGACGCTCACCCCTATTACCAATTAACTCTTCATTATAATTATGTTGACATTGGATATTGTTGGAACAATGATATATTTTTTCTTTCCTTTCCTACATCAACCAAACATAGGAAAGAAAATTTAATAGAAATTCTACTTTCCCATCCCCATGGAAAATACATGGAAATTGATTTCCTTTCCGTGAACCAAACCAGGCCCTAATGTATGCACGAATCCCAAAGCATTGTTGGTGCTTTCTTTACATGGAGAGAGCTTGCTCTCAACATGCCTTGGAAATTTTAGTCCCACATCGAAAATGCACCATGAGTTATCTCAACATATATACTTGGGTGTGTTGTTGAGAGATGCACATGGGGTGGTGACCCTAAGGAGGGAACCATGTGGGTGATTTTACAAGGAGGTAAGAATAAGGCTCCAAGGATTAAGCATTAATGCTTTTGTCATTCTCTTGGATTAATTTCATTTGGAGCTAAGCCCCAAAGGGGCTTAGCGACTCGGACTCGGACTCGGGCTCATGGGCTCATGAGGCGTAATATGGCGTTTTGTTGGCGCACTTAGCACGTCAGCAGTCATGCGGTCTTTATGCGGCTCATATGCAGCCATGCGGTCTTATGCGGCATGCGGCCTCATGCGGCTCATGCGGTCTTATGCGGCATACGGCTCATATGCGGCCTCATGCGATCATGCGGCTCATGCGGCACATGCGGTCCATGCGGCCCATGCGGTCCATGCGGTCCATGCGGCTCATGCGGTCCATGCGGCTCATGCGGTCCATACGGCCATTAGGCTCATGCGGCCAGGCTGCTGCTGCTGTCGCATGGAGGGATTCGCTGACTGTGCAGATTACAAATCAGTTATGGAAAGGCTGAATCAATGCGATTAAATTAGATCCTATCTGTCACTCCCCAATCCTGGAATACGTATTTTAATATGTAAACCCATAAATTGTATTTACCTTGAATTTATACGATATTTATTATGCAGTATTTCTTCATGCATTTTCCAAAAATATTCGACAAAATATTATTTCCTAATTTATTTTCTGCATTTGGGCCTACAGTTTTGGCTCATTTGGGTAACCTATTCTTGGTTCACCCATGGTTCATCATGAACCCTTTGGTTCATCATGAACCCATGGGTTCAAGATTCTATATAATAACTCATCTCCTTCTCTCTCCTCTCATTTTTACTTCTTCTCATTTACTTCCTCCACCAACCAAGGCAAGTACCAACTTGCTCAAGAGAAGGATCCATAATTTTGTTAATGATTCTTACAAAACTATTTGCCAAAACATGTTCTTCTCCTCAATCTATACTAGTTTAGAACTTGGAAATTTCTATTTTGAAGCTTTGATTTTTGTAGATCTAAGTTTTAATCATTTTCGGATTTCCTTAGTTTTGATCTATTTTCGTTGAAGTTTTGTGGGTTTTGATGCTTCCAGGTGGAAGAGAATTCCATTTCACCCAAGTTGGAACTTTGGAAATCCGGATTTGGAGTTCGGATGACCAAGTTATGTTGTTTTTGAAGTTTTGGGTTCTGCCATAGTGTTCTTGCTGTTTGGAGAAGACAGTGAGCAGTGTGCAAAGCTTCTTAGCTCACGCACACTGAGCTACGCGCGCTCTTTAGCGCTGCGTACGCAGACTTAGGTACGTTTCCTGTTGGAAGCGTGTCTCCCGTAGCGTGCGTGACTTTTCACCTACACTGCTCCCTGTAGCGTGCGTGACTTTTCACGCAGCACTCTCCCTTGAGCTTGCGTGACTTTTCACGCTGCTCTTCCCTTGAGTCTGCGTGACTTTTCACGCAGCACTCTCCCTTGAGCTTGCGTGACTTTTCACGCTGCTCTTTCCCTTGAGCCTGCGTGATTTTTCACACAGCTCTTCCCTTGAGTCTGCGTGACTTTTCACGCAGCACTCTCCCTTGAGCTTGCGTGACTTTTCACGCTGCTCTTTCCCTTGAGCCTGCGTGACTTTTCACACAGCTCTTCCCTTGAGTCTGCGTGACTTTTCACGCAGCACTCTCCCTTGAGCTTGCGTGACTTTTCACGCTGCTCTTTCCCTTGAGCCTGCGTGACTTTTCACGCAGCTTTCTCCTTGAGCCTGCGTGACTTTTTACGCACGCTGTCTTGTGTAAGCTTGCGTGACTTTTCACCCACGCTGCCTTGTTGTGCGTATGCTTTTGATATTTTATTAGATATTATATGCCCATTTTATATCCTTACGCCTTTTGTCCCGAGCATGATATGAGCACTGATGTGACCCCGGAGAACAAAGTGTTCCTACCTGATACATGTACCTGAATGTCCCAGTTCTTGTTCATGCTCGACAAATGACTCGTAACTCCACGTGGCGTATTTGTAATGATACATTACACTAAGGAGGGTAGCACATGTTGACATATGATTGACATGGATCCTCACTTAGGGTACTCGTACTAAAGTACGACTTTAGGAGGATAATCATGCAGGCCACAGCATGAGAGTCCAAGATTTCACCTAGGGTTAAACTAGGCAACTGAATATACTAGATGCATGGGGAGGGGCAGAGTCCCGAGATCGTGTTACACCAGTCGCCCTGAGATATTGTCTTGGCGCGCCGGCTGGTCTCCACGGATACTGTGTCATCCGCAACGAGTGGATGACTGTATCCGATTAATTCCTGCTATATATTACATGTCTTGGCAAGGTGGCCTCACGAGGGACCTGTGCTCCATGACACCTGTCTACGCGAACCCCTGGGTTGGCTAGCCTTGCTGGAAAGATACGATCTGAGGATTTTCTAATAACATGACGCGAGGATAACCTCGTCCCACTAGAAACTCGTAGACTTGATTGGCCGTGAAAACGACTTGCTTGTATCCTATTACCTTCTGCGAATAACCGAGGGAAGCGGACTGTTGTGGTACGTGATCCAACCCATGTTCTTGTTTGATTGTTGGGTTGGTTATCGTACTATGACAGTGTAAGCCCCTGTTTTTTTCAAATTTTAGTTTTATTAGTGTTAATTAATTTTTAATGTTATTTATGGCCTTAAGATAATTAATTAGATTTTTAGGAATTTTTCTAGAATTTTTAAATGATTTTTAAATAAGTTTTATATGTTAAAATATCAATTTGCAAATTTTTAAAATGTTTTAATATCATTTTGCAATTTTTAGAATTGTTTTTATATCATTATGCAATATTTAAATTGTTTTAATATTTGTTTGTAATTTTCTAAATTGTTTTGTGGTCAGTTTGTAATTAATTATTTGTTTTAGCTGCGGAATGCAAATTCTAATTTGCATTTAAAAGCTGTTAGGACCTGTTTGTAATATCCTGAATTCTAGGGGACCTAAATGCAAAATCACCTACCCCCCCCGACCGACTCTCTCTCTCTCTCCCCTGACTCGACGCTGCCCCGACGACCGACCTACGCTGCCCCCGCCGAATCCGGCTGCCCCCCGACCGACCTAAGACCCTATTTAAACTCCCTTCGTCCCCCCGACCTAACTACCACTTCCCCCGACCACCACGACCACCGTAGCTCCGCCCATCTAACAAAAACCCTAGCCCTAACCCTAACTCCGGCGACCACCCTAGCGCCGCCTCGCCGCTCGTCCTCGCCGACTGTCTCCACCACCATTAGCTTCGCCTCGACGAGCCGACCCCAGCGCCACCACTCCGCCACGCCACCGACGCCCCCAGCCGCCGATCGCCTCCTCGACAGTAGCCAACCCCGTCGGACACGTACGTGTCACTCCCCCTCCCTTCGATTTGTGTCTCGTGTACACGGACACAGACTCGCCCAGCCTAGACGAATCTAGTGGTAAGTGCGGACACGGCAAACGCGTGTCGTGCGTGTCGTGAATCAACCCGACACATGGACTCCTGTGTCCCTAACTGTCAGGACACAGGATTATTATTTTTTTTTTATATATGTATAATAATTCAAAACCTAAAATAAAACTAACAAAAATCCTAAACTCTAACAAAACTAACGGGCTGACCCCCTGGCCAGCCCGACCCGCTCAAGAACCCCCCCCCGCGCTGGCCCGAGTTCGAATCCCCCCCCCTGCTTCTCTTTCCTTTTCTTTTCTTTTCTTTTTCCTTTTTCTTTTTTCTTTTTTCTTTTATATATATGTATATGTATATATATATTTATATATATATATATATATTTATATATACTGAATTTTAGTATATATACCTACTGTTTTTCTTATGTATATTTGTATATATACTTTATTCTCTTGTATTTTATTATTCTATGTATATATACATATATATATGTATTATGTATACATATATATTTATATATTTTCTTGTGTATATATATTATTATATATATACTATTATATGTATATGTATACATTAATTTTGTATATATATATATATTATATAGTTAAGTATTTTTCTTATATGTATGTATATATACATATATTTGTATATATATATATATATACAATAATATAGTAAGCATTTTCCTATATATATAAATATCCCTATATTTATATATATATATTTCCTATGTGTATTTTACTTAGCTTAGTGTAAAATAATTATATAAAATAATGTTCATACTTTTATAGTTAAAATGTAAAATTTTACCTTATTAAAATATTAATATTTATTTTTCTACCACTTAGTATTTTCTGTATATTTAAATTACTGCAACCATTTGATGTCCAAGCCTAGCATGGGTATTTGGGCTCAAATGTGTTTTCACACATTCAAGACCTGTACAAGTCATATTGGACTTGATTCATGGCCTTGGGTCCTGTATTTGAACTTTGGTTCAAATTATATACATGGACAAAATACGCAGATAATTAATTATTATTGTACATAGCTGTTTTATGATTTTCTAAAAATACTTAAAGTATTGCTAAAATTATGGAAAAATAGTTTTTAGATACTTTGTTAAGTTGGCTAATTTAGTATAATTTTTGTAATAATTAAATTACTGTTTTGCCACTAGTTGGGCATATGAAACCAAAACTCACTTTCTGTATACTTAGGAAAACTGATTTTTATAAAATATTTGTACTGGTTAATAAATTCCAGAAAAAATTATAATAAATTTCTATGTTTAACAAGGATCACTTTGATACTTTACTTTAAGAAAAACTAGACTTTTTGTCTATCTCTAAAATTGTTAGAACACAATGATCTTTTGATTTATTTATTGATTAATTACGACTTGTAGCTTTTGTGCTATTTTTGGAGTTTTAGTCGTGTTGAACCCCATCCCTCACTAGTGTAAAGACCCTAGAAAGTTAGTTAACATAGTGTGTCACCCCACATTGGTCTCCTATGCCAAGTCATCATTTTGGCTAGGTGCCCAGTCACAAGTCGTGTCGTACCAGTTAGTGTTCTAGTATTTTAGCTTAGTGTAAAAGCTAAGTTTATTGTATTTATTGCTACAGTGACGAGTTACCAGACATCCATAGCACATTTATCGCAGCTTGTTTTACTTTGCTAGAGGCAAGTACTTTCTACGAACTTTACATATTGTCACATAAATGAACTGCAAAACCCACCATGTTAAATGCTGATCCTTGGGATAGCAAGTTAAAACATCACATGTTGTACTTTCCATTACTACCATGCTTATACAGTTTCTTTGTATCTCTCACATGATTAGAGTATGGGTTATGGGAAAAACTGATAGTAGAGTACGTGATCATGCCCCCCCTATATAGTACCGAGCAAAGTTTTATTTTATATGTTACAGCGCCGTAGGCCTTACTTACCAAGGCAGATTTGTACGTATGTACATCTCTCGCCCTATCACTTGTACGGAAGTACATTTTATTTACATGTGCCACAGTACATTGTACACCTATTGACCGATCACGTACCTGCTACAGTTTTAAACATTACATATACATCTGTCTTTATGACATATGTATCCTTGCCATGATAGATTGTGTGATGCCATGTTTCCAGTTATTTCTTCTATGTTCATTGCCATGTTTCATATGCTAGTTTGCTAGAAAACAGTACTTGCTCCCGTCCTGACAGGATAACGTTGTAGGTATACTTACTGAGGAGGAGTTACTCTGCGACTCATACTATGGAGTTACTGCCGAGGACCCGGCTCTGCTTTACGAGGATGTTCCTGCGGGGAGACTCGTCTAGTTTGCTTAGCTACTTGGGATACTTAGTGTAGTCATGTATTAGACTCTACCATTTTGTAACTGGACCTGTATCCAGTTTTACATTTCAGTTTACTTGTACTTGGATATTTTACTATATACGACGACTTTTGTGTTTGGAGCATTTATGATTCTTCTTCACTTATAGAACTGTTAGCACATTTAGTCTTGTCTTGTTATCTCTAGAACAGCTTACTGCGCTTTATCTTAAGCGTAGGCTGGACATGGCTCGGCCCGGCCCAACAATTTGGGTAACGGGTCGTGACATATTTTTTTGGCGGCCCATGCAGGTCCCGACTAAACTGTTTGGTTACGTTATTGTACCAAGCATACCTGCAATTAGGAACTTAAGGTAATTAGACAACATTAGGAAAGACGCTTAGAACACCTAGAGGAATGCTAGGATTGCAACATAGGAAACACATCACATGTTTGCTATTATAAATTAGATTTTCTTGCATATGATTGCTTACTTTGAATAAGTCCTTATAAGTCTTTTATGTGTAATTTAGATGGTGCTTACTCGTTCGTCCCAGCATGTTACCCCCGAGAATGGGACCCTCCATATCCAGTCAGCTGACCAGTTGACTGATACACCTCCACCTACCACATTCCCCCACTCCACAGATCCACAGACCCAGATACCACCTTCCACATCCCAGGCCCGGCAGGACCCGATACTTCCACCACCCCCTATCACTATACCCACCCAGGCTTCCGTCACACTCGACGGGAACCAGCTGCTCACACTGATCCAGGGGTTCCTAACAACCCATCAGGAGCAGACTACCCTACTCCGCCAGAGCATGGAGCGTTCTGAGGGACGTCCCGTGGTCCCACCCTATGTAGAGCCGCGGCAGAAAGCGGGGACGGTCAAGGACTTCATGGGTCTGAATCCCAAGGAGTTCTCAGGGACTGAGGGCATAGTAGTAGCTGATGACTGGCTAGATTCTGTAGAGAGGAAGCTTCTGGGAGTTAGGATGCCGGATGACCTTCAGGTCGAGGCAGCAGGATTTCTGCTGATAGACTTAGCCGGAGTTTGGTTCAGGAATGAGCCGTTGTTCGCGAGAGGTAGAGCCACCTGGGACCAGTTCAAGACCCAGTTCAAGAAGAAGTTCTTCTCGACCGCTGCTAGAGTAGCCATGGGGCTACGATTCCAGAACGTCCAGCAGGGAAACCGTTCTGTTGATGACTATGCGGAAGAGTTTAGTCGCCTGAGCCGTTTTGCTCCTAGTCTGGTTGCTGATCCAGAGGAGATGACCCGTAGGTTTTGCCATGGTCTAGTTCCGGACATTGGCATTCTTATAGTGGCAAACGGTACGACTGACTACTACCAGAGCCTAGAGTTAGCCCGGAGCATCGAGGAGCGTCTTCTGTCTAGCAAGAGGCCGGCTTCTGTACACCATGAGGGACCGTCCAAGCGTCAGGCTTTCCAGCAGAGAGCGCCGACGCCACCCCAGCAGACTTACCATCCCCCTACATCACATCACCCAACCCAGCCAGTTAGAGCCCCGGGACCCCGACAGCAGCAGCAGAAGGGAGCTATATGTTCTTTCTGCGGAAGACCAGGGCATGAATTCGTCGTCTGCAGGAAGAGGTTAGGACAGTGTTTAGCTTGTGGGTCTGCCATCCATCAGATTCGGGACTGCCCAGTAGCCAAGGGACCCCAGGGGAGGACTTATAGCCTAGTCCTTGAGCCGGAACCGGAACAGGTTTCAGGAGGTTAGTTTTGATCGTAGCCTTAGTCTTTTGTTTGCATTGCTTGTTATGTTAGAATGTTTGTAGAGTCTTCAATCCTTATGAATTTCGAGGACGAAATTTTTTCAAGGAGGGAAGAGTTGTAAGCCCCTGTTTTTTTCAAATTTTAGTTTTATTAGTGTTAATTAATTTTTAATGTTATTTATGGCCTTAAGATAATTAATTAGATTTTTAGGAATTTTTCTAGAATTTTTAAATGATTTTTAAATAAGTTTTATATGTTAAAATATCAATTTGCAAATTTTTAAAATGTTTTAATATCATTTTGCAATTTTTAGAATTGTTTTTATATCATTATGCAATATTTAAATTGTTTTAATATTTGTTTGTAATTTTCTAAATTGTTTTGTGGTCAGTTTGTAATTAATTATTTGTTTTAGCTGCGGAATGCAAATTCTAATTTGCATTTAAAAGCTGTTAGGACCTGTTTGTAATATCCTGAATTCTAGGGGACCTAAATGCAAAATCACCTACCCCCCCCCCCGACCGACTCTCTCTCTCTCTCCCCTGACTCGACGCTGCCCCGACGACCGACCTACGCTGCCCCCGCCGAATCCGGCTGCCCCCCGACCGACCTAAGACCCTATTTAAACTCCCTTCGTCCCCCCGACCTAACTACCACTTCCCCCGACCACCACGACCACCGTAGCTCCGCCCATCTAACAAAAACCCTAGCCCTAACCCTAACTCCGGCGACCACCCTAGCGCCGCCTCGCCGCTCGTCCTCGCCGACTGTCTCCACCACCATTAGCTTCGCCTCGACGAGCCGACCCCAGCGCCACCACTCCGCCACGCCACCGACGCCCCCAGCCGCCGATCGCCTCCTCGACAGCAGCCAACCCCGTCGGACACGTACGTGTCACTCCCCCTCCCTTCGATTTGTGTCTCGTGTACACGGACACAGACTCGCCCAGCCTAGACGAATCTAGTGGTAAGTGCGGACACGGCAAACGCGTGTCGTGCGTGTCGTGAATCAACCCGACACATGGACTCCTGTGTCCCTAACTGTCAGGACACAGGATTATTATTATTTTTTTTATATATGTATAATAATTCAAAACCTAAAATAAAACTAACAAAAATCCTAAACTCTAACAAAACTAACGGGCTGACCCCCTGGCCAGCCCGACCCGCTCAAGAACCCCCCCCCCCCCGCGCTGGCCCGAGTTCGAATCCCCCCCCTGCTTCTCTTTCCTTTTCTTTTCTTTTCTTTTTCCTTTTTCTTTTTTCTTTTTTCTTTTATATATATGTATATGTATATATATATTTATATATATATATATATATATATTTATATATACTGAATTTTAGTATATATACCTACTGTTTTTCTTATGTATATTTGTATATATACTTTATTCTCTTGTATTTTATTATTCTATGTATATATACATATATATATGTATTATGTATACATATATATTTATATATTTTCTTGTGTATATATATTATTATATATACTATTATATGTATATGTATACATTAATTTTGTATATATATATATATATATTATATAGTTAAGTATTTTTCTTATATGTATGTATATATACATATATTTGTATATATATATATATATACAATAATATAGTAAGCATTTTCCTATATATATAAATATCCCTATATTTATATATATATATTTCCTATGTGTATTTTACTTAGCTTAGTGTAAAATAATTATATAAAATAATGTTCATACTTTTATAGTTAAAATGTAAAATTTTACCTTATTAAAATATTAATATTTATTTTTCTACCACTTAGTATTTTCTGTATATTTAAATTACTGCAACCATTTGATGTCCAAGCCTAGCATGGGTATTTGGGCTCAAATGTGTTTTCACACATTCAAGACCTGTACAAGTCATATTGGACTTGATTCATGGCCTTGGGTCCTGTATTTGAACTTTGGTTCAAATTATATACATGGACAAAATACGCAGATAATTAATTATTATTGTACATAGCTGTTTTATGATTTTCTAAAAATACTTAAAGTATTGCTAAAATTATGGAAAAATAGTTTTTAGATACTTTGTTAAGTTGGCTAATTTAGTATAATTTTTGTAATAATTAAATTACTGTTTTGCCACTAGTTGGGCATATGAAACCAAAACTCACTTTCTGTATACTTAGGAAAACTGATTTTTATAAAATATTTGTACTGGTTAATAAATTCCAGAAAAAATTATAATAAATTTCTATGTTTAACAAGGATCACTTTGATACTTTACTTTAAGAAAAACTAGACTTTTTGTCTATCTCTAAAATTGTTAGAACACAATGATCTTTTGATTTATTTATTGATTAATTACGACTTGTAGCTTTTGTGCTATTTTTGGAGTTTTAGTCGTGTTGAACCCCATCCCTCACTAGTGTAAAGACCCTAGAAAGTTAGTTAACATAGTGTGTCACCCCACATTGGTCTCCTATGCCAAGTCATCATTTTGGCTAGGTGCCCAGTCACAAGTCGTGTCGTACCAGTTAGTGTTCTAGTATTTTAGCTTAGTGTAAAAGCTAAGTTTATTGTATTTATTGCTACAGTGACGAGTTACCAGACATCCATAGCACATTTATCGCAGCTTGTTTTACTTTGCTAGAGGCAAGTACTTTCTACGAACTTTACATATTGTCACATAAATGAACTGCAAAACCCACCATGTTAAATGCTGATCCTTGGGATAGCAAGTTAAAACATCACATGTTGTACTTTCCATTACTACCATGCTTATACAGTTTCTTTGTATCTCTCACATGATTAGAGTATGGGTTATGGGAAAAACTGATAGTAGAGTACGTGATCATGCCCCCCCTATATAGTACCGAGCAAAGTTTCATTTTATATGTTACAGCGCCGTAGGCCTTACTTACCAAGGCAGATTTGTACGTATGTACATCTCTCGCCCTATCACTTGTACGGAAGTACATTTTATTTACATGTGCCACAGTACATTGTACACCTATTGACCGATCACGTACCTGCTACAGTTTTAAATATTACATATACATCTGTCTTTATGACATATGTATCCTTGCCATGATAGATTGTGTGATGCCATGTTTCCAGTTATTTCTTCTATGTTCATTGCCATGTTTCATATGCTAGTTTGCTAGAAAACAGTACTTGCTCCCGTCCTGACAGGATAACGTTGTAGGTATACTTACTGAGGAGGAGTTACTCTGCGACTCATACTATGGAGTTACTGCCGAGGACCCGGCTCTGCTTTACGAGGATGTTCCTGCGGGGAGACTCGTCTAGTTTGCTTAGCTACTTGGGATACTTAGTGTAGTCATGTATTAGACTCTACCATTTTGTAACTGGACCTGTATCCAGTTTTACATTTCAGTTTACTTGTACTTGGATATTTTACTATATACGACGACTTTTGTGTTTGGAGCATTTATGATTCTTCTTCACTTATAGAACTGTTAGCACATTTAGTCTTGTCTTGTTATCTCTAGAACAGCTTACTGCGCTTTATCTTAAGCGTAGGCTGGACATGGCTCGGCCCGGCCCAACAATTTGGGTAACGGGTCGTGACAGACAGGCTGTGGACCGAAGTTATGAACGGAAGACTTATTCTGGTTGTGAAGTGCTACTTCTGTGAATGACTGAGGAACATGGTCTATCATGGTACATGATCCAACCCATGTTCTTGTTTGATTGTTGGGTTGGTTATTGTGATGCGATAGGCTATCGACCGAAGTCACGATCAGGAGATTTTATGGTTTATACCTTTTTAACTTATGTGAAAGTTATAGAGTACGACATGTCCCGACTCCATGCGGCACCTTTTGTCCTTGTTTGGTTGTAAGGGTGTCATATGGGTTCGAGGATGTTGCGCTACCCTATAATAGTAGCATAAGTATTACTATTATCAGTCATTCTATTAGTTGGGTTTTTTTTAATCTTAACTCTTGTGCCCCTTTGGCGGTACTTGCTATTCGGGGCTGACCCCGCTGGTTTTGTTTGGCCAGATCTCGTAGCAGAGCCAGAGGACACGATCTTCCTCCCTGACATCCATGGTGCATACTAGGAGCATGGCGGTTCGGGGACTCAAGTGGGTTTCTTCTCCACCACTCCTGCTTATACTTTTGCGGCGTTTAGCCACCGGCACCTGTTAGCCGGATTACTTGATATTTTGTGTCAGTACATAATTGTAATTAAACAGACTGCAGCTGTGTATAATTTTGTACTCCTGACTCTCTGAGATAGCTAAATTATAAAGCTAGTCTCTCATGATCATTTTGATGAAGCGTCAGGGACGCCTTACTGCTTTATCTTTAATGTTCATTTAATTGCTGATTTGACTTAATTGATTGAGACATAGAACTCTGTGGGACCATAGGAGACTTGATTGTAGCATGTACCCCCTAGTCTCTCGACAGCCACGATCGTCGTATGACGTTACGTACCTCATATGGAGTAGCTGGCCTAGTCCGTCCCCGTATTTCGGTACTGGGGCGTGACACTATCTTTGTGGGATTTGAATTAATTCAGATCCTATCTTTGTGGGATTTGAATTAATTTCGTGGGATTTGAATTCAATCTTGTTGCTATCTTTTGGGATTTGATTCAATCTTTCCATAACTGAAGAGGCGGCTAGGGTTTCCACCCTCTCTTTATAAATACTCTCTTCTGGCCTCCTTTGTGACTACTACGAAAATTATAAGTCAGAAAAGGAGAAAGAGAGAGAGAGTTGCTGCCGCCATTGCAAGTCCATCCGAAGAGTCAGAACAGAGGTGACTTCGAGCGTTCCACAAGTTCTTCAAACTTGCTGGTTCCTGGAAGCAGATCGTGTGGGGCGAATCTTGCTTTGAGCAACGGTGTTTTGACACCCCAGCAACTGTTCTTCATCTAATCTTCCTCCAGATTATTGTAACTCGTTCTGTCCCAATTGCAACACGTTTGCAAGGAAGAACGAGAGATCTTCTCTTCTCTATTTCCCTCCTTCAGATTGTAATTTGGCTATTTGTTATATTGTACCATCGTAGATCTTGAGTTTGATCACTGCAAAGTTTTGTGTGACATCTCAGATCTCGATTGCATCAATTTTTCCATCTTTGATCAAGCCCCGGGACTAACAATCTCAAAGCAAGATCCGTGTAGATGGAAAACATTAATGCTTCGCTCCTCCAATCGGACTTCTGCAAGTTGGAAAAGTTTGATGGAGAGCACTATCAAGTCTGGAAGAGAAAGGTTTACCTAACTCTTCAACTGAAAGACGTTGATCATGTTCTGTTAGAGGAAGAACCCTCTATTCCAGACACTGGATCTACTGCCGCAATCAACGCGGCTACCAAACTCCAGGCCAAGTGAAGAAGGGAAAATAGCATCTGCAGGCTTCTCATCCTGAATGCTATGGAGGACTCCCTGGCAGAATCCTACTCAAAGAAGGAACTTGCCAGAGACATATGGGACACTACACCAAAAAGGTCATTTTGGAACGGAGAATTTATGTTCCAAATAATTTTTGGAACGCCTTTAATCCGTGCCTATTTTTGGGCTGCCAAATTCTTGGAACGGAATAAAAGTGTTCCAAAAGACGGTTATTGGAACGCTTTATATGTGTGCCAGTGTTGGAACACCTACAAAGCGTTCCTATTAAAGGGTACCAAGGGATAAAATTTGGAACACATTATATGCGTTCCAGTATTGGAACACCAATAAAATGTTCCTAATAAGGAACAATTCAAATTAATTTTTACGTTCATACTGAAATGGATATAATATGTTCCAATATTGGAATGGTCGAAATGTGTTCATATCAATTGCCGAGATTCTTTAAAATACCTTACCAATAATTTGATTTTATATATAAATACACAATTTTTAACCCTTTTAAGATTTTAAAAAACTAAACTTGATTATAATATAAAAGAAAGTTTCTTTAACAAATGTCAATAGCAAAAGTGCACACGAAATAAATGAAGATAAATCGGCATAAATAAAGTGAAAATATTTTACAAAATATTGTATTGTTTAATACAATTTGACTAAAGTAAGATTCTAACAAATGTCCTAGTGATGTGAAAATAATTTGAGATCTTTTCCTCGTTCTCTTTCTTCCCCATAGCTAATTTCTTATCGTTTTGTGATCGAACTCTTTCATTGTCGGGATGGCCATTGGACCTGCAAAGTCGAAAGGTCACAAAAAAGAATTTAGTGGAAAAAAAAAGATCAAAATAGAAAGAAAAGTAAATATGCAAATCCAACCCAACTTTCAAAGAAAAAAAATAGATATTTCACATGTTGAGAGTATATTCAATGTTCATAATAAATATGGAATATGTACACCGAAAAATCAACGTATTCGAGTTGACAGTAATCAGAGGGAAACTTTCACAAGGTTCACATCTCAAGGTCTATTTGGTTAGTATTTTTTTCAACATATAGTGCTAACAGTTTTTCCATAAAATGTTGCTATAGAAAGATGGACAATAAATATTTCTCGACGACCGTAATCATAGAGTTTTTACAAGGTTCATTTCTCAGGATTTAGTATTCAGTTTGGTTTTCTCGACGACCGTAATCATAAAATTTTTGCAAGGTTCGTTTCTCAGGATTTAGTATTCAGTTTGGTTTTCATGTATCAAGCAAAGATTCAACATTTATTTTGATTGTCATTTTATGTAAAAAAAATACACATACATGAGCCGTCTTCTTCTACTTTTATGTATCAAGCAAAGGATTCTACATCCATTTTGCTTGTCATTTACGTAAAAAAATACACACACATGAGCTGTCTTCTTCTAATTTTACTTTCATTTTTTTTTCCTTCTACATCACTTAAAGACACTTCCTATTTTCACCACCAAATGTATTTATCATGTAGCTATGTAGATAGAGGTTGGACGGGTATACTAGGTGCAAGAGCAGCTAATTTCTAAGGCAACTTTCAGAAATTCTTTGATCTTCCCTATTGACAGATTCTTTAAATTTGCTAATAACAACTTAACATGTAACAGAAAGAAAAAAGGCGTTGTAGGGCAGTCATCAAATCAACAAAATTGAAATGCAACAAGTGAAACAACATCAGAGAAATTCTACAAGAACTAGCGGTCGAAACTAGAATGTATATAAACAATTTTTTCAAATTGGAGATTCAGCACCAGACTGAGGAAAATACATACTTTATAGAGAGGTGATAATAACTTCTAATAAAACACATTTTCCACTAAAGCTAGTATCAAAAGAGACGGTAAATATAATTCTATAATAAAACCAATTGCAAGGAAAAGTCCATATGAACACTGACCATCTTTTCTTCCAAATGCATTTTTACATCCTTCACTTCTGCAGCTAGTTGAGTATCCAACAACAGCCTTAATGAAACAAAATTTCTGATCAGATTGCATAGAAAACAGAGAGTACACTAGATGAGCCAAGATGTCAAACCTGATAGCATTCACAATATTTCTTTAAGCACCTTGATTTCTTTCAATTGCATCCTCTTTTATGCTTCTTGTATTATTAAAATTGTAAAAAGGATGGATAATATGAGACAAGCAACAATAGCAAATAAGCAGGTTTAGTTAGCTTCAGTCGATGGTCAAGCAAGACTCGTCATCACCATACCATAGTACATCCATAGATGGGTACAAAATATTTTATAGTTCTCCATTATGATTAAATATGTCAATTAAAATCCACAAGTACAAATTATGATTTGTCTTATGCAACTCATTTTTTTTCTTTGCCAAACCCCTTGTAGAACATAAAGACAAAACTTAATCCAAACAAGCAACATATGGTTGCATAAAATGTTGTAAAATTGGAAATCCTAATAAGCTTTGATACATTAGCTAGATGATAATTGGTGAGCAGCAAGATACTAAACCAGCACATACCTTGAAGCAAATTTGACAGCTAGCTTTTCAAATGCATCAATGCCTTTGATATGACTTAATATGATTTCTTTTCCCGGATGATAATTATATGGTCCAAAACATAACCTTTGAATTATTGTTCGACTTGAAATGCGCGACAATAAGTTTTCTGGAAGATCCATTGTGTTTGCGATCCCTGAATACAAACACAAAAAATTTGGAATGGAACAGAGAAAAAGTTCCAAAGTTAATATCATAAAGATATGTGAAATTGTGAATAGAAGCATTTTACTACCTATAAAAATTAGTTTTGAGTGGGGCTTGGTGGTCCAATCAAGAATGTGGTACAGCACCTGAAGAAGAAATAATCCAAAATAACTTTCAAACGTGTAGGTGAGAGATCATCTATAAAATAAATCTTCAAGGAACGATAGAGTAAGTTTTGTCTTCTTTTACCAATTGGTTTCTTGTTAGAAGAAGAACAAGCTCATCTATGTAGAACACACGACCGATTCTTGTCTACTTTATGCCATAGGAAAATTGCTCAAGTTCTGCTCGTGCTATTGTTGCACACCTCGCAAATGAAGCTGCTGCCATGGATCGATTTGGTGTCCAATATCGAAATCCTTATCAAACAAAATTAATTAACAAAAAAAACCTTTTTCTTTTTAGAAATTGTTTTCTTACTAGAAGTAGCAATCTCAGACTCCTGATGTTGATGTTGCTATCATTTTTTTTATTTGTTTCCGTCTTTTCTCTCTAGCCTGTAACTTCATTATCAATCAATGTGACCGTCAAAACTAGGCTCCAATTTCCCGAGCTCCTCAACGTATCTAAGCCGCTTGCATGTAGCACCTTCGCTACATGCTTGAGCATATGTTGTAGTGGCTATGCATGGTGGAGGGAAGGCAAAAACGAGTATCCATTATGAAAAGACTCGAGTTTAATTCATTGCACATTCAGTACATAACGAAAATTTCTACACACTTTGGGTGTATATGGTAATAAATAACAATATCATGCTTAGAAAGTCCAAGTACATAAGTAGAAGTGAAGAGTGAATTAAATATTACAGAACCATAGCTTCAACATTCACACTGAGGACTTCTTGCTTTACAGCCATGGCCATAGGTAATTGACATTAGACTGCAATTCAAATAAGAGAAATTTGGAGAATTAACCTTCAAAATTCATTTGTAACAATCTATTCTTTCCTAGGCAAGAATTTTAAATTGCGTTCATTTTCATTGAATATGCCGAACTTAGTAATCTTTGAAAATTTCTTGTGCCAAATTTCAAAATTTTGAAATACATAATGTAATAATTGTTGGGAAAATATTTACATCTTGTTTTTTGCTCACCTAGTCATTCAATCCCGATTTCAAAGCCAAAATTATAATAATTGTTATCTAATATATAAAAATTAGAAAAAAAAACCTGACACAAACACTCACAATCTAAGGATGCTTTGGAAGCATTGGACAAATACAATCATGCAAAGCCTAAGGTTTCCAAAGAATTAAAAATGGTTGGAATATTTTAACCATTGAGACCAAAAATTCATTTGGAAGTTGGAACCTTTGACCACAACACCAGGCACCAAGCTTCACTACATAGGACTGTAATATGCATTGTTGTATCCATGGTGCCTTTACATGCAAGGGAACTCCACAAGTCCTACAAATCCAAAAAGAAACACCAACTCTACTTAAATTTCAGTTTAAAGGAGAGAAAGCTCACATTTTGATGGATGTCCTGGAGGCCTTCTGGCATATTGATGTTTATGTAGAGCCGCTGACTTGTTGAGGACCTCGGCTTTCAGATTTAGCACTCGGAGCGACGTTCTCGAGGGAGAGAAGAGCTGAATCTAGGGTTAGGCTTTTTGTGGTGGAGGAAGAAGACACGTGAAAAGAAAAATGATATTTCAGAACATGTCTTTCAATAAAAAGATATTTCAGAATAGAGGCTACCATAAAGTTTTACTAGACGATTTTCGGATCTGACCTTCCTCATCGCTAGTCACGTGAGATTCACATGTGTAGATGTTGAATTTGGAACTTATTTGGAACTATATTTAAGTGTGTCTAAATAAATAAATTTTGTGAAAATTAAAATAAAACCTATTAGGAACGCTTTTATGATCTGGAACGCTTTAGTTCCGTTCCGGAACCTAGGAACCCAAAATAAGTGTTCCAAATTCCAAAACATATAGTGTTCCTAATTTACCATTTTGGTGTAGTGGAAGTCTGTGGAAAATCTGTATGAAGAAGACAAGAACAGGAGCAAAATATTTGTGGTTGAAAAATATCACAAATTGCTCTTTGAGGACAAAAAGTCCATGCTGCCACAGGTGAAGGAATTTCTGAAGCTGCGTCAGAAACTGGAAGACGAAGAGATGCCCCTTCCCGACAAGTTTGTCGTCGGAGGGATCGTCTCAAAACTTCCTGCTGGATGGAGTACCTTCTATGCAAGGATGCACAGAAAGAAGCTAGACATTAGCTTGGGAGATCTACTGCAAGAGATCCATGTTGAGGACGAGATGCGCTCCCAACAGAAGGTGGACACTCTGTCCAAACAGTTGGCTAAAGCCAATCTTGTGCAGACGAGAGATCCAAAGGGGAAGCAGGCGGCTTCTCATCCCAAGAAGAAGGACTTCACTAATCTAAAAGTGAAGGGTCCTTCTTTCAAGCAACAGAAGACTAAGTCCCACGTTGTAATGCCCCGCTCCGCATCGGTGCATTACGATAAGTCATTGACTCGAAGAGTTACGTTGACCCGATAAGGTATCGATGCGAATCGATGCAAGTGTTGCGTTGGCAAAAGGTAAGCTTTGAGTCGGTTAAAATCTATGAATCGAATCGATGCAAAGGGTAAGTCCCGCTTGAGCAAGTGCTGATTTTAGTTGATCTGGTGTGCAGGCTATGCTTCTACGCTGGACGATAAGAGGTCGGCATTTTGCCTTATGCAATGAAGTGTCCGCGAAACTAAATCGAGGCCCTGCAACGGATTGTGGCATGGGTGCGATAGGCCAAATCGACTGAGTAGAGCAAAGGAATGGCTAAGTCCGGGAGTTAGCTATGCGATCGAGTTATGGAAGCGAGACGCTTCAATCGGCAAGGCGTATCGGCTTAAGGTGGGCGGGTTCTTGACTCTCTCTCCCTATTCCTTCACGTCTAATAAAATGTGTTATGGTATGCGTGATATGTTAGAAAGTTAGCGAGCGTGGCTCGACGAGTAAGTGCCTAAGTATGTGTCGAACACTAAGATAGAACATTGAACAATCGAACAATTGAAGCGACGTGCATCAAGTGCACGAGTCGCGATAGGGCATGATGGTAGAACATTGAAAGACAACATCGAGATGTGCATCAGGTGCACGACTCCGAGAACATTGAACTCTAGGCGTAGAACATTGAATACGACGCTGAGCGTGCCTTCGGGCACTTATGTTACGAAATGACTAAGTAAATACGGAGGTAGGCTATGCGAATAACACTATGAACGGGACGGGTGAATATGAGTACGAGATGATAAAGCCGTTGGGCGTCGTGCATCAATATGGATGTGTTGGGGCATAACGCCGACGGAGCTCCCCATGCGAATGGTGGATTATGCTTATGGCACGGGAAACCGTTTATGTGTGACACTATGTTTATGGAATTCGAGAACGGTTGGTATGCTATGGATTGTATGCTATAGAACGTATTGCATGGTCAATGGACTCGGATTGCCCGTGCACGGGTGCGGCTTCCCTCGAACGGTTACGCCGGGGCGCCGGGACCGTTCGGCCTAGGAGGGAATTATGTGTGGTATCTATGGTGCACAACATTCGGACGGATTGCGACCGTCCAGTGCTGTGATAAGCTATGATATCCGTAAGTTTGGGATCCTTCGGATACTGGACTAGCAACCCGTATCGAAGCGATTGTAGGCTTACACATAAGAGATGCCAAGTCCATTACGGTGCGACACACCGTGACCTTCATATAGATAGGGCCGGTGGGCTGAGATGAGAGCTGGGTGCGGGCGCAGGGCCTGCTACCCATTATGCATATGTTTACGTTTATGATCGGTCGGTTATACGAATTGTATGTTTGCTTAGGTTAAGTTCTAACCACTGCAGGCTGAGAAAAATGGGACGGCATGAGCACGAACACTATGTTTATGTTTCAGATTATGTCTAACTGTATCTGCTGCAGGAACACAGGATGTGGTGACACATTATAACAATGTGCTATGTTAAGTTTTGCCATGAAACTGATCCTAAGGCTAAATAGAAAGACCACAAAGTAATATGCATGCTCACTAAATAAATAAGTGTTTGGTTTGGGTGCGAGCGGGTCTTGATCAGTGCGAAGCGAGGACGAAAGCACTAAGCCCCCACTAGTTTCTGTGCAGGCTCAGGTTATGATCAGTTCGGGGCGGAGCTTGGCTTGGACGTACCGAGGCATGGAGTCCTTGGCGTTCAAGAGGAGCTTCCGCATATGCGTTCGGACTTGCGACATGGAGATGTTCGGCCGAGAACTACTTGGTGGCTATAAAGAGGCATAATGTATGGAGCAATGTAATCCTTTGTGAGCTAGAGAGATCATGAGTGTTGTAGCCAATTGGCATTTTATGTTGGGCTATTCAGAGCCTTTGTAACCTTCAGTTCAATATGAATAAAAGAGATTCTTATGTTATTCTTTGTTTTCTTCCGCTGCTTATGTTATCGATTTGAGATAGTTCTACGTGAACCTGTTATCTTGCCTTGCATGAGCGCAAATCCAGGCTCGTGCGGCATCACGCCCCAGCGAGGACGATGATTCGGGTTAAATCTAGCGAGGACGAGCGATTTCCCGGGTCGGGGCATGACAAGTTGGTATCAGAGCGGTTCTATCCTTTGGACCGTGCGTGAATCTCTTTGACCCTCAGTTGCTTCGTTATCGAAATTCAGTTGACTCTAAGTTGTTTCCGCAACCGCATGGCTCATGGATCTGCTCGACGCTACATTGGATGTTCCATACAATAAGTCTATATTAAGTTCGTACGTCTGCCACAAGTATGTCGTGACTATTACGCTATCTCTGGGTGCCATCGGAGAGTGTTGGTTGCACGCAGTGCAACGAGTTATGGGATGTTATTTACACGCAGTGCAACGAGTTATGGGATGTTGATTGCACGAAGTACAACGAATATGGTGATATTGGTTGTATGAAGTGCAATGATATGTGTTGTTGGTCGCACGCAGTGCGAGGAGCTATGTGTTATGGGTCGCACGAGGTGCGAGGCGTTATGTGTTATCGGTCGCACGAAGTGCGAGAGATATGTGTTGTTGGTTGCACGAAGTGCAACGGGTCGATATGTGAGGCGATACGTATTATGTGGCTAGACGAATGATTATGTGTTATTGGTTGCACGGAGTGCAGCAAGTTGTGGATCGTTCGTTGCATCGGTGCAACGAGTCGATACGGTATGATGTGCGTAGTATGGCTATGCGGATGGATAGCGAAATATTGTTCGAGATTGAGTAAAGACCTTATGTGTCGAGACTAAGTTGTTGCACGAGCTGCAACGTGCGGGATTCGAAGATCGTGGATGCGATAGTAACGAATCGAGTTGGTCGCTAAGTCGAGTTGAGTAGGCGAACGTTATGTTGGCCGTATGTCGCGTTGAGCTTTGAATAAGCAAATGTTACGGGTGTGATCGATGATGATCGCCATGGTACGGTTAGATCGATTATGTGTCAACCTTGAGCTAACGTTAGAGCTGGGATCGGAAGGATCACCATACGGGACGGTTAAGTTGGAAAGATAGAAGTCGGACCTATGCGAAATGTGATGTCGAGTAATGACTCAATTCTGAGTGGTATATGCAATACCAACTATGCGAGCAAGTATGGTGAAGTATTGTATCGATAACGATAGGCTCGATCCTGAGTGGTATATGGAATACCACTTGGCGATAGCTATGTTAAGCCGGTTGGTGACTTGCGATAGGTTACGTCGAGACGATTATGTTGTTACGATATGATTGTCCGCAACGGACGGAGTAGTACTGAGACTTGAGTGGAAATGACTTGAGAGAAGTCGATGCGAGTATGTCTCGAGACGAATTGAGTTGAACGATTATGTGCGAAGTCATACCTACGGAGGATACGTCGGACGAGGATTCGCTAAGTATAAGTCGAACGATAGGCCGAGCATATGCGAGTGAATGTTACGTTGAGGAAATGGTCGACGCGGTCGAACTTATGTTGAGTTAGTACGGAGACGTCTTCGGAACGAATTGAGTAGGTACGGAGAAATTGTACGAACGAAATTGGGTTAATGCAATGTGTCGGTAGCACGATTTGGAAGTACGAGTTAGGGATATGAGAAGTGATTTGTGCGAGACTTGATTCGTATTCGAGTTCGGATAATGGCAATGATTGCGACTAGTTTGAGCTTATGAGAAAGGAAGATGTTCAAGTTATGCATATCGACGATGGTATTGAGGCGTATCAAAGACGATATGCAATAACTCGGGGATACTCTGATCGAATGAACGAAAATTATGTTGAGCATTGTTGTTGGATGAATAAGATGCAAGTTAAGTTGATGGCAGTTTGGATGATAACGGTAGGAACGCTTCGGAGAATTTGAGAGTGTATGGAAGTTGCTTGGATGAAATCGAAAGCGTCTGGATTTCTTCGCGGATCATCACTATGTTGACATTCTTGTCTTGAGCGAGCGCAACACCAGCCTCGCACATGCGTCACGTCAAAATTAGAACGGTCATTCCGCGTGAGCACTGGTATGGTGATTCATCCAGTGGGGATGATCGAACTTGCAAGGCGTGGCAATTTGGATATGGATTTGTGGTTTGATGCGAAGGTGGAATTGAGGATTGTGCGATATTGTCAACGGTAGTGCCTAAGTGACTCGAGTAGTAACGGCGCATTAGTTGCACGGGGAGAGATAAATCACGGATTGGTAATGTACGTCGAGTTGGATAAAGTCTCGTAGGAATTGTCGGAAATTGATTTGGCTCCGCGATAGGATATAGCATGGTTCGTTGTAACTGTCCCTCGTTGATGATCTTCAATTATCGAGCGTAGTTTCGGGGCAGATGACCCTAGAAGACTTGACCGCCAAATCAAGTGAATGTTGAAGTCCCATAGGATGACCCTAAAGAAGTCGCGTAAGAAGGATAAGGAATGAGGTAGTGTATGTTGAGGAACGTGTTTAGCGTAGTGACGCGGTAAGGCGATTGCAAGGATTTTGCAATGCGCGAGAGCAACGGATAGTAGAACGACCCTAAGAGTGTGTCGTAGATCGGTTGAGAAACGGTTAGGCTATGTGTATTGAGCGCACCATCGATATTACGAAGCAAACTAGTCGAAATTGAATCAAAGATTGAGTAAGGGATTCGTACTCGGTCGAGTATCGGAGATAGGCGTGTCGTAAGAGACCTTGGGTCGGAAAGATTGTTGCCTTTGAGCATCGTAGACTCAAGTTGACCTCTGTGTCAGAAGAGCGCGAGCATGATGTCTGGATAAGTTGCCTAGCGGGGGTAGCCCCAGACTCGATGCGCGGGTAGTTCGAGAACGTGGGTCGTGTTGGGAGAGTTGTGTGCGAAACTTAGTACGTATTGTAGGCAAAGGAATTTGAGACATGTGGACGTAGTCCATGTCGTTAAGGCCAAGCGTTATGGATGATTGGATGAAAGACTTGAGTTATGCGAGAGATAGGAAACGGTTGGACGAGTAGGCATTGCGGAGAATTGTTGTGATCGGATGCGCAATGAGTTGATGCAATGCGAGTGTTAGGTGGCCGGCGAGAAACTTATGAGATCGAAGTTATGGTTGAATTAAGTTATGTACAAGATGTTGGAGGATGATCGCATGTTATGGGAAGATGCATACGAAGAGTATTTTGGGAATAGGCGCTAAGATTTGACTAAGTCGAGTACGGACCGATGGATGCTTGAGGATTAAGTTGAGCCTGTTAGTTGTCCCGATATCCTACAACTGAGCTTGGCTGAAATGCATATATTGGTGGAACGCCTAAAATATGTGTATGATCCAGACTGAGTTGTATGATTCCAACGATAGTAGCACGAGATCGTGAAGCGATCTATGCGAGGCACTTGGATTAAGTGTTGGTTTTGGTTCGAGGACGAACCTGATTTTGAGTGGTATATTATGTAATGCCCCGCTCCGCATCGGTGCATTACGATAAGTCATTGACTCGAAGAGTTACGTTGACCCGATAAGGTATCGATGCGAATCGATGCAAGTGTTGCGTTGGCAAAAGGTAAGCTTTGAGTCGGTTAAAATCTATGAATCGAATCGATGCAAAGGGTAAGTCCCGCTTGAGCAAGTGCTGATTTTAGTTGATCTGGTGTGCAGGCTATGCTTCTACGCTGGACGATAAGAGGTCGGCATTTTGCCTTATGCAATGAAGTGTCCGCGAAACTAAATCGAGGCCCTGCAACGGATTGTGGCATGGGTGCGATAGGCCAAATCGACTGAGTAGAGCAAAGGAATGGCTAAGTCCGGGAGTTAGCTATGCGATCGAGTTATGGAAGCGAGACGCTTCAATCGGCAAGGCGTATCGGCTTAAGGTGGGCGGGTTCTTGACTCTCTCTCCCTATTCCTTCACGTCTAATAAAATGTGTTATGGTATGCGTGATATGTTAGAAAGTTAGCGAGCGTGGCTCGACGAGTAAGTGCCTAAGTATGTGTCGAACACTAAGATAGAACATTGAACAATCGAACAATTGAAGCGACGTGCATCAAGTGCACGAGTCGCGATAGGGCATGATGGTAGAACATTGAAAGACAACATCGAGATGTGCATCAGGTGCACGACTCCGAGAACATTGAACTCTAGGCGTAGAACATTGAATACGACGCTGAGCGTGCCTTCGGGCACTTATGTTACGAAATGACTAAGTAAATACGGAGGTAGGCTATGCGAATAACACTATGAACGGGACGGGTGAATATGAGTACGAGATGATAAAGCCGTTGGGCGTCGTGCATCAATATGGATGTGTTGGGGCATAACGCCGACGGAGCTCCCCATGCGAATGGTGGATTATGCTTATGGCACGGGAAACCGTTTATGTGTGACACTATGTTTATGGAATTCGAGAACGGTTGGTATGCTATGGATTGTATGCTATAGAACGTATTGCATGGTCAATGGACTCGGATTGCCCGTGCACGGGTGCGGCTTCCCTCGAACGGTTACGCCGGGGCGCCGGGACCGTTCGGCCTAGGAGGGAATTATGTGTGGTATCTATGGTGCACAACATTCGGACGGATTGCGACCGTCCAGTGCTGTGATAAGCTATGATATCCGTAAGTTTGGGATCCTTCGGATACTGGGCTAGCAACCCGTATCGAAGCGATTGTAGGCTTACACATAAGAGATGCCAAGTCCATTACGGTGCGACACACCGTGACCTTCATATAGATAGGGCCGGTGGGCTGAGATGAGAGCTGGGTGCGGGCGCAGGGCCTGCTACCCATTATGCATATGTTTACGTTTATGATCGGTCGGTTATACGAATTGTATGTTTGCTTAGGTTAAGTTCTAACCACTGCAGGCTGAGGAAAATGGGACGGCATGAGCACGAACACTATGTTTATGTTTCAGATTATGTCTAACTGTATCTGCTGCAGGAACACAGGATGTGGTGACACATTATAACAATGTGCTATGTTAAGTTTTGCCATGAAACTGATCCTAAGGCTAAATAGAAAGACCACAAAGTAATATGCATGCTCACTAAATAAATAAGTGTTTGGTTTGGGTGCGAGCGGGTCTTGATCAGTGCGAAGCGAGGACGAAAGCACTAAGCCCCCACTAGTTTCTGTGCAGGCTCAGGTTATGATCAGTTCGGGGCGGAGCTTGGCTTGGACGTACCGAGGCATGGAGTCCTTGGCGTTCAAGAGGAGCTTCCGCATATGCGTTCGGACTTGCGACATGGAGATGTTCGGCCGAGGACTACTTGGTGGCTATAAAGAGGCATAATGTATGGAGCAATGTAATCCTTTGTGAGCTAGAGAGATCATGAGTGTTGTAGCCAATTGGCATTTTATGTTGGGCTATTCAGAGCCTTTGTAACCTTCAGTTCAATATGAATAAAAGAGATTCTTATGTTATTCTTTGTTTTCTTCCGCTGCTTATGTTATCGATTTGAGATAGTTCTACGTGAACCTGTTATCTTGCCTTGCATGAGCGCAAATCCAGGCTCGTGCGGCATCACGCCCCAGCGAGGACGATGATTCGGGTTAAATCTAGCGAGGACGAGCGATTTCCAGGGTCGGGGCGTGACACACGTGACTTGTTACAATTGTGGCAAGAAAGGCCACTACAAGAGTGAATGCAGATCTAAGCCTAAACAATCAGAAAAAAGGTGAGCCTAATAAGGTTTTATTAGTTTCTAACTTTGTTGCTATGATCGCACAGGTCACAAATGTGGGGTTGACTCTGACTGGTGGATAGACACTGGTGCGACTTGCCATGCCTGTTCTGGCAAGGAATGGTTCGTCACGTACCAGCCGATATCTGAGAAGGTTGTCATGGTGAACCAGGCCCAAGCTGAAGTTCTGGGGATCGGGACCGTGGAACTGAAACTCACTTCTGGGAACACTCTGACGCTTCAAGGTGTGAAGCATGTTCCGGCGATTGCCAAGAACCTGATCTCTGGGAGCCTGCTCTGCAACGCAGGCTTGAGGATGGACATCAATGCTGGTCAGATGGTGATGTCCAAGAAAGGAACATACTTCGAAAAGGCTTATCAAACCGAAGAAATGTTTAAAATTCAGCTTGTCAACCAGTCTGAAGACATTAATGCAGTTGCTTTTTCTGATTATTCTCTTGAGTTGTGGCATAATAGACTAGGACATGTTCATTGTAAAAGAATTAACAAAATGTCTAGTCTAGGACTTATCTCCAAATGTGGGGGTAAGGTGGAGAAGTGTGAAGTGTGTGCTCAGACGAAGATCACAAGGAAACCCTTTCATCGGGTCAATCGAAGCACAGATCTTCTGGAGCTGGTGCACTCCGATATCTGTGACTTCAAACATTTCTCCACGAAGGCCGGGATGAAGTATTTCATAACCTTCATCGACGAATTCTCAAAATACGCGTTCGTCTACTTGCTCAAGTCTAAAGACGAAGCTTTCGAGAAGTTCAGAGAGTTCAGGGCCGAAGCTGAACGGCAGACTGGACAACAACTCAAGAGGTTAAGGAGTGATCGAGGTGGGGAGTACAGGTCTCATGAATTCGTATCGTTCTGCAAAGAACATAGAATTATATGTGAGACTACTGCTCCATATTCTCCTCAATCCAACGGAGTAGCGGAGAGGAAGAACAGAACGTTGACAGAAATGATGAACTCAATACTGCTAACCGCGGGTCTTCCTAAATGCTACTGGGGAGAAGCTGCATTGACGGCCACTTTTATTCTAAATAGAGTGCCATATGAAACTTCGGACGTAACTCCTCATGAACTCTGGTTCAAAGTCAGACCAAACTTGAATGTCATTCGAGTGTGGGGGTGTCTGGCGTATGTGAAGCTCCCAGATCTGAAGATTCAGAAGCTAGGGACAAGGACTACGAAGGCGATCTTCTTGGGGTATGCCGAAAAAAGTGATGCTAGAAGATTTCTTGATATTGAGTCAAATCATATCATCGAATCTCGCGATGCTGAATACTTTGAAGACAAGTTTGCAAAAGACAAAAACATTGTTCTTTCGGACATTCCGGAAAATGATGTAGGTGCAAATGAGACTGAAATCTCATATGGGCCAGTAGTCCAAGAAGAAGCTGTTGTTGAGGAAACAACTCTTGTACCAGAACTCACAGAGCCGTCAGCTAAGCGAGCGAGGAGACCGAAAGATTTCGGAGATGACTTTGTCACCTATCATGTGGAAGCAGATCCGCTTACCTATGATGAGACGATGAAGACCAGAGATGCTATCTTCTGGAAGGAGGCAGTGAATGACGAGTTTGACTCTATCACCTCCAATAATACATAGGTGTTGGTAGATCTACCTGAAGGAGAGAAGCCCATCGGATGTAAATGGATCTTCAAGAAGAAGATGAAGGCAGATGGAACTATTGACAAGTTCAAGGCCAGGCTGGTAGCCAAGGGATTTTCTCAGAAACAGGGGATAGACTACTTTGACACGTACGCTCCAGTAGCTCGGATGACCACCATCAGGATGTTAATCGCTCTAGCAGCTATACATAAGTTGGTGATACATCAGATGGATGTAAAGACCGCATTCCTGAATGGGGAGCTGACCGAAGAGATTTACATGCAACAGCCAGATGGATTTGTCGTCAAAGGTCTTGAAGACAAAGTCTGCAAGTTGGTGAAATCATTGTATGGTTTGAAGCAAGCTCCCAAGATGTGGCATGAGAAGTTTGACAAAGTTATTAGGTCAAACGACTACAGAGTCAGCGAGACGGACAAATGTGTTTACACAAAGTTCGCTGATGGAAGAGGAGTCATCGTTTGTCTGTACGTGGACGACATGCTAATCCTAGGTACGGATATAGGCTGTGTCACAGAGACAAAGAAGTTCCTCTCAACCAAGTTCAGTATGAAGGACTTGGGGGATGCAGATGTCATCTTGGGCATAAAGATCATCCGAACAGACACTGGAGTAGCGCTGTCACAATCTCACTACATTGAGAAGATGCTCACACGCTATGGGTATAAGGATCTTCCAGGGATCGATATGCCATACAGGTGTGATCAGAAGCTGAAGCCAAATTCAAGGAAAAGCGTCAGGCAGCTGGAGTATTCTAGCGTTATCGGAAGTTTGATGTACACAACCACTGCCACAAGGCCTGACATAGCTTTCGCCGTAGGAATGCTGAGTCGGTTCACAAGCAACCCAGGGGTTGAGCACTGAAAAGCTGTGAAGCGGGTGATGAGATATCTCAAAAAAACTCAGACATATGCACTGCACTACAACGGGTATCCGACAGTAGTAGAAGGCTTCAGTGATGCTAGCTGGTGTTCAGAGGTGGAAAGCGAGAGATCCACAGGTGGATATGTCTTTTCCTTGGGTGGAGCTGCTATATCGTGGAAGTCGAAGAAGCATACTATACTCTCTCGTTCCTCCATGAAATCTGAATTCTATGCACTTGAAACTGCAGCAGATGAAGCAGTATGGCTTCGGGAGCTCATGTATGATCTTCCAGTGGTTGGGGCTCAGATACCGACGATACCGATATACTGTGACAACCAGGCGACTGCAGCGGTGGCATCAAATGACCTCTTCAACGGGAAGAAGAGGACTGTGCGGTTGAAGCACAGGGCAGTACACGATCTTATCAAAAGAGGTATAATTGCAGTGGTTGATGTTCGGAGTCAGGAGAACCTGGCAGATCCGTTCACAAAGGGCCTCAAACGCCAGTTGGTCGATGACACAGCTTGTAAAATGGGCTTGAAGGCATTCTGATAGTGTGTCTTTGTAATCCTACCATAAAGTTTTATGCTATTAGTTCAAAGAGAAATCTACTAGGCATCTAACTTTTGGTTCAAAGGAGGATCACTGACTGGGAAACTATCAGGTAACAGTAGGTACTTGTTCTCTGGAACATGGAAGAGATACGGACCCATAACCACTGTTGTCTACTATGTATTTTTCTACGGAAAAAACAGATCCTGTGGAAGGTTGGCTTAAACGCCTTAATGAGTTCTCAGGCAGAGTGAATGCCTGGTGTGCTTTACAGGAAGCACGGTAGAGCAGCACTACAAGGAGTGAAACTCCATGCTACAGTGGGGTGACTCCACCATGAGGTTCCCAGGTAGGGGTAATGCCTCGGCTTTGCAAGCCAAGTCACAGCGGCGTAGCACCGCAAATAGGCAGGTAGCCTAATGCTGTATGACGTAATTAAAGAGTTATAGACAGCACTACAAAGGGGAGGATGGCCCCATGTTATAGTGGCACGACACCACGATGAGGTACCCAGGTAGGGGTAAAGCCTCGGCATTGCAAGCCATATCGTTGCGGCATAACACCGCAAGGAAGCCTTAGGCTTCATGCTGGGTAGTTTGGCACTACAAAGAGGCTTGTGACCTCATGCTACAGTAGTATGACACTACGATGAGGTTTCCAGGTAGGGGTAATGCCTCGGCTTCAGGCCATGTCATAGCGGCGTAGCACCGCAAGGAAGCGCAAGGCTTCATGCCATATCTCTTTAATAAAGAACTCACCTATAGTGTATGGAAAGAGATATCAGGCCGTCTCTTGAGGGTAAACTTGTAGACGTCCAAAATTATACACTGAAACCAGGCTGGCACAGGGCCTTTAATGTGCAGCCAGAAGCACACGTAACTACACTTTGTGAGTGGAAAGAATTACAATTGTGGTGCAGAATTCAAGGCGTAGTCCATTCTTGTATCACATTGTTATTTAACCCATGCGGGAAGATTCAAGTCGTCAGCGACATCTATCCTAATGTAAAATGGACAGTTATTGTGGGGAACGCTCAACCCTGGACACATATATATGTTGTGATATGTGGGAAATTGTTGGTGCTTTCTTTACATGGAGAGAGCTTGCTCTCAACATGCCTTGTAAATTTTAGTCCCACATCGGAAATGCACCATGAGTTATCTCAACATATATACTTGGGTGTGTTGTTGAGAGATGCACATGGGGTGGTGACCCTAAGGAGGGAACCATGTGGGTGATTTTACAAGGAGGTAAGAATAAGGCTCCAAGGATTAAGCATTAATGCTTTTGTCATTCTCTTGGATTAATTCCATTTGGAGCTAAGCCCCAAAGGGGCTTAGCGACTCGGACTCGGACTCGGACTCGGGCTCATGGGCTCATACGGCCCATGCGGTCCATGCGGCCCATGCGGTCCATGCGGTCCATGCGGTCCATGCGGTCCATACGGTCCATACGGCTCATGCGGTCCATGCGGCCATTAGGCTCATGCGGCCAGGCTGCTGCTGCTGCCGCATGGAGGGATCCGCTGACTGTGCAGATTATAAATCAGTTATAGAAAGGCTGAATCAATGCGATTAAATCAGATCCTATCTTTGTGGGATTTGAATTAATTCAGATCCTATCTTTGTGGGATTTGAATTAATTTCGTGGGATTTGAATTAAATCTCGTTGCTATCTTTTGGAATTTGATTCAATCTTTCCATAACTGAAGAGGCGGCTAGGGTTTCCACCATCTCTTTATAAATACTCTCTTCTGGCCTCCTTTGTGACTACTATGAAAATTACAAGTCAGAAAAGGAAAAAGAGAGAGAGAGTTGCTGCCGCCATTGCAAGTCCATCCGAGGAGTCAGAACAGAGGTGACTTCGAGCATTCCATAAGTTCTTCAAACTTGCTGGTTCCTGGAAGCAGATCGTGTGGGGCGAATCTTGCTTTGAGCAACGGTGTTTTGACACCCCAGCAACTGTTCTTCATCTAATCTTCCTCCAGATTATTGTAACTCGTTCTGTCCTAATTGTAACACGTTTGCAAGGAAGAACGAGAGATCTTCTCTTCTCTATTTCCCTCCTTCAGATTGTAATTTGGCTATTTGTTATATTGTACCATCGTAGATCTTGCGTTTGATCACTGCAAAGTTTTGTGTGACATCTCAGATCTCGATTGCATCAGTTTTTCCATCTTTGATCAAGCCCCGGGACTAACAATCATCACGTGGCGGCGCGAGCCGTGTAGAATGACAACGGTGGATTTTTTTCCCAGAAAATTATAAAAAAGCATTAAAATTTAATATAATTGTAAAAAAAGCATCAAGTTCTGTGAAATTATATTTTGAGCATCCATTCGGCAATTCAATTGTCGTATGATGATGTCAGCCGGCCCAGCTTCGATTAACCGTTAACCCAGAATGGAGGGAGAGATTAAGGATCAAACGACAAATCCAAGACCGTTCGCTGACATCAGCATATGGCAATTCATTTGCCGTTTGTGTTTTTTTTTCCCTTCAATTGAATTGCCGTTTTTGTTTTATAATTTTTTTTTTACGCTGACGTCAGCCGACGTCACTATACGGCAAAGGAATTGCCGTTTGTGTTTTTTTTTTCCTTCAATTGAATTGCCGTTTTTGTTTTATATTTATTTTTTTCCTTCAATTTTAATGGTTTTTTTTAAATTTTCTGTACAAATTACTTTAGCAAGCAAGTTGGCTCACGTTAGTAAATAGTTTGCTCACACAAGGCTCATGTTAGCAAATGTTAGCAAGCTTCCAAATGAAACAAGTTGGCTACAGGTCACAACCAAAAGCTCATATGAGGACATTCAATAGGAGGTAGACACATGGACTAGAATTTTCGTTTAGGTCCTTAAAGAAAACTTGGTTTGTCTCATAAGCTCACATGAGCAGTCAAAAAGAAATCAAGCATTAGAAACGACAATTCCTTTGCGTCGGCGGATGTAGCTCCCCTTCCCGAATTTTTTTTGAAATAATTAGTTATTATTAATTGATTTAAATGGTGACTATTATTGAATCGATATTCTAATGGATAAAATATTTTTTTATATCATTATATTGATGCAGTTTTGGATAAATATAGGTGTGTGCATTTATAATTTATTTTCAGCTACACATCTATTAATTTTATATGAATTTGTGCATATTATATTTAAGAATATATACTTATATAATATATATAGGTGTATTGGAATTATATAAAATATGTACTTGGAATTATAAAAATATTACATATATATGTGCATGTATATATACAAGTGTATATAAATATATACGTGTACGAATAAATATATATTAAATATATGTGTATGTTTGTGTAAATATAAAAATACGTATATTAAATATATAGGTATTTATATAAATGTACAAGGGTATATTAAATGTATAGGTATATATATATATATATATATATATATATATATATATATATATATATATATATATATATATATGGTATGAATAGAAATGAATAAATAGGAAAAGAAAAAGGGAAAAGAAGTGAAAGCCTCACATTACACTCAGAATTCAGCTTGGATTGTGTAACGTGTTAATTTGCGATTTTGTTTTACTCAATTTGATGTTTCTGAGCCATTACTCTCAAATTTTCAATATTCAATTAGTCTTTACTTATTTAAGGTTATTGAAACAGAAGGTTTATGTGTTTTCATGGGTCATTCTTAGTTCTAATGGTATCCGTATTTCAGCAAAGGGGCAGTTTATTTACATAAGCTTCTCATGAGGGTTAGTTTTGACTACAAGGTGCATTATTTTACGTGGCATTGCATGTACTCTCTTGTTTGGAATTGCTGATGCTGATTATGTTATTCGAAAATGACGTGTGATCTCAAATTGTTCCAATCAAACTGCAACAGCAAGCCCAGGTCGAGCAGACCTCGAACCCGGCCCACATGACAAATCCCTTACTCCCCATAAGCTGCTCGGCCTAACCGAGCTCCCGAGGCCAAACAGAACTCAAACCCATATGGAACCCGACCCGTCGTGCGATATTATATATCGTCGAGAAGAGAATCTCAGTTAAAAGAAAACCCTAGCCGCAAGTGCCTCCTTCCCACTACAGTCTTCGACCACCCACCTCCTCGTGGTCGAGCCACCAACAACGACGACGAGCTCACATGCACACCGCCCTTCCTGGCCGGCGCTTCCTGCTCGTGCGGTCTTCCCAGTCTTGAGTCGATGCACCTACACGATGCCAGCGGCGAGAAACCACCCATTGCCGTGGATGCAAAGGTACCACTCCGGTGGGCCGCCTCCATGGCTGGATAGTCGACCCACATCACCACAGATTCCTTCTCCCCTGAGTTTCCCCGGCCACGTCACGAGTTCCTTGCTGGCGCAACCTCTCCGTGCTTTCAAAGTGCGTTTCCCGCTTTGACAGGAGTCGTGCGACCCTCCCTGGAGTTTCGTCAGCGCCTAGGCACGACGAGCCGTGCTAGCAGCCTGGTGGTCCGCCCTCGTGCACCCGACAACACCCCTGCACGACGAGGCCTACTCGACCAAGTCGAAACTGAAGACGTCGTTGAATGTCGGTCCCTGCGGACACCAACGTCCATGCAACCATTGTCGACCCCGACCAGACCGTGCTTCCAGCGGACGTGTACTGATGCTGCTGTTCGTAGGAGAGAAACTGTAGCCTTTCTTTGTGAAATGGGTAATTACATCTCTACCCCTCATTAAGTTACTTGGCATGTGTCTTGAAGCAGCAGTATATAGGTTTTACGTTTATAAATTCATATAGTAACTATGTTATTGTATGAAATCGTTCACTAAAAATGGTTAACTGTAGATGGATTAGATTTGGTTATAACATTTATGATGGAGTTTCTGTAATATAACAGGTTATATATTTTGTAGACATTAGATATATTATATACAAATATACATATATTTCGTCTTGCAAAATCGTGTATATATATGTATATTATTATTAAGAAATATGTTATATTTTGTAAATATCTGTTAAGTATTTTGTTTCATTAAATACTAGGAAGAAGTTGTAATTGTAAAAGGTAATTATTGATATCTTTGATAAAAACTACGATAGATATCCTATAAATATAATGAATAATTATTCGGTTACAGAAATTTCCAATTTCTTTGTGCACGTTCGTCAGATCGTGATGAAACTTGCGCCAACAGGACCGTACCGTTTTTCTGGTCCTGTACACCAAGTTTGGTCCGATTCTGAGACAGTTGATTGGATCGCCGTTTTGCGGGCCCCACAGTCCGACTCAACGGGCAATTTTGTGCACGGCCCGCCGGAATCCAACTCTGGACATACGGTTGGGTTCGTATCGGAAAACTGGATCCGTAGACATGTAGTTTGACGGCTTTAGAGACCGTTAACTCTGGCACGCTTTTCGGTGCAAAACGGGTCCAACGGCGGACACCGTTTTGACCCGAAATTACCGTTTTGTCCGTGTATCCAGAATTGGACTTAAGGACAGGCAATCCTAGCTAATTTGACTATTCTAAAAATATTGGTAATATTTATTTCAGCTTTCGGGGACTGTTGTACGAGTTTTGACTATTGTAGCATACTAAGTGGCTCAGATTATCGGTTTCACCAGCACAGGACCACAGGCGAGTACAGTTTATTGTTTGCATTTCGATATTGATCTTTACTATATTTTATTGATTGGTCATTGGTTATGTGATTTTTATACTCTATTATAAATTGTTGAGTCGGGAATGAGAAGTACCAAGGATGTGTGATCCGACCATAGACAGTGTTTATTTTCATGCAGTAGACATCGTAGACAGTGTTTATTTTCATGCAGTAGACATCGTAGACAGTGCTTATTTTCTGCAAGTAGACATCGTAGACAGTGCTTACTTTTCTGCAAGTAGACATCGTAGACAGTGCTTACTTTTCTGCAAGTAGACATCGTAGACAGTGCTTATTTTCCTGCAAGTAGACATTGTAGATAGTGCTTATTTCCTGCAAGTAGACATTGTAGACCGTGCGGTGTAGTGGCCCAGACTGATCACATATCAAAGGTACTTCTAACGGTGAAAAATATATTGGTCTATTTATTACTATTGATTTTTCTTACGGCTTTACTGTTATTTTCAAAACTCATGATTGATGCCTAACC
Source organism: Iris pallida (assembly GCA_029216955.1). Classification (NCBI taxonomy): domain Eukaryota; kingdom Viridiplantae; phylum Streptophyta; class Magnoliopsida; order Asparagales; family Iridaceae; genus Iris; species Iris pallida. The sequence continues at coordinate 523,611 of JANAVB010033419.1, forward strand.
TTTGTCTTATAGTCATTTTCTTTATTGAAATTGCATTCAGTGGATTGTGCTCGTTCCATTCCTGACTGGAAACCAACATTTTCAGGTTAGCCGTGGATTCACTTAGCTTGGAGAGTGACGGGAATATTGCAGACAAAGGCCTAGAAACTAGATAGATAGTTGAGTTGTAGTCATTCATTTATTTGTACAAGTTTATATTTTCCTACCAATGTAAAACTTGTGATCTTTGTAAATTAAATTAATTATGTGAATGAGCATTATTTATGGTTTTGATCTTCATGGCCGTGACAGCGTTCTACCGCCGACACTGCGGCGTAGGCTGGCTTGGACACGTCTCGTATCCGTTTTAAAAATAAAAAAACGGATGCGGGTCGTGACAGCGGACGTCAGCGTAAAAAAAAGAATTAAAAAACAAAAACAGCAATTCAATTGAAGAAAAAGAAAAAAAAATGATATAACATAAACGACAATTGAATTGCCGTATGCTGACGTCAGCTGACATCAGCGAACGGTCTTGGATTTGCCGTTTGATCCTTAATCTCTCCCCTTTGTTTTAATCCATTTCTAGGTTAACGGTTAATCGAAGCTGGGCCGGCTGACATCATCATATGGCAATTGAATTGCCGAATGGATGCTCAAAGTATAATTTCACAGAACTTGATGCTTTTTTATAATTATATTAAATTCTAATGCCTTTTTTGTAATTTTTTGTATTTTATCACTTTTGTATATGTAGCAATTACACACACACACACACATAATTTTAACAAATGCTTCCATTCAAAAATATAGTAATTAGTATATACCTTCATTGTTTAAAAAAACTAACAAATGTTCCTAATTTTTTGTAAACCAGCCAAAAAATGGATTAAATAATGAGGATATATCTTAAAATATTATTTTTTTCTATGCAAAAGAATGAGAGTATTTGCTAATTTTTTAAAAAGTTGAGACATATGCTAGTTTCTATAATTTGGATGAAAACACTTTGTCACGACCCGCACCCGCTTTTCGGATACGAGACGTGTCCAAGCCAGCCTACGACGCAGAGTCGGCGATAGAACGCTGTCAAGCCCGCAGGAAATAAATGCTCAAAATAAACATTATTGCTCATTCACATTTCTACATTTATTACACTACAACAGAAATACCTTTTAATGACGGCTAAAAACCGTCATTAATGACCAACCATGACGCTTTTTTTCCAAAGAAAGCTTGATAAAAACGGATGTTATAAATATTTTTTAAAAGCGTCATAAAATAAACGTCATGAATATGATGAGTTTCTGCTACACTTATTTTCAGCGTAGTTTGAAAGCGTTATGAATATATAATCTCTATAGACTCAATTCAGCACATTTATAAAGCTCAATTCTGCACATTTATATATTACTTTCCAAAAAATTATAGATCAATGCTCAATGTTGCTCAATTCAATTTCAAAACATTCATTTTGAACCATATTCACAAGAAAACATCTGAATGTCATAGAGTACCATTTAATCCATTTACAAATATATACATAATATATATCACCATCTTCATTACATTTTTTCAAAATAGGACATCCAAATACATATATTTACAACTACTACTAGTAAGTAGACCCTCAAAACTATTAGTACATTGGCTTCAACTTTGAGCACATCAAAACTGTCGGCATCACGTAGCAAAACCCTGAAAAAGATAAAAAAAATATTACCAAAAGACCACCTCATGTCTTAAGAGTTGGTACCAAGTTTCCAACAAGAAACTAGCAATTGAGGATCATGTAATAAAATACTTTCAAACTGAAAGGATATCTCCAGAAATATAAAATTGAAGTATACCTCTTTGTCCTCAGGATCTAAAGCACTCAGGTATCATTGAGAACAACCATAATTCCACAAGCATTTTGCATCTCTGTAAGGCTGAAGAAGAATCAAGATAAGAAAATAGAATACAACGTATGGAGAAAGAAATGAAATAAAGACATCTACCAGCACGTACGCAAAAAAAAAAAAAAAATTAAAGGTAAAGATCAACAAGTACCTCTTTACATGGAAAGGAAGGTTTCAGTTTAGAGTGTTGAACTTGAGGACAAGTTCATTTGAAGGAGATTCTGGTGTAGGACAATTTGATATAAATATGTTTGGTTCAGATATGTGTAATAGAGAAGTGGTGTTTTGGACAGAACTTCCTCATTACGCATCAAAATCAAGAAAAGCAAGATGTTCTAGAAATCTGACTGTGGTTCAGTATCAGAAACAACTTAATTGTATCCATACTAACTAGAGCAAATACAATGCCCAACGTCCCAGAGCATCAGGATCGGTGTTCTTAATGTAGCAGCATATTCATATTGCAAGGGACTACCAATATATATGTTCAAATATAAGAACATTATAATAGTATCAGAGCAGCAGCTCAGTAACAGAACAAAACCTCATCTCCAGTCTCTGTATCAACAATAATATTCAGTAGCAGAGCCTAGAGCCTCTCCATGGCATTATTGCCATGTCAGCCTCTTCTCGTCTTCATTGCCATGTCAGCCTCTTCTTTTCATTATTGCCATGATCGGTAAAGAAGAACATATATTAAACTTGAAAAATATATTCACTAAACTATTGGAGAAGCACAACATAACTTGATGCAAACCATATCAATATGTAGGCATCCTGTATAGTGAGTTTAGGAGTTCTTCATGAGGAAACTAACTCCACTATTCATCCTAATTTTGGTACTTAATCTTATGTATTACTTTAATGAATGCACAAATGTCAGGTTTAATTTTTCGAAAAAAATCAAACTCATAAAACTTCTAAAAAGCATGATTAGGAGCATAATTGTAGCTATGTATGCAAATGCAGTAATATATTGATGTATGCAATGTGCAATTTACTAGTGTTGAACAAGTTTTCCTCTATAAGATAAAATTGACATGTCCTTCACTTGACATGCAACTCTTGTATATTAGTACAAAATGTTGCACTGGACTGATAGCAACGATCATGTTTTGACAGTGTGATGTGAACTATCATAAATTAAGAAGCACGGACACTCCAGAATCGGTGTTGTTCCTGTATCTGTCTAAGTCAGACACAAGACAAACACCAATATACACCAATACCTATGTCAGCGTTGGTGTCGGTCAAGTGTCCAACTGATCTTCGAATCACTTGCGCTTACCTGATCTCTCATACAGACCCCATACTGATGTCATCACCCCAAAGTTCCCATGACACCATAACAGAACAATGAAGGATAACTAAGAATATATAGTAATTGTGATGAAACCTCAGTCTGAAAGAACAAGAATAACAAAGTTGTTATGAGCAATTGCTAAATAGTAAATAACGAATGCAGCTTCATGAATGAACCAATAGAACTTCAAAAAAATCATTCAAGTCTCTCAGAAGCTATATACTTCTTTAAATCACGAGTCATGGATGACATTTACTGATTCATTTAAACCGAGTCTTTCACATAATGAATAAAAACATACCAAGTACTCCTTTAAGAGGCGTGTTTCTGCCAGATTTCTGATATCCTTTATTCTTTCACTGTGGTCGCCCTGTAATGTCTTTAGATGGTCCGAGCACATGGAGGACATAGACTCCATTTCGCTAGTAACTCCATGGTCCCGTGAAAGTTAGTCTGGCAATAAGATAGTTATATGATGAGAGGTAATGTTCACATCTCCGATAAAGAAGGAAAAGGAAAACCTCGTTGGAAGAGAAAATGTGCATACTGCTCACGGTAGTTAGCACATCACAGGTTAATGTCTCAAACTCTACATCAGTGTAGGAAGACAGAGACATGGAGTCTCCAACGAAATTGCCATTCTTCTGATTCATTTTTCTGTTGAAAAATTAAGAACAAGGCAGTAAATAGAATAGCATAATGTTCAAAGTCCATTTATACAATTCATGTGAGACTGGATGACCAACATAGACAGATCAGTGGATGACAGTGCATCCATCGGTACATCCCCTTCACATATTTCCCACATGAATTACTTTTCTAGTAGAGAGGTATGGATATTTAGGTGTTATCTAGAATGTAAAACTTCTGAGGGAGTTGACAATGGAAATACATAAGAGTGAGCATTAGATAGTTGAATAATACACTACATGAAACACAATAAATTGGAGAATCCAAAATTAAACTTACTCTGCAGAAGATTCAATTTCTGCAGCATAATCCCTATTTATCTGTTCAATGGAAAACTTAGCATTCTCCAAATGTAGCATAGATTGACCAACTTTTTCTGAGCTGCTCACAAGACACAGAAAATAGCCACCCGAAATGAGCCTACAGTGAACAATTTATCCAGCCTTGTCACACACCAATATGAAGATGCTGCAAGAGAATAAAAGACATGAATTTCATTTTAGTATGTTAGTGGAAGCTTACCAATTCTGGAGGATGTTTTCCATTGTTGCCCTGGTCTCCAAAGTTGAAGATACATCTTTCTGGAACTGCCTTTCTACTTGTCTGGTATATGTCATCCACTCATTTTTAGCTTTGTCAGAAAATTCTTGTATATTTAACACATCTTTTTGTAACATATTTTCTACTTGAAGGTCCAAATGATTCATACTTTCCACAGCCTCGGAGACCTGACCATCATTTAGGAAAAGAGAAAATGAAATGCAAATTTTATGCAACTAAGAAGGATCCAAAAAAGGAAAATAAATTGACCTACCATATTCAATTTTCTGCCTGCTAAGTTTGTTAGTATCCCAGCAATCTTTTCAATGGCTTCTTTTTCTTCTTTAGCAGATAGCTCCTGAAGAGCAATATAATCAGCTGACTTGGCTGATTTCAATGTGCAAAATGCAACTACTATATTATATAGTTAGTTTTTACCTTGAATTTCTTCTCAAAATCATCCAATTTACATGATCTCTCCATTTGATTTTCTTCGAGAATTTTCATGAGCCAAGAAGTTTGAGTACGCAGATCATCGAAGAAATTAATCGTAGTCTTTGAGATCACTTGAGTTGAAGCAAGACTCCTTCGCAGTCCCTGTAGTTTGACAATAGTTTATAAGCTAACCACATCTAAAAAGAAAACCAAAAAAAAACTGAATGTATCAAGAAGTCAGAAACACACTTCCTGCTGCTGCTGAGCTGAGAAAGCCAGTAGTCCTTTGTGTTCTGCAAGAGATCTCTGAATATCATCTAAAATCTGCTCAGCCTCTGTGATTGCAATAGCAAGAAACTGCAAAATAGCAAAAAAAAAAAGTTATCTAAGTCATCATTTGCCCGATAGAACTTACATCTACAGATGCAGAGATCTTATAGCACTTCGTCAAGGTCATACATTCTCAATGGCCATTATCTGTACAGAAGTTATACATTTCATCTGCTCTAGGTCTGAGAAAGCTTTCTTTTGTAGGGAAATAGCAAGTTCCTTCATGCCTAGCGCTCCTGAATGGTATATATCTTTCATCCTCTCAATCCTCGATTCCAAGCATTTGGCTGCCTGGAAAGATAATTTTCTGAGTTAACTATGAAGTACATCACTGTTGCCTGTGTTGTCAATTGTATATGATTATGTGTTCATAATACAGGTGTTACCTCGCATTTAGTAGCAATAAATGAGCCGAGATGTTCTTCCATGGTTTGTAGTACTTGATGTTGTTCACAAACTGATGCAATAACTATTTTGTGCAAGGACTTTAGACTCTGATCAAGTTGAGAGCCAAATGTCAGAACCAACCCTTTGTTTCCTATGCCAATATTTTCTTGCCATTCTACAAGCACAAAACAATAGTCATCAAGTCCCAAGATATTGAACACCATGTAAATTGATTATTGTTACATTTTAAGCAGACATGTTTTACCTATCTTAGTCAAAAGCATCGACATATCTTCTGATGCATTTTCCAAGCTTGTATGCAACTCCTTTGCCCGTTCAAGAATAGCATGTTCTATTTGTTAAACAACCCCAGATATTACTCCTTGTGAGGCAAATATGATAAAAAAATTCAGATGTTTCAAGTCGCAAACCTCCGAACACCGGCTTCTCCCCGATCCCGGATCCGGGTCGGGATTAGGAGTCCATCGAGCGCTCCCGGCTCCGACGGAGGTCCGCCACGTAGGAGCGGCGCGGGGGTCCACCGAAGACGTCGGCGAAGTCGACGTCGGAGGAGCTCCTCCGTTATTGTTGCGTTGCGGGTAGCGATCAGAACGGATCTTGCATGAGGAGGACCCAATTGTCATCCATCGGAAGAGGGAGGAAGAGGAGGAGGAGATTGGGTTAGGGTTAGGGTTAGGGCTGGGATGAGTGGATGGGAAGTGGAGGAGGAGAGAAGAACCTTGACCGATACCGCCAGCTCCCTCCCCATCTCCTCCTCCCTTTATAACTAGGTTTAGGGTTTTGGATCTAGGGTTAGAGTTTTGGAGTTGGGGGAAAGGAATGAGAAGAAGAGGAGGAGAGGAGAAGATCGACCAGAAAGAAATTTTTTGTTGAAGCGCGGTTTTTGCCAAAAAATGAACTTAAAAAATATTACAAGTTTGCCACCGCTCTAAACTATTAATGACGCTTTGTTTTATAAGCGTCATAAAAAGCCCAGAATTAGTCCAAACCGTCATAGAAATAAAGGTATTTCGAACTTTGATAACGCTTAGGTATCAGGCGTCATCAATACGTCTTATCAAGCGTTATTAAAAGGGTTTTTTGTTGTAGTGTTACAACATTTATAACATTTATAATTAAAGAAAATACAAGATTTTACAATTAATGAAATTGGTACAACTGTTTTCTATTTCTAGGTTGACCTCAGCATACCCAAGCCTTTCCAATGCTAAGAGTGATCGCGGCTAAACCTGAAAAATGTTGGTTTCCAGTCAGGAATGGAATAAGTACACAAACCGACGGTAATGCAAAAACACAATAGAATTAACAAGACATGAAAATAACATATGAGAGATAAAAGCTGGAAGATAACTGATGACATAGCACGATATAGAAGTAAAGGAAAAATAAAAGACATCTACCTAGGTGGTGTGAAATATCATTTTCAACATGTGAACGGCTAGGGGGTAAATACGGCTCACTGCACGTGTCGTGTGCAGCTGCTATCATTCACGATTAGACATATTGGGATAGTTCTGGGTAGTCCACATGTATACTAAGATATTTTCCCTCCCGACTACTCCGTGTGACGAGCGTGTCAACAAGAAGCAAGATATATGTATAAACATGAAATGAAAAGACTACTATGAATCAGAAAGCAATCAGAAATTGCACTTGCCTGAGGTCCTTAGCTGGTGAAACCAATAATACCATACCACTCAATGAGCCACAATCAATCAACACATGCAGAAGTCTCTAGATGCTGAAATAAACATTACCAACGTTCTCAGAATAGTCAAATTAGCTAGGATTGCCTGTCCTTAAGTCCAATACTGGACACAGGGGCAAAACGGTAATTTCGGACAAAAATAATGTCCGCCATTGGACCCGCTTTGCACCGAAAAGCGTGCCAGAGTCAATGGTCTCTAAAGTCATCAAACTACCTGTCTACGGATCCGGTTTTCCGATACGAATCCAACCGTATGTCCAGAGTTGGATTCCGGCGGGCCGTGCACAAAATTGCCCGTTGAGTGGGACCGTGGGCCCGCAAAACGACGTACGATTCAACTGTCTCAGAATTGGACCAAACTTGGCATACAGGACCAGAAAAATAATACGGTCCTGTTGGCGAAAGTTTCGTCTCGATCTGACGAGCGTGCACAAAGTAATTAGAAAATTTGCAAAGTACACGATACGGGGAGATTCAGACGGATACGCATCAAATTCGTCGCACACACGCGATCGATTTGAATTTCGTCAAAGCCCACACGACTACAAAGCCATTACGTACCTTTCGATGCCTTCGGTTCACGACCACGTCGCCCGGAATGGCGGGACGCACGTCGTGTGGATGGTTTTCGATATTTTGAAAATAGATTTTTATTAATTTTCGAAATAATTTTAAACAGAAAATAAACACCTAGAAATTAAACTAAAAATAGAGTTTTGATCATGTATAGGTTGTTTATAATTCTGTTCAGGTAGATTTCTAAAATCCTCGATGACTGGCTCATAATTCGCCTTCAAAATCCGGGTACTGGTACTCAAATCAATTGCTAATTACTTCTATAAAGCATGATTTTTCATGATTTCGAAAATCTAATGAAGTCTAATTAGAACTAATTTGATGATGTTGAAGAGGGTCAGGTAGGGTTCGTACCTGTAAAAACGGAACGAAGTTTGGTTGAGCGACGTGGTCGAAATCACGTTGCAAAAACTGCTACGCTAGTGGCTGCTACTGCTGCTGTTTCGGTTTTATGCGCGCGGCGGCGGCGCCATCGGCGGTTGGGTCACCCAGGCTGGCTGGCAAGGTCGTGGGAGTGGTTCGCCCATGTGGTGGTGACGGCCGTGGAGTGTTAGGGTTTTAGTTTTCGTTAATTACTTCCTCCCGAATGCTCTCTCTATATATATGTTTATGTGTGCGTGCGTGTAACAGGGGGTCAGCCGGCCTTTATTGGGCTCGGGTCTGCTCTCCACTCGGTGATGGGTGTTTAATTGCTCGGGATGAGTTGGGTATGCCTGGGCTCGGCCTCTTGGGCTGGAGTTGAGCTCGGGCTTGGGGGTCATGCAGGGCTGGTATGGTTTCTGCTTGGGTGCACTGGAATGACTGTGGGTTGGGCTCTGTTCGGGATTGCTATTGTTTTCTTTTATTGTTTTTTTTCTTTTCCCTTTTCTTTATCTTATGCTATATTAGAAAATAAGTAAAGTATATATATATATATATTTATATATACACATATATTTGTACATATACATATATAAATATATGTATACCTATACATATATTCATATATATGTATACATACACACATATACATATATTTATATTTATTTATCCTCATACACTGTAGCACCCAGTTTCTAAAATGAGAGTAATTTTGAAATTTTGTAATTATAATTATTTAATAATGATATTTAAACCATATTATGATTTTTGGTAATTTTTAGTTAATTTAAAACTATTTAAAACCACGACTTGTGATTTTGATGTTTTGCTAGTGCAACCTTAGAGATTACTTAACCTAGAGACTAACCATGATCATATGAGCCTAGCCATAGGTTTAGAACATCAAGTTAGGGCTTTTTAGCCTAAGGGGTATTTTGGTAATTTACTAGGAATTATTGGAATTATTGGATTTATGTGAATTATTATTATTTAATTATTGTCATGAGAGCCCCTAACCTAGTTTACCCTAATCTAGAGGTTATCCACTAACCTAGAGACTAGAGGATGGATATTACATATTAGTCAAGGTAGAAAATATCTAAGATATTTACATATGTGATATTTTCCTTGAAACCCTCAAAAGATCTCAACTTTGGCACCAAAGTCCTTGCCTTCACCTTGAAGGAAGGCAAGAGGACACCCCCCTTGCCATGGCCAGCCAAGGGCACCCCCTACCATGCCCCCTTCCTATATGTACAACCCCCCTTCATTTATGCCCATTTTCATACTACCAAATACCTAGTTTTTCCCTCTACCTTCACAACCTCGTAACTTCACCATTTTAGCTCCAAATTGAACCAAATTTCTTGCATTGGAACCCCTACTGTTGAGGATGCTAAGGGAGGCTAGCTAGCAAGGTTGATCATCATATTGGCATCACCAAGTGAAGAGGACACCCCCCTATTCTAGGCTTTTCCTTGAGTTTTCACTCAATAGGTAAAGTGCCTCTAAACCTATTAATATTGTGTTTTCTCTTCATGGTTGCATGCATCTTGGTACCATGGACCTATAGGCCAAGTTTGGTAGGATATGGATTTGGTTTGGTGTCCGTATCGGACACGTATCTATGTTTTAATTTTAGTGTTTTGGTGAAATGCCACTTAGGAATAAAAGTTAGTGTTTTGTAAAACAAATTACACTTTTGGGTAGTCCTAGACTAGTAGAACACGTACCCACTTGACTGAGCACGAATTGGTGCCGTGTTCGTGTCCAAATGGACACGAACATGCTGTGCACTGAACACACACAGTGCCCTGCTCACACGTGTCTCGTACTCACCGTACAGAGCACGTGGACACGCCAAAATTGGCATGGACACGGGGGCAATGTCTGCGAACATGCCCCCAAAGTTTCACGATGTGTCGTTTTGTATCGGACACGGATTCGGGGCCACACTGGCCACACACACGCACGTTCAGTCAAAAAAATCGAATTAGACACGGACCCCGTGTCCCACGCACACGTGTTGTGGTGTCATGTCAGGGTGACACACGTGTAGCCCATCATTGGGCGGACACTTGGACACGAGCACGAGGTATGTCGTGTCCTGTGTCACGAGCACGAGACACTCGACCGCGTGCACGACGCGGTCTGAAACACACATTTTTACCCACTGATACGCGTGTCGTATCGAGTGTAGACACCATGTGGACACAAATTAGGGTGTTGGACACGTGCACTAATCCTAGGCGCACCTAGTGACACGAGCACGTGATGTGAGTGTGTGTGTGTCGTGTCCTAGAGCTAATTGCACACGTGCACGACACAGTGCACTGTTAGTGTGTGTCAGTGTTACCCGATTTGGGTTTTCTCGTCCTGGACACGTTGTGTCGTGTCGTAGTGGACACCTATGGACACCTACGACACGTACACATATGGGGGCACGATTACCAACCATTAGATTAGGGTATTAGTTAGGTTTTTGGGTTTGATTTAGGTTTTTCCCCAAACCCAGTTAACTGAACAGTATTCCTGTGTTTTCCAGTTTTTAAAATCCAATTTCTAATCGATTTTGATTGATATATATATGTGTATTTACGTATATATACACTGTATATGTATGTATATATGTATATGAGTGTGTGGGTATATGTGTATGTGAGTGTATATATGTGTATATATAGGTATGTATAGGTGTGTGTATATATATATGTAGTGTGTGTGTGTGTTTGTGCCTCTCTTCTCAGGTTTTTGAGAACAGAACCCCCCTCCCCCCTCTCACTGTTACACACACACACACCACTACCCCTTCCCATGACCCCCTCACACACACACATGATCACCCTTCACCCTTGTTCCCTCTCATTCACTCTCTCTCTATATATGTCTATATGTAATATTATGTATATAATGTTATATGTATATATGTATATATATTGTATAGATATATGTATAGATATAGATATCTATATATATCCACTAAGTACCCTAGGAATTCTAGCCTATGGCCTATGGCCAATGAGTTAGGATAGACCTTTAGGCCTACTAGACCTAGGTTGACCAAAATGTTGACCATAGTTGACCAAAGTCAACTATAGGTCAGACCTTGACCTAATTAACCTAGAAGGACTTAGAAGGACTTAATGACTAAGGTTTGACTAAACCCTAGATTATTAACTAATTGGTTAGGTTTGACCTATATGTGAGTGCCCTAAGTATATAAGGGTATTTGTGTGACTTGGGTTATATGGATAGTTACATGTCAATTAAGATATGTATGGGGTTAAGTGAGATACTTAGAGTTGAGTCATGACTTGAGATTGGAATATGGGATTAGCTTGAATATAGGATTAAGATTGGTATTATATATATATATATATATATATATATATGTATTTATATGTGGTATACTTGTATAGGTATTGGTTATACCTTAACCTTGTGGTGTAGTACCTTAGATGGTCTAGATTGACCTAGCTTGACCATATTGACTAGTAATTGACTAGTCTGACCATTGTTAACTAAACCCTAGATAACTTGACTAGTTTGACTAGAATATTGACCAAAAGTTGACTTTAACCTAGATTTGACTAACCTTGACTTGTTTGACCTAGTATGACTTGGTTTGACTTCCTGTAACCTAATATGACTTAAGTTTGACCTAGTTTGACTTTTTAAGTTGACCAGAGTTGACCAAGAGTTGACTTTTGACCAGATTGACCTAGAATCATGTAGTATGCATTGTATACTCTATTTTTACCATTGTGGATATATTGTGACCTGTTTTACTCTAAATAGGACTCTGTGACACCAGTTCGGACATCTATTCATATCAGTCATACAGGGTGACAGGCGAGTACATTTTCTGATCATTTCATACTTGTTAGGACTTATATTCTTGCTCTAGATTACTTTACATGATGCTGTCACGTCATTATCACGGATTGGTACTATATGGATCTTGTCATGCGATGTTATCTCCCTCAGGGTGCGTTAGATACAGTTGTCATATACTTTTCACAAACATCTTGTATTTTATGTACACCGCTTTCATGTATACTCTTGTGAAATCTTGTACTCTCATGATCACGTGAGCAAACGTGATAAAAACCTCTTGTACAAGGTAACGTAACTTGACTGGATCGTTGTGTACTAATTGGGGAGGGTGAGTAGGAATGGTTATGTGATCAAAATCCCATCTTGTGAAATATTGTAAAATCATGTATATATCTATGGTACACTCACGTATGATGGAGTTACCCTTGCATTGTCCTAACCCGTTTATATAACTATCTCATGCTCTAAATCACAGGTTACCTACAGTTCTTACTTATCATATATATATATTTCCAGTTATCAAATCTCTCTCATTTATATATATATTTTTTTTCAGTCCATGTATCTTACTCTTTGCATGCTTTATATTTCCCAACATGATATGAACTGCGTGAGATGTATTGTGCTCGTTCCTGTCCTGACTGGACCTGTTGAAAATATTACATATGATGATGGTGACTATCCTACCTTCTATGGGACACATGAGGGTGACCTTCAGGAGCCTGAGGAGCATCTAGCTCGGTAGAGGGTGCCTAGTCTAGTCTAGTGTTTGTAGTTTTCAGTTGTATCGGATTGTTCCGATTGTTAGTTGTGACTTAGTTATATTTCAGGTCTTGTATCTATTTGTGTTGGACATCTACTTTGTGTGGTGTGATAACTCTATTTATATTCAGTTTCTTCCTTTTATCTGATTCCATATCATGCTCTATCTTTCCTAGACTTGTGTTTGAGATATAGAGTTGAGATGTTATGTTATACCTCCGTGCGGAGATAACAGGTTTATATATCTTGTTGTTAGATGTTAGATGTTAGATGTTATAGATGACCTATACATCGTTCTACCGCCGACACTGCGGCGTAGGCTGGACGTACCCACGTTCTCGTGCCCCTAATCAGGGTGCGGGTCGTGACACATTTTTGTGGTGGCCCATGCAGGTCTGTGTCGCAATTAGTACGATCTCGTAATGGTGCTTGACTTAGAGTACTAATTACGAGCCTACAATTAGGACGTAGGACCTAGGACATGATAGAAGTTTCTCAATCACACCTAGAAAAATTTCCGATCTTTTGATTTTCATGATTACTCTTCTTGTATTAAATTAACTGTCCTTCTTTGATAAATCTACTCATGTGCCATATTGATCTCTTTGTTTCAATTCATCTCCAGGATGACAAAGACGCACCTGCAGGCCACTGGATCGAGTAGCTTGCCCGATAGATCTGACCAGACTGAGGAGGAGGTTCACGAGACTGCCCCCAGTGATTCCACTATCCCGGAGACACCGACAGTTGCACAGAGAGGTCTACTACCTCCACCCTAGAGGGTTTCGGCCGTTGTTCCAGAGATACTGCCGTCACCACCACCGATACGGACAGATACACATCATATGTTTTTTCTTCTTCAGCAGATGATGGAGACTCAGCGGGCCCAGGCAGAGGCATCGCAGCGCCCGTCGGAGGAGTCACACCGTCAGATTGAGATGCTGAGACAGAGCATGGAAAACTCGCATCAGCTTGCACTGGCAGCAGTGGAGAGAGTGGCACCGGGTACGGTGCAGGGCCCTACTGGCCAGCAGCCGTACCAGCAGCAGTCCAGGCCGGGGACAGTACTAGACTTTAGGAAGGTGAGCTCCAGGGACTTCACGGGCACGGAGGGCATCCTTTATGCAGGCGACTGGCTAGAGGACGTGCAGCGGAGTATGGAGCTGGCAGAGCTTCCTAGAGCACTTTGGGTTTCGGCCGTAGCTAGCCGATTCTTCGACATCGTGCTGACATGGTACCGCACGGATCCTCATGCGTCGGTGAGAGGGCTGACATGGGAGAACTTTCGGAGGCTCTTCAAGGAGAAGTTCTTCCCGGACGTGGCTCTTACAGCATTGGAGGGCCAGTTCGTGGGTCTAGTGCAGGGGAACTCGTCGGTGGACGAGTATGCAGCAGAGTCTTCCGCCTTAGCAGGTTCGCTCCCGATATGATCCAGGATGAGGGGCAGAAGGCTCGTAAGTTCTATAGGGGACTTATTCATGCAGTGCGTACCCGCACCTCGGGACGCCGTGACGCGACGTTCGATCAGATATTGATGGACGCACAGATTGCAGAGGAGGACTTCGGCCTCAAGCCGAAGAGGGGTAGTGATACCTTAGGGGCTAGTCCTAGTACAGGGCCAGCCAAGCGCCCTCACATACAGCAGCAGAGGCCAGTTCAGCAGCCGCTTCAGGGCCAGGGACATGTACTTCACCAGCAGGCACCCAGGCAGCAACAACACCCTATATGTAACTTCTGTAAGAAGTAAGGTCACAGATGGGACAACTGCAGGAAGAGGCAGGGCCTGTGTTTGCTTTGTGGTTCAACAGAGCATCAGTTGAGGGAGTGTCCCAAGAAATTGGCACGATTGGCTCAGGCAGCAGCAGGAGCTAGGGCTCCGACAGGACAGCAGACGGGACTACCGTTGTAGACTCAGCAGCAAAGGTTTGTCCAACATCAGTAGCAGGCCAAGGGAGGCCAGCCGGGGCGAGCTTTCGCCATGGCAGTCGATGATGCACAGACAGAGGAAGAGCTGATTGCAGGTTTCAACCTTTTCGATTCTATTTTCGCATTTGCCTCCTTATAACTGTCTTGAAATTCGATTCTATCTGTTCCTTGTAGTTGATAAATTTTGTTCGGATATTTTATTGTGAATTATTTTCTTCTGAGACAAGTCGTATGGGCTAGGTCGTCTCGATTATGGGATCTAGAGTCTTCTATAGTCATGTTAGCTGGCATAGTGAGGACATATAGTCAGATTTTGGAAGTATTTCTCGGGTGTGAAAATTTAAAGTTTTCGCGGCCAGGCATGTGGCAATGCAAAAATTTTAAATACCATGATTGTCACGCCCCAGAACCAGAATACTAGAGAGCGGGGGCAGACATAGCCAGCTACGTATATTGAAATAGAATACATCTCAACTATACGGTCACGGCTGTCTAGATATGAGGGTTTACTACAAGCCAGCAGTCTCTTAAGGTCAAGCCTATTGTCTCAATCTCAAGCAATTAACAGGGTTACAAGATATTAGAGCATCAAATATATATATATAAGGCGTCCCAAATATTACATATTGGATGATCATGAAGCTAGTCGTACAAAATGATAGGACTAGCAAGAGTTCAGTCATACATGATCAACCCTAGGATTTGTTAATCATGCTTACAGCCCGTAGGCAGACAGTAAGTAAATGTGCATCGAGCTAACAGGTGCTCGTCGGCTAAACGCCTCAAAAGAATAAATTTACATATAAGTGGGTGAAACAAAACGGAAAAATCCACTCTTGGCCCGGGTTCCGTCTAGTTGTCACCATTGGGGCTGGAAGCTCGGTAGATCCTCGGGAGCTGCTCCGAAATCTGGCCACACAAAACCAGCTGGGTCAAACCCCAGAAAGAGCAAGTGCCACAAAGGAGGTCACAAATAAGAACAAAAGCCAGCATATCAGAACATAAAGAATAAAAGAAAGTGCAAGTAGTAAGGTACACAGGGCGATAAACGACTAGGGACGCGGAACTATTCCGGGAGCCAGGTTACAATTCTTAAACCAGACAAGGACCGGGGTTGTAACCCTTCGCCTGAATAGCTCACTATCTCTACTCATTTATCGTTAAGATAAGTAAAACAAACATGCTCAGGAGATAGCAGGTACTGGAGCTAGATAAGACTTAGACAAGGCTGGACACCATCCATTCACAATCGGCCAAGCAAGTACTACGGCTTACTACTTTAACTAACTATGGTTATCACAAGCCTAATTACTAACAAGATGCAAGTGAGAAACTCCCAGTCCCAAGCCCTGCAGACCATCCAGTTATCCTTCCGCGGGTTGAGAGTTATAGGTGGGTACATTGCCCGGGAGACAAATGTACCCTTAGGTGACTTAGAGGGTGCAACACATGACAGTGTGCTGGAAATGTGCTCTACTCGTCGGCAAGCTACAAGTCCATTAAAGCACCCAGATAACGAGATTGCCTGTGACTGGGAATTCTCCATGTTCTAGTTTGATCTAATAATTAGCCTAATCCAATTCAGCGCGAGTCCCTGGCCGTGGTACCCAGGAAGTCACGTCCTAGACATGATGCAAGATAAGACAAGTGGATTGTACAAACAAGCAAGCAGGAACACCCACGGTGTCAAGTTGATTATACGAGTTAATTACAAGTTACAAGTCAAGTCAAGTCAGGAGTGCGCCGCCACGGGTCACTATCAAGTTATCAAGATAAATCATGTCAGGGTGCTTGTTAGGAGTGTACCACTACGGGTCACTGTCATGTCAGGTTGGTCATGTCAGGAGTGCCCCACTACGGGTCACTGTCGTGTTATGCTAGGTCCTTGTCATACCATGCCATGTACAATAAACATTCCAAACATATTAAGTAAAATCAAGTTTATGACAAAATACGTAAGGATATAAAATGGGCGTAAAATATCTAATACAATATCAATATATATAGGACTATAGAAGAGCCAGGCTTAAAGAAAATAAAACCAAATCTCCAAGAGCCAATGGTTTGCGCAAGGGGTCAGGGGGTTGGATTGTGTAGGAGTCAAGTACGCCCGGAGGCCAACTGCGCAAGGTGAGCTGCGCAGGAGTGAGCTGCGCAGGGTACCAACTGCGCAGGAGTGAGCTGCGCAGGGTACCAACTGTGCAGGAGTGGATGGCGCAGCAGATGGATTGCGCACAGGAGGATTGCGCAGGGGTGTATTGCGCAATGGTCGATTGCGCAGGGGTCAGGTTGCGCAGGGTGAGCTGCGCAGGGGTCAGTACGCCAAGGGAGATGCGCGGTCCAGCCCAAGAGGCCGGGCGCAATCGGCTATACGCAATGAAGGCGCTGGCCGAGAAGGAAGGTGCGCAGTTCACCAAAGGGTGAGCGGCACAATCGGCCTTGCGCTAAAGAGCGCAGGCCGAGAGGGCTGCTTCTCCAACCCGAGAAGAACTCCAAGAACTTCAAAACTTCAATTCTTCATAACTAGATCAAATCAAAACCAAATCTAGATTTTCAAAGTTCTAACTTGAGTAAAATCGAATTCTCTTCCACATGGAAGCATCAAAACATGCAAAAATTGAAGTTTAATAGATCAAAACCAAGGATTTTTGAAAATGGTTAAAACCTAGATCTAGAAAAAGGAAAGCTCCAAATCACAAAATGTTAAGTTCTAAAGTTGTTCTCCATGGCCAAATCTAGTTAATGGACAAATAAAAAGTGGTGCTTATTTGATGGCAAGGTGCACTTGCCTATGGTGTGGTGTGGTGTGGAAGAAGGAAGAGGAAGAAGGAAATTAATGGAGAGTAAAGAGGAGAGAGAAAGTTAGGTGGAGATATAATGAGGGTGGTTGTGTTGTGTTGAGGGTAGAGTGTAGGTTAAAGTGTTCCACTCATATGAACCAAACCAACTAAACCAACTCCACAAAATAAAACCAAGCCATGGTCCAAACCCATTTACGAGAAACCAAAATCCGCAAGTCGAGAAAATAAAATACGTGCCAAAATCAAATACGAGCATAAATACGTAATACAGGAAATGGGGGTGACAACTCTACCCACCTTCAAAGAATTTTGTCCTCGAAATTTAATCAAGGAGCTAGAGATTGCCACGACAAGCTGTACTAAGCACAAGCAAGCTACACTAAGCAGTTCAATCATACAATCATACAATACAAGCAAGGAAGGGAAAGCGTAAGGCATAAGAAAGACATTATACCTCACGAGTCAAACAGGTAGGGATATCGCGATCGGATGTCATCCTCACGCTCCCACGTTGACTCACCTAGAGAGTGATGACCCCAAGCAACACGGACTAAGTTAATAGTCTTGTTCTTGAGCGTCTTTTTCCTCCGGTCCAAAATAGACACGGGCCTCTCCTCATACGAAAGGTTGGTACCAACAACCAATTCCGAATGATCTAGGATATGGCTCGGGTCCGGGATGTACCGTCGTAATTGGGACACATGGAATACATCATGTACCTCACTTAGCGACGGCGGAAGAGCGAGACGATAGGACACGCCTACTCGCTCCAGAATATCGAACGGCCCTATATACCTAGGACTAAGCTTTCCCCGCACGCCAAAATGAATGATGCCGCGGGTAGGCGAGATCCTAAGGAATACATGGTCGCTGACGGCAAATTTTAAGGGACGCCGATGAGCATCGGCCCAATGGCGCTGGCGATCCTGAGCAACTCGGAGGTGATCTCTGACTCTCCTGACCACTTCAACCGTCTGAGAAATCAGTTCTGGACCGAGCATCTGCCTCTCTCCGACATCGTCCCATGCTAACGGGGATCTGCACTTCCTACCATACAGAGCCTCGAAGGGTACCATCTGGATACTGGCCTGGAAACTATTGTTGTACGAGAATTCCACCAGGTGCAGGTGATCATCCCACGAACCACCAAAGTCAAGGGTACACGACCGCAACATATCTTCGAGAGTTTGTATAGTACGCTCTGACTGCCCATCTGTCTGCGGATGATACGCCGAGCTGAACTTGAGACGAGTTCCCAAACTTTGATGAAGACTGCGCCAGAAGTGCGATGTGAATCTCGTATCCCTGTCTGATACTATGCTGACTGGCACTCCGTGAAGTCTGACGATCTGCCTGAGATACATCTCTGCGAGCTGTGCCGTCGACTGTCCAACTCTAAATGGAAGAAAGTGTGCCACCTTGGTAAGCATGTCCACAATGACCCAAATAGCATCTCTGCCTGCCGGAGATCTGGGTAACCCAGTCACGAAATCCATGGTTATGTGTTCCTATTTCCATTCTGGGATCGGTAAAGGTTGAAGAAGTCCAGCTGGCCTCTGATGTTCAGCCTTGACTTGTTGGCAAACCAAACATCGAGAGATATACCGGGCTATCTCCCTCTTCATACCATTCCACCAAAAGTGTTGACGAATATCTCGGTACATCTTCGTGCTGCCTGGGTGAATGGAATACTGCGAACTGTGAGCCTCTGCCATGACTTCCTGTCTGATATCTCCACTGGGTACACAAAGACGCGTGCCGTGTCGAAGTGTACCATCCTCATGAATACATAACTCTGGCCTTCTTCCTGCCTCGCACTCTACTCTAAGCCGCTGAATCTTGGAATCTGTTAACTGTGCGGTCCGGATCCTCTCAACTATGGTGGACTGAATCTGTAGGCTGGCCATCAGGGCCACATTGGAAGGAAGAACCACTTCAATTCCTATCTTCTGAAGATCTGCCAATAGCTCTGTTTGCGCCGTCAGGAAATAAACTCCGGCTCTCCGGCTCAACGCATCTGCTACAACGTTGGCCTTCCCTGGATGATACTGCAAATCCATATCGTAGTCCACCAGTAGCTCGAGCCATCTTCTCTGCCGCATATTAAGATCCTTCTGGGTGAAAACATACTTCAGGCTCTTATGATCAGTAAATATCTCTACTCTGTCTCCGTACAAGTAGTGCCTCCACAACTTAAGTGCAAACACTACTGCTGCTAGCTCCAAGTCGTGGATCGGGTAATTCTTCTTATGATCACAGAGTTGACGTGACGCATAAGCAATTACCTTTCCATGCTGCATCAAAACACATCCCAATCCTCTGTCTGAAGCGTCGCAATAAACTGTGAATCCTCCGGTCCCATCTGGAAGGGTGAGAATGGGAGCCGTTATCAAACCTCGCTTCAACTTCTCAAATGATTCCTGACATTCTGCTGTCCAAACGAACGACACATCCTTGCGGGTCAACTGGGTCATCGGCGCTGAAATCCTTGCAAAATCAGAGACGAACCGCCGGTAGTAGCCGGCCAATCCAAGAAAGCTGCGAACTTCTGCCACTGAGTTGGGTACTGGCCATGCCTCGATAGCCACAATCTTCTGGGGATCCACTTCCACTCCTCCTCTGGTAATGATGTGACCTAAGTAAGAAATGCGATCGAGCCAGAACTCGCATTTACTGAACTTGGCGTACAACTGGTGCTCTCTGAGAATCTGGAGGACAATTATGAGATGCTGCTCGTGCTCTGCTTCACTCTTGCTATAGACCAGGATGTCATCAAGGAACACTATCACAAACTGATCCAAGTAAGGCATGAAAATACGGTTCATGAGGTCCATGAACACTGCCGGCGCATTGGTCGCTCCAAAGGGCATAACTAGAAACTCCCAATGCCCGTACCTAGATTTGAACGCCGTCTTTGGAATGTCTTGCTCTCTGACTCTGATCTGGTGATATCCTGACCGCAAGTCTATCTTCGAGAAAACTGAAGCCCCCTTGAGTTGATCAAACAAGTCATCTATCCTCGGGAGAGGGTATCTGTTCTTGATTGTTACTGAGTTCAAGATACGATAATCAACACATAGCCTGGACGTACCATCCTTCTTTTTCACAAGAAGCATCGGGGCTCCCCAAGGCGATCCACTTGCACGAATAAATCCCTTGGTCCTGAGTTCTTCAATCATCTTGTACAAAATCTCCAACTCTGAAGGCGCCATTCTGTAGACTCGCTCTGATACTGGTGCTGTCCCGGGAATCAAGTCGATGGTGAACTCGATCTCCCGCTCTGGTGGCATCCCTGGAAGTTTCTCTGGGAAGACATCTGGAAACTCTTCAACTATCCGGGGCAACTGCACTGCTGCTACTGCCATCCGCAATACTGGAGGAGATGGCTCTACGGCGCCTCTGGAAAATAAAAACTCTGGATCTCCGGGAATACTAAAGACAACTCTGCCAGCATGGCAGTCTATCCTAGCATAATGGTTCCTCAACCAATCCATACCTAGGACTACATCATAGTCTGCCAAAGGGAACTCTATGAGCCTAGCGGGAAACTCTCTACCGCTAACTACGATCCGACACGAGAAAAACACTCGATCTACTCCCACAAGACCATTACCAGTAAGTATATTGAGCCTCACTGATAATGACTCGGGCTCCAACCCTATCCGTGTCGCGAATCGTGCAAATATAAATGAATACGATGCACCAGAATTAAATAATACAGATGCTGAAAAGGTGTTGACGAGAATAGTACCTGCCACTACCTCACCTGGTGCAACTTCTTCTTCCATGGTCATCATCAT
The DNA here is from genome assembly GCA_029216955.1 of Iris pallida. Classification (NCBI taxonomy): domain Eukaryota; kingdom Viridiplantae; phylum Streptophyta; class Magnoliopsida; order Asparagales; family Iridaceae; genus Iris; species Iris pallida. The sequence goes on from JANAVB010033419.1 coordinate 544,967, forward strand.
AGCCTGACCTCTAGCTGCGGGTCCCCTCTGCTGGAAACCCCTCTGTCGGTTCTGTGCTGGAGCCTGGGTGAACTGCTGCTGGTTCTGCTGCTGAAAGGCCTGGGCCTGAGACAACAATGGCCTCGGGTACTGCTGTTGCTGCTGCTGCTGGACTGGAACTGGGGCTGGTCCTCTCACCGAAGAACTAGAAAGGTTGGATGATGATGGACCTCCCCTATTCGGGCAGGTCCCTATCTGGTGGTCTGCTCCTCCACAAGCCAGGCACAATCCCTGTGCCCTACGACACTCTGCCACTACATGGCCCGGCTTTCCGTAATGAGAACATCCCACCGTGGAAGACTGCTTCTGCTTCTGCTGCTGCGGGTACGTCGGGGTCGAATGCTGAACCGACGTCACTGAGGCCGCCCGCCTCGGAGTCCCAATGGTTATACCCCTAGCTGCCGGGGCTGGAGCTGAAGATTGGTACATCTGGTTGTGGGACCGCTTCCTGCCTCCGGTCCTGTCCATAATTCTCCGGGAGGTATACTCATGCCTCCTTGCTGCCTTCAACACTGCATCGAACGTCTGGTGCTCGAACTGCTCCACAGCCAATAATATCTCTAAGTGCAGCCCTTGCTGGAACCGCTGAGCCCTATCGAACTCGGTTGCCACCAAGGTGGGGGCGAACCTACTCAGCCTGGAAAACTCGGTCGCATAGCCATCGACCGTCCTGCCTCCTTGCTTCAAGTTGGTGAACCGGGTCTGCAGGTCGTACCGTACCACCGCATCGAAGTACTTCGTCTGGAACCTCTCTCTGAACGTCGCCCAAGTGACTGGTGCTGCTAATCCCATGGCCTGAGCTGCCCACCAATCGCGAGCCAAGTCTAACAACTGTAGGCGTACCACCGCCACCTTCTCATTCTCAGGTGTCCTAGCTGCTTCTAGAACCAACTCGGTATCCTGAAGCCAAGCGTCTGCGGCAATCGTATCTTCACTGCCGTCAAAGAAGGGAGGGTTCAAGCGCTTGAAACTGTTGGCCGCCTGATTCCCTTGGGGACCTCCTCGGTTTAGTGCATCATGAACTTCCTGGTGCAAGGCGTCGCCTCGACGATCTTGGAATGCAAGCAGTTCTCTGATAAGCCCTACCAAAGGTCCCTCATCCAGTCTAGCTGGTTGAACGGACGGAGCTGTCTGAACTGGAGGTTCTGAGCCTCCGGGAAGCATAACTCGGGAGGCTACTCCAGAGTGCTGAGCTTGATCTTCCTGGTGCTGGGGTGCTTGTCGAGCTTCTTCTGGCTGGTTGGCAGGTCCGGGAGTAATGCCGCTGAAGAAGACGACATAGGGAACAGTAAGGAAGGACCAGGACAGATCAATGATACAAGCGTGTGACCAGGTCAAGAATCTCAGGGATTTGAAGATACGAGCAGAGATCAAGGACGAAATATTGATTGAGATATCTAATCGGTAAACCCTCACATATCTTGAATGCCAAGACCTGCATGGGCCACCACTTAAACCATGTCACGCCCCAGAACCAGAATACTGGAGAGCGGGGGCAGACATAGCCAGCTACGTATATTGAAATAGAATACATCTCAACTATACGGTCACGGCTGTCTAGATATGAGGGTTTACTACAAGCCAGCAGTCTCTTAAGGTCAAGCCTATTGTCTCAATCTCAAGCAATTAACAGGGTTATAAGATATTAGAGCATCAAATATATATATATAAGGCGTCCCAAATATTACATATTGGATGATCATGAAGCTAGTCGTACAAAATGATAGGACTAGCAAGAGTTCAGTCATACATGATCAACCATAGGATTTGTTAATCATGCTTACAGCCCGTAGGCAGACAGTAAGTAAATGTGCATCGAGCTAACAGGTGCTCGTCGGCTAAACGCCTCAAAAGAATAAATTTACATATAAGTGGGTGAAAAAAACGGAAAAACCCACTCTTGGCCCGGGTTCCGTCTAGTTGTCACCATTGGGCTGGAAGCTCGGTAGATCCTCGGGAGCTGCTCCGAAATCTGGCCACACAAAACCAGCTGGGTCAAACCCCAGAAAGAGTAAGTGCCACAAAGGAGGCCACAAATAAGAACAAAAGCCAGCATATCAGAACATAAAGAATAAAAGAAAGTGCAAGTAGTAAGGTACACAGGGCGATAAACGACTAGGGACGCGGAACCATTCCGGGAGCCAGGTTACAATCCTTAAACCAGACAAGGACCGGGGTTGTAACCCTTCGCCTGAATAGCTCACTATCTCTACTCATTTATCGTTAAGATAAGTAAAACAAACATGCTCAGGAGATAGCAGGTACTGGATCTAGACAAGACTTAGACAAGGCTGGACACCATCCATTCACAATCGGCCAAGCAAGTACTACGGCTTACTACTTTAACTAACTAGGGTTATCACAAGCCTAATTACTAACAAGATGCAAGTGAGAAACTCCCAGTCCCAAGCCCTGCAGACCATCCAGTTATTCTTCCGCAGGTTGAGAGTTATAGGTGGGTACATTGCCCAGGAGACAAATGTACCCTTAGGTGACTTAGAGGGTGCAACACATGACAGTGTACTGGAAATGTGCTCTACTCGTCGGCAAGCTACAAGTCCATTAAAGCGTCCAGATAACGAGATTGCCTGTGACTGGGAATTCTCCATGTTCTAGTTTGATCTAATAATTAGCCTAATCCAATTCAGCGCGAGTCCCTGGCCGTGGTACCCAGGAAGTCACGTCCTAGATATGATACAAGACAAGTGGATTGTACAAACAAGCAAGCAGGAACACCCACGGTGTCAAGTTGATTATACGAGTTAATTACAAGTTACAAGTCAAGTCAAGTCAGGAGTGCGCCGCCACGGGCCACTATCAAGTTATCAAGATAAATCATGTCAGGGTGCTTGTTAGGAGTGCACCACTACGGGTCACTGTCATGTCAGGTTGGTCATGTCAGGAGTGTACCACTACGGGTCACTGTCGTGTTATGCTAGGTCCTTGTCATACCATGCCATGTACAATAGACATTCCAAACATATTAAGTAAAATCAAGTTCATGACAAAAGGCGTAAGGATATAAAATGGGCGTAAAATATCTAATACAATATCAATATATATAGGACTATAGAAGAGCCAGGCTTAAAGAAAATAAAACCAAATCTCCAAGAGCCAATGGTTTGCGCAAGGGGTCAGGGGGTTGGATTGCGCAGGAGTCAAGTGCGCCAGGAGGCCAACTGCGCAGGAGGAGCTACGCAGGGTACCAACTGCGCAGGAGTGAGCTGCGCAGGGTACCAACTGTGCAGGAGTGAGCTGCGCAGGGTACCAACTGCGCAGGAGTGAGCTGCGCAGGGTACCAACTGCGCAGGAGTGGATGGCGCAGCAGATGGATTACGCACAGGAGGATTGTGCAGGGGTGTATTGCGCAATGGTCGATTGCGCAGGGGTCAGGTTGCGCAGGGTAAGCTGCGCAGGGGTCAGTACGCCAAGGAAGATGTGCGGTCCAGCCCAAGAGGCCGGGCGCAATCGGCTATGCGCAATGAAGGCGCTGGCCGAGAAGGAAGGTGCGCAGTTCACCAAAGGGTGAGCGGCGCAATCGGCCTTGCGCTAAAGAGCACAGGCCGAGAGGGCTGCTTCTCCAACCCGAGAAGAACTCCAAGAACTTCAAAACTTTAATTCTTCATAACTAGATCAAATCAAAACCAAATCTAGATTTTTAAAGTTCTAACTTGAGTAAAATCGAATTCTCTTCCACATGGAAGCATCAAAATATGCAAAAATCGAAGTTTAATAGATCAAAACCAAGGATTTTCGAAAATGGTTAAAACCTAGATCTAGAAAAAGGAAAGCTCCAAATCACAAAATATTAAGTTCTAAAGTTGTTCTCCATGGCCAAATCTAGTTAATGGACAAATAAAAAGTGGTACTTATTTGATGGCAAGGTGCACTTGCCTATGGTGTGGTGTGGTGTGGAAGAAGGAAGAGGAAGAAGAAAATTAATGGAGAGTAAAGAGGAGAGAGAAAGTTAGGTGGAGATATAATGAGGGTGGTTGTGTTGTGTTGAGGGTAGAGTATAGGTTAAAGTGTTCCACTCATATGAACCAAACCAACTAAACCAACTCCACAAAATAAAACCAAGCCATGGTCCAAACCCATTTACGAGAAACCAAAATCCGCAAGTCGAGAAAATAAAATACGTGCCAAAATCAAATACGAGCATAAATACGTAATACAGGAAATGGGGGTGACAATGATTCTAGAGGTATGTACCTTAGTCGAGGACTCTATGAATATCGTAGCCTTGCTCACTAGCATGACGAAGATTCCGAGTATCATGATTTTGGACAGACGCATATGATTATCGGACTGTGTGTTTGAGGCTGTGATTGTTGGGGTGTTTGACCTAGAAGGAGTATGACCATTCAAATTTCGATGACAAAATTTTTCTAAAGAGGGTAGACTTGTAGCACCCAGTTTCTAAAATGAAGGTAATTTTGAAATTTTGTAATTATAATTATTTAATAATGATATTTAAACCATATTATGATTTTTGGTGATTTTTAGTTAATTTAAAACTATTTAAAACCACGACTTGTGATTTTAATGTTTTGCTAGTGCAACCTTAGAGATTACTTAACCTAGAGACTAACCATGATCCTATGAGCCTAGCTATAGGTTTAGAACATCAAGTTAGGGCTTTTTAGCCTAAGGAGTATTTTGGTAATTTACTAGGAATTATTGGATTTATGTGAATTATTATTATTTAATTATTGTCATGAGAGCCCCTAACCTAGTTTACCCTAATCTAGAGGTTAGCCACTAACCTAGAGACTAGAGGATGGATATTACATATTAGTCAAGGTAGAAAATATCTAAGATATTTACATATGTGATATTTTCCTTGAAACCCTCAAAAGATCTCAACTTTGGCACCAAAGTCCTTGCTTCACCTTGAAGGAAGGCAAGAGGACATCCCCCCTTGCCATGGCCAGCCAAGGTCACCCCCTACCATGCCCCCTTCCTATATGTACAACCCCTTCATTCATGCCCATTTTCATACTACCCAAAATCTAGTTTTTTCCTCTACCTTCACAACCTCATAACTTCACCATTTTAGCTCCAAATTGAGCCAAATTTCTTGCATTGGAACCCCCTACTGTTGAGGATGCTAAGGGAGGCTAGCTAGCAAGGTTGATCATCATATTGGCATCACCAAGTGAAGAGGACACCCCCCTATTCTAGGCTTTTCCTTAAGTTTTTACTCAATAGGTAAAGTACCTCTAAACCTATTAATATTGTGTTTTCTCTTCATGGTTGCATGCATCTAGGTACCATGGACCTATAGGCCAAGTTTGGTAGGATATGGATTTGGTTTGGTGTCCGTATTGGACACATATCTATATTTTAATTCTAGTGTTTGGTGAAATGCCACTTAGGAATAAAATTTAGTGTTTTGTAAAACAAATTACACTTTTGGGTAGCCCTAGACTAGTAGAACACGTACCCACTTGACTGAGCACGAATTGGTGCCGTGTCCATGTCCAAATGGACACGAACACGCTGTACACTGAACACACACAGTGCCCTACTCACACGTGTCTCGTACTCACCGTAGAGAGCACGTGGACACGCCAAAATTGGCATAGACACGGGGGCAATGTCTGCGAACATGCCCCTAAAGTTTCACGATGTGTCGTTTTGTATCGGACACGGATTCGGGGCCGCACTGGCCACACACACGCACGTTCAGTCAAAAAAATCGACTTAGACACGGACCCCGTGTCCCACGCACACGTGTCGTGGTGTCGTGTCAGGGTGACACACGTGTAGCCCATCATTGGGCGAACACTTGGACATGAGCACGAGGTGTGTCGTATCCTGTGTCACGAGCACGAGACACTCGACCGCGTGCACGACGCGGTCTGAAACACACATTTTTACCCACTGATATGTGTGTCGTGTCGAGTGTAGACACCACGTGGACACGAATCAGGGTGTTGGACACGTGCACTAACCCTAGGCGCACCTACTGACACGAGCACGTGATGTGAGTGTGTGTGTGTCGTGTCCTAGAGCTAATTGCACACGTGCACGACACATTGCACTGTTAGTGTGTGTCAGTGTTAACCGATTTGGGTTTTCTCGTCCTGGACACGTTGTGTCGTGTCGTAGTGGACACCTATGGACACCTACGACACGTACACATATGGGGGTGTCACCCTCACTTTTTCCAGTTAGAGGTAAAATGGTAATTTTCCATTTTTTAATATTTTTGGAAATTTTATTTCATGAATATTATTATTTAATTATTATAGGAGTCGGGTTCGAATTTCATCGTATTCCGAGTTAATTCGGGACCCCGGTGAATTTCGACTTGAGCTGTAATTAGCCTGTTAGCTAACCATGGCCCACCACTCTAAACTTTAGGGTTTAAGAGTTTAGACTAGTCCCCCATGAGTAATCTAGTTTAATTATGATTTTTATTTATTTTTAGCAACTTCCTAAACCTAATTTGGAATTTATTTAATATTAGACTTAGGGAGGGGCAAACTTGTAATTTACAAGTGCCCCTCACCACCATGCCATGGCCGGCCACCTATAGCCCCCTCTCTCCTTCCTTCACCACTAAGTAACACACTCTCTCTCTCTTCCAAATTAATTTCTTCTCAAAGCTTTCTTCTTCCTCCAACCTACTAACCTAGGTAAGCCTTAATCTCTCCATTTAATCTTCTTTTGCATTTAGTTCATTCACATTAAATGGAGAGGAGAAGATTCTCTACCATTTGCCCACAACTTTGTAGGTTTTCCCTAGAAAAATAGGTTGATGATTTATTAGGATTTAATCATTTTGAGAATGATATATATATATATATATATATATATATATATATATATATATATACATGTGTATTTATGTTTGTGTATTTATATATGTATTTGTGTGTGTATAGAGGAGGGTGATATTTGTGTCATGGGGATGGTGGTGTTGTGAGAGTGGTGTGTGTGTGTTTGTGTTGTGTGAGGATGTGTGTGTGTGTTTATATATATATATATATATATATATATATATATATATATATATATATATATATAGTTATATGAGTGTATTTATATATATAGATATGAGTGTATTTATATATATATATATATGGATGTGTGTATATGGATGTGTGTGTGTGTTATATATATTTAGAGGGATGGATAGATATCTAGATAGATTATAGATAGATATCTAGTTATATATATATATATATATATATATATATATATATATATATATATATATATATATATATATATATATATATATATATATATATATATATGAAGTGTATATATATAGGAAGAAGTAGAAGGAAATGAAGAAGAAGAAGAAGAAGAAGAAGAAGGGCAACCACAGCAGCAGCTGTGCTGCAGTAACAGCAGCAGCAGCAGCACTTGGCTGCTGCCAGGAAAAATTCCCCCCTATGGCCTTTAAGCCTAATAAACCCCCCCTTCACCTATGTATATATGTATATATATAGATATAGATAATGTATTATATATGGTTAGAATCTTAGAGAAGAGTAGAAGAAAATTATGGAATGAGAAGTTAGAAAAGAATTAGAGGTTAGAAGAAAAGATTGGAAGAAGTTGGAAGAATAGGAAGAAAGCTAGAATAGGAATTAGGGGAAAACCGAGTTAGAGGGCGAAACGGAGCTCGGAGTATCCGATTGAGTTAAAACTTGGCGTGGGGCATGAATACGTGATTTAAATTTTGCGGGTAGGCTTCCGGGTGGAATTCGGGGTTGTAGGGCGCCGGTATCGCGCCGTACCATTCCGTATCTTAAATATTTAAGATACCGGCAATGGGCCGTAACATTGACTAGATGTCCATTTTACTTAGGTATCTTGGTAGGTAATATATGTATAGGTTAGTACCTTACTACCCTAGGGAGGTCGGGTCAAAATACCATGCGTAGGTAGGCTAACTTGATAGTTGCCGAAGCTAGAATTTTACCCTTTTTAAGGGTAAAATAGGATATTGGCCTACGGCCAAGATATGAGTTTTGAAGTCCAAGATGGACTTGAATATGAGTTGTAGAGGTTGGTAATAGTTAGAAATAGTCGCCTAGACCTAGTCTTGGCCTCGGTTGACCACGGTTGACTTTTTGGACCGAAAGTCAACTATGGGTCAATGCTTTACCCAAATTAGTCCCGATTTCCATTAGACTTGTGTAGTTGACCAAAAGTCAACTATTAGTCACCATTGACCTAGGGTTGACCAGGGTTGACCTAGAGTTGACCAGAGTTGACCAGTTGACCAAAAGTCAACTGTAGGCCAACTCTTGACCCCGTTTGACTTTCTTTGACTTGTTTTGACCTGTGATGCCTGGTATGACCTAGGATTGACTTGGTTAGGCTTCGATTGACTTGATATAACTTGATTTGACCTAGATTGACTTGACAGGACTTAGTGTGACTCAGTGAGACCTAGTTTGACCTAGATTGCATATCATTCATTGTAAATTATTCCTAAACTTGTTTAAACCTAAATTAACTTACAGTATCTCATATTTAGGTCTTCTGATACCGCTCTGAGCATTGATATACCATACAGCTCAGGACAGCAGGCGAGTACATTCACTGATAGTTTTCATTGTCTTGATATCTGCTATATCCGATTCAGTTGTAGTGTCTTACTTGATTCCTAACACGATGGTTCACGGACTAGTATATGTCGGATCCTGTCATGAGATGTTGTTCCCGGGTTACTTGGTATATTGGTACATGACTCGACTTTTACTTGTACTTGTATAGACATGGACTTGGGAGTGGGCTGATCACCTGCTTTTGAATCCCGTGTCATGACGTGTTATGTCCGGATCCTTTATACTATTCGGGGATGGGGAGTTATTAGTGGTTGTGTGATCAAATTCCCACATTGTTCTACTGTATACATTGTTCATAGCTATACCCTCGCCTCACGACGGGTAAAGCCTTACCCTACATCGTTCATAGCTTTCCATGGTGACCGGCCTTACCGTTCTATTGTACTCATTGTTCATAGCCGGTCGGATGGAAAGCCTGATCATGTTTCCCAAGCCGATCACATAACGCTCTAATAATTCAAATCATATTTTATATTTACTTTATCTTATCGTATATCCTGCTCTGTTCTACATTCAGTATTTTCTTACCATGCCATGATATACAGTTACTCACATGCTCTACTTGCCTTTACATTGTACCTTGATTGGAGACTAAGTTCTGCTCGGGAGAAGAGTTACAACCCTGGTCCTTGTTTGGTATAAGGGTTGTAACTCGGCTTCCGAACGGTTCCCAATTTTTCATATATCTTTGTCTTGTAGTTCATTATACTGTCTCTTATAGAATTTGTCAATTCACATGGAACTGCTGTTAGTGTTTGTACTTGCTCATTTTTCTGACAGGATACGTTATGATATATTACAGATGACTCTGAGGCGGACTGCTCGACCTATTATGGGCTCGAGTCAGATGGAGTAGCCTTAGATCGTGGCCTTATAGTAGAGCCACTAGATTTTGTACTTCCAGAGTAGTGTAGGTTAGCTACGTTTGACTGGACTGCGATCCAGCTAGCTTATCAGACTGTAGTTCTATATTCTATTTTGATACCCTGTGATGTATATATCTGGGCTTGTATTGGACTCTGCACTTATTTACTCTTTCATCTATCATATGTCTTTCCTCTGAGCTATCTACCTTAGTTTTATTCTGTGATTGAGACTGTATTGTTATGTCACCTCCATTCGGAGAGTATATACTGTACAGGTACATTTTAACTGTTAGTCGTAGGCATTTACAGACCCTATATACAGCGTTCTACCGCCGATACTGCGGCGTAGGCTGGACGTAACCACGTGCTCGTGCCCCTCTTTAGGGTGTGGGTCGTGACAGGGGGCACGATTACCAACCATTAGATTAGGGTATTAGCTAGGTTTTTGGGTTTGATTTAGGTTTTCCCCCAAACCCAGTTAACTGAACAGTATTCCTGTGTTTTCCAGTTTTTAAAATCTAATTTCTAATCAATTTTGATTGATATATATATGCGTATTTACGTATATATATACTGTATATGTATGTATATATGTATATGAGTGTGTGGATATATGTGTATGTGTATGTGAGTGTATATATGTGTATATATAGGTATGTATATGTGTGTGTATATATATATATGTAATGTGTGTGTGTGTGTTTGTGCCTCTCTTCTCAGGTTTTTGAGAACAGAACCCCCCCTCCCCCCTCTCACTGTTACACACACACCACTACCCCTTCCCATGACCCCCTCACACACACACATGATCACCCTTCACCCTTGTTCCCTCTCATTCACTCTCTCTCTCTATATATGTCTATATGTAATATTATGTATATAATGTTATATGTATATATGTATATATATTGTATAGATATATGTATAGATATAGATATCTATATATATCCACTAAGTACCCTAGGAATTCTAGCCTATGGCCTATGGCCAATGAGTTAGGATAGACCTTTAGGCCTACTAGACCTAGGTTGACCAAAATGTTGACCATAGTTGACCAAAGTCAACTATAGGTCAGACCTTGACCTAATTAACCTAGAAGGACTTAATGACTAAGGTTTGACTAAACCCTAGATTATTAACTAAATGGTTAGGTTTGACCTATATGTGAGTGCCCTAAGTATATAAGGGTATTTGTGTGACTTGGGTTATATGGATAGTTACATGTCAATTAAGATATGTATGGGGTTAAGTGAGATACTTAGAGTTGAGTCATGACTTGAGATTAGAATATGGGATTAGCTTGAATATAGGATTAAGGTTGGTATTATATATATATATGTATTTATATGTGGTATACTTGTATAGGTATTGGTTATAACCTTAACCTTGTGGTGTAGTACCTTAGATGGTCTAGATTGACCTAGCTTGACCATATTGACTAGTAATTGACTAGTCTGACCATTGTTAACTAAACCCTAGATAACTTGACTAGTTTGACTAGAATGTTGACCAAAAGTTGACTTTAACCTACATTTGACTAACCTTGACTTGTTTGACCTAGTGTGACTTGGTTTGACTTCCTGTGGCCTAATATGACTTAAGTTTGACCTAGTTTGACTTTTTAAGTTGACCAGAGTTGACCAAGAGTTGACTTTTGACCAGATTGACCTAGAATCATGTAGTATACATTTTATAATCTATTTTTACCATTGTGGATATATTGTGACCTGTTTTACTCTAAATAGGACTCTGTGATACCAGTTCGGACATCTATTCATATCAGTCATACAGGGTGACAGGCGAGTACATTCTCTGATCATTTCATACTTGTTAGGACTTATATTCTTGCTCTAGATTACTTTACATGATGCTGTCACGTCATTATCACGGATTGGTACTATATGGATCTTGTCATGCGATGTTATCTCCCTCGGGGTGCATTAGATACAGTTGTCATGTGCTTTTCATAAACATCTTGTATTTCATGTACACCGCTTTCATGTATACTCTTGTGCAATCTTGTACTCTCATGATCACGTGAGCAAACATGATAAAAACCTCTTGTACAAGGTAACGTAACTTGACTGGATCATTGTGTACTAATTGGGAAGGGTGAGTAGGAAATGGTTATGTGATCAAAATTCCATCTTATGAAATCATGTATATGTCCATGGTACACTCACGTATGATGGAGTTACCCTTGTATTGTCCTAACCTGTCATGATCCGCACCCTAGAGTTAGGGCACGAGAACGTAACAACGCCCAGCCTACGCCGCAGTGTCGGCGGTAGAACGCTGTCCTAGGTCTCAATGCATCTAACAGTATAAGACTAAATAGTTTATACTCCCCGAATGGGGGTGACATAGTAGAATATAAACCCAATCACAACTAAGGATGAAGAAGTACGATAAGATATAAAACTCAAATAAAATACAGAAGATCAGAAGAGACTAAGTGTCTAAGATACAAACTCAGAATACATCTCAGAGCCCAATACAATAATCCATAAATACAACTCAAGACGACTGAAAATAAACTATAAGTAAAACCCTAGCTATCTATACAACCTCTACTGTCTCCTCTAGGCTAGCAGGCAACCTTCAGGCTATCTGTAAAATTTATCAACAGGTCCAGTCAGGACTGGAGCGAGCACAATACATCTCAACAAGTCATAACAGGAAAGAAAATGTAATCATGCTAGAGAATAAAATACAGGATCTGAAAAAATATCATAATATAAAAGAGAGACTGTAAGTAAATATCTATGACATATATAAAGAGAGACAGTGCTAGTGATTCAGAGTACTGCATAAATATGTGAATGGCTAAGGACTGATTCATGATTACACTACTGGAAATTGATTCATGATTACACTACTTGGATTTATTCACATGTTCACTTATACTCTCCCATCCCCAATCAATACACAAGGATCCAATCAAGTTACGTTAAGATTCATGATTATACTACATTGCCCATAAAGGGTGATTCATGAATTGATTCGTGAAGGCTCGGTGATCATGAGGGTACATGAGTCACTAGCTGATTCCTGAAGATTCATGATAATAGAAGCATGAGATACGTGATGTAAGTGAAACACACGAGATAAAAGTATCCGATGCTCCCGAGAGGGATAACATCTCATGAAGGGATCCATATAGTACCAATCCGTGTTACCAACGTGTCAGCATCAAGTAAGATAGTCTAAAGCAGGAAATATAATCCTAAATATGATATGAAATAATCAGAGAATGTACTCGCCTGATATCTGAATGTCCAAGGTAAAGATCTGTCCGAAGAGAGGTGTCTGGCTCCTAATTAGAACAGCACAAGTCACAACATGTCCAGAAGGGTAATATAAAGCACTACAATGCATTATACATGAATCTAGGTCAAACTAGGCCAAAGTCAACCCTTGGTCAACTCTGGTCAACTGCACTAGTCAAACTAGGTCATATCCTAACCCAGCAAGTCTTACTAGGCCTAACTAAGACTATCCTAGCAAGCACACATCAATACAAGGCTATACAAGCCAACATACACCCAACTCTATATAGCATGCAATTATTTCATACTCAAATAGGCAAGAATTCACATTGGATATACACTAGGTAATCTATTACTTTAAGCTATATATGTCTACACATATATACACATGCATATATTGGTATTCAACATTAGGTCTATAATCATGGCATTTCAAATGGTTATATAAACTTATATATTAGAACACAATATGCTAACATATATATAATATACATACATAGCTAAGTTAACTATATTCGTAAATACTTATTTAAGAGGCTATGTGTGTGTATGTGAACATGGCAAAGGGGCAAGTGAGGGTTAAATGGGCATACATAGTGTATATATATCAAAGAGTGTCAAAGTGTAAGTGAACAAAGTGTCAAGTGTGATAGTGTCAACATAGTGTAAGGGGTACATGAGGTAATATAGGATTTGTGTTAACATAGAATATTACATCTCATTAACTTATATATTGCATACATTACATCTATTATTACATTATATTACATTTATGCTTGCATTCATTCATCATTCATTTATTCTCTTGCACTACTATATGCACCATACTTTACATACTATGGAACCTACATATTCATTACAAGCCATACTTATACATGCTTACATTAGATAGGATACTTACACCTCATATATCATTTATTTAAACATTTACTCATGCTTGCATTCTCTATTTAATTACATAATGTATATACATTAACATGGGTTAAAATCAAATAGAACATTATATTACACACAAGGGTGCACAAAATGTATATGCCGAATAGTAACTCCTACTAATAATCAATACTGTTCCAACTCAGCATGAATTAAATCTAGGATTAAAGTATGTTATAGATCTATGTGTTAGCTTTCCGAAACTTCAAACGGATCGCGTTTTCGTTTCCGGAAACTCCCGGAATCGCGAAAACACCGAGAACGCGTTTGTCTTTCGTACAGCTGACACTCAAATAATTCTCCAGAAAGTTACAGAAAGAATTAGGCATATTAATACATGTTTTTGGAAAGCTAACTTCAATACGCTTCTTTTAAAAAAACAGGAGATTAAACCGAGCTTTGAGCTAGAAGTTATGACATTTCTAAGTTAGGGCTGAAATTAAAAACGTGGATAAAAATCATGACGGATTTAGATAGTTTGAGACAAAAGAACACAAGTATATAACATAATATATCAAGAACTCACTCTCTACACTAATATATATATATATATGAGACACTGTAGAACACATCTCCAATACAAAAATATGAGATTAAACATGTAATAATTCATTCATACATAACAACAACACATAGTGTGTCCAAATTTGGGATTTTCCCACATGGACACAACCACAACACAAAGGACACTCCTATGACCTCCAAATGGACACGAAATGGACACAAATGGAGATACAACCATGGGGGTCATTCCTATGGGTTCAAAATAGACCTATATGCATGAGAAAATGAAAAGAAGAAGGGATTTATACCTCCCGGTAGATCGAATCGAAGAAAAGCCTTCCCGGAGCGACACCGACACGTAGAGATTCCAAAAGGACACGAACGAGCTCCGAATCCTCCTAAACTTGGGTAGCTTCCTCCTTGGCTAGAATGGAGAAGGAAAGAAGAAGATTTGGTGGCAAAATGGAAGGATTTGGTGGAGAAATTGCTAGGGATTGCTCTCTAGGAATTTGGGGAAGAACAAGAAAGAGTGTGTGGATGAGAATAATGAAATGAACTTGAGCATATCCTCTTCCAAAGTGGCTGGCCATATGGGGCTATTTGTCCTATTATGGTAAGGTCCAAAATGCCCCCACTAACCTATTCTATGAGTATTAGGAAAGGGCTAATTGGTTGGGGCTAAATTAGTCATTCTAAAGTCTCTAATCACACTAACGTTATCCATAATAATTAGTCTAACCTCTAACTAAAATATTTCTATCATGTGGACTAAAATTAATATCATGTGGGCCATGCCTAACTAGTGTGTGGGTCCCACTAGAGTCAAACTACCCCCGGGTCCCCGTTTCAAGTCGGATTGAGTTGAAATTCGAACCCGACTCAAATAACCCCAAAACAATATCATAAATAATAAAATAATATTAAAATAATTCAAAGAGGTCAAATACAAAAATATTCTTAGGCCAAAAATGATATTAAAATATCATAATCACATGGTTAGGCTCTAGGTCAAACAGTCTCTAGGGTTTCACTAGCAAAACGTCAAAATTACAAGTCATTGATTTAAATAATTTTAAAATGATTTAAAATCACCAAAAATTATATCATGAATTAAATATCATTATTAAAATAATTATAAACATGAAATTTTAAAATTATCCTTATTTGGGAAACTGGGTGCTACATAACCCGTTTATATAACCATCTCATGCTCTAAATCACAGGTTACCTACAATTCTTACTTATCATATATATATAGATATTTCTAGTTATCAAATCTCTCTCGTTTTTATATATATTTCTTTACAGTCCATGTATCTTACCCTTTGCATGCTTTATATTTCCCAACATGATATGAACTGCGTGAGATGTATTGTGCTCGTTCCTGTCCTGACTGGACCTGTTGAAAATATTACATATGATGATGGTGACTGTCCTACCTTCTATGGGACACATGAGGGTGACCTTTAGGAGCCTGAGGAGCATCTAGCTCAGTAGAGGGTGCCTAGTCTAGTCTAGTGTTTGTAGTTTTCAGTTGTATCGGATTGTTCCGATTGTTAGTTGTGACTTAGTTATATTTCAGGTCTTGTATCTATTTGTGTTGGACATCTACTTTGTGTGGTGTGATAACTCTATTTATATTCAGTTTTTTCCTTTTATCTGATTCCATATCATGCTCTATCTTTTCTAGACTTGTGTTTGAGATATAGAGTTGAGATATTATGTTATACCTCCGTACGGAGATGACAGGTTTATATATCTTGTTGTTAGATGTTAGATGTTAGATATTATAGATGACCTATACAGTGTTCTACCGCCGACACTGCGGCGTAGACTGGACGTACCCACGTTCTCGTACCCCTAATCAGGGTGCGGGTCGTGACATACACGTACACATATACGTATATATATATTTCTCTCTCTCTCTCTCTCTATATATATATATATATATATATATATATATATATATATATATATATATATATATATACACACACACACATACGCACATATATATAATATATTATATATACATAAAACACACATATATGTATAATACATTTATATATACATCCAATTACTCACATTCATATAATACATCTATACATACATACAAATATACACATATATATTCATACCTAAATATATACACATCTATACGTATATAATTATATAACTCTCTCTCTCTCTCTCTCTCTCTCTCTCTCTATATATATATATATATATATATATATATATATATATATATATATATATATATATATATATATATATATATATATATATACACTATTTATTTAATAGGCACCCAAATATCCATATATTCATTTATATATATATATATATGTATATATATACCTATATAGTAATCTCCCTGAATTTAAATAACCTCAATATTACATATATATATTAAAACATTTATTCTTTAATAATAATATAACCAATAATATCACTAATATTATATAATAATCACCTTAATAACTTAATAATAAATAATAATAATCATAATGTCGTAGATCCATAATGGTGTATATACCCTTTATGTACCGTCTAAAAATCACCATTTAAATAAAATAAAAAATAAAATATTTCAAAATTTTCGGGAAGGGGAGCTACACACTTGCTAAAATATTTTATTTATTTTTCATATTTTTGTCTCCCATATACTAGAGTCAATTTAAAATGACAAACTGTGGCATAATGCAAGACGTTTTTGTTCTAGTTCCTAAAATGTCTTGTTTGAACTTATCAAGCATTGGTTAGATTTGTGTAAATACACCTCGTCTTGAATTTGGAGTAAATTTTATCTTAGCACGAGACATTAAGATCTAAAAATTCATGTAAAAGTTATGTCAATATCTGTAATGCCTGTGGTTCGTATTACGTATTTTGGAATACGTGTACGTATTTTATCTTGTATTGCATGATTCCTTGCTTAACTTTTCTTCATGGCTTGGTTTATTCTTGGGTTGGTTCGGCTTGGCTTGGTTTGCTTTGGTTCATCATGAACTAAAGGTGAACCCTACCTACCACCACCATTAGTATTTATTAACCCATTCTCCTTTCTCTCTCCTCATTACTCTTCTTCTCCACCATAACTTCTTCACCTACCAGAGAGAGAGAGGTCTACGCAAGTGCAGCTTGCTTCATGGAGGAACTCTAATTTTATTGTTCCATTCTCTTCTTTACAGCATTCTAACATACTTTAGTACTTGGCATTTTTACTTTACATGGCCAGATTCTTGTAGATCTAAGTTTCTCTTATTTTCGAATTTCTTGGGTTTGATCTACTTAATCTTGTTATTTCTAAGTTTTGATGGTTCTATGTTGTAGAGAATTTTATTCTGCCCCATTTTGATCTATGGAAGTTCGGATTTGGACTCTGGATGAAGGTTTCATGGAGCTTGGAAGTATGGGTTCATGGTGTTCTTCTTCTCGAAAATTTGGAGAAGAAGAACAGTTCTCTGGCTGCAAGGCAGTACTTGACCGCATGAGCATTCATGCGGCAAGTCACTTCTAGCCGCATGAGACCCTTGCACTTCTAGCCGCATGAGACCCTTGCACTTCTAGCCGTATGAGACTCTTGCACTCCTAGCCGCATGGACTTGAATCGAGCGCATGTACCTGAACTTCTCAGCACCGCATACGTCTGGAATTCCTTGGCCGCATACGTCCTCAGTCACTTCCAGCCGCATGGGGTCCCACTCACTCTCAGCCGTATAAGTCTATTTTCTTCTTGGCCGCATAGACCAAGTCTCTCTAGCCGCATGGATCTTTGCTCTGCGGGCCGCATGAGCTCGGGTCCGTTCTAGCCGCATGGACTCCTCCCCCGCGAGCCGCATGAGCTTCTAACTGAGCCACATGCGCCTCCTTCTATTTCTAGCCGTATGGGCTGCTCCCGCCCTCAGCCGCATGAGCTGCTCCCGCATGGATTCCTTCCTTGGCCGCATATGCCTGAGCCGCATGGCTTTTCCATAGACTTGTATTCTATGATTGAATTATTATTATTTGATTTTTACTGAAAACTCGTGTCTTGTAATCTCAACATAACTTGGGTCTCCTAGTTCAATGCTTGCACTATGATGTCCTACACATGTACCATGAACACGGCAGTGACCCGCAGTGGTGCACTCTTGATACGTAACATGACCAGATGGTGGTCCGTCGTGGCACACTCCTGACAAGTAAACTTGACATGATAAACCTGGCATATCTTGATAAGCTATTATGACGGCTACCTGACATGACATGACCTGTATAAATAACCTGGACACCGCGGGCGATTGTGCTTGTATAAATAATCCAGTCCTGTCTTGCATCATGTCTAGGATGGGACTCCTGAGTACCACGGTCAGGAGTACCTATTGAAATGGACTAAGACTAATAACTAGATTAATACATTAGTCATAAAGAGATCTCCCAGCTACAGGCAATCCCGTTACCTGGGCGCGCTTGGGATCTGCAGCCCGCCGTCGAGTAGGGCACATTTCCAGCACACTGTCATGTGTTGCACCCTTCAATCAACTTAAGGGTACATGCGTTTCCTGGACGATGTACCCACCCGAATTCAACCCCAAATCTTCGACCTGGGTAACCTGGATGGTCTGCATGGCTTGTGGCTGTGGAATACTCTCACTGCATCTTGTTAGTAATTAGGCATGTGATAACCCTAGCTAGTTAAAGTATCAAGCCGTTCTTATTGCTTGGCCGTGATTGTTGAATGGGAAATAATCAGTTTAGTCTTGCCTTGATCCTGTATAAGATTGTTACATGTTTCTGATTTTCTTATATTATCTTGCTGATGAATGGGAGAAACCAAGTTCGGTTCAGATGAAGGGTTACAATTTCGGTCCTTGTTTGGTTTAAGGGTTGTAACCTGGTTATCTGAATGGTTCCATGGTTATCTTACCGTATATCCTCGTGATGTTATATTTCTCAAGTTTACTATATATTATTATCTTCTGTGCTAATTGCTGGTTTTAGTTCCTAAGTGAAGCTTCCTTTGTGGCACTTGCTCTTTCTGGGATCTGACCCAGCTGGTTTTGTATGGCCAAATTTTGGAGCAGCTTCGAAGGATCAACCGACTTTTCAGCCCGATAGTGACCACCAGACGTAACCAGGGCATCGAGTGGGTTATTTTTGGCTCTCCCACTTTATTGTAAAAATATTCTTTTGAGGCGTTTAGCCGACAAGCACCTGTTTAGCTCGATTGCATTCTACTTACTGTCTGCATATGGGCTGTAACATGATTGACAGATCCTAGGATTGATCTGTTGGCACATTTTATTTTGATATATTAACAACATCTTCGTAGTTTAGTTTTCTATGTCTTCAGCTTCAC
This sequence comes from Iris pallida, assembly GCA_029216955.1. Lineage (NCBI taxonomy): Eukaryota > Viridiplantae > Streptophyta > Magnoliopsida > Asparagales > Iridaceae > Iris > Iris pallida. Next base: position 564,513 of record JANAVB010033419.1, read on the forward strand.
ATCTTCTCAGAAGCTCTACTACATAAAGTCTTTCCGTTCAAGTGCTACCATCCTTTGCTTTGAAGACTGAAGCAGATACCGGCGCTCCTTGCAGAGACGGCTTCCTACCTGCTTAAAGTCTTCGAGTCTGTACAAGGTCTAGATATATCTGTAAATACTTAAGGACGGATGATAAGTAAAAGCATAAGTCAAAAATCGATTTCTTACAGAGCGGCATACCGACGGCATGCTCCGGCATACCGGCGGTATACCGTTTTTGTCGTCCACAAAGTTGATGTGATAAATAGTCGACATACCGACGGTATGCTCCGGCATACTGGCGGTATACCATTTTTATCACCCATAAACTTGTTGTGAAAAATAGTCGGCATACTGACAGTATATGCTCCGGCATACCGGCGGTATACCGTTTTGTGGACCACAAAACGTTCTGTGATAAAACGTCGGCATACCGACGGTATGCTCCGGCATACCGGCGGTATACCGTTTTGTTTACCTGAAAAACGTTCTGTGATAAAACGTCGGTATACCGGCGGTATGACGCGGCATACCGACGGTATACCGGGTTATAAATATTTGATTTTTGAATTACTCTGACTAGCTTTAATGGCCGCATTTAATGCTCTCAAACGGTCATTAATATGACCGTTACTATTTGGTCGGTATACCGATGGTATGTCGCTGCATACCGACGGTATGCCGTTCTGCCTGTATCCAGAGCATTAAATGTCACCCACTCTTGGTTTCTCTATAAATAAAAGCTCTCTCTCTCATGAGGCTTTCACCAACTCTTGCCATAAATTTTCCAAGCAACCAAGAGCTCCACCATTAATACTCTACCAAGCTTTTAATTGTCATCCTCTCCCAAAGTGATAGAGTATTTAAGAGTTGTAATTTTTGATCTTCACGTGTTAGAAGATCAACAAGTTTTCTTCTCATTTGTTTGAAGTTGGCGAGCCTTCATAAGAAAACTCGTGTATTGAAGTTGGCGAGTCTTCGAATCCAAACTCGTGTTGAAGTTGGCGAGTTCTTCGGATCCAAACTCGTGTGTACTATTTGATTAAATAGTAGATTTAATACGGAGAGAGTTTCGGGACTGGATTGCCTCAAACGAGGATACCAGGGTACATCTTGTGTTTGATCTTCCTACTCTTTACTTTTATTTGTCATATATTGCTTCTGTTAGCTATTTTTTATTTCCCTATTCACCCCCCTCTAGGGTTCTACAATTGGTATCAAAGCTTTGTTCTCTTGATTTGGATTTACACCCTTTGAGTGATCCATGGCCACTAACCCTAGTATCAACACCTTCCACAATGAAGGACACTCCACAAATAGGCCTCTCCTATTTGATGGAACCAACTATAACTACTGGAAGATTAGGATGAGCATTTATCTTAAGTCCATAGATTTCGATTTATGGGATTGTGTGATAAATAGTCTACCTACTCCTTCCAGAGTTATTGAGGATATTGCTTCTGACACTCTTAGGGACACACTTACTGAAAACACCAAGAAGCTTGCGAGTCGAGATGTCAAGGCTATGAACGCTCTTTATTGCGCTCTCGACAGTAGTGAATTCAACCGAATCTCTACTTGCAAGACTTCCAATGAGATTTGAAAGTTACTTGAAGTCACACACGAGGGTACTTCACAAGTGAAGGAATCCAAGATTAGTAGACTCACGCAAGAATATGAGTCCTTTATGATGAAGCACGATGAATCTATTACTTGTATGTTTACTCATTTTGGTGATATTATTAATCCTCTCTCTTCTCTTGGTAAGGAATATCCTGCTCATGAAAAGATCAGAAAAATTCTTAGAGGATTAACAAAAGTTTGGAGTCCTAAAGCTACCGCAATCATTGAGGGGAACGACCTGACAGTCATGAACCTTGAGACCCTCATGGGTAAGCTAATGACTCATGAACTCGATATGAAGGATCAAGAGGAATCCTCCATACAAGAGAAGGAGAAGGAGAAGACCAAAGAGAAGGAGAAATCTCTTGCTCTCAAAGCTACAAAGTCCTACTCCAAGGATAGCTCCGACGACAATGAGTCGGACGACGATGAAGAAATAGCTCTCACAGCTAAGCACTTCCGGAAGTTCCTCAAATTTAACAAAGCCAACCGCTTCAGACGGGACAATGAGGAAGATCCGGCATGTTATTAATACAGAAGACCCGGTCACATCAAGAGGGACTGTCCGATGATAAGAAAAGACTCAAGCAAGTACGAGAAGCCTAGCAAGGAAAGCTCGTCCTCCAGAAAATTCGCCAATACAAGCATTTGGTGTGAGAGTGACGCAAGCGACTCCGACAACGACAAAGAGTGCAAACACAATGCCAACGTTTGTCTCATGGCAACCGATGAGGTACTTGATGATCTCTCCCTAAATACTCTTACTTATGATGATTTGGAGAAAGCTGTCCTTGAATTGCATGAAGAGCACAAAGGTGTTAGGAATAAATATAAGAAATCTCTAAAAGAGGTTGATGCTCTTCAACTTGAAGTAGAAAGACTCTCAAACATCATTATTGATGTAAAGGAAAAATCTTTTGCTTCTGACACGGATGAGATAGAGTCTTTGCGACTCAAGTTTCAAGAATCTCTTGACACCATCAAGAAAAAGGATGATGAGATTCAATCCATGAGAAGTTCTTATGAATTTGCTATGCACAAAGTTCAAGATGCTAATAGGAGAGAATATGATACTTCTATTAAGTATAATGATCTTCTTATACAGAGTAAGAAATTAGGTAATAAGAACACTACTCACATGCATACTCTAAGACACCTCCACACTCATCACAATGCTAGGCATACTTCTTACATGAACACTACACACAAATTCTTTTCTAACACAAGGAAAGGACCTTTTGTTAAGAAAAACACTTCGCATCATGCTTTTTATTATCATCATCACAATACTAATGGTAGAGCTCCTCGCACTAGAGATTCACATATGCATGATTCTCACATATCTTCTTCTAAATCCTCTATAATTTGCAATTACTGTGGCTTGCCTGGACATACGACCAATTATTGTCATACAAGGAAACTTGTTGATAATAAAGTTTTTATGTGGGTTCCTAAGACTAACACTCAAGGACCCATAAGATCATGGGTACCAAAATGTTCATCTTCAACTTATGTTGTAGGTGAAGAGTCCTTCTCATGCTAGAAGCAAGTGGATTCTCGATAGCGGTTGTTCACGGCACATGACCGGAGATGCTTCATTATTTACAACGCTATCGATGAAGAAAGAAGGACACGTCTCTTTTGGTAACAATCTTAAAGGTCATATTATAGGAAATGATAATATAGGTTCCCCTCCTTATCCTTGTATTAAGAATGTGTGTCTTGTTACTAATCTTAAACACAATCTTCTTAGTATTAGTCATCTTACCGATAATGGTTATGATATCAAGTTTGTTAAGCTCAAATGCTTCATTACCGATAGCTCCAGTGGATCTATTGTTTATGAAGGCATTAGAGAAAACAATATCTATGTTTTATATCTTGTTGAAGACACTAACAATGACAGGTGCTTAGTTGCTAAGAACGATGAGAGTTGGCTTTGGCACATGAGGCTCGGACATGCCAACATGGATACCATCTCTCGTCTTGCTACTAAGAAGCTCGTAAGAGGACTCCCAAGTATCCCGTTCAAAAAGGATATGGTGTGTGAAGAATGCGAGAAGAGTAAGTTAACAAAGTCATCCTTCAAATCAATCAACTCTGTGAGTACTTCTAGACCTCTTCAACTTATTCATATGGATCTTTTTGGTCCTAGTAGAGTTCCTAGCCTTGGAGGCAAGCTTTATGCTTTTATTTTGGTTGATGATTTTTCGAGATTTACTTGGGTTATTTTTCTTGCTTGCAAAAGTGATATTTTTCGTGAATTTGTTGCTTTTTGTAAACGTGTTCAAAATGAGAAAGGATTTTCTATTAACAAGATTAGAAGTGATCATGGAGGAGAATTTGATAATGCCGATTTCAAAAGATTTTGTGAAAAGAATGGTTTTGGACATGATTTTGCTTGTCCACGAACTCCTCAACAAAATGGTGTTGTAGAGAGAAAGAATAGAACCCTTGGCGATATGGCCCGGGTTATGTTAAACCAATATAAGCTCCCCCAATATTTTTGGGCGGAAGCCGTTAATATGGCATGTCATGTTATAAATAGGGTCTTGATTAGACCTATTTCTAAGAAGACTCCTTATGAGCTTTGGTTTGACAAAATTCCCTCTATTGAATATTTTAAAGTTTTTGGTTGTAATTGTTTTATTTTGGATACCAAGGATAACCTAGGCAAGTTTGAAGAAAAAGCCTATGAAGGAATATTCCTTGGATACTCTACTCATAGTAAAGGTTTTCGTATTTTTAATAAAAGAAGTCTTGTTGTCGAAGAGTCAATCGATGTCTCTTTTAATGAACTTAACTCTTCTACGTTCTCCTCTTCCGAGGATATTGATGACATCTCGTTTGGGTTGGAGAACTCCTCTATTGAAGATCGTCCTTCTTCATCTAACAATGAAGTTGTGACTCCAACAAAAGAGTCTCCTCCTCTCGAGCCTCCCTAAAAGGATCTCCCAAAAGAATGGAGATTCGTCACCAATCATCCTAAGGAACTTATCATTGGGGATCTTTCCTCCAGTATTAGCACTAGATCCTTCACTCGTGATCTTTGTGCCAACGTGGCTTTTATCTCTCAAATAGAGCCTAAAAATGTTAATGATGCTTTTCTTGATGAATTTTGGATGATAGCAATGCAAGAGGAGTTAAATCAATTTGAGCGAAATAAGGTTTGGGAACTTGTCCCAAAGCCTAACAATTACCCTATTATTGGAACAAAATGGGTGTTTCAAAACAAACTTAATGAAGATGGGTTAGTGACTCGTAACAAGGCCCGATTGGTTGCTCAAGGCTATAACCAAGAGGAAGGCATTGACTACGACGAAACCTATGCTCCGGTTGCACGTCTTGAATTCATTCGTATGCTTTGTGCCTTTGCTTGTTTTAATGACTTTAAGCTCTTTCAAATGGATGTTAAGAGTGCTTTTCTGAATGGTATTATTAAAGAGGAAGTTTATGTTAAACAACCTCCTGGCTTTGAAGATTTTCAGTTTCCTAATCATGTGTTCAAACTCTACAAAGTCCTTTATGGCCTCAAACAAGCTCCCCGTGCTTGGTATGAGCGCCTTAGCTTCTTTCTTGTTTCACACAATTCTTCAAAGGGGAAAGTCGACACAACACTTTTTATCAAATCCCATAATGACACTCTCTTATTGGTTCAAATTTATGTCGATGACATTATTTTTGGTTCTACTAACAACACACTTTGTGTAGAATTTGCTAAAGTTATGCAGGAAGAATTTGAAATGAGTATGATGGGTGAGCAATCATTCTTTTTGGGATTACAAATCAAACAAGGACCCAAAGGGACCTTCATCAATCAAGCAAAATATACAAAGGATCTTCTCAAGCGTTTCGAACTTGACTCATCCAAATCAATGAGGACTCCTATGGCAACAACGACAAAGCTTGACCATGATGAAGATGGCACATCGGTTGACATCCGTAAGTATCGAGGTATGATTGGTAGTCTACTTTATCTCACTGCTAGCCGTCCTGGTATCATGTTTAGTGTATGTCTTTGTGTACGGTATCAAGCAAATCCAAAGAAATCGTACTTATGTGCCGTAAAGCGTATTTTTCGATATCTCAAAGGTACCGTGAACATGGGCCTTTGGTATCCGAAATCTTCATCCTTTGAGCTTCACGGCTTCTTGGATGCAGATTTTGTCGGATGCAAGATTGACCGAAAAAGCACTAGCGGCACATGCCAATTCCTTGGGAAATCCTTGGTATCGTGGTTTAGTAAGAAACAAAATTATGTCGCTCTTTCAACCACTGAGGCCGAATATATTGCGGCCGGTTGCTGTTGTGCACAAATTCTTTGGATGTCACAAACACTTTTAGATTATGGCATTTCTCATTCTTGCACCCCTATTAAATGTGATAACACTAGCTCAATCAATCTCACGAAAAATCCGATTTGTCACTCACGCACGAAGCACATTGAAATTAGACACCATTTTCTTCGTGACCATCAACAAAAGGGAGATATTCGTCTCGAATTTATTGACACTACTTATCAGCTAGCCGATATTTTCACCAAACCGCTCCCGGAAGATCGCTTCACCTTCCTTTGCCAAGAATTGGGCATTTTATCTTTTGACCCGTAAATCTTCTTGTCCGGCACACCGACGGTATACGGCGGTATACCGACGGCATGCCGTTTTTCGATTCAAAATTAGGTTCTGTCTCAAAAATCGGCATACCGTCGACATACGTCGGCATACCGACGGTATGCCGGTTCGCGGCGGACAGCTTTTCAAATCCAGCTCCGGGCCCACCCTTTCTCTTTTCTCTCTTTATTCTTTTCAACCCTCATTTAATTCTTTCACATCCATCACATCCCTATTAATTACCCCTCTCATCTTCCCAATTCATTACTTCCCATCACATTTACTACCTATCTCTTCACATCCCCCATTACTCCTCTCTTTACTCCCCTATCATCATTTCCAACCCACTATCTCTTCATATCCTGTAACGTCCCAGTCCCAAAACACGTAGGACCAAGTACGTAGACATGCCAACTGTATTCATACGAAGTACGTAGGTCTCGTATGAATACATAAGCTATAAAATGTAGTAATCCAAGACAAACTAAATCTCATCCACAATAAAAAGAATAATAATATAAAACTCAACTTGAATATTTATGATACAATCGTTGGGCGGAGACAAAGTCCACTACCAACTATCTCAATGAAAGAAATGTACATGAATCGAAAATGGCAAGACGAACCAAGCGCAATCGTCTTCGAAAGAATGGAGAAGACCACGGTCTTGGCTAGGATACCTGCGAAAAATATGAACACACACCTGGGGAAAAACCAGGTCCTCAGACGGACGTAGCAAGATATAGGAAGAACAAGCTAATATGAACTGTCAGAATAAAATAATATATAAATGACTATCCTAGACACAAATATGCAAAGGAGATTCTAACCGCCTATTGTGCAATTTAGAGGACAACTTTCATGCACATGGGTGGGATTTTAGGCTATGTGTACGTAACTGGCATTCAGTCATCTGTATCCGGCCGTAACGTCCAAAACGTCAGAGGGTATCTGCAAATATATCGCCACAGTTCCATCCGAAGACTGTGGTTTACCTGTTTGGCTTCCCATACGTACTAGCGACTGTCCTCCCCCAATATTTCCCACACTGTTCAAGTCATGTCCATGGCTCGTCCAGTTTTGTAACTGCTTAAGTCTCTAAAACCCTAGTCATAGCAGTTACGATTATCTACCGTCACACGACTTTAGAGATAGCTAGTCAATAAGTCGTGCCCCTACAACATGTCTCAAACCGTGTAGTGTGAGTGTCACAGCCAAAGGTGATATAAGGATATCCCCAACAAGAAGGTGGTCCGCTAACGCTAAGTCAACATGCATAAAATAAAGTAACGACTAATAAAGTCGCTTGCACCCAAGTATGACTTGGACACGCAGTTTATAACAAAGAAAACTAACAATATGAACAAAATAAATAATGTAGAAAATAAATAATTGACAGTTTATTAGCAAGGTATACTTGCCTATTGTGACGCCTAGTGAGCTTCCTGGTGTGGTGCTATGATCATAGTGGCACAACATACGGCTTTGGTGATACAACTACGCAAGACGACCTCTCAGTTTGATTAAAGTTGATTGGCGTGATATGATCATATCGGCACAGAATTAGTCCTAGACGTCAAAACTATGCAAGATAATTTCGGATGATGGTACGGACCGTGTCATTAAGTCCGGAATAGTCAAATTAGCAAGGGACGATATAAGGTAGTTCAGAATTCGGAAGAAGACGTAAATATGACTAGCCACGAATAAGAAGAGAGATGTATATATATAAATATATAGCTATTTTTGGAAAACATATATTATATTGAAAACTATATTTGTTAGTTAAACTATTTTGGATAAATACTTTAATAATCTAAAAATATCTTTTGAAACCTTAATTTTATAATATTATAGTTTTAGGTCAAAAGTCATATTAAAAATACCTCAAAAATACAATAATATATTTTAGGCTTCATAATCTAGTTTGAAATGAAGGTCACTATACTTTTGTTACAAAATAATTTCTAGAAAATTATTTAATATACATATTTATTAAAAATAATTATAGTTAATAACTGGTGATAAAAATAATAATACTAATAATAACAAAATAAATGATAATAATAACCTAACATGAAAAATAACCATTTCTATTCATTATCTTGGTCACTGATGATAATAATAATAATGATATTAGCAAAATGTCTAATGTTTGCAAAGAAAAGCAAGATTCAAAATAAATAAAAATATCAATATGATAATAATAATAATAATAATAATAATAATAATAATAATACTAATAATAATAGAAATAAAAAAATTAATAATTACAGTAATAATAATAATAATAGTGATGATTATAATAATTATATTAATAAACAACCACAAAAAAAATATAAATAAATAATAAAATATTAAAATAAAATAAAAAAACTTGCTGCTCTCTTCTTTTAGGAAGGGAGGAGAGAGAGAGAGCCAAATGTAGAGAGAAAGGGGGGCGCGTGTGAAGAGAAAGGGAGCGGAGAGAGGAGGCGGAGGGAGAGAGAGAGAGCGGGGCGGCGAAGTCGGAGGAGAAGGGGAAAGTGGGGCGCGGCGCACAGGGTTTTGAGGCGGTCGGAGGCGGCCGGCCTCGGCGAAGAGGCGGATCGGAGGCTGAGGAAGAGTGGCCGGGGTCGGGAGCTGCTCGGCGGACGCGGAGGGGAAAGGGGAACTGGGGCGGCGAGGCTTGCGCCGGCAGCGGCGGATGGCTGAGAAAGGGGGTTTTGAGGGAGAAGAAACGGCGGGATTGGAAGAATCGTCGGCTGGGGTCGGCACGCCGGAAGCGCGACGGAGCTTCCGGTGGCGCGCGGCCACGGCGGTGTCGGGACGAGGCCGAAGTCAGGTGAGTGGTGATGGGTTTTTGGGTTTTTCTCTTTATTCTTCTTTCTGTGTCGCTTTCGGGTGGCCGGGGTGTGGTCCTGGAAAGATGGGGAGATCGCGGCGATGGCGGTGGTTGGATTCTGATGGTGTGGTGGTGGTTCTCGTGGTTGCGGTGACTTGGGGTGTTGGCCGGAAGGATGTAGGGGTGGTGGTCGTGAGGTGATTGAAGATGGAGACGGTGGCCGTTGGCTGGAAGGTGGAGAAGAGGTGATGGGAGTGGCGGCGAGCGGGAACGTGGTCCGATGGGTACGGCCGGGGGTTATACAGCAGGAGGCCGCGGTGGTTCTACTGGGTTAGGGGAGAAGGCTGGGGGCGACGGTGTCTGGCTGGAAGGGGATTAGGATTAGGGTTTAGGAATTCGATTGTGTCGGGGTGTGTCCGACACGAAGTGGTTGGAATTGTATATGTAAAGAAAATATGGAATAAGAATTTTGGACACCGACACGTTGCACGACACTTATGGGTGGAGGAGAATTTTGTGGAATAAAATTTATGGAGGAGTACCTGCCTATTTATAGGACGTGGGAATTCCCAGTTAGATAATGATTAGAATTGATTTAAAAATCTCAATAGATAATACCATATTAATTTAAATATATTTAAAGTAAATTAAATCCAAATTCGAATCAAATTAAATCTAAGTAAATCTTTATTCATAAAATACATCCATATTTTTAAATCATAATAATTTATCTAAATATCAATCAAACAACATTTAAAAATATATTTTTTTATGAACACTAATATTTTAATAATAATTAATTTCGAAAATCACAATAATATTTTTAAATATTGATAGAAAATATTTAGAATTATCCTTTGTAAAATAAATAATTAAAATGTCTAAATTATGTATAATATTTCAAAATACCTTTTGTAGTAAAATTAAGATAAAATAATTTTTGAAAATTTGAATCGTCTACACGAATTAATTTTCGTGTACTTCGCATTCAACTAAAATATATACATATATATATATATATATAATATATATATATATATATATATATATATATATATATATATATATATATATATATATTTGAAATCGGTATAATTAAATAAAAATTGCCACTAGTGTGACGAAAATTTCTTTTCAAACAAAAATAAAATATTTACTATAATAATATTGAAATGAAATGTTTTTCTAAAATCTATAAATAAAGCGTTTTCAAAATAATATATATCTCGTACATATTCGTACTCGACGAAATTTCGCGCGCGACGTTCAAATTCGAAAACAAAAAAAATCAATACCAAATAAAATTTAAAAATCTTAGTGAAAATTTAGGGATTTTACATCCTACCCAACTTACAAGAATTTCATCCTCGAAATAAAAATGAGTAGGGGGGTTGAGAGGGTACAAGGGTATATCAATGAGGAACAATCAAATCACGATGTTCAAAACATGCATTAGAAAATCGCGATTTTCAAGTACTGCCGAAATAATCATGGATATGGTTATGGGTGAGGTCGCTAACTAACGTAAGTAAAAGATCAAGAGTCTTGGAAGTGAAGGTAGAATAATTTGAGAACAGGGGCACATGGTCCCTTGGAAAAGATAGTCATCTAGGTTTAGGGGGTACGACTAAGAAAACATTTCTAGTCATTCATAAGTTCCAAACGAGATTATAGTCACGTGGCTTGGTCGAAGGCTAACTAGCTATCATGGTCATAGGGGAACACTTGGTTTCTATCTATCAAGTACGAGTCTTCGTCTAACTAAGTAAAAAACCAATATGTGGCCAAAGAAGTTGTTTTCGAATACCAATATGTGGTTCAAAGGCGAGTGAGTAATTCAAAAAGAATTGCCAAGGCTATCACGGATGGGATTCTAGAGGACAAGTTTAGCTATGTCCCCATCCACGTAGAACGATAAATAAAAGCGAACCAAAGTGCACTCGGTTGATCAGACCATCATGCACCGGTTCTGACTAGACAATATGTTAGTGAGCGCGCGCTCAATAGCATGTGTCTTGATCAAGTTTGATAATGGTTAAACTTGCAAAACTAGGCTATAGTAGCAACATTTAGTCAAGATGGTAAAATAAAGACACGTGAGATTATTATTGAAAGAGACTAGAATTAGTTCGAACTACTTAAGAATCTAAGTCTTATTTGGTGCCTATACAGTCGACCTATTGTCTCCTTGTCTAAGGCTTTGGTCGACCAATAAGGTATGGTCTTTAAAAATTTATAGTCTAGGCAATCCACTTAGTATCTACGATAGTGAGTCATAAGGACGAAGTCTTATGCTAGGTCATGAGGCATTCTACCCAACTTACAAGAGCTAAACTAGTAGGATGATGGAACAATGGGTCATGTCTATCTAGTATGGGCTACCCTATTAATCTCTATCAAGCACGAAAGAAAGGCACGAATCACGATAGAAGGGATCAAGCAAGATGCAAATCGAGGAGTCAAGCGAGAAGGAAGTCAAGTGTGTGGATGAGATCCTAGACTCTAATCCTATATGCAGGCTTGCTTGGTACGGTAAAGGGACCAAACAATTTATCTTGACCTGTATGGGCCACCATAAAAACATGTAACGCCCCAGTCCCAAAATACGTAGGACCAAGTACGTAGACATGCCAGCTATATTCATACGAAGTACGTAGGTCTCGTATGAATACATAAGCTGTAAAATGTAGTAATCCAAGACAAACTAAATCTCATCCACAATAAAAAGAATAATAATATAAAACTCAACTTGAATATTTATGATACAATCGTTGGGCGGAGACAAAGTCCACTACCAACTATCTCAATGAAAGAAATGTACATGAATCGAAAATGGCAAGACGAACCAAGCGCAATCGTCTTCAAAAGAATGGAGAAGACCACGGCCTTGGCTAGGATACCTGCGAAAAATATGAACACACACCAGGGAAAAAACCAGGTCCTCAGACGGACGGAGCAAGATACAAGAAGAACAAGCTAATATGAACTGTCAGAATAAAATAATATATAAATGACTATCCTAGACACAAATATGCAAAGGAGATTCTAACCGCCTATTGTGCAATTTAGAGGACAACTTTCATGCGCATGGGTAGAATTTTAGGCTATGTGTACGTAACTGGCATCCAGTCATCTGTATCCGGCCGTAACGTCCAAAACGTCAGAGGGTATCTGCAAATATATCGCCACAGTTTCATCCGGAGACTGTGGTTTACCTGTTTGGCTTCCCATACGCACTAGCGACTGTCCTCCCCCAATATTTCCCACACTGTTCAAGTCATGTCCATGGCTCGTCCAGTTTTGTAACTACTCGAGTCTCTAAAACCCTAGTCATAGCAGTTACGATTATCTACCGTCACACGACTTTAGAGATAGCTAGTCAATAAGTCGTGCCCCTACAACATGTCTCAAACCGTGTAGTGTGAGTGTCACAGCCAAAGGTGATATAAGGATATCCCCAACAAGAATGTGGTCCGCTAACGCTAAGTCAACATGCATAAAATAAAGTAACGACTAATAAAGTCGCTTGCACCCAAGTGTGGCTTGGACGCGCAGTTTATAACAAAGAAAACTAACAATATGAACAAAATAAATAATACAGAAAATAAATAATTGACAGTTAATTAGCAAGGTATACTTGCCTGTTGCGACGCCTGGTGAGCTGCCTGGTATGGTGCTATGATCATGGTGGCACAACATACGGCTTTGGTGATACAACTACGCAAGACGACCTCTCAGTTTGATTAAAGTTGATTGGCGTGATATGATCATATCGGCACAGAATTAGTCCTAGACGTCAAAACTATGCAAGATAATTTCGGATGATGGTACGGACCGTGTCATTAAGTCCGGAATAGTCAAATTAGCAAGGGACGATATAAGGTAGTTCAGAATTCGGAAGAAGACGTAAATATGACTAGCCATGAATAAGAAGAGAGATGTATATATATAAATATATAGCTATTTTTGGAAAACATATATTATATTGAAAACTATATTTTATTAGTCAAACTATTTTGGATAAATACTTTAATAATCTAAAAATATCTTTTGAAACCTTAATTTTATAATATTATAGTTTTAGGTCAAAAGTCATATTAAAAATACCTCAAAAATACAATAATATATTTTAGGCTTCATAATCTAGTTTGAAATGAAGGTCACTATACTTTTGTTACAAAATAATTTCTAGAAAATTATTTAATATACATATTTATTAAAAATAATTATAGTTAATAACTGGTGATAAAAATAATAATACTAATAATAACAAAATAAATGATAATAATAACCTAACATGAAAAATAACCATTTCTATTCATTATCTTGGTCACTGATGATAATAATAATAATGATATTAGCAAAATGTCTAATGTTTGCAAAGAAAAGCAAGATTCAAAATAAATAAAAATATCAATATGATAATAATAATAATAATAATACTAATAGAAATAAAAAAATTAATAATTACAGTAATAATAATAATAGTGATGATTATAATAATTATATTAATAAACAACCACAAAAAAAATAAACAAATAATAAAGTATCAAAATAAAATATATAAAAACTTGCTGCTCTCTTCTTTTAGGAAGGGAGGAGAGAGAGAGAGAGCGAGATGCAGAGAGAAAGGGGGGCGAGTGTGAAGAGAAAGGGAGCGGAGAGAGGAGGCGGAGGGAGAGAGAGAGCGGGGCGGCGAAGTCGGAGGAGAAGGGGAAAGTGGGGCACGGCGCGCGGGGTTTTGAGGCGGTCGGAGGCGGTCGACCTCGGCGAAGAGGCGGATCGGAGGCTGAGAAAGAGTGGCTGGGGTCGGGAGCTGCTCGGCGGACGCGGCGGGGGAAGGGGAACTGGGGCGGCGAGGCTTGCGCCGGCAGCGGCGGATGGCTGAGAAAGGGGGTTTTGAGGGAGAAGAAGCGACGGGATCGAGAGAATCGTCGGCTGGGGTCGGCACGCGGGAAGCGCGGCAGAGCTTCCGGTGGCGCGCGGCCACGGCGGTGTCGGGACGAGGCCGAAGTCAGGTGAGTGGTGATGGGTTTTTGGGTTTTTCTCTTTATTCTTCTTTCTGTGTCACTGTCGGGTGGCCGAGGTGTGGTCCTGGAAAGATGGGAAGATCGCGGCGATGGCGGTGGTTGGATTCTGATGGTGTGGTGGTGGTTATGGTGGTTGCGGTGACTTGGGGTGTTGGCCGGAAGGATGTAGGGGTGGTGGTCGTGAGGTGGTTGAAGATGGAGATGGTGGCCGTTGGCTGGAAGGTGGAGAAGAGGTGATGGCAGTGGCGGCGAACGGGAACGTGGTCCGATGGGTACGATCGGGGGTTATGCAGCAGGAGGCCGCGGTGGTTCTACTGGGTTAGGGGAGAAGGCTGGGGGCGACGGTGTCTGGCTGGAAGGGGATTAGGATTAGGGTTTAGGAATTCGATTGTGTCGGGGTGTGTCCGACACGAAGTGGTTGGAATTGTATATGTAAAGAAAATATGAAATAAGAATTTTGGACACCGACACGTTGCACGACACTTATGGGTGGAGGAGAATTTTGTGGAATAAAATTTTTGGAGGAGTACCTGCCTATTTATAGGACGTGGGAATTCCCAGTTAGATAATGATTAGAATTGATTTAAAAATCTCAATAGATAATACCATATTAATTTAAATATATTTAACGTAAATTAAATCCAAATTCGAATCAAATTAAATCTAAGTATGTCTTTATTCATAAAATACATCCATATTTTTAAATCATAATAATTTATCTAATATCAATCAAACAACATTTAAAAATATTTTTTTTATGAACACTAATATTATAATAATAATTAATTTCGAAAATCACAATAATATTTTTAAATATTGATAGAAAATATTTGGAATTATCCTTTGTAAAATAAATAATTAAAATGTCTAAATTATGTATAATATTTCAAAATACCTTTTGTAGTAAAATTAAGATAAAATAATTTTTGAAAATTTGAATCGTCTACACGAATTAATTTTCGTGTACTTCGCATTCAACTAAAATATCTATATATATATATATATATATATATATATATATATATATATATATATATATATATATATATATATATATATATATATATTTGAAATCGGTATAATTAAATAAAATTGCCACTAGTGTGACGAAAATTTCTTTTCAAACAAAAATAAAATATTTACTATAATAATATTGAAATGAAATATTTTTCTAAAATCTATAAATAAAGCGTTTTCAAAATAATATATATCTCGTACATATTCGTACTCGTCGAAATTTCGCGCGCGACGTTCAAATTCGAAAACAAAAAAAATCAATACCAAATAAAATTTAAAAATCTTAGTAAAAATTTAGGGGTTTTACATATCTCCCATTACTTCTCTCTATAACCGTTCCCTAACCCACCCGTCCCATTCCAAACTCCAACCGTTCATCTCCCTTCTTCTCTATTAAAACCCTTTTTTTTTTACTTCTTCTCCCTACACCTCTCATCCTCACCTCAAACCCTCACCTCCTCTTCCAACCTTCCTTCATGGCCAATCCGAAGCGTCCCCGCTCCTCCTCCACCTTCTTCAATCCCTTCACTCCGGTGGCTCTTCCTCACGGATATGATCAGCGGGTCTTTACATCCTCCTTGGCGGCCGAGACTTGGTTTCAACACTTCGTCCATCATAATATCTTCAAGGGCCGAGCAATCAATTGGAATCTCTTCCCCGGCCATGTCTCTCTATTCGACGAGGCTGGCCTCTCTTGCCTCCTTCGGCGTCAGATTCCCATCTACCCCGCCGCCGTCTGTCTCTTCTACTGCAACTTCGTCCCGGATGACGAGCACGGCGCCATACAGTCGATGGCAACGATCGTCATTTCCGTCTTACGTCTCGGGACATCGGCAACATCCTCGACATCCCGAACTAAGGCGAAGCTTTGCCGTCCTTGGCTGCTCTTCACTCTTCGGCGGCGTCCCCCTTCGACGAGTTCTGCCACATCATTTGTAAGGGCCCCAACCCTCCTGCTATCCCGGCCCTTTCCGCACAGCTGGAGCCGTTTTACTATGAGCTCCATAGGATTGTGTGCCATACACTCTTTCCTAAGGGCGGGAACTACGACACCATTACCGGCGACGCCCTGGTGTGCATGTACTACCTCTATGCAAGGAAGTCCTTGTAGTGCCCCGTCCCTACATCGTGCCCCGTACTCTGTCCATGAGGTACGAGAGAAAGGAACAATGTCGCTATCGATTCGGTCGGGATCGATAGGTCGGGATCGACCGAGTCGATCGAACGGGAACGGTTGAATTAAGATCTGTTAGCCCAATGATTATATCATGTTTTTGAATATGGCTAATCAATTGAGTTTAACATATCGACGTCACTAATATTCATGTAATCACTATCATGTTGCTACTTAAACTTAGCATTGTCTTATGTTAGCATTGTCCTAAATGTTCTATATCATATTGCTATGCTTGTATCATATTATTCTGTTTGTCTAACATGTTCTTATAGACATGCAGTAAGCATGATCAAGCTTTGTCAAACCAGGACATATGCAATAGAGAATTATTGATGGGCCAAAGACGGCGTCATACAAGAAGTTTTCTCTGAACCGCCTAACGACCTATCCGGGGCCTCGCATCGGGGGTTCCGCTGCCCGGTCAGCGGACAGGGGTCGAGGGGGCAGCGCCCCCCGTCAGGGGTTCAGGGGCGAAGCCCCCGAAAGGTATTCAGATTTCTAGATCTGTTTATCTTTGGACGATTGCCGTCAAGTGAAAAAGGCGTCTTCAAGTCTGCTCAAATTTTTGAAGAAAGGCGTCATCAAAGGGCTCTTGGTTTTCCTATTTCATCAATGTAATTTTGCATATTTATTGAGTCTAGGAATACGATGTACACTGCATCGTACTGGCAAATAGGCTACCCAAGAAACGTTTTCAAAATACCCTTTTATTTTGAAAACAAGTCCACTTACAAAAGCCCAAACTACTTCCTAACGGTTTGACTTTTCAAAAAGCCCAAAACCAATTTACAAAAACCCTGACAGAACTCCAACAGAACTCGAACAGAATTCGGCCAGAGTTCGGCCCGAATTCGGCCAGAGTTCGGCCAGAGTTCGGTTAGTGAACGTTGCTTTTTGAACTTGGTCTTCCTGCAGTTACGGATCCCACCGAGATTTTCTCATAGAGTTCTGCCCGAATTCTGCCCGAATTCTGTCAGAATTCTGCCTTTGGAAAAGCTATAAATAGAGAAGGATTTCGATCATTTCAATACACCAATTCACTTTCATATCTCTTCTCTATAAGCCTACTACTTCTTCCAAAGTATTCTGAGCTATTCATTTTCAAATCCCAAGCCAGTTACAATCCTCTAGTCGATTTGCCAGTACGGTACGGTCTAGAAGTTTCAGAGTGGTTGTAATCGGAGACTTGATTGAAGTTACACACTTCACAATTGAAGTTGGTCGAGTACTTCGGATCAAAGCTCGCGTTGTAGAAGTTGCAAGATCTTCGGATGAAAACTTGTGGTGATTTTCCATAGTGGATTCAACTGGAAGCTAGAGTTCTTCCGACTGGACTAGTCCTCAACAGAGGGAAACCAGTATACATCCTTGTGTTTGCGTTTGCTCTCTACTCTCTACTTTTCATTTACATATCTGTGATATATTATCTGTGATCTTGTTACTAACATTTTTAAATAGTTAATTTCCGCTGCCTACTCTATTCACCCCCCCTCTAGAGTATTGTGCTTTACAACTCGTTCCTACAATCGGTCCTACAAGATCTATTCCTCGTTATGGAATGTCTTCTTCGGAACCAAGTTCCATATTCAGCGGGTTGCGCCTCGAGGATTGACTCTATGGCTAAGTCGGGGGAGACCTCCCGTTGCTATGCTTTTCACGCCGCTTGCGTTGGTTTTGGCTTTGTTTTCTGAATGCGCTTTCGTGAATATTTTCGATGGTTTTCATGGCTTGCATTTCGAACTCGCATTTCCTATCGAACTCCTTGAATAATGCAGTGTTCTAATCGGTTGCTTGTACGATTTCAGGTAATCGCGTAGGCGACGTCTAGCACGACTAATAAGTTCTCTCGCCGAAGTAAACTCAAGGTAAGTGGCTGACCCTTCTCTTCTCGACCCCTTCTTAAGTAAATCGATAGTGTTGTTGCGGATGAAAGATTGAATACAAGGGCACGGGCACGGTAAAATGATTGAGTTTTTAAAGAGAATGTAGGCTATGTCTTAATAACTAAAAGAAGAAAAATGGTCTTTGCACGGTCATGGACAACTTGTCGACAAGGTAGATTTTCCCCGCACGGCAACCCGGGGCCACGGGACCGTTGCGGCCAAGAAGGAAACATTTTCATAAGCTGTGCTGGGCACAATGTTAGGCGAGGACTTGCAGCGGGGCTCGCTACTCGCGCTGAAAGGGACTCGTCTAATAAAAGCAAAAAGGAGTCCACGATGGCTCTGGGAGCCAGTGACCAACACACAAAATATTGTACTTGGTATGGAAATAATAACAATTGACAGGGAAGAACATGGTAAGTTTCGTAAGGCGCGGCACGGGCCGACGTGGGTAAGTTTTAACGTAAATTTCATTATGCTTGTCCTTTCTCGCTTGAAATTCATTAGGATGGTTAGAAACATTCATGAATTAAGTCATATAAACTCATTCAACCAAATGAGAGCTTGGAACTTAACTTGCCATGCACCAGTACAAAGTGTAATGTACTGATCCTTGCTCTCCACGCAGGTACCCCAAACCACGAAGGGCGTGCCACCTAAAATCTCAAGGCGACGTGGACACTTTTGAAGCCTCGTCCGTGTAAAGGCTTGTTTCTGAATTCCTTTTGAAGGCTCCGCATTCAGTACAAAAGAAGACCAATGGCGGCTCGGCTTCCCTCGATCGCAGGTAGAAATGTGTAATAGTTTTTGCTTGTAAAAAGGAATGTAATGTATGGAACGACTATCTTATCGGCGTTCATTTTGTAAGTCGAGTCATATTGTAGCCCGCACGACAATGAATGTAATAAAGTTAATGTAAATGAAGTTTTATCAATGAAAAAGTCTACTTCTATTTCAAATGTGTCATTCAATTTCTCTGCGTACTCTAACTTGATGTTGTGTTTCGGATAACCTTATGACTATGCCTTGTGCGATCGCAACTTAGGTTTGCACGGCATCACGCCCGGGGGACGACTATCGATTCTACGGAATCGGGGCGTGACAGTCTTTCTCCTTCCCCAAGACTCTCCTTCATGTCTTCAAACGTGTCATGCCAGCGGGAAAGCAGAACCTTTATTACGGCTCCTTCATCACTCTCCTTCTGGAAGCCAAGCAAGTCGATCTCTCCTTTTGCTCCTCGGACGGCGTCCCTTCCTATCTCGCTATTTTCCGCTCTGCTAGTGGTGCCTCTACTTTGCGTGCTTCTTCTTCCCAAGAGCCACCAGCTTCCACTCCTGCTGCTCCTGCATCTACTCCTCCTGCCTTCGGTCGCTACATGCTGCTGACTCAACAGCACTTCGACATGCGTATGGCGCAGACAGAGGAACAGATGAGGGCTCATACTCGTGGCCTTGGCGCTCTGATTCAGTCCCGCTTCCATGACCAAGCCTACTTTATTCAGCGCACTATTCAGGACCGGGACATATTTCTGGATCTGAATCTTCAAGATCCAATGTACCAGACCTCGTGCTTTTCCGATCCCAATGCCTATGGGTTCATGTACCCGGACGGCATTGATCCTTTTGGTGCTTTTCACCAGGCTCAGGATGGTGGGGACGATTCGGCGGACGATTAGGGGTGGCTTCCTTTTGGTGATGGTGTCGACTAATGAGTGTCTTAGTTTATTGTGTTTGTCTTTTATTCTGTCTTTTGCAGTCCTTCGGGGACCTATGTGTGGTTGGTTCTAGTACTTTGCAGTCCTGCGGGGACTTGGTTTGTGTCTTTCTCTTGTTACTAAAACTCTCATCGAGGAGAGTCTTTTAAATTGTCTTATGTAGTATGAATGTCTTGCATGTATTCATCTTTCACTTCCATATATCAATACATGCTTTCTATTCTATGCTCTTGTCCTTATTTTTGCTATCTTTTATTTCTTTTTTTCCCATCTTTGACTAAGTGACAAAGGGGGAGAAAACGTATTGAGGGGGAGTTGTCTACCTACGGGGGAGTCACTCCCTGAAGATGCTATCTCTCTATTTTGTCAATTATCAAAATGGGGAAGATTGTTGGCACATTTTATTTTAATATATTAACAGCATCTTCGTAGTTTAATTTTCTATGTCTTCAGATTCACATCTTCTCAGAAGCTCTACTACATAAAGTCTTTCCGTTCAAGTGCTACCATCCTTTGCTTTGAAGACTGAAGCAGATACCGACGCTCCTTGCAGAGACGGCTTCCTACCTGCTTAAAGTCTTCGAGTCTGTACAAGGTCTAGGTATATCTGTAAACACTTAAGGACGGATGACAAGTAAAAGTATAAGTCAAAAATCGATTTCTTACAGAGCGGCATACCAGCGGCATGCTCCGGCATACTAGCGGCATGTCGTTTTTGTCGTCCACAAAGTTGCTATGATAAATAGTCGGCATACCGATGGTATACTATTTTTATCACCCATAAACTTGCTGTGAAAAATAGTCGGCATACCGACGGTATGCTCCGACATACCGGCGGTATACCGTTTTGTGGACCACAAACGTTCTGTGATAAAACGTCGGCATACCGACGGTATGTTCCGGCATACCGGCGGTATACCGTTTTGTTTACCTAAAAAACGTTCTGTGATAAAACGTCGGTATACCAGCGGTATGCCGCGGCATACCGACGGTATACCGGGTTATAAATATTTGATTTTTGAATTGCTCTGACTAGCATTAATGGCCGCATTTAATGCTCTCAAACGGTGTCACGACCCGCTACCCAAATTGTTGGGCCAGGCCGAGTCATGTCCAGCCTACGTTGAGATAAAACGTAGTAAGCTGTTCTAAAGACAACAGGATAAGACTAAATGTACTAACAGTTCTATAAGTGAAGAAGAATCATAAATGCTCCAAACACAAAAGTCGTCGTATATAGTAAAATATCCAAGTACAAGTGAACTGAAATGTAAAACTGGATACATGTCCAGTTACAAAATGATGTAGTCTAATACATGTCTACTCTCAAAAGTCTAAGTAAACAAAAAGACAACTAGGCGAGGTTCCCCGCAGGAACATCCTCGTAAAGCAGAGCCGGGTCCTCGGCAGTAATCCTATAGTATGAGTCGCAGAGTAACTCCTCCTCAGTAAGGACACCTACAACGTTATCCTGTCAGGACGAGAGCAAGTACTAAATCTAGCAAACTAGCATATGAAACATGGAAATGAACATGAGAATGAACATGTGAGAAATAACTGGAAAGCATGGCATCACATAGTCTATCATGGCAAGGACACATTTGTCATAGAGACAGATGTATATGTAATGTTTAAAACTGTAGCAGGTACGTGATCGGTCAATAGATGTAAAATGCGCTGTGGCACATAATGAAATGTACATACGTACAAGTAGACAAGCATAGGTGTACATCCGTACAGACATGCGGGGTAATGGCCTGCGGCAAGGCAATGCATATAGAATGCGACCGAGCTCGCTACTGTAGGGGGGTCGTGATCACGTACAATACTATCAGTTTCCCCATAACCCATATTCTAATCATGTAAGAGATACATCAAGACGGTTTTAAGCATGGTAGTAACTGAAAGTACAACATGTAAAGATCTAACTTGCTACCCCAAGGATCAGCATATAACATGGTGGGGTTTGCAGTTCATTTATGTGACAATATGTAAAGTTCGTAGAAAGTACTTGCCTCTAGCAAAGCAAAACAAAACAAGCTGCGATAACAGTACTATGGATGTCCAGTAACTCGTCGCTGTAGAAGTAAAATATAATAACTTAGTTTTACACTAAGCTAAAACACTAGGACACTAATTGGTGCGACACGACTTGTGACTGGGCACCTAGCCAAAATGATGACTTGGCATAGGAGACCAATGTGGGGTGACACACTATGTTAACTAACTTTCTAGGGTCTTTATACTAGTGAAGGATGGGGTTCAATACGACTAAAACTCCAAATAACACAAAAAGCTACAAGTCGTAATTAATCAATAAATAAATCAAAAGATCATTGTGTTCTAACAATTTTAGAGATAGGCAAAAAGTCTAGTTTTTCTTAAAGTAAAGTACTAAAGTGATCCTTGTTAATCATAGAAATTTATTATAATTTTTCTGGAATTTATTATCCAGTACAAATATTTTATAAAAATCAGTTTTCCTAAGTATACAGAAAGTGAGTTTTGGTTTCATATGCCAAACTAGTGGCAAAACAGTAAATTAAATACTACAAAAATTATACTAAATTAGCTAACTTAACAAAGTATCTAAAAACTATTTTTCCATAATTTTAGCAATACTTTAAGTATTTTTAGAAAATCAAAAACAGTAATGCACACAATAATTAATTATCTGCGTATTTTGTCCATGTATATAATTTGAACCAAAGTTCAAATACAGGACCCAAGGCCATGAATCAAGTCCAATATGACTTGTACAGGTCTTGAATGTGTGAAAACGTATTTGAGCCCAAATACCCATGCTAGGCTTGAACACCAAATGGTTGCAGTAATTTAAATACACTAAAAATACAATTTGAAAATAGCCAAAGTAATATTATTATTTTAATAAGGTAAATTTTATACAAAATGAATATATACATACCTATGCCAAAAGTACATATATATATACACAAGAAAATACTTAATTTATAAAGTATATATATATATATATATATATATATATATATATATATATATATATATATATATATATATATATATATATATATATATATATATATATATATATATATATTTATATATATATATATATATATATTTTTTTTTTTCTTGTGTATATATATATATACATATATATATACACAAGAAAATACTTAATTTATAAAGTATATATATATATATATATATATATATATATATATATATATATATAATAATATATATACATACACAAGAAAATATATACATATATACATATGTGTATATATATATAAATACTAACATATATACATATAATTTACTAACTATAAAACATATACATATATACATATATACTGTTAAAACAGTATATATACATATATACTAATATATATATATATATATATATATACATATATATATATATATATATATATATATATATAAAAATATATATATATATATAAAAACAGTAAAAAGAAAGAAAAGAAAAAGAAAAGAAAAAAGAAAAGGAAAGAAAAAGAAACAACAGCAGCACAGCTCGAACCCGAGCTGCTGCGCGTGGGGGGGGGGGTTTTAATTCGTTCGGGCTGGCCAGTGGGTCGGCCCGCGCTTTGTGTTAGAGTTAGGGTTAGGTTTAGATTTATTTAGGTTAGAAATAATTAAACATAATAAAAAAAATAAACCATCCTGTGTCCTGACAGTTAGGGATACAGGGTTTTCTCGTGTCCGTGCTTTGCACGACACGCACGACACGATCTACGCGTGTCCGAGTACGGGGCTGGGGTCGTCGTGTCCAGGCGAACAATATGGACACAACACGAGATACGCACGACACGTATGAGTTCTGATACCTACGTGTCCGGTCGTCGAAGTTGGTTTCGAGAGGGCGAACGGCGGCTGGGGGCGTCGTTGTCGTGGCGGAGCGGTGGCGATCGACTCACCGTGCTGTGGCGAAGCTGTCGACGGCGGTGGTTGGCAGTGAAGGTCACTGTGGGGCTGGGTGGAGCTCGTCGGAGTAGGGTTAGGGTTTTGCTCGTCGGGGAAGGAAAAGGGGCTGTGGGCGGTCGTGGTGGTGATGGTCGAGCTGAGGGGAGAGAGGGGGTCATTTATAGGCTAGTTAGGTCGGTCGGGGGGCAGTGAGCTGGCCGGAAATGGCGGGGAAAAGTAGGTCGGCGGTCGTCGTCGGCGTGGCAGTCGGCCAGCCGAGTCGTCGGGGGCAGGTAGGGACATTTACAGGAAACCCCCTAGACTTTAGGTAATTACAACAAGGCCCCCAAGTAGTTAAATCCAAATTAGAATTTGCATTCCACAGTTTAAAACAATTAATAAATTACAAACTGATATATTAACAATTAACTAAATTGCACACTGATATAAAAACAATTCAAAAAATTACAGAATGATATTAAAACATTTTCAAAAATTGCAAATTGATATTTTTAATATATAAAACTTATTTAAAATTATTTAAAAATTCTAGAAAAATTTCTAAAAATTCCTAATAATTATTTAAGGCTATAAATGACATAAAAATTTAATTAACACTAATAAAAAAATGAATTTGAAAATCAGGGGCTTACAAGTCTTCCCTCCTTGAAAAATTTCGTCCTCGAAATTCATAAGGATTGAAGTCCCGACAATATTCTAACATAGCAAGTATTGCAATCAAATGACTAAGGCTACGATCGAAACTAACCTCTAAGGTATCAAGCGGGAACGGATGGTTCCCTCGCAGCGGTTGGTTCGAACAAGTAAGGGAATCTCTCCCTCATGTCCGACTCCCTCTCCCAAGTAGATTCACCTGGGGAGTGACGGCTCCAAGCTACTCGCACTAGGGGTATAACCTTGTTCCTCAGCCTCTTCTCTCTCCGGTCTAATATCTCCACTGGCTGCTCAGAAACTGTAAGGCTCGGTCCGACCTCCAACTCTGAATGATCTAGCACATGACTGGGGTCTGGAACATATCTCCTCAGCTGAGATACGTGAAAGACGTCGTGAACTCCTGCTAGGTTGGGTGGAAGTGCAACCCTGTAAGCTACCTCTCCGATCCTGCCAAGTACCTCGAATGGCCCGATATATCTGGGGCTCAGCTTCCCTCCTCGTCCGAACCGGATCGTCCCTCGAGTAGGTGATATCTTCACTAGCACCATATCACCGTCTGCGAACTCCATCGGCCTGCGACTAGCATCAGCCCAGTGTTTCTGTCTGTCCTGAGCTACTCTGAGCCTGTCTCTGATCATCTCGACTTTCTCTGCTGCATCCGTGATCATCTCTGGCCCAAGCATAACTCTGTCTCCGATATCATCCCAAAAGAGCGGTGTGCGACATCGTCGTCCATATAGCGCCTCGAAAGGAGACATACCAATACTGGCCTGGTAGCTGTTGTTGTATGAAAACTCTACCAAGTGCAGATGGCTCTCCCATGATCCTCCGAAGTCCAGCACGCAGGTCCTCAGCATATCCTCCAGCGTCTGTATCGTCCTCTCGGACTGCCCATCTGTCTGCGGGTGGTACGCCGTACTGAACTTGAGCCTACTGCCCAACTCCTCCTGCAAGCTCCTCCAGTAGTGGGATGTGAATCTGCTGTCTCTGTCTGACACGATGCTCACCGGCACTCCGTGTAGACGAACTATCTGCTGCATGTATAGCTCCGCCAACTTCTCGGTGGAAAGCCCCACCTTGAAGGGTATGAAGTGCGCACACTTCGTCAGCCTGTCTACAACGACCCAGATGGTATCCTTCCCTCCTTGGGAACGAGGAAGCCCTGAAACGAAGTCCATCGTAATATGTTCCCACTTCCACTCGGGAATGGGTAACGGCTGCAACAAACCAGCTGGCCTCTGGCGCTCCGCCTTGACCTGCTGGCAAACTAGACATCTCGAAATGAAGCGTGATACATCCCTCTTCATTCCGTGCCACCAAAGATGTTCCCGCAAGTCACGGTACATCTTGTTAGCACCAGGGTGAATAGAATATCTCGATCGGTGTGCCTCCTACAAAACTGCCTCTACTAGCTCTCCTCTCGGTACGCACAATCGGCTGCCACGCCTCAAGGATCCATCCTCTGCTATAGTGAAGTCATCCAGCAATCCAGCTAATGCCTGGGGTCGAAGTCTGCGAAGGCTCTCATCTGTAGACTGTGCCTCCCGGATCTGCTCCATCAAACCTGACTGAATGTCAAGCGCCATCATCTGTATCACTGATCCTGGCCGAACTAGCTCAATACCGAGCTTCTCCAGATCCTTCCGCAAATGCCGATCAATCATCAGGTACCATGCCATCGGATGCCTGTTCAGCGCATCCGCCACCACATTTGCCTTTCCGGGGTGATACTGTAAATCGATGTCGAAGTCCTTCATCAACTCCAACCATCGTCTTTGCCTCATGTTCAGCTCTTTCTGCGTGAACACATACTTCAAGCTTTTGTGGTCAGTAAAGATTTCCACACGCTCTCCGTATAAGTAATGTTTCCATAACTTGAGTGCAAAGATCACCGCAGCTAACTCGAGGTCATGGGTAGGATAATTCCTTTCATGAGTCCGCAACTGCCTAGATGCATAAGCAATTACTTTCCCATGCTGCTGTAGAACACATCCTAGCCCCTTCCCAGAAGCATCGCTGAAAATGGTGAAACCTCCAGAACCTGAAGGTAAAGTCAGAACTGGAGCGGTCGTCAGCCTCCTCTTCAGCTCCTCAAATGCCGCCTGGCAGTCCTCTGACCAGATGTACTCTGCGTCCTTTCGCGTCAGCTTCGTCGTGGGTTCAGCTATCCTAGCAAAGTCCTGGACGAACTTTCTGTAATAGCCTGCTAAACCCAGAAAGCTCCTGATCTCTGAAACTGACGTCGGAGCCTTCCACGTCTCAACTGCAGCAATCTTCCTGGGATCCACCGAGATTCCATCTCCAGTGACTACATGGCCGAGAAACTCCACTCGGTCTAAAAAGAACTCGCACTTCGACAATTTGGCAAACAATCTCTCCTGCCTCAGAATCCCCAAAACTATCCGCAAGTACTCTGCATGCTCCTCCGGCGTCTTCGAGTATATCAGGATGTCGTCGATAAACACTACGACGAACTTATCCAGATACTGGTGAAATGTCTTATTCATCAAGTTCATAAAGACAGCTGGCGCATTTGTGAGACCAAATGGCATCACCAAAAACTCGTACTGCCCGTACTTCGTGTTGAACGCCGTCTTCTGGATGTCTGCTGGCCTAACCTTCACCTGGTGGTACCCGGATCTCAAATCTATCCTGGAAAACACCTTCGCCCTGCTCAATTGGTCGAACAAATCATCTATCCTGGGCAGAGGATATTTGTTCTTGATAGTGATGGCATTCAAGGCCCGGTAATCAATACACAACCGGACTGTACCATCCTTCTTAGGCACAAAGAGCACTGGTGCTCCCCATGGAGAAGCACTGGATCGAATGAAACCCTTTTTCAACAGGTCATCAATCTGCTCTTTCATCTCTATGGCCTCCTTGGGATTCACTCTATAGCAAGCCCGGGATACTGGTGATGAACCCGGCACTAGATCTATAGTGAACTCCACATCTCTGTCTGGCGGAAGTCCTAGAAGATCCTCTGGGAATACATCCATAAACTCCCTAATGATAGGGTGTGGCGGTGCTGCGTCCTCGACTGTAGCACAACAGTTCGGCTCTAGACTGATCTCCGGCCCTGTCCTCCTGACACTGAATGGTGCTGTGCCTAGGGGACTGAACACAATACTACCCTCATGGCAATCTATAGATGCATGGGCATAGCTAAGCCAGTCCATCCCCAATATGATATCATAACCGGGGAGCGGCATCACAAAGAATCGCCCTCTGAACTCTCTCCCGGCTATAAAAATAGAACACCTATAGATAGATCTAATAGGCACTGGTCCTCCTCCCGTCATCACTCTACTAATCTTCGCAGTAGGTGTAGCTACTAGATGATGTTTATGCATAAACTCTAATGATAGGAAGCTATGAGATGCACCAGAATCAAACAAACATACAGCTAGAAAAGTATGCAAATAAACATGACCTGTGATGACGTCAGCTAAGTAATCCGGCTCCGAAACCTGCTCCGGCTCCGGCTCAACGGCTAGACTATAGACCCTCCCCTGAGGTCCCTTCTGCTGCTGCAGATGCTGCCCGAACCTCTGCTGCTGAGTCGGGAGCGGTCCTCTAGGCTTCGCTACTGGGCAGTCCCGAATCTGATGGGCGGCAGACCCACAAGCTAAGCACTGCTTCAACCTCTTCCTGCAGATGGTGCTGTCGTGCCCTGGTCTTCCGCAGAAAGAACATATGGCTCCCCTCTGCTGCTGCTGCTGCTGCCGGGGTCCCGGGGCTCTAACTGGCGGGGTCTGATGATGTGGTGTAGGGGGACGATAAGTCTGTTGGGGTGGCGCCGGTGCTTTCTGCTGGAAAGCCTGACGCTTGGACGGTCCCTCATGATGTACAGGAGCCGGCCTCTTGCATGACAGAAGACGCTCCTCGATGCTCCGGGCTAACTCTAGGCTCTGGTAGTAGTCAGTCGTACCGTTTGCCACTATAAGAATACCAATGTCTGGAACTAGACCATGGCAAAACCTACGGGTCATCTCCTCTGGATCAGCAACCAGACTAGGAGCAAAACGGCTCAAGCGACTGAACTCTCCCGCATAGTCGTCAACAGAACGGTTCCCCTGCTGGATGTTCTGGAATCGTAGCCCCATGGCTACTCTAGCAGTGGTCGAGAAGAACTTCTTCTTGAACTGGGTCTTGAACTGGTCCCAGGTGGCTCTACCTCTCGCGAACAACGGCTCATTCCTGAACCAGACTCCGGCTAAGTCTATCAGCAGAAATCCTGCTGCCTCGACCTGAAGGTCATCCGGCATCCTAACTCCCAGAAGCTTCCTCTCTACTGAATCTAGCCAGTCATCAGCTACTACTATGCCCTCAGTCCCTGAGAACTTCTTGGGATTCAGACCCATGAAGTCCTTGACCGTCCCCGCTCTCTGCCGTGGCTCTACATGTGGTGGGGCTACGGAACGTCCCTCAGAACGCTCCATGCTCTGGTGGAGTAGGGTAGTCTGCTCCTGATGGGTTGTTAGGAACCCCTGGATCAGTGTGAGCAGCTGGGTCCCGTCGAGAGTGACGGAAGCCTGGGTGGGTATAGTGATAGGGGGTAGTAGAAGTATCGGGTCCTGCTGGGACTGGGATGTGGAAGGTGGTATCTGGGTCTGTGGATCTGTGGAGTGGGGGAATGTGGTAGGTGGGGGTGTATCAGTCAACCGGTCAGCTGACTGGATATGGAGGGCCCCATTCTCGGGGGTGATATACTGGGACGAGCGAGTAAGCACCATCTAAATTACACATAAAAGACTTATAAGGACTTATTTAAAGCAAGTAATCATATGCAAGAAAATCTAATTATAATAGCAAACATGTGATGTATTTCCTATGTTGCAATCCTAGCATTCCTCTAAGTGTTCTAAGCGTCTTTCCTAATGTTGTCTAATTGCCTTAAGTTCCTAATTGCAGGCATGCTTGGTACAATAACGTAACCAAACAGTTTAGTCAGGACCTGCATGGGCCATCACTAAAAACATGTCACGACCCGCTACCCAAATTGTTGGGCCAGGCCGAGTCATGTCCAGCCTACGTTGAGATAAAACGTAGTAAGCTGTTCTAAAGACAACATGATAAGACTAAATGTACTAACAGTTCTATAAGTGAAAAAGAATCATAAATGCTCCAAACACAAAAGTCGTCGTATATAGTAAAATATCCAAGTACAAGTGAACTGAAATGTAAAACTGGATACATGTCCAGTTACAAAATGATGTAGTCTAATACATGTCTACTCTCAAAAGTCTAAGTAAACAAAAAGACAACTAGGCGAGGTTCCCCGCAGGAACATCCTCGTAAAGCAGAGCCGGGTCCTCGGCAGTAATTCCATAGTATGAGTTGCAGAGTAACTCCTCCTCAGTAAGGACACCTACAACGTTATCCTGTCAGGACGGGAGCAAGTACTAAATCTAGCAAACTAGCATATGAAACATGAAAATGAACATGAGAATGAACATGTGAGAAATAACTGGAAAGCATGGCATCACATAGTCTATCATGGCAAGGACACATTTGTCATAGAGACAGATGTATATGTAATGTTTAAAACTGTAGCAGGTACGTGATCGGTCAATAGATGTACAATGCGCTGTGGCACATAATGAAATGTATATACG
This sequence comes from Iris pallida, assembly GCA_029216955.1. Taxonomy (NCBI): domain Eukaryota; kingdom Viridiplantae; phylum Streptophyta; class Magnoliopsida; order Asparagales; family Iridaceae; genus Iris; species Iris pallida. The sequence goes on from JANAVB010033419.1 coordinate 594,620, forward strand.
TACAAGTAGACAAGCATAGGTGTACATCCGTACAGACATGCGGGGTAATGGCCTGCGGCAAGGCAATGCATATAGAATGCGACCGAGCTCGCTACTGTAGGGGGGTCGTGATCACGTACAATACTATCAGTTTCCCCATAACCCATATTCTAATCATGTAAGAGATACATCAAGACAGTTTTAAGCATGGTAGTAACTGAAAGTACAACATGTAAAGATCTAACTTGCTACCCCAAGGATCAGCATATAACATGGTGGGGTTTGCAGTTCATTTATGTGACAATATGTAAAGTTCGTAGAAAGTACTTGCCTCTAGCAAAGCAAAACAAAACAAGCTGTGATAACAGTGCTATGGATGTCCAGTAACTCGTCGCTGTAGAAGTAAAATATAATAACTTAGTTTTACACTAAGCTAAAACACTAGGACACTAATTGGTACGACACGACTTGTGACTGGGCACCTAGCCAAAATGATGACTTGGCATAGGAGACCAATGTGGGGTGACACACTATGTTAACTAACTTTCTAGGGTCTTTATACTAGTGAAGGATGGGGTTCAATACGACTAAAACTCCAAATAACACAAAAAGCTACAAGTCGTAATTAATCAATAAATAAATCAAAAGATCATTGTGTTCTAACAATTTTAGAGATAGGCAAAAAGTCTAGTTTTTCTTAAAGTAAAGTACTAAAGTGATCCTTGTTAATCATAGAAATTTATTATAATTTTTCTGGAATTTATTATCCAGTACAAATATTTTATAAAAATCAGTTTTCCTAAGTATACAGAAAGTGAGTTTTGGTTTCATATGCCAAACTAGTGGCAAAACAGTAAATTAAATACTACAAAAATTATACTAAATTAGCTAACTTAACAAAGTATCTAAAAACTATTTTTCCATAATTTTAGCAATACTTTAAGTATTTTTAGAAAATCAAAAACAGTAATGCACACAATAATTAATTATCTGCGTATTTTGTCCATGTATATAATTTGAACCAAAGTTCAAATATAGGACCCAAGGCCATGAATCAAGTCCAATATGACTTGTACAGGTCTTGAATGTGTGAAAACGCATTTGAGCCCAAATACCCATGCTAGGCTTGGACACCAAATGGTTGCAGTAATTTAAATACACTAAAAATACAATTTGAAAATAGCCAAAGTAATATTATTATTTTAATAAGGTAAATTTTATACAAAATGAATATATACATACCTATGCCAAAAGTACATATATATATACACAAGAAAATACTTAATTTATAAAGTATATATATATATATATATATATATATATATATATATATATATATATATATATATATATATAATAATATATATACATACACAAGAAAATATATACATATATACATATGTGTATATATATATATATAAATACTAACATATATACATATAATTTACTAACTATAAAACATATACATATATACATATATACTGTTAAAACAGTATATATACATATATACTAATATATATATATATATATATATATACATATATATATATATATAAAAACAGTAAAGAAAAGAAAAGAAAAAGAAAAGAAAAAAAGAAAAGGAAAAGAAAAAGAAACAACAGCAGCACAGCTCGAACCCGAGCTGCTGCGCGTGGGGGGGGGGGGTTTAATTCGTTCGTGCTGGCCAGTAGGTCGGCCCGCGCTTTGTGTTAGAGTTAGGGTTAGGTTTAGATTTATTTAGGTTAGAAATAATTAAACATAATAAAAAAAATAAACCATCCTGTGTCCTGACAGTTAGGGACACAGGGTTTTCTCGTGTCCGTGCTTTGCACGACACGCACGACACGATCTACGCGTGTCCGAGTACGGGGCTGGGGTCGTCGTGTCCAGGCGAACAATATGGACACAACACGAGATACGCACGACACGTATGAGTTCTGATACCTACGTGTCCGGTCGTCGAAGTTGGTTTCGAGAGGGCGAACGGCGGCTGGGGGCGTCGTTGTCGTGGCGGAGCGGTGGCGATCGACTCGCCATGCTGTGGCGAAGCTGTCGACGACGGTGGTTGGCAGTGAAGGTCGCTGTGGGGCTGGGCGGAGCTCGTCGGAGTAGGGTTAGGGTTTTGCTCGTCGGGGAAGGAAAAGGGGCTGTGGGCGGTCGTGGTGGTGATGGTCGAGCTGAGGGGAGAGAGGGGGTCATTTATAGGCTAGTTAGGTCGGTCGGGGGGGCAGTGAGCTGGCCGGAAATGGCGGGGAAAAGTAGGTCGGCGGTCGTCGTCGGCGTGGCAGTCGGCCAGCCGAGTCGTCGGGGGCAGGTAGGGACATTTACAGGAAACCCCCTAGACTTTAGGTAATTACAACAAGGCCCCCAAGTAGTTAAATGCAAATTAGAATTTGCATTCCACAGTTTAAAACAATTAATAAATTACAAACTGATATATTAACAATTAACTAAATTGCACACTGATATAAAAACAATTCAAAAAATTGCAGAATGATATTAAAACATTTTCAAAAATTACAAATTGATATTTTTAATATATAAAACTTATTTAAAATCATTTAAAAATTCTAGAAAAATTTCTAAAAATTCCTAATAATTATTTAAGGCTATAAATGACATAAAAATTTAATTAACACTAATAAAAAAATGAATTTGAAAATCAGGGGCTTACAAACGGTCATTAATATGACCGTTACTATTTGGTCGGTATATCGACGGTATGCCGCTGCATACCGACGGTATGCCGGTCTGCCTGTATCCAGAGCATTAAATGCCACCCACTCTTGGTTTCTCTATAAATGAAAGCTCTCTCTCTCATGAGGCTTTCACCAACTCTTGCCATAAATTTTCCAAGCAACCAAGAGCTCCACTATTAATACTCTACCAAGCTTTTAATTGTCATCATCTCCCAAAGTGATAGAGTATTTAAGAGTTGTAATTTTCGATCTTCACGTGTTAGAAGATCAACAAGTTCTCTTCTCATTTGTTTGAAGTTGGCGAGCCTTCGTAAGAAAACTCGTGTGTTGAAGTTGGCGAGTCTTCGGATCCAAACTTGTGTTGAAGTTGGCGAGTTCTTCGGATCCAAACTCGTGTGTACTATTTGATTAAATAGTGGATTTAAGCCGGAGAGAGTTCCGGGACTGGATTGCCTCAAGCGAGGATACTATGATACATCTTGTGTTTGATCTTCCTACTCTTTACTTTTATTTGTCATATATTGCTTCTGTTGCTCTAGTTATTTTATATTTCCCTATTGACCCCCCCCCCCCCCCCCCCCCCCCTCTAGGGTTCTACATGATCATGTATGACTAAACTCTTGCTAGTCCTCACATTTTGTAACGACTAGCTTCATGATCAGCTGAATATGTAATATTTGGGACGCCTTACTATTGTATATTTAATGATCATACATCTTGTGACTTTTACCTACTTGCTTGTGATTGAGACACTAGGCTTGTTCATGACCATAGGAGACTGTTGGCTTGTAGTAAACCCTCATGTATCTAGACAGCCGTGACCGTAAAGCGAGATGGATTCCATTTTATATACGTAGCTGGCTATGTCTGCCCCCGCTCTCCAGTATTCTGGTTCTGGGACGTGACAAAGTAAATGATAGTAAAATATTGTAGGTTCGATAAATTCAATTCCTACGTATATTAAACTTCTGTAGCATATAAAAATTACTAATATTATACAATAATTAAGTGTTTTACTTACTACGATATGTTCGATTGCAATACCAAATTACATAGTACGTAACAAAGATAGTACAACTAACTTACATATGTGCATTACTAGTTGTGGAATATTACGGATACAGTATACTTTCTATCTTTTAGAGGAGAATAAATAAATATGTTAGGTCAAGTTGGACATAGATAATTGAGAAGTTAAGATAGAAAATTGAGGTGGACTTGAAAAAATGAGTCACACATGTGGATTGCCAAGAAATGAATTTCATTTAGGGTGTAATGTTAGAGATGGACCTGAAAATTGAATAGTTAGGCTGGAAAGGACAAACAACTTCTTGCTTTTTTTTATTATTATCTCAAGACAAAAAAGAGTGAAATTTTGAAATAAAAATTAAGTTTGTTACCATGTGCTCTAACACCAGCACAATTGGCACCTGTTAATATATTGATAAATTTATATTTATATTAATATTTACATCAACATATTTATCGATGCACCTTTTACTTAAAATATGTATTGATAAATATGATAGTTGGAAGACCATTATAAAAACACATTTGTTAATAATATATTAATATGTCACACATGTTAACAAAACCCAACGAAAAATTCATGTTTGAGAAATTGAAACACATCTAAAAAAGAAAAAGAAATTGAAAATCGTTTCATGCCACTTTGTATTTTACATGCAAGCAATATTTTATTTTAGTTTATTTCTCGGAGAGGAAAAGAAAAGTTTCTCTCCATTCTACTCCCAAATACATACAACCGTATATTCAAAAGGGCATTATCGTCTGTATATAAAAAAAATAAAACACAAAGGGTATTTTGGTAAAATAGTACAGCTAAAGGAGAGCGTTAGCCATATAAATAAGCCCTCTGTTACTTTTACTCGGCATAGCTATAGCTCTCTCTCTCCACTGTTGCTGGAGTGAGAGATTATTTTGCAAAATTACTGACGGTCGTTTTTGAGGTAGAAATTGCGAATTCTATTTATTTATTTATTTATTGTTTCGTGAACAATCAAGATCGCTAGTACAGATTCTCTATTGCTGGTCTCTTAATAAATCGATTAATCTTCGAATATTATTTCTATTTTTTTTGGCCAAAGATCGTGGTATCGGTATATATTCTTCTATTAAACCCTATTTTTTTGGGTTCATTTGAATGTGATGAATTCGGGATAAAACCCTAGTTAGTACTATGTTGTGTTTTTTGGGGCTGATTTTTTTCATTTGTGTGTGTGTGTGTGTGTTGGGGGGGGGGGGGGGGGGGGGGGGGGGGGGGTGGGGGGGGGGGGTGTTTAAGGAAATAATTTGGGCGCCATCGTCGCGATCGGGGCTGTGATGTGTCATTTGCTGTCGGTGCTTGCCAGACCGACGAAGAGCTCAGAGCTCGTACGGGGTTCGTGGGGAGGAGGAGGAGGGTTAGGGATCCCGTCCCTTCGAATGTGATGAACCCTCGGACCCTCCTGGTGTTTAGGTTTCAGTTTCACTACTCTCTCATAATTCTTTATTTGGAATTTCACATCAAATATCAAATATGATTGAATTGTAGAAAGCATCGATACGGAGACACAAGCACGGAACTGATTTTGGCTTGTCCTGGTGTGCTTTCGAGAAAATGCTCATGCATCCTAGGATATATGTAAACGATGCTAGTTACGGGTTGAAAATTTCACTGTTTAAATGCATTTAAAGTAGGGAGGGGCTCATCTTCTTATGTACTTCGATCTATGTTGCACGGATACGGATATGACACGACATGGTGAGGACACGGCGACACGAACATGGCGACTATTTTGGCGTGTCTTAGTGTTTTTTTTTTCTGGGGAGTGTCTCATACATATCTGTGGAGCGTTCAACGTGACACTGACATTTTTGGAGTGTCCTTGCTTCCTAGAATTCGATATTTGCAATCTTGACTATAGAAGAGAGGATAATACTCGTCCTTTTCACATTTATGCCGTGTTTGGTTGGAGTGGAGTGGAAAAGTGAATTCATATAAGTCCACTATTTCGAAGTGCCTTTCTGAGGCCAAGGGGCCCTTTCCCTTGACTCGTAATGATGAGAGTTTTACTCCGTGTTTGAATTAGAAGTTCAAAGCTGTCTCTGAGCTTAGTACCTCACACCAAGAGGAGTCTCCCTCATTTGGGAAGCCGTCAAAATATATTATATTTTGTGCCGGATCCTAATATGTTTTGTTGAAAAGTCTATCACATGGTGTAGTTTTGGTACTTAATTGAACTCTAGCAAAAATAATATACTTAATTCTGTAAAATATAATAGTATTCATCTTGTACCATGTATCCTTCTTCATAAAGGAGGTATTTTGACTACATATCATGCCCGTACTCGAATGGGTGCATATGCAACCTAGGTTAAATTTTGCAAGTTCTTCTTTTCTCAATGGGTCAAACCCGTGATGAGGGTGTTCACCCTCATAGTGGATAATTCTAGAACTGTTTTTTTTTGGTACACAACTATAGCTACTTTTGGCATATTGCTTCTCGCAATATGAACCATTAGGCTCAATTGTTACTGCGGCTTCTGATTGGTACTTCATTAAGTCGGCCATTGCATCCAGGTATCCTCTTCATTATCATTAATAATTTGCCCCTTACTTTATCAAGCTCTCATGTAGAGTTGAATCATTCACCGTATAGTCTCTCTTCCGGTTTGGAACTCATGTTTAGTATTGTTAAAGGCGTCGTCTAGACGTGCATAGGCGCCCAAAAGGTGAAAGACGATGTTTCACTGCCTAATCCAAAGGGCAGTCGAGGTGTCTTCTATATAGACGACACCTAGATGAGAAAGGAGCCACGGGCGAGATACGTGTTGGATGTTTTATGTAGCGTTATGGGTTTTGTTTGATTTTTTTAATAAGTTTTATGGACTTGTCTGGCTTTATTAGTTAAAGTTGCAGGCTTAAGTTTAAAGTCCCAAATAGAGTTTTTTCACTATAAGTTATTAATTAAATAGACAAAAAAGGAGAATATCGTGCGACAACGACAAAGAAGAAAGCAACGACAGTCTATCGGCTTGGCTCCTCCTTGGGGCGATTTTTTTTGGCAATTTTCACTATTGTTGTTGAATTAAGGTGAGTTTCATCTCCTTTTCTTTTCTTTTTCTTTCTTTTTTCTATTATTCTTTGATGATTCTATTCTTGTTTGTACTCACCCACAAAAGTTAGGATCTGTTTATTCTCTTTTTTCTTCCGATGTTCTTTACTTCTATTTTTTTCCCTTCTCTCTCTATAAAAGTCTCACTAATGGTAACTCATTTCACACAAACAACGCCATTTTGATGTGTTTGTTTATATATGCTTTTTTTTTTGTGGCCAAATGTTTGTTTTTCTATTATGTTAACTTTGTTTGTAATCATACTTATTCTAATGACTTTGAATTTGTTTATGATATTATTAAAAATATTGCATGTGTTGTGATTTGTGTTAATGTTACTATTATCTATTGTGTTTATGTTACTATATTTTTTGTTATTACATTTTATGTCTACTTTATTTATTTTTTTGAATTTTCAATGCATCAAATGTCAAATTCATCGAAAAGAGATCCGATAGGGGAACATGCGACTCTACGAATCCCAAGGACAAAAATGCACTTATGTGTAACTATTGTAAGAAAATAACAAAGGTATCACGACCCACTCCCAAATAATCAGATACGAGTCAGACACGTCCAGCCTACGTTGGAAGACACAACGTAGTAAGCTGTATATAAACCTCATGAATTATCAAGTGTATAAAATTCAATTATACTCATCACAGCGTCTATAATCGTACCCAGAACACAAATCACCACGACCATCACATATATCACTATGCTTTGTACATCTTTACAATAGGTGTCCGAAAACAAATCCGGTAAAAATAAAGCAATCCTAAACTATTATTAGTACAGTCATCCAGATACATCATCCTCGATACATAAATGTAAATCTATACAAGGGGCCTATATCCAAATCCAAGCATCTAATCCTGAACGACATCTACTCCAGCATCTGCTATCCCCTATAGTGACCCATAGTAACTAGGGTAGAAGTCCTCATCTGTCATACCTACAACGTATCCAATCAGGAAAGGAGCAAAGTACAATCCCGACAAAAAAACACTATATAAAGTAAATCTGAAATGCACAAGTAATGATATGGACTAACCTGCAATATGAACAATAGTACCGGAACTAAAACAATGAACAAGACAATCATTGTTAACTGTTAACTCAAGGCTTCTAGATGCTCTCTGGTCCTAATTGTTAGTTGTGCACTTCCCTCGTAGTTCCATAAAAATATATCCAAATTCTATCCATTTCAAATGACTATTTCTGGTATCACTTGACCTGCAAACTTTTATCTGGTTGTACGGGAACTCCACTTTGTATCTATAAATTGGTGGCACTAAGTATGTATTTAATATACATTTGCTTCATGCTAAATAGCCAAAGTCTTTGGGAGAAAGGTCTTGTTTCTGAATGTGAAATATACCTCTACGGGAAGGACATTTCAAATTATTTATATATTTATTTTGAAGAATGGTAACGACTGGCATCTTATTTTAAAAAGAACAATTCAATATTGTAGACATCCATCTACAGTACTATACTTAATTTGTAAAATAGGGATATGCTTCAGTCTTATGAATCTTCACACAGAAATCTGTACTTGATCAATTTTAATTTAGAAGCTTTAGTTTATTCTATGATGCACCTTAACTGATGGAACTATAGTTCAAAGTTTAAACTCTAATTCCTTTAGAATTGTTAATAAGCTTCTTATAGTGTTTGAAGCAGCTGACAAGAGTTGGTCTAATATGCAGAGAAGACTTGGTTTTTTATTCGATTCCAAGGAATCACAAGCTCATAGTGGAGGAAGCATTATCGAAGTGACAAGAAATGGATATTGGAAATCCATGGATGATCTCAGAATATCACAAGCATTACAACAGTTGTTAGGAAAACTACAAGGGAATTTTATATTGACCAGGCATCATTGGTAATAGAACAGGTTGGATGATGCATGAATATCAAGCAGAAAGCATGGTCGTCCAGGAAAATAGCAAAGAGGAGGTACTTTTTAGCAATTGCATTGTTATACCCCCCTGAGCTGATGTCAAATTTCTCTAGTTACATGTAACTGACAATTGACATGATTGCATGCTTTACAGGACTCCAGTTCTTTGTGTAGATTGCAATTTGATGAAAGGCCAAATAATGAGGAATGTGATCCTACGAGTCCTGAACAGTGTAATCCTGTGAGTCCTGAACAGTGTAATTTTGTGGGTCCTGAACAGTGTGATCCTGTCAGACCAGAACAATGTGATCCTGTGACTCCAGAACTATCTGATCCTGTGACTCCAGGACTATCTGATCCTGTGGGTGTGGAGTCCATGTTGATGAGATTTCTAGAACAAGAAGAAAGAAACTCCTTGAGAGATGCTGCAAACGGATCCCAGGTATATGACTCGTTCTTATCTTTTTATTCCCTTCGAGGCCCAGATCATTGTAGCTGGTAGCTTCTTATATATGGAACCTTGGTTATGTGTGTACATGTATATTTTGGAGCAACACCCATATGCTTACAATTGATATGGTTTTATAGTGCAACATGGTTCAAGTTGGTTCAGCTCCAAGCCAACCCAAGAACCAGCATACGATAGCCAGGTCACGAAAATTTTGATCCACAACCTACCTACACTTAGAACGGGACAGAATCAATCCATATTAGGCCAGTTGGCTTGAGTTGTTTTTTCCAGTTACACTAACATAGTAACATAGCATTGGGTATGTTAGCAGGGATCCATTGCCACCGGCTTCACTCAAAACTTCAAGTCAATTGTATAGAGGTACATCAGAAAGTTTAGACTTCAACAAATATTTTTACTTTTAGTAGTGTCATCTCGTGTAAATGTGTGGTGTATCCATTTGTATGGTCTCTTGGATTTTTGTTTTCCTTATTTAGGTTCAACGATATATATATATATATATATATATATATATATATATATATATAGAGAGAGAGAGAGAGAGAGAGAGAGAGAGAGAGAGAGAGAGAGAGAGAGGGAGGGCAGATCTTTGAACACAACTTCTACACTCAAAATGATACACAAATCGGTAGCCGTTGGATCGAACAAAATTAACGGACAAGATTATTAAACCCAAAAAGGAAAAAGGAAATGAAAGATTATAATCTTCTTATTTCATCTTGTCCGTTTAATTTTGTTTTGATCCAACAGCTACCTATTTGTGTATCATTTTGAGTCTAAAAGTTGCTTCAAAGATCCGATCCCATATATATGTGTGTGTGTGTGTGTGTGTGTGTGTGTGCAAAGAGGTAATTGTGGTCCTCACCCCAGTGAATCGAACCTGTGACAGGTCAATTTTATGTCTTCAAGTGCTGACCAGTTGGGCCAAGGCTTGTTGATTATAAAACTTTGTGTCTCAAAACTTGGTTTCAGGATTGGGTCAGGTTACACGATACTTTAAGTTGAGAACCAAACCAAGTTTTGAGAGGTTCTTCAAAATTTTGAACAGTAACGGATCCGCTATGTTATGAAGTCAACCTAACCCATGGAGGTTGGTTTTTGTGATAAAAGGTTCCTAAAACAAGTTCAAGCCCTAGCCTAGTATATTGTTTGTTTTACCAAATTGAGTAATATAATGCTCCCATCTCAATGGAATTCTCATGTTCCAATTAGGTGGTCGGTGAAGATGAGCAGAAACGACAAGAATTGTCTGGCGGACCTCCTCAAGATTTGGTACCTCTGCAGGATCCAGTAAATGGCAACTCCGGAGATGATATGCAAACCACCTGTGATTTCTCTAAGGGGGATTTTCTGGAATTAACAGATCTTTATGATCCGGAATCATCTTCAACATCTTCAGACAATTCTAGCCTCATGTCGATGAACTCTGATGATTACTTCGACGCAGAAGCTTTGTTAAGGGATATTGAGAATGACAGTAGTCAGAACATGGATGAGGACAGGGTCGATCACAGGTTCAACATCTCCACATCTGTCAGATCTCACCAGGTGGTTGTCAGACCACCAACATCAGGTATCACCTCCTTTATCTTCTCTTATACTTGATTTCTCGGGTACTCATATTTGAGTAGATATTCTTTGGAAACAATCAGCAATTTCCCTTTCATGTGATTACTTTTGTTTATATCTATGATTTTTTTTACAGAGACAGATCCTTGAATCCATTTTAAATGTACTTGTTCGCGGTTTCTTCATTCCAATGGTGTTTACAGGTTCAGCTTACAACGACACCATTAATCTGGTGGATAGTGATGACGGGTCTGCTGACAGTATCGTTGCACCAAACACAACACTACTTTTATGCACAACGGATCCACAGAGTGACGCTGATATCGCTATATCAGGCTCATCTCAAGGCAGCCAAGTGAATGACACTAAATCTGGAAGTTCAGTAGGGGGTAGTTCTCCCCGAGGGTCAGGATCCAAGTCTGTTCGGAGGATTTTGGATGTCGAAATCTGATAGTTCCAGTCATTTTGCTGAAGGAGAAAGCGAGGGATCCGAAATCGCTCCTGTGTAGCTCAAACCTCTCTCAACTGACATGAAGATGGATCATGGAAGGTGGTTGAGTCCTTGGGGAAGCGTACCAGCCATTTCGAAGTAGTATACTAGTTTGCATCTCATCGCTTATTTTGTGAGTTTACGTATATTTTATACATACAGGAAAATACAACATTTCACCTTTTAAAGGGGAAGCTTTGGGGGGTTCCTAATCCATGCTTTGCTTCCAACTGTGAATGATCCTCCCTGTCAGATATAGGAAAATTTGGAGGAATATTTAGTATGTGCAGAGGGTCATAACTTATTGACCAGGAATTATATTCTATATTTCTATCTTTTTTTTTTTTTTTTTACAGACAATGCTTCTGTTGGTGAAGTATAATCAATTAAGTAGAGCAAGATTACTTGTATATTCATAATTCATGTAATCTAATTCTTCTCCTCAGAGAGTTGGCGATGGTAGAAGGCAAAGGAAAGCTTTAGTGCATAAGCAATCAACATGCATCAGTCATGACAAAGAATTCATAAAGGAACAGGAATGGGTATATTCCTAGTAGTATACAAGAACATAATTATAACCTAATTGCTTGGAACATTTCCTTTGAAGCTTTTGATGTGACCATGAGGATGGAGATTGTATTCTAGATAACAGAAACTGTCATATTAGGCTAGTTGAGGGAGACATTTTCCCTCCAGTCACCACCAGCTTCTCCTTGAACCATTAGATTTTTCTGAGGTCTTCTTCTTTTTTGTTATACTAATTTTTTGTACCAATGGGTACAACTAATTTACAGAATAGGCAGTACAGAATTATTTCATTAATTAGGCATTTTTCCTAATCCCCGAGTAAATAAGTTTAGCTATATTTGTTAAAATAGGAAAGACCAAAAGACTACGAGTGAAAGAACAAAATAATACTCTATGAGAGAGAGAAAGAGAGAGATATATCAAAAGAACTCTATAGAAGAAAATCTACAAGTATTAACTATTTATATCTACAATACCTATACAAGTATCAACTACCTATTATACAAATCTTTGAGATAGTCTAAAATAACAAGTATATAGGCCTCGATTGATTTGTGGAAAGGAAATGAAAGGAAATTAATTCTTTTATATTTTCGTTTCTTTGAGAAATTACAATTCCAATCAATTTTTTTTCGGTGTTTGGAAAACCAAAAAAATTGGAAGGAAAAGTGAATCCTTAGAGAGAAAAAATGAATCCTTGGGTTGGTGGGAGGAACCATTTTCTTCCTATTTTCCCTCTTGGGAATCAAATTCCTTTACTCCCAATTTTTTTTGTCATCCAAACAAATAAAATGAATCACTTTACTTTTCCAATGCTTCAATTCCGCGAACCAAACGTGGCCTATATGTTGAAAATCTACAAGTATCAACCCTTGTTAGCAATCACCCGAATAAACGCGTATTATACGCAAATTTTTTTCCGTATATTACATAAACGTATAATACTTGTGTACTTTTGAAAAATTCGGATTTGTACGCGAATTTTAAGCCTGTGGCGTTTTAAACGCGTACCGTACGAATTTCTAAAAAATTTGGCCAAAAAAAACGTGACCGATAAACCCAAAAGTCTTAACTTTCTTGACTCTTGCTGCTATTATATATTAAGACTGGCACAATTCTCAAAAATTATCAAAAGAAAAGACGAAAAAGTCTCACAGTAACAAAAAAAAGAAACCCAAGAGTCTTTGCACATGTTGCTTGCAACAATCAAAGAAAAAAATTTCGGTTTTCCATCATCCAACATCTTCTTATTCTCACATTGAACCCTTGTTTATGAAAGAGTAGAGATGGGTGGGCCCTATATATATGCCGAATTTTTAGTGCCGAATTTGTTCATATGAAACGTACTAAACACGAATTAAATCTAATCCGAATGTTTTTCGTTTGACGAATTTTTGACCGAATTTTTTACCGTATTTTACTTATATTGTGCCGATTTATACTCGGTTCTTTTGTCGTTCCAAATTTTTTTCGGTTGCCGAATTGCTAACAAGGGTATCAACTATTGTATATAAATATACTAAGATAACAACTACATTAAAATCTACAAGTATCAAACAATCTGATACAAATCTGACAACCGTATGTGTATACCAACTATATAGGTTGGAAATATACAAGTATTAACAAGGATCAACTACCTATATACAAATATGTTGAGATATAACGATATTAAATCTTGTTGGGATAAGAATAAAGTTCTTGACCAAGTCTATGTGCAGCAATCTCTCTAATAATTAAATTTCTTGACTAAAGTCTATGTGTAGCAGCACTCTCTCTAATAATTAGCTACTACAATTTCATCTTTTGCTTTCACTTCTTTGGAGCAAGGTTCACAGTATCGGTATCGGACTATTCCTATGAGTATTGATATCGACGATATCGGTAGTATCGGCAGTTTCGGATCGGAGTATCAAATTTTTTGGTATCGGAAAACAAATAATTATTAATAGATTATTTAAAAATATATACTTTACACATTTAGGCATAATTTTAAGTATTATTTCTTAGTAGTTTTGAAACTAAATGAAATAGCAGTCACCCTTACCGATTGGTTTACGTATAATAGATTGATTTTCTTCTTTTACATGTTTTTACAATCTTATTATTATGTTTTAAATCCTTGCTGATTTGTCTTTTTCGTTTAATTTTCTTTGCCGAATTGACCGAAAAAGAGACCTCCAATGTAGGTATTAGTCAGTATCGGGTATCGGTCGGTATCGAATCGGGACATACCAAACCGTACCGATATCGGCCGATACTTTACACCATGAGTTTGGAGAGTTTCTACTCTTTTAGGCCTCGTTTGGTTCACGGAAAGGAAATCAATTCCCATGTATTTTCCATGGGGATGGGAAAGTAGAATTCCTATCAAATTTTCTTTCCTATGTTTGGTTGGTGTAGGAAAGGAAAGAAAAAATATATCATTGTTCTAACAATATCCAATGTCAACATAATTATAATGAAGAGTTAATTGGTAAAATAGATAATAAGTCAAGACTACTTTTGTCATAATGTTTGGTAATTAATGTTGGAAAATGAGGAAAAAAAATGAGAGGAACTATTTTTCCTCCTATTTTTTTTCATGTCAGAAAAGTGTTTCTCAAATTTGTGGCTACCAAACAAAAGAAAGAAAAAAGTTTACTTTCCAGATTCCTTGAATCCGTGAACCAAACGAGGCCTTAAAGTTGTGTATCCACAGCATAAAAAAAAATATTCAAAAGTTGCACTGCCTCAATCTGAGTTATTACTCTATTATTTAGTTATCATTCCAACTCCCTCCTAAAGGTTACAATTTTTGCTTTTGTATGTTTGAGCGACTGACGTCACCGTGAGCGACTCATGGTGACTGAAGGGGGTAAGGAAGTATTTTTGGCCTACAGAGTCGTTACGTCCCGTGGTCGGCTTTGACTTGGCGTTCAATCCTCAGAGACCTCCACACTTCGGCAAGCTCGAGCTGACCGCCACGTGTCATTTTTTGGGTCGATCTTGCTGACACAACATCGGTTCGTGTCGTGTCGGGCGGAAGCTATCCTTGACAACGACCGGCCTAGATTCCCGCGGGTTCGTTACTCCAGCCACCAGCCGACGGCCTAACAACTCGGTGTTTAATTACCAGAATACCCCTTAGTGACCAAAATTAGTCAACGCTAAGTAGTTTGATGGTCGTTATTAAAAAAGTACTGTCGTACCTCCAAATTGTCCCTCTAATATATTATTTCTTATATGACAGCTGACGTGACATGTTAAATAATATTATGTGTTATCTGACATGGCCGATGACATGACAAATTTTAACCCAAAAAGTTAATTAAATAATTTTGTCCATATTAATTTAATATTAATATTAATTAATATTAATATTAATTAATTTTAATGTTAATTAATATTAATATTAAATAATATTAATGTTGATTTTAATGTTAATGTTAACATTAATTTTATGTTAATGTTAACTTTAATTTAAACTTTTGCCACGTCAGCTGCCACATCAACATGCCACGTCAGCTGCCACATAAGAAGGGACGGTTTGGAGGTACAATTTGAAAGGACAAATAGCATTATTTCTATTAAAAACACACCATAGCCTCAAAAAATGTTTTACTAAGCTTTAGTTTTTCCAAGTTTAGATGTAAGAAAAACGTCATTTTACATTGAATTTAGGTTATTTAATGGTATTAGTTATTTAATGGTATTAAAAGAGAGACAACAAACAATTTATATGTGCATTATATACTTTAATCTTGTTCACTTTATTATGTGTTGGTATATAAAAATTTATGATAAGGATATATATATACAGAGAGGCAATAAATTTAAAGTTCAAGGGTTCACAAGAAAGTTTCTAGGAGTATACTTGAGAAAATATATTTTAGATGAAATAATGTAAAATTTCGTAATAATTACTGGTACGCATATGAACACAACAATTACTGTTCGACAAGCTCCCTGTTAATTTGTGTGATGAAGCTAGTCATTAATGGGTACACTAGTTCGAAGAAGTTATGTTGAACAATGTCATTCATGAAGATTATTTTGATCTACACATTATTGATTGTCCGTCCGACTGAAATTTGAACCAATGGGTAGAGCTGCAAACTAGCCAAGCTTTTGTAAGCTTGAGCTCGACTTGTCTAAAATTAATCGAGCTCGAGCTTGGACTTGATTTTTTTTTTTTTTTTTTTTTAGAGCTTGAGCTTGGCTCGAGCTTGTTTATATAAAGCTTGAGCTTGGTTTAGTTTGAGCTCGAGATTGGCTTGAAAGCAAGTTTGATTCAAGCTCGATGAGCTCAAAATCAAGCTCGTTAAGCTTGATTTTAAGTTTGCTCAACTTTATTTCAAGCTCATTATAATCTTGATTCAAGTTTAATAAACTCAATTTCAAGCTAGTTAAGTTTGAATTCAAGTACATGTAATATTAACAATTTATTTATAAAAAATTAATTTAAAAAGTTCTTTAATATCAATTATTAAGGACATAAATATATAATGCACACAACCATATTGTTATACAAATATATATAAAATTAGATCAACAAAAAACAAACCAGCTTCTAAACAAGCTCCTAAACGAGTTTCTAAATGAACTAGCTCCCAAGCTTCTAAACGAGCCAGCTCGCGAGCTCAAACGAGCTGTGTACTTCTAAGCTTGAGCTTGGCTTATTTATTAAACGAGCTCGAAAATGAAGCTTGAGCTCAACTTGTTTACTAAACGAACCGAGCTCAAATGAGCTTTTATCGAGCCAAGCTTGCATCAGCTCGCGAACGGCTTGGCTCATTTGCAGCCCTACCAATGGGAATAGTTCCTAGCCATACATAAAAAAGAATGAAAGTAAAATTTGTATGTACATTTGTTATCTTAAAAATGAAATTGTAGTTATAGGCTCCGCGGACCCATATGCGTCCAACAAGCCTTCACTAGGAAGAAACATCTCCATACAATTTACAGGGCTGAAACAGCTTCCACGTCATTAATTTTGTGAATATTTATTTCGTTCTGTAATTTTACATAGTTAATTCTAGTTCTGATTTCCTAATAATGGTAAAACAACAAAAGTAAATTTACAAAAGAGAGAGAGAGAGAGAGAGTAATTGATAGGAAGAACTATTAAGTAAGTATATTATAACCTAATCAAATATAACTTGACTAAGAAAGAACTTATTATTCAAGTCCATTAGGCAACACTGTTAGACCTCAAACACATAATTCTGACTTATTTGTTTTTGGTAAGTACAGAAAGATTACACAGAAAAATGACAATAATTTTTAGAAAGATTAGATGAGATCAAGTATTGTTTCACACAAAATTTATTAAAAAAGCAATTACCTCGACAATAAGTTATTTAATATAAAAAAATTCTATCGATAATTGTTGTGATATTTGCGAACAAGTTGAAAATGACAACCCAAAAGTCTTATGGTATCTTATAATTTTTATTTTCTTCACTACAAGTGGAGTCACTACATATAGTTATAGATGGGGGTTGTTATGTGTCATAGTTTGATATGATAAGTGGTAGAAATTTTGGCATATAAAATATAAATTTTAGATCAAAACCATAATAAAATTATAATTTTTGGACCAGAAAAAGAACAACTGAAATTTAGTTTGACTTGATTAAAGAAAATTGTAATTGCCAATAATGTTTTTATAATATTTTTGAATTTTTAAGATAGATTATCAAAACTGTTATCAATTTATATTACAGTTTTAAAATAAAATTTATGGTTTTCCAGGATAATTTTGATAATTAATTTAAAATTCGTGAACATTATATTTTTTTTATCAATTACAATTCTAGATTAAATTAAAAACATATATGTCAAAGAGAAATGACGATCTTTCTTGCATGCAGTTTCTTGGAAGGAAAGTTGAAGGTCAAAAAAATACAATTCTTAAAACAAAAACAGAAGGAAGAAGTGGCTGCCACTTATGGATTTCACATATTTTAAAAAGAGCAGTTGGCTTAAAACTCTGCTAAATGTGAACCAAAGACTTTGGTTTGGCATTGATGATGCTGCTGCTTTTTTAAAAGCAGAAGCAGCCGCCATTCCAAAAATAAGCAGAAGCAAGTAAACGTTACCCAGCAGTTTTTATAGTGCTTTTTTTTTTTACAAAAAAAAGAAGCAGAAGCAGTTAGGGCTGAAAATCGAACGAACGAGCTCGAAGAAAGAGTGTTCAATCTTGGTTTGACTTAACTATCGAACGAGTTTGATTCGAGCCGAGCTTGGACTGAGCCGAATGCGAACAGTTTGAATCGTTTTACAGTCCTAGTAGTGAGTATTTATAGGACATGTTGTATAGACTATCACACTGTTTCTCTCAAATTTTAAAGATTTTTATTGAATTACGTATGCTCTTCACATCATAAATTTACCGTCATATAAAGAACAAAAGATGAGTAAAATTTCTAAGGCAAAATGTATTTCTATCTATAAAAAAATGCATAACATATAGAAAAAGTCATAATATAAGAAACCGAGTCGAGTTCGAGCCTGTTTGCGAACAAGATCGAATCGAACAACCTATGTTCGAACTCTGTATCGATTAGTCCACGAACGAGTTTAAATCGAACATGGACCGAGCCGAATGGAAACGATTTAAATCGTTTTATGGTCCTAGAAGCAGTGACATTGTAACTTCCTGCCACTTTTCTTCTCTTTCCTCTACTAATTATGTTCTCAGTGTGTTTTTTTTTTTTGCTAGCTTCTCTCTTTCTCTCTCTTCTTCATCCTCTAATTCCCTGGCTTTCTGCTTACAAACTATAGCTTGGAGAGGAAGCGAAGCTTTAGAGAGAGAAAGAGTGAAGATAATCTACATAGAGAGAGAGAGAGAGAGTTGCTTCCCGCGTTTCCCATTGCCCACCTCTCTTCTCTCTCTTCATTCCCACTCCCACACACTTTCCTCTTCCTTCTTCTCTCTCTCTCTTCTTATAGCACACGTCGGGGCTCTGATCGACCAAAAATACTCCCAAAGCTTTCACCTTTCCCGCTCAATCCGTCGGAAAACCGCCATTTCCCATCCGGGTCATCCTTGTTTTTTTCCAATTTCTTCCAAAAATTGAAGATCTTCTGTTCTCAAGCAATCATAAAAATCTCTCCTTTCATGGTCTTGGTTTGATTCTAGTATCAAAGTCTCAAGCTTTTCCTGTTCTTTTTTTTTTTTTTCTTCCAATTTCTTCTAAAATTAAAGATCTCTTGATCTCAAGCAAATCATAAAAATATCTCCTTTTTTTCCCCTTTGTTTCTTGGTTTGATTCTAGTATCGAAGTTTTAAGCTTTTTTCCTTGTTTTCCCATCTGGGTTCTCTTGTTTCCTCCAAAGCTTCAAACTTTTTCCCCAAACTTTCTGCAGAAAAATCAAAGATTCTTGCTCTCAAGCAATCATTAGAACAATCCAAATCTTCCTTTTTCTTTTTCTTTTTCTTTTTTATGGTCTTGGTTTGACTCTTATCAGCAAAGCTTCAATCTTTTCCTCCTGTTTCCTCCAAAGCTTCAAACTTTTCGAATCAGTTCCATAATTCAACATCTGGGTCACCTTCCTCTTTGATTCAAGATGGGCAGTGCATTCAGCAAGAGGCCTACTTCATCAGCCGACACCGGCGGCAGCACCTCCAATGCCAATGGCAATATAGACTACACTAAAGAGCTGAGCTCCTACGAAGCCGCTTGCCGCAAGGACCCCGAGATCCAGTCCTTCGACACCACCATCAAGGAGCGCACGAGCCACGCCATCTCCACCCTCACGGTCGGCATGGAGGTCCACTCCCTCTCCTTCGAGACGCTCCGGGAGGTCACCGGCACCCTCCTCGACATGAACCAGGAGGTGGTCAAGGTCATCCTCGAGTGCAAGAAGGACATCTGGAAGAGCCCCGAGCTCTTCGAACTCGTGGAGGACTACTTCGAGAACTCCCTCCAGACCCTCGACTTCTGCACCGTCCTCGAGAAGTGCCTCAAGAAAGCCAGGGACTCCCAGCTCATCATCCACGTCGCGCTGCAGCGCTTCGCCGAGGAGGAAGCACAGCCCGAGGAGGGGGCGGGGAGCGACGGAAAGAAGAGGTACTTGAGGACGCTGGAAGAGCTGAGGCATTTCAAGTCGGCCGGTGATCCGTTCACCGAGGAGTTCTTTAAGGTGTTCCAGTCGGTTTACCGACAGCAGATCTCGATGCTGCAGAAGCTGCAGATGAGGAAGAGGAAGCTCGACAAGAAGCTTAAGAAAGTCAAGTCGTGGAGGAAGCTATCTAGCATAATCTTCGTCTCGGCATTTGCAGCGGTGCTTATCTGCTCCGTGGTGGCCGCAGTGGTGGCTGCACCGCCTGTCGCCGCGGCACTGGCCGCAGCCGCGGCGATCCCGTTGGGGTCGACGGGGAAATGGGTCGATTCTCTCTGGAAGAAGTACTCCGATACTTTGAAGGGGCAAAAGGAGATTCTCAGCACAATGTATGTTGGCACCTATGTCGCGATCACGGATTTGGATAGCATTCGCCTTCTGGTGGATCGGTTGGAGGTGCAGATCGGTACTCTGCTTCAGCATGCCGACTTTGCGCTCAGCGACGAGGAGGCAGTGAAATTTGGCATCGAGGAAATCAAGAAGAAGCTGGAGGTGTTCATGAAGTGCGTCGAGGACTTGGGGGAGCAGGCGGATCGGTGCAGTAGGGATATAGGGAGGGCGAGGACAGTTGTGCTGCAGAGAATTATTAGACATCCGTAATGAAGTGGAGGATGTTGCACCTATCATCTTCTGCAAAATTGGTATGAACTTGTTCAAGTCTCTCTAATCGTGATATTGGAAATGTTCTTTAAAGTATGAATTCTGTATATACTAAAATTCTTGTTATATTGTTCAAATAATTGATTATAGTAGGTTTCGTTCAATATATCTGAAGTGAGTTTGATATTTTTTTCCCCCCTTAGCATTTGCAGTGTTTTTAGTTTAACTAGGACACCTAATTTAGGCTACACTCGAAATAAAAGATCCGTAGAAAATAGGCAACATAAACACCAACACCGATCCTAAACCACAAACGTCGGAAGCTAATACAAACTTGCTTACAAACCACAATGCCAACTAAAGTTCCAATAGCTCCAGACTCCAACTGACCCATAATATCCTCCGTAGCCACCATCTGCACAATGTCCTGATAGCACTCTGCTAGTAACTTTATTGCATAAACTGATAAAAAGCACAAAGATACAAATATGCAATTTTGAATGAACCTGCGCGCTAAAGCGTGCTTAAAGACGAATAATCAATAAAAGTGCTGCTTCCTATTAAATTGTTAGATGCAAACTGTCATAACTCATAAGAATGTGTGGAAAGTCCTTATAAAACTAGGAAAAAAAATGACACGCTGACTTGTTTCTCTTCTGAGGTCTTTAACTCCTAAAATTATAGAGGACTAAGGAGCTGCCCTGTCGTGGTTGGGGGAGGGTATAAATGGTGTTTGATGAACGTTTTAAGTTAGTATGTGGATAATATGTTACGACAAGTTTGCATAATACCGATTATCAGGGCCGGCCCTGAGTTAATGGGGGCCCAAGGCGAAATTTCCAAAATAGGCCCCCATACATAATGTAAAAAAAGTTTAAATAAAATAAAATTTTGTTGTAGTCAAGATTTGAACCAAGGACCTCCTAAATATAGGTCTAACACTATAACCAATGCTTTTTGTTAAAGAATGGCACATGATACATACTAGTTCTATTGTAGATAGTTCCATGTTGGTACCCCCTTTCGTCAAGGGGGCCCTGGGCCGTCGCCCGGCCTGCCCTGGGCCAGGGCCGCCCCTACCAATTATTTTACGAAGATCACCGATTGTCAATGTAACATTTTTTTTTGGGCAAGGTCCTTAGAATGTAGAGGACCTTGTATAAGCCTGCCCATGATTGGAAGAGGGTCTAAATTGTGTTTGGTGAATGTGTGAAGTTACTATAAGGATTATCTGCTACTTTGATTGTGCAGAAGTGCTGATGGTTTTTCTTGTCTCTCTGCCAATTCTATGTAGCCATAGATTTTTGCTATTTGAGAGTAACAACTTTCTACTAGTTTTTTTTTTTTTCTTCATGTTATTATTTTCCCTATGGAATACTCAATAATTTGACCAACAATAATTTAACAAACAGGAGGTAGCTAACATGATAAGAGAATGATAGTCAGATTACATACAAAACGAGCATAAGGATTGTGTTGCCCGTCACACTAATCAATAAACTATTAATAGGAAGATATAATTTTTACGTGGTAATAGGAAGATAGATTTTTGCATGCTCAAACCCTAAATAGTTCTCATGATCCTTAAACTATTAATTTCTTGAACTTACCACCCAAGGCTTTTTGGCACTCATAATAATGTAATGCATTTCTTACCGGTATTTCTGAATACACGCAAGTGGAGTCCAGTGCACCAAAATAGACAGGACTTGAGATATTGCAACAAAATAGTATGCATAAGGTAATCCTACAAAGATAATTTGTCAACTTGAACATCCAAACCTAGAGAAACGGTCAACTAATGTGCTTTGCGCTCAAACTATGCATGTGGATCTTGAGTGTTTAGTATCATGCTTGAAATTGTGCTCGACTTATTTGCATCATCTTAATGTGGATCTTGAGTGTTTAGTAGATGCATAAGTTTGTTTAAAGATCCCAATCTTTCTTAGTTTCTTTGCAACGATCTTGCTGGTAATTTTCTTTTCTGACTAGATCTGTATTAAAATTTCTATATCTTGACAAAAAGGTTCTTATTAGCTGTAAAAGAGTGAAGCTGCTAGATAATATACTAGTGTCATGGTGGCAGTTAGGATTTTTTTTTTTTTTTGAGAAGATCACTTCATTAATGCAACAGAGTAGTACAGAGTGACATATCATATCGGATATGTTCAATAATACAATGCGGAGTTTCATCAAACATGTTGATAGTTGATGCATGATTAGATAATATAGGCAGCCAAAGCATGAGCTGCTGTGTTTACTTGTCTTGGAACAAAGTTGAAGGAAATGTTTGATCCAGATAGAAGCAGAAATCTCCCTTGGTCTATGGTGTGTCTTGCTCTCCATAATGTAGTCATCTCCGGATGAGTAATTGAATCTATGAGGACCTTGCAGTCTCCTTCAATGATTACATTGGAGAGGTTTTTGTTGTTAATGATGAACATAGACAACTGAATTCCCAATGCTTCTGCTTCCAACGGAGTGCCTCCTTCCTGATATTGAGTTGCTGCACCTCTAAAATTGCCTGCATTATCCCTTAGTATAGCTGCAGCTCCTATTTTGCCTTCAAGGTAAGCCCCATCAAAGTTAATCTTCCATTGCTGAGTCATAGGAGGAGCCCATCTCAAGGTCGCTTGCAAATGGGATGGAAGAACGTTGAGTTGGACTCCAAGCAAATTTGCAGTCTCGTATTTGTCCTGGAGATGACGTGCATCAGCAATTATCTTCCTCGTACAGATTGCTCTCCTTTTAAATATTGCATCATTGCGAGCTTTCCAAATCATCCACATCAAATACAAGGAAGCATGTACTATGTTGTTGTTGCCACTTGTGAGGATACTCTTTATGAAGGATGCAATAGTTGTATGTTGATGCAGATGATTCTTTGTCCCGAATACCTCCCCAAGTCGGTCCTGAAATAGAACAATGAAATAATAGGTGATCAAGGGTTTCGGTTTGAACCTGACATAGTGTACATGTAGGATCCATTGTTTAGTCGCCTGTGGATATTAGCTCCAGTCGGGAGGGAATTGTGAAGGGCTCTCCAAGCGAACATGAGTACATGAGGGCAAATGTTGTTAAGCTTCCATAGTTTCTTCCATTCATTGAAGTCAGTGAGATTATTGACATTGTGGTAATTGGTAGTTCTCTCATGTATGAGGCGATACACAGACTTAGTATTTAGTTCTCCATTAGCAGTATGAATCCAGATCATAGTTTTAAAAGGCAAAAGACGCACCAAGGCGCAAAGGTTCCTGGTGCCTGAGGCGCTAGGCGCAAGGCTCAAGGCGCGCCTTTTGAAAGCTATGCCTACTTTTTTCTTTATATGTAAAAAATATCTACATTTAAAAACTTAGCTACATAGAAGTCCAAATTCCTTGAAAATATCACTAATTATAGGCACACAATTATTCTTTATATATATATATATATATATATATATATATAAATAACAATCTAAAAGCCCATTAGATATAAATAACCCAAACTATATACATATAATATACAAACCACATATATATAAGCCTTTAAATATAGAAGTACATTCTAATTTAGAAAACAATCTAAAATCCACAATAATATTAATGACAATAATTTCTATACTTTCCAATAAAGCCCATAAACTATATAACATGTATATAGAAGGTTGGACTATATATCTATATCTATATATATATATATATATATATATATATATATATATATATATATATATATATAAAGTAACTTTACGCCTAGGCACGCCTTGTTGAGCGTCTGGAGCCTGCGCCTTTCTACACTAGGCGCGCGCTTTTTTAAGGTGGTACGCCTAGCTTGTTCCTAGGCGCTATCCCTGCGCCTCGCTGCGCCTTGTGCCTAGGCGAGTGCCTAGGCGCGCTTTTTAATTCAATGATCCAGATCAAAGAATCTAATGGTGTTGTAGCAGACAAAGGTGTCCGAGTAATTGCATTGGCTTCATGTGGTGGGAAAATGATGGAGATCAGATTATGCTTCCATCTGTATGTACTTTGATCTATGAGGTCACTGACCTTCTTAGCAGTGTGTTGCGCATTTTGGTATCCTATAACTCTGTAATGTGTCAATGTAGGAACCCACAGATCTTCCCAAATATTGATGTCAGTGCCATTACCAACTAACCAAAGCACATTGTTGTTGAGGAAATCTCTACTCAATAGGATACTATGCCAGATAGCAGATGAAGATGGAGATAGGTTCACTGACCAGAATCCATCATTGGACAGATATTTGCTTTTGAGCATTCTCACCCAAACAGAGTCTTCATTTTTAAGAAACCTCCACGCCAGTTTAGTTGTCATAGCCAAATTACTAATAGTTGGATCTCGAATACCCAATCCTCCATGGAATTTTGGTCTAGCGAATATAGACCAAGCAGTGAAATGTAGTTTCCTCTGTTGGTCTGCTCCTCCCCCCAAAAATCACATTGTTGGTGGGATAATTTCTTCAACACTTTTTTTAGGAAGAGTGTATGATGATAAATGGTATATCGGTAGGGTTGAAAGAATGGATTTGATAAGGGTGGCTCTGCCAGCATGGGATAGGCACCGTCCTTTCCAACCAAGAAGTTTCAAGTTACTAGTTGACAGGAGGTTATTAAAAGTTGAGGCTCTCTTTTTGGAGAGGAGAAGATGATGGCCAAGATACTTATCAGAGGAGTTCATTAACTTGACACCAAGAAAGTCCAAGTAAATTTGGCGCATGTAAGGGTCCAATCTCCTAGAGAAGAAGATAGAAGATTTATCAAAGTTTATGCTTTGTCCAGACCATTTCTCATAGATTTTGAGGATATATTTAATCTGGATAAAGTTACTAATGGAGCAGTAGCCAAAAGGGAGGAGGTCATCAACAAAAGACAGGTGTGAATATTTCTCAGAGTTTGGAGTGGTCTGGATACTGTCATATAACAGATTCCTCTCCATAATGAGGATGAGTTTAGATAGAACTTCTTCGCACATAATGAATATATAAGGTGATAAGGGACACCCTTGTCGAATGCCCCTGCTAGACCAGAATGTTGAGGAGGGAGATCCATTGACTAAAATAGCAAATGAAGCTATAGAGATGCATTGCATAATGAGATCATGGGAGTATCCTCGGATACCAAAAGCATTAAGTACTTGGCTAATAATTTTCCAACTGAGTCTATCATAAGCCTTTGCCATATCAATTTTTAGAGCAAAACCACTCTTGGAAGGAGAGAGTTTGGCAAGAGAATGAATAATTTCTTGGGCCATAATAATGTTATCACCAATATATCGACCGGGTATGAATGCATTTTGAAATGGACTATAAGTTTGCCAAGGAAAGGACGAATTCTGTTAGCTAGAATTTTGGTAATTGTTTTGTAGACAACATTGCATAAGGATATTGGACGAAAATGAGTGGGGGAGCTCGAATTTGGGATTTTTGGTATTAATGCAATGAAGGTGTGATTGATAGATGCAGGCATCATTCTAGATTTGAAAAAATCTTGAATTAGAGTGGTTACCTGATGGCCAACAGTATCCTAACAGGTTTGATAGAAGATAGCGGAAAATCCATCTGGACCTGGTGATTTGTAAGGTTGCATGTTCTTCATAGTTAATCAAATTTCTTCTTCTGTAGGGATGCAATAAATGAGCTCATTCTCATCTGGATCAATATGACTGTATTCTGCAAGTATGTGTGCAGGCACAGGGGTGGTATCAGTAGCGTGAAACAAGGATTGGAAATGTGATACCAGTGTGTTGGAGATCTCCTCTTGAGTAAATACTTGGTCACCATTCTCCTTATAGATACAAGAGAGTTTTTCTGCTTTCTATTCACTGCCATCATATGGAAGAACTTAGTGTTTTTATTCCCTTCTTTAAGCCAAGATATACATGATCTTTGTTTCCAATATAGTTCCTGTTGAAGTAGCAGTTTGTTTAATGAAATTTGTACTGTCTTTTCTATGCGGAGCAAATCATTAGTCATTGGACTTTTTTGAATCTGAAGAAAAGTGTTTTCTTGAGACTTATATCATCTATGATATTGCATAATCTCCGTTTGCCCCAACCACATAATTTCTGCAAAAGTTGTCAGAGTTTTGAGGGAAGAGTTGCTGATTTTCTGCAAGATAGCCAAGTATTAGAAACTTGTTTCTTAAAATTAGGATCATGGATCCAGGCGGCTTCAAATCTATGAGGATAAGATACTTTCTTCTTGATCATATTAAGAGACAATAAGATATGATTATGGTCACTATTGAGACATAGTAGGTGAAGAACTCCAGCTTTTGGATAAAGACTGTGCCAAGATATATCAACCATAGCTCTATCCAATCTCTCTGCTATATTAAAGTCAACATCTCTTCTATTAGTCCAAGTGAAAGCAGGACCACTATATCCCATATCCATAGTTGCAGATCTATTGAACCATTTGATGAAATGTTTGTGATGTTGGAAGTTAAACTTGTTGCCACCACGCTTCTCCTTATCGTTGAGTATGGAATTGCAGTCGCCAATACAGACCCAGGGTTCCACTAATGTTGTTATTTCATATTCCATATTTGCCCAAAAAAATTGTCTGTCAGAGATATTTGGAGGACCATACAGACAGTACAAATGTCATGTCGGTGATGTGATAGTTGGTAATAGGCGGTGATGTGATAGTTGGTAATAGGCGAAGATGGATACAGTTGGTTGAGACTGAAATAACATTCAGTTCTGTAATGTCATTCCACATGACTAGGAGACCTCCCGCTCTACCACAAGAAGGGGCAACAATACACTTATCAAAATTGAACATAGGAGCAAGTGACATAGCAGTAGCTGACGAGCATCTAGTTTCAGATAGGAAAACAATAGCAGGTCTAGTTGCCGAGAAATGAATGCATAGTTCGAATTGTCGGGTCATTTCTTAAACCCCGACAATTCCAAGAGAAGATCATAATGCCCGCAGTTGTTGAAGGCCAACCGCTGCCTTTTCTTCATCAGAAATTTTAGTATTTGTTTGAAGGGATATGCATTTCCTCGTGAGAAGTTTCCTCAGTGAGAAGGATAGTTGATCGCTTGAGAGAGTTGCTAGGAATAAGTGGAGGATGGGGAGACAACGTAGGTTCCCTGACTACTCTTTTCCAGGATTTGGTAGTGATATGCTTGGAGGAGGACGAGTCTTGACGCACTGTCTTCTGTGTAATGGATTGAATAAGAGAGGTGAAAGATTCAGGTATGGATAAACCATGGGAAATAAAACCAACTGGTTTTAATGGTGGAAGATGGGTTGGCGTTAGTAACAAGTTAGTAATGGTAGGAGTATCAAATGGAGTCTGATTTGAAGAGCAGGTGGAGGAGGATGAATGCAGAGGAACAATGATATGATATTATGGCTCTGAGACAGATCAGTGGAAGTAGTCAGTATGGAAGATGGTGTTGTAAAGTTTCGGACGATGTCCGTGGGGGTTAGGTTAGGTAAAGGTGTAGGAACAAGAGTGGTTTTTGAAGTAATGTTGGTGTATGTTGGGTTAATGGGCCCTGGAGTCAGAATCTGCATAGGGGCAGTTGTTTGATTAGGTAGAGGAAAATTAGGTACAAGTGTAGGTGTTGTGGTGTTGGTAGTTGGGGTAGCAGTAACTGTCTCCTTGTGAAGATCATCGGTAACTGACGCCGGAGGGATGGCCGGATCACTGTGGTGGTTATCAGGGATTGCAATCAAGTCACCATGGCTATTCTGAATTGACATTGGATTGTTATCAAGCACCATATCATTGCAGGTTGTAGCAGAGGTAGTAGGATTGGGGGGGTGAAGGAGATAGAATTGAGCGTTCACGAACATCACCACTAGCACTTTTCTTTGAGAGTTTTCTGAATCTATCTGCATGATTGACACAAATAGAGAGATCCAACCTCTTATTCAATCGATTTGTGATGTGAGATCTTTGTTCTATAGGCCAATCATCACTAATCAGAGACTCCAAATATTTGTGAGTTTTGCATTTGGATACCCCATGGCCTAGACAGCCACAAAACTGGCAAAACTTTGTTAGTCTTTCATATTTGAGATCAACAATGCAGGAGGTGTTATTGCCCATAGGAATTTCCAATTTCCTGCAAAGTGGGATAGAAAGGTCAATCGAAAGTCTTACTCGTGCAAAGAGACTCCAATTCATAGCTTCTTCCTGAGTAGGAGTTCGGATCGTTCCCAATCTAGCCGCAATGGAGGAGACAAAATCAATAGTGAGAAGATTGATAGGTAAGTCATAGAATTGTATCCAGAAATCGGCTTTTGAAAAGGAATAGTCCTTAGAGAGTTTGTTGGGTAGACATCTCTCCAAAAGCTGCAGATGTTTATTAAGCTTCCACGGTCCATTCGCCATGACTAAATCCAAATCATCAGTATTCTCAAAGCGAGCCGAGAATGAGCCTTCAAAATATTCAGCAATTTTGACAGAGCCTTTCACTTTCCACATTTTTAATAGGGTGTTCGAGATAATATGTGAAGGATATGGTTTGTGGCTCAGTAGTTTGAAGAACAAAATGTTTCTCCATTCGGCTTGAGGATTAGGTGAGGGAGAAATGGAACGAGCATTGGTATCAGAGGGTGTTAACGATAGTGAAGAGGCAAGTTTCTCTAGCACTTCTTCATAAGAACAAAACTTTGAAGACATGATGCAAGAAGGAAGGGAAGGAAATGTTAGAAGTTGGTTGCAGGAAGAGGAAGGAGAAGGAGAGGGAACAAGAGAAGAGGATGGGATGATGAGGAGAAGGAAAACTAGGTGGTGAGAGGGAGATACAGAGGAAGGCCTCTGCAGGGTGGAGAAATCGCCATGGAAGGATAGCGAGGCTGATGCAGTTAGGATTTATATTTCTGTTTTGTGTTCTTCCTCCTCTCTCCATTATATCCAGTCTTCTGCGGTATTTGATTGACTTTCATGTAGGAGAATTCTAGTGTTCCCCCTCGTGCGCAATTTGGGCCAAAACCTACTCTTCACCAGGGTAGCCTCACATCAGAAGTCGAGCAACAGTACACAAATGTTTGTTAACTCAAAAAAACAAAAGATTGACTTGAAATTTTAGAATAAATGAAACAGTTGCTATAACAAAGTAATTGAGTAACTCCAAAGATAAACGATGAAGAAACATCAACCTAAGTTATAGCCCCTCAGGCCATGCTTTTGGTCTGTATCTGAGTAGAGGAATATGACCTCTGATATGCGAGAAGTTTCTGATATTTCTTCTAGGAATAGAAACTGTCTCCGTTATTTGTTGCTGCTGTGTTGGAAAGGACCAGGAATAATGGTTGAGGCATCAAACAGTCAACCTGACAGTTTGTATATCAGCAGTAAAGCCTCAATACAAATCTACCAAAAATCAACTAAAGAGTAAAGACATGTTTCTTAACATTATGTGCATCGCTAGATATATCTACCACCTCTACTTCCTTGGCCTCCCCTTGAATCACAACCTCCACCGGCCATCACCAAGGTCTTGACCATGCCGTCCACTGACAAGACTGCTAGTTAGAAGTTTCGACTCTTGAATGGTCCTTAGAAAGGCGAATCCAACAGGGGACACTAGAAAACACAGTGAAGTAAATCTGAACCACAACCACCCAGTATAGTTGACTAAGTGACTTTTTTACTGGAAGAGAGATTTAAGAAACCTGGCAACGTGCATCTCTGTGGTTTCATAACATTGGCTTTCTAGTGTGGTCAATACAAATCAAGTTCTTGGTTGAGAAAAGTATAAGAGGCATGCATTAAAATTGTCTTAACCATAAGTGGAGCTGGCAAATTAAATTAAAACTGGAGATTCTTTCTGTAATCATAACTATAACTTGTAAGTTGTAAGTGAAACTGTTGTTATGTCCATATTTCATACAATGTGTGTTCATAAACTAGACCAGTGACGTTGTGGTGCAAATATGATTAAAAATGTCTCTAGTGGAGGCAGGAGAGAAGAATGTTCCTAACTACAATGAAAACAAGTTTAATCCTCTAGATTATTGGCCAAGGCTGTATATAGGCCGGGCAGGGATTGGAAGGTATACATAGGCTAAGCTCTGTAGTTGCCTATCCCACAACCACACCAACACCAACATGATTGGCTGACTTGCCTTTGGAAATGTGGAATTAATAAATTAATTTGGCGAATCTAACATCTTCACTCATGTCAAGTTGGCTGTCTCACATGAAGAACGACAGAATAAACAGTAGTAATATAAATTATCTTTTTACCAAAGGTTTGAATCAATAAACTCCTGAAAAATACTCCACACTTTCCATGTTTCCTGCTATTCCCCTAAGTGTTTGCTGCCTCGCACGTGGAGCTTCAAAAGAAATGGAACTAACTTATCATACATATATAGGCCTTTCTGTTGTCACAAACATTATTCTTTTGTCCGTGTAAAATATGTTATGTGAGTGCAGGATATAGAGAAGATGTGTAATACTGGAGTACCATTTAGTACACGGATAAACATTAAGAGGAAGCATGTTTTAGGTTTTTCTTTCATGAGAGGCTCTTATGGGTATCCTCTAGCATATAAAAGGTGAAATTAATAGGAAACATGGAGAAAGAATATATGAAAAAAGAAATTATCCAATTTTGAGGGTAAACTTTCCAAGTAGAGTTATAAGGAACATTCTTGGACTGAGGAGAACGAATGGTGAAAGCATAATTGATAGTAGTTTTAGCAAGATGAAGGCTTGAGAATTCTGTGATATAGAAATACCCTTATCAAGTGTTTGCAAGTAAGAGTTTCAAGGAAACATCTGTTGGAATGGGAGAAGGAATGGAGAGAGCATAATTGATATAGGAAAGTTGAAGGCTTGGGAATTCTGTGAACATTTTAAGTGATTGCATATGTTTACTTTTAAGTATTATTTATAGTAAGACTGGAAGGGTTAATTTCAACTTGTTCTAAATTTGATGCATGGTGTGGTGACTTTAGAATTCTGTGTTACCAAGTAGTAGATTTGAGTTTAAGCTATGATTTTGTGGACAAAAGATGTGCTTTATTTAAACTAAGGAGTCCAAAGAAGCCTCTGAAACTGAATATCAAAACATTGGATGATTATATCATCAGCAATAGTAGCATCCAAGCCTTCTTCCATCAGAATGTGGTTGGCTATGGAGGATAAGAAAGCTCCATACAAGATTTGACAAAGTTTTATGACTAGTTGTCGACATGACGTCAACTCTTTATGTTGGTGCCAAATCCAAGGTAGTTATAAGCATGCCATGCCATAAAACCTATGTGGCTAGTTGGCTGGTAGCTAGACATGCAATTTGGATTGCAGTTTAAGCTCATGCAACCAAAAACTACAAAATAGAATATACTTGAGTTTTTTTAGATGAAATTCTTGAGTGAGTTGTCAGACATTGGATGAAAAAGTTTTTATTTTATTTTATTAAACATCTAAAGCTTGGATGGGATTGAGATATATTTAGTTTTGGAATTGCACTTTTCTTTTTAGAAGCACCTGTTTCTCCGTCGTTTCACAATGTGGGGATGCTAATTAGTATTTTACTTGACTGGGGACATTTTTCTCGGAATGTTGGTTGCTAAAAGTTTTGTAATGTGCGGGTGGGTGAGAACTTCAAATATTTTTAACTTTTTATGTATAGGAGCTCTTGATGGGTTTTGATGGGCAATGTTTTGTTGCTGTCCCTTTTTGGTTTTACATAGTTTTTATGATTGTAAAATATGTGCAAGAATGTGGATGACTTGGGAAATGTATGATATGGTTTATCGGGAGAAATTACCTAGTACTTGTTACTTAAGGTTTGCCCTAACGTCGCCCGTATTTTTAAAGACCACTTGGCTAGTAATTTTATTCATTTCCCGAGAAGATATAGAAAATTTTCCTAGCATGATACATCAAAGGACTTAAGTTTTAGGGTCAAGGCAATTGGGTTTTGGCGAATATAACAACCTTAGTAATTATGCAAAAAGTCTTGATGGTACGTAGCATGGACACTGCAAAATGATTGCCGTGTCCATATCATATCTGTGTCAGGCACATAGTGGACATAATACGGATATTCTAAAATACTAGGACATGCCAAAATAAATGCCGTCATTGCTGTGTCCCTATTATTCTGTATCTGTATGCTTGACAATGACTTGGGCCCCTCTTTGTCAGGATCTCAAGGTTAGATGTTTCTTTTCCAGCATGGCTGACAAACTCTTTGCCATAGTCTTTGTTAGGGACCCAAGGGCCAGAAGTTTGTCAACCATGATGCATGTTCAGACCCAAGGGCCAGAAGTTTGTTAGGGACCCAAGGTTACATGTTCAGGCCCATTTCACCTACGCAGATGTTTCCCCGGCCAACAATGAATGTGGATCAACAGACAAGTTTATGAAAAGTTAAAAAAAAAAAAAAACTAAAACCATTTAGAAAGGGAGAAAGACATGGAAGCCATTATAAGTAAATTTCGACATATGCTGACACAAACCTAAAGAATTTTTACCAGAATCCATCAACTCCCCATTGATATACTTCCTCACTTTATGCATACAAAATCAAGAAGCGATATGTGGACTTCCCTAATTTCTCATAATAAACCTAAATGTGATATACTTCCAATTTCCTCTCCATAGAGTTAGTTACTTTTTAAACGTTACAAAATTCTGTGTCAGTTCTTCAAAGTGGGCTACTCCAGTTGGGCTAGACTATAGCTTGTCCCCCATATAAATGGGTCCTGAAGCTCACATAAAACCAACATCTGTGTCTCTGATTTCCCCTTTTCTGGGTAGACTTTGGATTCAAAGATCTCGGAGAGGGATACATTAGGTTTCAAGAGGTGCTTGGTTCAAGGTTTGAACCTTCTTGCGAGTAAACTTAAATTGCTCATTTTTTGATCTCTTCACTCACCTTCAGATGCATTTGAGGGATGTTAAATTCGGTAGATCTGCATAGTTGAAACACAACATAACAACGTAAACTTTTGGATCGAAATGGTTATCTGACCAATAAGGTCTCTGAAGATAACTCTAGTAATTTGCTAGTGATTTCCAAGTTGTTTTGCTGGATGTTACGCCTGGGAAAATTTTGTGCTAACAATAATCACATTTAGGATTATGTGGGCAGACAATTCCTGTCTTCTCTTCAGCGATGGGAATAAATTCAGTATGTCCGGATTCAGTGATTTGACATGGTGAAATTATGAGAAAGGCTTGTTGTTACTTCGTCAAGTTGGCCCAGCGCGTGCAGAGCCTGTTGAACCATTTCATAGAGTCAGTGAAGAGAAGTTCTCTCTTCAATGACATCGTATTGGTGCCAGAAGTTGCATAAATTCTCTTCATGAGCATTGAAAATGCGTGCTAGTAATATATTGTACACTTGATGCAAGACTCGTTCCGTGATACTATGCTTTTAAAACCTAGATATTATGCTTTATTTCCGTAATGTCATTTTGGACAGTCCTGTTAAATTGATGTACTCCAGTATGAACTAGTATTCTTGTTTGATTATCGATTTGAAAAATCATGCCCTATCGGAAAAAAAAGAAAAATTTAACTTGAAACTTTCATTTCCTGTGCAGGATTTGCTGCCCACCTGCATCGGCTCCTATGAAACACGTATCAGGAGAAGCGTCGATGACTTGTGGCAGCAAACATAGAGAACACAGAGACCCCCATTGCACAAACCGTGCCATAATCTATAAACTAAAATTGTTCTAAAACCGGTTCCGAAGAACCCCAACACCCCGTCTTTGTTTTTATTCAGTTCTATTAATTTGGAGTGATTTCCTCTCATTTTATGAATTACGACGCCAATGTGTTGCTCTTTCATCAGTACTGTTCCGGTGAACCTCCTTGATTCCTGTAGTAAGTGTGTGAAAATACAGCGCAAAACTTTCAAATAAGCTATAATTATCACTCTTGATGCATGAAGGACATATTTTTCTTCTTTTTTTCTCCTTGCTTCCTAATGGCTTTTTTTAGCTGCCATTATGATGTTCAAACAATTTGGTTGATATGTTTATGATAGGTATGGAGGAATGGTCAAAGTTCAAATGTAGGAGAGGTATAAATGATCGTTTAATGGCGGCATGTCCTTGTACATGTTGGGTGGTTCTGAGCGGATGAATCCTTTCATCAACTTCATGCTGTGGTCTTTAATATGTCTTTAACTTCATGCTGTGGTCTCTATTAATATGTCTATGATGAAGGTTGACACAGTACTTCACACAGCGTGATAGCGGAATGGACTTACCTTCGTGCTTGACAATGACCAAATCGATCGGTGATGACGATAATTGGACCATCGTTGCTTGGTGAGAGCGAGGCGGTGCCGCAAAAACTGCGACGAATGGCTTTATGAGGGGTCCTCAAGCGAGGGGCTTTGAATCCACGGAATAGTCGAATCCACGACCAAAAAAATGAGGGAACAAATCTCAAAACTTAAAGAAGAATTTTATTGATTAAAAGTTATTTCTCAATTGCATACAAGATGTGCCTATTTATAGGACTTTTATGACAACCTAGTCCTAATCAAATAAAGACAAAAGTTATCCTAATAAAAGATATAGTCAAAATAAAAGTACTAGAATAAATAGAATTCTTAACAACTATATAAAAATAAAGCTAGAAGCAGGGAGAAAAAAAATATATATATATCCTAGAAGGATTCGGAATTGGAATTCACACTACATCAGTAATCAGTACTCGTTGGTTGAAACTATATGCTTGCATAATGTGACACTTCTTGCTAGCTTGTGTTGGGACCTGAGGATTTATTTGATGGTAATTGTCATTCTTGACCGTGGATAATTAAGACAAAAGTTAAGGGCGCTACAAAAATGACTAGGGACAACACACCTTTGACAGTACTGTGCATATCCAGACTGTCTTTTTTTTTTTTTTTTTTTTTTTTTTTTTGTAGTCCTTATTATTTTAGAGCTGTCCTTTTATATGCACAGGATTGTTAAAAGAATGTGTTGTTTTCTAGTAGTTCTTTTTAGTGACCTTAATATTTGCCATAATTAAAGGGAGAGAGATTCGTGATCATGACAACCAAGATTGAGTGCATACCGAAATTCTGTAGCCAGTCAGTTTGGTTCCTTTTCCTTGTACAGATGTTTGGGGGTGTGGGTCTGGTGCAACAGTAAAATGGTCAGAGTACATGTGCACCTGTTGTTATAGCTTACCATTTCCTTTGACTTCCACTCCACAGCAATAATGTCATTTAACTCACTATCCTTTTAACAAGGGCATATTGCTTCAGACGTGGCAGATGGTTTTGTGAGTACTTTGTAGTTTTAGGGAGGAGTTATTATTTAGACCATCTCCAACTCTAGTCCTCAAATCTCAAATTGAGTAAAAAAAAATTCAAAATTCACATCTCCAACTAAGTCTCAAATTAAGAGAATATATATCCTCAAATTTTTTTGAGAGAGAAAATTCTCAAATTTGATGACCCACTATTTTGTCTTCCAAGTTGTAGCTAAATACTAATATATTCTACATATGTTAAATACTAAACTTAATTAACTTACATATTTTTTAATTTATAATTATAAATAATATAATACTTATACTATTAAAATATTTTGTTGAGATCTTCTAATAGAATCTAATATCGAATATATTTGGTATTAGTATTTTTTATTAGATTCATTTGATTAATAAAATAGTATTTAAATAATTTGATAGAAATTAATAGAATAACATCAAACTTTTTAAAATTAAAATACAAACAAAAACAAGTACATCGAAATTTAAAATAACTCATCAAATAACAACGTTGAAATTAAAAAGTTTAAACGTTACAATGTTAAAAGTTAAAAATGCTTAAAGCAATACAACAATATTCAAATTAAAACAGTATAAGACACTTGGAATGCTCGTTGGACTAGTGTGCCGAAAACGTTCAAACGTCTAGTTCGAATGCGAAGTCATCTGCCCGTTCTATTACTGCGCAATGAAACAACCAAGTTGGTTTACATTTGTAACTTATTATCAATACCTATGTAGCTTGTTTATAATAACACGCGTTGGGGTGGTGGCGCAGTTGGCTAGCGCGTAGGTCTCATAGCTAAGCGAGTGATCCTGAGGTCGAGAGTTCGAGCCTCTCTCACCCCAATATTTTTTTTTCCCCGAAAATCAATTTTCTCTCTCTTCTTTAGAAGTGACTGAACAGAAAAACAAAATAAAGAAAATAATATGGATAGTTTTGTACAGAGTTTTTAGATTAGTTGGCCAAAACTAAATCCCAAATACATGACTTTAAGGGAGTTCCAAATGGGACATAAGGTATCATTTAATATTAAAATAATGTTAAATTTACTATCAATTATTTTTAATTTTCTTACAACCTACTCTACCTCCTACTGCATGCAGGGCGGCCCTGGTAGGGGTGCAACTCGGGCGGGTTGGGTCGGGCTTGACCTCAACCCGAGCCCAACCCGATGAATCATAAGTCTAGTCCGAGCCCGAGCCCGGCCCGACCTCGGGTTCCACATATGAAGCCCAAGACCGAGTCCGGAGGATCGGGTTGAACTCGGATTGGGTCGGATACATCGGGTTTATCGGGTTCTAATATAATATTTGAAATAATTTTAAACAAAATAATATTAGACACATAATCAAATAACAATCAAGTCTTGATCATTACAAAATACAAACTGAAATAAGATTTATGATAAGGAGTTGAAGAGTTTGAGTGAAGAAATTTAGGATTTAAACTTTTTATTTAAAAAGTTTATATATATATATATATATATATATATATATATATATATATATATATATATATATAAGTCGGGTTTCGGGTTCTTCGGGTAACCCGACACATGAACCCGAGCCCAACCGGATTTTTGATCGGGTTCAAATATTTTAACTCAAATCCGAGCCCGAACCCGAGTATCTTCAACCCTAACCCAACCCATTAACGGGTTTACCCAATCGAGCTCGGGTTTGGCCCGCCCGAGTTGCACCCCTAGGCCCTGGCCTGGAACGGCCACGGCGACCACCTAGGACCTATGGATCATGAAGGGCTCAAAATTTTTTTTTTAATAAATATGTTAATAATTTTTTATCTCAAAATAGAACTAGTATATAATATGGACCTTTTTAGACATAAAGTTATTTTTGTTTAGTGGTTAGTACTTTGGATTTTTATACTAAAAGTCCTAAGTTAAATCCCTTGTTGTAGCTATTTATTTAAGTTTTTTTAATATATTTTTACATTATGTATGTGGATCTTATTTTAAAAATTCGTCCTGGGCCCCCATGAGCATAGGGCCGACCCTGACATGCCCACCCCGACCCTACCTCTTTCCTCCAATGGAGGCCGGCCACGTGACAAGTTATAAAAGGATTTTAATCTCCTAATTGTAGTCATATATTACTCTTAAGATGATTGTTGTTTAAAAAAAACAATGACAACAATTT
The DNA here is from genome assembly GCA_029216955.1 of Iris pallida. Lineage (NCBI taxonomy): Eukaryota > Viridiplantae > Streptophyta > Magnoliopsida > Asparagales > Iridaceae > Iris > Iris pallida. Next base: position 632,470 of record JANAVB010033419.1, read on the forward strand.
TTGAAATTGGCTTCAATTTATTCTTAAAGTTATAGTAAAAAATGAACTAGATTTTTTTTTTTTTTTTTAATTAGTTTTGTTTGTGTGTTAGCACAGACACTCAAACAAGAACTCAAATAACAACTTAAAATACGGTCACGACATGTAGTATTATTTTTGTATTTAAGTTATTGACTTTTTTTTGCTTAGGAACTCGTGAGTCTCTAATTTTAAAGATTCAATCAGTAATAGCCATAGGATTACATGCATTTAATCACTTAGCTTTTTTTAAAAAAAATCTAAACAGAAAATACCAATTATCTAAATATAAAAATAATATCACATGTCGTAACTATATTGTAAGTTGCTATTTGAGTAATTGTTTGAGTTTATTTAGACGGATTGTCAGTTTATTATGTAAAGAACGAGTACTCATTACTTGACCATTGTACATATTGGCTAAAGTGACCAAATATATTAACGCGTTAATTATTTAAGTTGTGTAACGTTGACTATGGACACGATCACGAATATTGTAAAAGGAAAATGAGAGTTATGATTAGCCAAAACACAAAGTAAGCACCACTAATACAAACTTAGCACCATCAACAAAAACTTGAAAGAGTTCTGTTATAGTCAGACTGTACTTTAACAGTTGTATACACGTTATCATGACAAGTTAAAATATTGATGTTATTGCTGATTTTAAGCAGAGGTCCTCCAATTACCTAATTTTAAAATTGGGTCATGAAGAGCTTTTGTATTACATGCATCTTATTTTTTAATTTTTTTAAGGACTAAAATAAAAAATAAATACATTTTCAATGTTCATAAAATAAATACACTTTCAATGTTAATAAAATTTACATGTCACATATCAATATTGTAAGTTCTTATTTTGAGTTATTATTTGTGTTCATGAAGTCGAACTAATATGGGTGAGCATTTTTCAATTTTTGACCAAAAATTGAATCGAACTTAATCGAATAAGAAATGTGGTTCGGTTTGAAAAAAATTCGATTCAATTTTGGTTTTAAAAATACAAAAATAATTTATTCGGTCCAAAATCAAAAACCAAATAACACTTTTAAAATTACGTAAATACCCTCTATTCTATACATATTTTGTGATTAAAAATATGTATACTTTGAAAACACAAATTTTATATGTGTGTTTTGAAGTCCAACTTTGATAATTTAACAACTAGTCCAATTTTGAACTCAATTTAAAACACAACAAATTTGTTTATCAAGATTACAATTTTTAGTATAATTTAATTATGATTCTAACTTTGAAGAACAATAATGCTAAGTCTACTACCAAATTCTTACAACTCACTTACAACCACTCACCCATTTGCTGACATGTAGACCATGGCCCACATGTCAGCAATGGATGAAGGTTGTAAGTGGGTTGTAAGCATTTGGTCGTAACTGTAGCCTAATCGAATATACCGAATTAAGTTAAATATTTATTCGGTTCGGTCTGATTTCGATTTGACTAATTTTGGTTCAAATTTGACTTTGAATATTTAGAACTTGATTTATTCAATTTTGACTCGTGCGAGACTACTCACCCGTAACTCGTTACCAATAATAGTCGCTCTCTTTCTGTCATTAAGTTCTCAATTTGCACTAATAATAAATCGAAAAAATTGATCTCTAAAAACTCGTGACATTTCTAAAGCATCTACAAGTACCGGTCCCTTCCCACTCCCACATCCCACCTCCTCCTCGAGTCTTTCCCATCTCATCCAACCGCCAGTGATTGTCCAGTACAGCCATCGACGGCCCATATTCGTTTCGGGTGGCGGAAAACCGTGGTGGGAAAGTCTCGCACAGATTATTTTATTTGTGGATTTGGTGGAAAAAAATAAAAAAAGAGAAATTTTATTCAGATTGTGATTTTCTTTTTGTCGGATAAGACCGTGACGTATGGGATGGAAAATGCCAAAATTGGTGGGTCCCATTTCTCTTCCCCTCTCTCCGTTATGTTTCTTGTTTACTACTTTCTCTATATTGCCCATTTATGAAAATTGCCAAAAAAAATTTTAAATTGAAAAAGATGGGTATGGCCTTACCAACTCTGTTCTTTGTTAACAAAAGAACATCAAAAACTACAAACATAAAGATTCCATGATGTAATCTACTAACAATTTGGTACATAGCCATAAACTTTACTAATATTAGTAGAAAAAAAATGTCAATACTGTTGAAAAAGCGGTATAATCTGAACCAAAGTAATGGTAAAAGTTGTCCGATACAAATAGATCAAATATATATATTTTTATAATTTGAAAGTTGACAGATAGTCTTTGAATATTTTTTTTTGCAGTTTTTTTAAAAATGTTCAACAAGCTTTTTCACTAGTAAATAAGGGAATTGCTACTCTAACAATTATTATTTTTTAATTAATCACAATTGCTTATTTATCCACCTACAAAAAAAAAAAAATCAATAATAAGTGCAACTTCCATATTTAATAACAAAAAAAAGAGTGAATCTCTTGTACTTTTCTATGCATAATTCTCAATTTCTATTCTCAGACCCTCTCGACTCTACACTATTTATGCACTTTTTGTTCTTCTTTTATTCTCTCTGGCAAGTCAAAAAGATGACTAGAAAAGGACTGGTCCATCACGAGAAATATTTAATAGGCAAAAAAAAAAAAAAAATCTTAACGCAGGAAAAATACTTTACTTTTCTTACGTGGACCCCACACAACAATCTACAACAAATTATGAGATTTTGTTAACATTAATATTTGTTTTTTTTTTTTAAATGTTATGGAGAACCCAAATATTTGATACTTTGTCAAGGTCCCTATGAGTTTTCAACTACGATAAAAGTTTATATATATATATATATATATATATATATATATATATATATATTTTTTGAAGTGTCCTTTTTTTTCGACTTAGCAAATTGTTGAAGGAGGATTCGAATCTACACCTTTTGTGCCGAAATTTCGTTGCTATCACTAAGTCATAACCTACGGACTTTAGATACTCATGTACTTTGTTTAGTAATGTTTGATTGAAAGTAAATACAACTACCATAATATGTGTCGTAGATTTTATATTATTTTATTTGTTTATTATTGTAAATGAAATTATTATTACAATCAAAATTGTAAATACATACATTAATTATTGCAATATCTCTATTATTATTTTTATAATTATTATGTGTTGTCCACTACCTCTTGACCTATACAATTGGGAAAATCCATGGTAACCAACAGAGTAACTTTATCGGATTATAAACTAAAGTTTCAATTCAAATATAAAAATTAAAATCAAGGTACCAAGTTTTTGATATAATTAGATTTTGGGTACTGGGTTTGTCCGTTTTAGACTTTGGGTACTGTAACTTTTTAGTGACACATTTTAGTGACTAACATTCGTCGTAAAAAGTCTTATTTCGTCACCGAGAGTTCACTTTTGTCACTAAAATGTGTCACTAAAAAAATTCGGGTACCCAAACTCTAAAACGGACAAATTCAGTACCCAAAGTCTAATTATATCAAAAACTTGGTACCCTTATACAAAATAACCCTAAAATCAATGTATTGTGGATCATATTGGGATGAATTTTGATCAAATATGATTTTTTTTCCCCCTCATGTATAACCCACTAGACCGCCTAGATTTTATTGGGTTTAGATATGAAAAATAAAATTTGGATGAATTTATATTTAACATCGAGTCAATTGGACCAAGACATTAACAATTTTAAGTCAATTTCGGGACTGGACCTAACCCATCTAGAAATTTATCGAAGATAACATAAAAGGTTACAGATACCTACAACAATTTTATAAAATTAGAAATTTTTTACAAAATAAGCACTTGTCATATATATATATATATATATATATATATATATATATATATATATATATATATATATATATATGGTCGTTCTACAATACATCCGCTGGAAATGGATATATCGATACATCCGAAATTTGGACCGTTGGATGTTGATCCAATGGTTCGGATTGAATAATAGTGTAGAAACATCATTTAATGCTGATTTAGACTTTTGACCTGTTGGTAACTTGCTTTAGCAGGTCATTCTTCACTTTAATTTTTTCAATGAACACCCTAAATTAACTCATATTTACTCTCTCTTTCGTCCATCCAATTTAATATTTCGTAATTTTTTTTTTTTTGGTTACAGGCCGTCGTGGTGGTGGTGTTGGTGGTTGTGGTGGAAAGAGAAACGGAGATGAAGAAGGAAATAAGAATCGGTCCGGATCGCGTCGAACGTCGTCGAGCCCTCCTAGAACAACGAGGAGTACCAGCTGCGCCGAGAAGAATCGGTCCGGTTCGCGTCGGACGTCGTCGAAACCTCCTCGAACAAGAAGAAGTACCAGCGGCGCTGCTCTAATTTTACTGTCCATGCCATTGTCAAAAATCTTATTTTTTATCTAATAATTTAATATTTTGTTAATAAAGCTACATGTCATGGTGGTGGTGGTGAACTGAGAAAACCTGCTTCTGAGGTCGGGCGGATCATCTGCTCACATATTTAAAAAAAAAATCTGTATTGATCGGACGAAATATTTTTTACTTTTCTAATGATAATATTTTCGAAGAGAATATTTTTTTTGGACGGTGAATGGCCATTCTCTTTGCTTTTAACACGGAGAATGGCCATTCTCTTTGCATTTAACACGGCGAATGGACGGAGAATGGCCATTCTCTTTGCTTTTAACACGGCAAATGGACGGAGAATGGCCGTTCTCTTTGCTTTTAACACGGAGAATGGTCCTTCTCTTTGCTTTTAACACGGCGAATGGACGGAGAATGGTCATTCTCTTTGCTTTTAACACGGCAAATGGACGGAGAATGACCGTTCTCTTTGCTTTTAACACGGAGAATGACCATTCTCAAGGAGAATGGCCATTCTCCGTTCCTTTAACATGGAGAATGGCCATTCTCCGTTCTTTGAAAACGGAAAATGGACACTCTCTGTGCTTTTAACAAAGTATGGTACATTTAGGACTGGAAATGTTCAAGTATCTCATATTTTTTCACCAAATATTTACAGTATTTTTAATATCATTTACCATAGTACATTCATTTAATATTAAATCATTTTCAAGAAAATTCGAATATCATTTTATCAGGCTCCCACTGTATGGCTGCACAAAATTTCTTGCGAGTGTTTGAATATAATTAACCTACTATCAAAGAGAATTTTTCTTACATTATATTATACATTACACTGGCATCGACTTCATACTGATGGCATCGATGTACTGATGGCAATAACAAAGGATGAACAGGCAGGATTACAATTATGCTTCAGCAATAACAAGGGATGAACAGGCAGGATTACAATTTTGCTTCAGCAATAACTGTAGTGCCCCGTCCCTACATCGTGCCCCGTTGTTCGTCCACGGGGTGCGCGAGAAAGGAACACTGTCGCTATCGACTCGGTCGGGACCGATAGGTCGGGATCGATCGAATCGATCGAACGGGAACGATTGAATTAAGATCCATTCCCCGTTATGGAATGGCTTCTTCGGAACCAAGTCCCATATTCAGCGGGCTGCGCCTCAAGGATTGACTCTACGGTTGAGTCGGGAGAGACCTCCCGTTGCTCTGCTTTTCACGCCGCTTGCGTTGATTTTGGCTTTGTTTTCTGAATGCGTTTTCGTGAATGTTTTCGATGGTTTTCATGGCTTACGTTTCGAACTTCGCATTCATATCGAATTTCCTTGAATAACACAGTATTCTAATCGGTTGCTTGTGCGATTCCAGGTGATCGCGTAGGCAACGTCTAGCGCGGCCAACCAGTTTCTCGCCTCAAGTAAATACTAAGGTGAGTGGCTGACCTCCTTCGTCTCGACCCTCTATTTCAAAATGAGAACTCGGGTAATGATATTAAAATTGAATGATTCGCTTGCAGAATACAAGTCCTGTATGTTAGAAGTGAAAAAGAAATGAGATGTGTTGAAAAGAGATAGAATTATTTTAGGCCTGCAAAACGACCAAGTAAATAAATTGATTACATAACAAGCCCCAACGATATCCTAAAATACACCATGTTAACCTATCATGGTCATGGACAACTTGTCGACAAGGACGATGGTTTCTTCGAGCGGCAACCCGGGGCCACGGGACCGACTCGGCCTAGGAAGAAACAGGTTATAGCCGAGCTGGGTAATAGGCAATCGGTAAGACGGGGACTTGCATCGGAGCTCGCTACTTGCGTTGCAAGGGTCCCGTATTACCAGGCTATGTCCAAGATGGCTAGTTAATGCCAGTGACCTCCATATCAAACACTTGATATAAATTGTTATCAACTAACAGGGAAAGTGATGGTAAGTTTTATGTCACATGGCGCGCTCTGCCGGATGAAATCTTGGTGTAACTTATTGCTTCTTATGAAAATATCTAGGATGGCTAGAAAGACCACCGAAAACAAGTTGTATGATTTTATCTAAATTCTTGAACCAAATGAGAGCCTGGAAACTAATTAGCCACTCGCCAGTACATGTTGATTGTACTGATCCTCGCTCTCTCTACAGGTGCGATAAATCAGGAGGAGCGTGCCGCGTGAAGGGAGGCTACGCTCGTGTGTTTTGAAGCTTCGTCCTTGCGGTCGAAGTTTGGATCCAACCTCTTTTGAAGACTCCACTGTCGAAGGCCAAGAAGACAGATGGAGCGACTTCCCGTCATCCCAGGTGGTTTTGTAATGCTGGTTGTAATCAAGGGATGAAATGTATGGAATGGCTATCTCGTCGATGTTCATTTTGTAATGGAGTCAGTTTGTAAAAAAAAGTCCGCGCGGCGCCTTTGTATCGAGTCTATAAAATGATGTTCATTATCAATAAAGTTTAAATTTCCTTCTCTATAATGTGTGTTCAATTTACTCTGCGCATTCTCTTGTTGTTGTGTTTCGGATAACCTTATGACTATGCCTTGTGCGAGCGCAATTTAGGCTTGCACGGCATCACGCCCGGGGGACGACTATCGATTCTACGGAATCGGGACGTGACATATTGGTATCAGAGCACGGCTTTACGTCCTTGGCCTCTAGTGTCGAGTTTCTAGTCTCAAATCGTTGGTCTCGTGTCGATGAGATATGTCGTTCCATACGAGGGAGTCTGTAATAAGTTTTGTGACTAATGTATTTTTACCTTCAAAATCCCAGAAGGTGCGACGGTGAACGTGGCATTGAACGAAGAAAGTGCTTCGAGCGGCTCGAGTAGCTCGAGGCCCGGACCCTCTAACGATGCCATGGAACGGATGTTGCGCATGGTGGAAGCGCAACAACAATAAGCTCAGGAGAATCAACGCCTGAATGAGCAACATCGACGGGAGACGGAGGCACATCGACGGGAGGTAGAGGCACGCCAGACCCAGTTCGAGGCCCGATTCGATGCACAATTCAAGTTGCAGCAGAAGTAGCTTGATACTCTTCAGCAGATTGTACAGACGGTGGTGGCCAACAACAACAATTCTGCGACAACTCCTGCCGTGACCGAGCCTGCGGCCAGACAAAGTGAAGTCGATCCGGAGGCACCCGAGCCTACACATGCAGCACCGAGAAGTTCTAACTTCGACGTATCGAAATTCACAAAAAGTTACCGTACTTCCTTCTACGGCACGGAAGATCCCTCCTTGGCGATCGACTGGTTAGAGGAACTGGAAGACAAGTTCGAGCTGCTGGGCGTCGAAGAGTCCAAGAAAGTCGCATGCGCTCAACTTCTACTCCGGTCGAACGCGCACGACTGGTGGGCCGTGCAAAAGCGAGCGATCAGACGCGACGACGAGACAGCGGCAATTTCTTGGGCCGCCTTCCGCGAGGCATTCGAGATCGAGTACCTCCCCGAAGCCGTTCGACAAGAGAAGGAAAATGAATTCATGCAGCTAAGGCAAGGGAACATGACGGTACGGCAGTACGCGGCAGAGTTCAACAAGTTAGCCAAGTTTGCTGGAGAATTCTTGCCCTCCCTGGTGAGTCGTGCTCGACGGTTCGAAGTGGGTCTACGACCATCCATATATGCCCACGTGTCCGTTCCGCAATACAAAACGATGGGGGAGTCTCTCAACCACGCCCTCCGCCTTGAACGCCAATATCCTCCAGGTGCTGCCGGCGCTGTGCATACCTACAATCACAAACGCCCTAGCCACGCGGGAGGGAACAACGTGACCAAGCGTCCGAACAATGGGCCCCAAAGCGGATATCAAGGGCGTAATCCACGGCCCTACTGCAACCGATGTCATAATATCGGTCACACGATCAACGATTGCCAGGTACCAGAGGGTGGATGCTGGCACTGTGGCAAGAGGGGCTACACTCGTGCTGAGTGTCCAACCAGAAGGCCGAACCCAACGGCGCCCCAACAGCACCGTCCAATGGCGCCCCAACAGAACCGTCCAGGGAATCAAGTTCCAGCGCCTCGAGCCCATCAACCCGCACCGCAAAATGGCCAAGACCGTCGCCCCAATGCCCAGGGCCGCGTCTATGCCATGACTCGAGATGAAGTGCATGCATCAGATACGGTCGTGAAAGGTAAACTAAATTTCAATAATGTGCCTGCTCGTGTACTATTTGATTCAGGTGCTTCACATAGTTTTATATCGGCGGACTTTGCCGCCGAGCACAAATTTTCTGTAATATCATTAGATCTCGACCTTAGCGTAAGCACACCTTCGGGCACACCAATACTCACAAACTTAGCCTACGCCGACGGGATTATCTGTATCGGCGGTCAAAAGATCGGTCTTGACGTGATAGTTCTAGATATGAAGGACTTTGACATCATTCTGGGAATGGATTGGCTCGGGCCGTGCAACGCAACCATAGACTACGCCGGAAAGACGGTCACCTTTCGCATACCAAGAGTGCCTGAATTCTGCTTTTTGTGTGGTGAGGCGTCGTCGACCTGCATGCTGATCTCGGCGATTTCTATTCGGAGGATGCTGCATTCTGGGTGCGAAGGCTATTTGGCGTCCGTCCGAGACATGCGACAGGATGGTGCAAATGCGGGTCAGACCGACGTTGTGGTAGAATTCTTCGATGTGTTCCCGGACGAGCTACCCGGCATGCCCTCCGACAGAGAAATTGAGTTCAGCATCGATACATTCCCCGATACCCGACCGATTTCCAAGGCCCCGTACAGAAATGGCCTCCGCCGAGCTGAAGGAACTCAAGGTCCTGTTACAAGAGTTACTCGACAGAGGATTTATTCGGTCTAGTGTTTCACCGTGGGGAGCGCCCGTGTTGTTCGTGAAGAAGAAGGATGGGTCCATGCGTCTGTGCGTCGATTACCGAGAGTTGAACAAGGCCACCATCCGAAACAAGTACCCATTGCCCTGCATAGACGACTTATTCGATCAACTGCAAGGCGCCTCGGTATTTTCGAAGATTGATCTCCGCTTAGGCTATCATCAACTCAATATCAAGTCAGACGACGTGCAAAAGTCCGCCTTTCGTACTCGATACGGCCACTACGAGTTCCTGGTGATGCCATTCGGCCTGACGAACGCTCCTGCCGCCTTCATGGATCTAATAAACCGGGTATTTTGACCCTTCCTTGATAAATTTGTGGTAGTCTTTTTTGATGATATTCTCGTCTACTTGAAGGACAGGGCGCAGCATGCAGAACATCTACGGGCCGTGCTCCAGACACTTCGAGAACATGAGTTGTACGCGAAGCAGAGTAAGTACAAATTTTGGCTAAACAGCGTATCCTTTCTCGGTCGCATCATTTCGTCCGAAGGCATTGCAGTCGATCCGAAGAAAGTTGAAACCGTTGCTGATTGGAAGCGGCCTGCGTCTGCTAGTGAGATTCGAAGTTTTCTTGGTTTGGCGGGATACTATCGACGCTTCGTGAAGGACTTCGCGAAGATTGCATCACCTCTGACTCGCCTCACTCAAAAGGGAGTCGCGTATGAGTGGTCGGATGACTGTGAGGCTTCCTTCCAAGAGCTGAAACAGCGGCTAATTTTGGCACCTATACTCGCGCTTCCGGATGGGCCAGAGGGTTTTCAGATATTCAGCGATGCTTCAGGCCAGGGCTTGGGATGTGTGCTCATACAGCGAAACAAGATGATATCCTTCGTCTCCAGACAGTTAAAATCGTACGAGAAGAACTATCCTACGCACGACCTGGAGTTAGCGACGATTGTGTTCGCGTTGAAATTCTGGCGTCACTATCTATATGGCGTGGCGTGCACAATCTATACCGACCACAAGAGCCTCAAGTATCTCTTCATCCAGAAGGAATTGAACTTGCGACAGAGGCGCTGGCTCGAACTGATCAAAGACTATGACTTGACGATCGACTACACTCCGGGCAAGGGAAATATGGTGGCGGATGCTCTGAGTCAAAAATATCGTACCTCGCTATCCATCGACCGCAGACTGCTACAAGATCTAGAAGAAATGGGCATCGATCTTCGGGTTCGATTCAGGGATGTACGGTTGGCGCAGCTGCAGTTAGAGCCGAGTTTGCTGGAAAAGATCATGGCCACTCAGAAGGATGATCCGTACCTGAAGAAAATACGCAAGCGGATTTTGACAGGTAGTGCGACCGACTTTACGGAAGACAAGACCGGCGTGCTGAGATTGAATGGCCGACTATGTGTTCCGGATGATTCAGAATTGCGAAAGGAGATAATATCGGAGGCGCATTGTGCGAAATATACCTTGCATCCAGGCAGTACCAAGATGTATAAGGACCTCCGCACGACCTTCTGGTGGCACGGGATGAAGAGAGATGTGGCGCTCTTCGTGTCGCAATGCATGGCCTGTCAGCAGGTGAAAGCTGAGCATCAGCGACCGGGCGGGGAGATGCAGAACCTCGCTATTCCCGAGTGGAAGTGGGATCACGTCACTATGGATTTTATTGTTAGCCTGCCGAAGATACCACGGGGGAACGACGCCATCTGGGTCATCGTCGATCGATTAACCAAGTCAGCGCACTTTATCGCCATCAAAGTTACTTGGAGCGTTGATCGCCTGGCGCAGATTTATCTTGACGAGATAGTACGGCTGCACGGAGTTCCAGTATCCATCGTCTCTGATCGGAATTCACGGTTCATGTCGCGATTCTGGAGTAGCCTTCAGTCGGCACTGGGTACCAAGTTGCAGTTCAGCTCAGCTTACCATCCTCAAACCGACGGCCAAACGGAGCGCGTTAATCAGATTCTCGAAGACATGCTACGGCTCTGCGCAATTGACTTCAAATCAAGCTGGGACGTCCACCTACCGCTGGCAGAATTTACATACAACAATAGCTACCAATCCAGCATCCAAATGGCGCCGTATGAAGCTTTGTACGGCCGGAAGTGCAGATCGCCCATTTGCTGGGATGAAGTCGGGGAACGGCAGATACTCGGTCCGGAGCTGGTGGAACAGACTGTGGAAAAGGTCAAGCTAATTCGGGAAAGACTGAAGATTGCACAGAGTCGGCAAAAGAGCTACGCCACCCATCGAAGACCGCTTGAGTTTCAGGTGGGCGATCACGTGTTCCTGAAGGTGTCGCCTATGCGAGGAGTTACTCGGTTCGGCGCGAAGGGGAAGCTGAGTCCGAGATTCGTTGGGCCGTTCGAAGTACTCGAGCGGGTCGCCCCAGTAGCCTATAGAATTGCCCTACCACCGGCGCTCGAAGGTGTGCACAATGTCTTCCACGTCTCTCAGCTGCGGAAGTATGTGCACGACCCTAGCCACGTGGTGGACTTTGGCCAGCTGGAGCTAAAGTCCGACTTATCCTACGTTGAAGAGCCACTTCAAATTTTAGAACACAAGGATAAGCTGCTTCGAAGTCGAGTGATCCCTCTTGTTCGCGTACTCTGGAGGAACCATGCGACGGAAGAGTCGACATGGGAACTCGAGTCAGAGATGAAAAAAAAGTTTCCTTCATTATTTTCATAGAGGTAGGTTATGTTCTTAAGTTTCGAGGACAAAACTTTTTCTTTGTTGGTTATGGTGTAGTGCCCCGTCCCTACATCTTGTCCCGTTGTTCGTCCACGAGGTGCACGAGAAAGTAACACTGTCGCTATCGACTCGGTCGGGACCGATAGGTCGGGATCGATCGAATCGATCGAACGGGAACGGTTGAATTAAGATCCATTCCCCGTTATGGAATGGCTTCTTCAGAACCAAGTCCCATATTCAGCGGGCTGCGCCTCAAGGATTGACTCTGCGGCTGAGTTGGGAGAGACCTCCCGTTGCTCTGCTTTTCACGCCGCTTGCGTTGGTTTTGGCTTTGTTTTCTGAATGCGTTTTCGTGAATGTTTTTGATGGTTTTCATGGCTTATGTTTCGAACTTCGCATTCATATCGAATTTCCTTGAATAACACAGTGTTCTAATCGGTTGCTTGTGCAATTTCAGGTGATCGCGTAGGCAACGTCTAGTGCGGCCAACCAGTTTCTTGCCTCAAGTAAATACTAAGGTGAGTGGATGACCTCCTTCGTCTCGACCCTCTATTTCAAAATGAGAACTCGGATAATGATATTAAAATTGAATGATTCGCTTGCAGAATACAAGTCCTGTATGTTAGAAGTGAAAAAGAAATGAGATGTGTTGAAAAGAGATAGAATTATTTTAGGCCTGCAAAACGACCAAGTAAATGAATTGATTACATGACAAGCCTCAACGATATCCTAAAATACACCATGTTAACCTATCATGGTCATGGACAACTTGTCGACAAGGACGATGGTTTCTTCGAGCGGCAACCCGGGGCCACGGGACCGACTCGGCCTAGGAAGAAACAGGTTATAGCCGAGCTGGGTAATAGGCAATCGGTAAGACGGGGACTTGCATCAGAACTCGCTACTTACGTTGCAAGGGTCCCGTATTACCAGGCTATGTCCAAGATGGCTAGTTAATGCCAGTGACCTCCATATCAAACACTTGATATAAATTGTTATCAACTAACAGGGAAAGTGATGGTAAGTTTTATGTCACACGGCGCGCTCTGCCGGAGGAAATCTTGGTGTAACTTATTGCTTCTTATGAAAATATCTAGGATGGCTAGAAAGACCACCGAAAACAAGTTGTATGATTTTATCTAAATTCTTGAACCAAATGAGAGCCTGGAAACTAATTAGCCACTCGCCAGTACATGTTGATTGTACCGATCCTCGCTCTCTCTACAGGTGCGATAAATCAGGAGGAGCGTGCCGCGTGAAGGGAGGCTACGCTCGTGTGTTTTGAAGCTTCGTCCTTGCGGTCGAAGTTTGGATCCAACCTCTTTTGAAGACTCCGCTGTCGAAGGCCAAGAAGACAGATGGAGCGACTTCCCGTCATCCCAGGTGGTTTTGTAATGCTGGTTGTAATCAAGGGATGAAATGTATGGAATGGCTATCTCGTCGACGTTCATTTTGTAATGGAGTCAGTTTGTAAAAAAAAGCCCGCGCGGTGCCTTTGTATCGAGTCTGTAAAATGATGTTCATTATCAATAAAGTTTAAATTTCCTTCTCTATAATGTGTGTTCAATTTACTCTGTGCATTCTCTTGTTGTTGTGTTTCGGATAACCTTATGACTATGCCTTGTGCGAGCGCAATTTAGGCTTGCACGGCATCACGCCCGGGGGACGACTATCGATTCTACGGAATCGGGGCGTGACAATAACAAGGGATGAACAGGCACTGGCATCGAATTCATACTGATGGCATCGATGTAGTAATTTTTTACAGAAAGCAAAACACATTACAATCAAATAAAGTTTTAGTGATCCCAGGAATGCATCCGTAATGAGGCCACCTGTAAACCCTAGGAATGCACCCAGGACTCATGAAATCTGTGATGGGCATCTGCAAATCAAAGGAATACACCAAAATGTCAATATCATCTATGAAGGCCAACTGCCAACCAAATAAACGCTTCAACCAAAAAATCATAATCAAATTAAGTATACTTCATTCCAAATCCAATAAACTGCATAATTCACGTTACAGTAATCTGCCCAATCCACGTTAGTAATTCAACATAGAACCTACATAATTCACAATACAATAATCCAAATAAATATCAGACCTACTCTAAATTCAAGACCATATTATATTTTCAAAACATATTACGAACTATGCACTTAGTACAAGCGAAAAGTTTAGTCTTACAATATTTCAAACACAAAATTTAATTTGACCGCCATGACCAACAAATATTCAGAACCATATTACAAGTCAAATATTACTTCCAAATTGAAATAAAAGATTCAAAACTCAAAAGTTGAAACTTCATAGCCATCTCCATCTTCTTCTTCTTGTTTTTTTTTTCTTCTTCTTCTTCTTTTTCAAAATATCCTTCACCTACACCTTGAGGGACGGATTAAGAAAAATTATAGTCAGTATGGACTCACTGTATATGTAGAAATGACATCCAGAAACATAAATAGAAGTATCAAAGTGATGGCTAGCATTAAAGTGTCAATGTGCACAGTGTGTATTTTTACATAAGAGTTTAGGCTAGCACCATTTACCTTCTTCAAGAGGAAAGGAAAATCTTATTGGTCAGCAAATTTAACCTCTATCTGGTTAATCTTATCCAGAATTAATTTTTGGTTGTCGGATATAGTCTTCATCTCTTTGAAGACATTCTCAAAGTTTGCAGCAACAAAATTGTATAGATCATCAACCCTGTCCTTAGTGTTTTTGATTCCATAAGTTGATGGTTTTCCAGATGTTGATGGTTTGCTTGCAGCTGCTGTCCGTTTTCCAAACATTCGAGTGAAGGTTAGTTTTCTCATGTGGCCTTTGTTTTTAATATAAACATCCCCTGCTAAGCTTGGGATAGAATGTTTATTAGTCATCGAGCATACAAATCCTCCAAAAGGGAGAGCTGTCCTTGCAGTTGGTTTTCCCACGAGATGCATCATTCTAATGAACATGTATGAACCTATATCCATCCTTTTTTTCTTCCCCATATAATAAAGAAATTTTACTCTCTCGGGATGGATGGAAAACTCATGTCCAGTAGGGTTGAGTGTTTGAGATACGTAGGCATGCAACAATTTATACAAAGTTTTTAATTGATCTTTGTATACATTTTGAGGGGTCTTGGCACCCACTGAAACACCTGTAATCTCATGAATTGCATCCGTCATGGAAATATTATCAATATCTTTCATATCAAACTCAGGAACTGGATCAAATCTATAAAATTCGTTGATGACAGCAGCATTTACCCTAATCAGTTTTCCTCTCAGAAACACCAGTTGTTGATCCTCTTCTTTTTCTTTAATTTCAGTCGGAAGATTTGAGTAAAATTCTCTTACTATTGTTTGGGAGATTTTCTCAAGACAGGATTTGTTCAGTTTCTCCAATTGATAGAATTTTAAAATATCCAGGAAAGCTTCGTCTTCGATATCATCCATCTTAATTGATCTTTCAGGCATAACAGCCTTTTTCTTGAAATATTTAATGTAAATCTTCTTAGATTTAGAGTCTTTAAATTTTTTTACCTCCTCTCCAGCCTGGGACTTATTTGATGATTGCTCTTCCTCTTCATTTTCCTCTTCTGATGAGAATTCAAAATCCACAGAGTACGCTGATGACTCTGTATCTGTTGTCACCTTAGCCTTCGCTTGAGTACGCCTTCGATCTTCATAAGTTGAGTCTTCCGACGACTCTGTATCGAAGATAGATTTTTCGGTCTTTGTCGAGCAATAAATTTTTTTAGCCTTTTTTGCACGTGGCTTGGCTGCCGCCTCCTCTTTCATCGCCGCTGCCGCCGCCGCTGCTTCCGCCGCTGCCCTTTCGGCCTCTGCCCTAGCGACCATAATCTTGGTTTTCGCCGCCCTTGCAAGTTCTGCCCTTCGGGCCTGTATCGCATCCCTTTGTGGATTCTTCCCCTTCGGCGATGGTCGTTGTTTCTTCGGCAGCATTTTTATTAGAAGAGGGTTTGGGAGAAGGAAGAGGGTTGAGAGAACAAGAGGAAAAATTCGACCGTCTTATATGACATTGGGAAGTGAAAAAAATTAGAATAGTTTTGAGTCTTAAATTAAATTTATTACTATTATTACTAGTATAAGACGGTCGAATTTATTACTATTAAATTTAAAAAACTACTTTCCAAAATTAAATTTATTACTATTATTACTAGTATATATCCATGTGAAATCACTACATAAACTTTTGGAATTTTGCGACCCTAATTTTAAAAACTACTTTCCAAAATTAAATTTATTACTATTATTACTAGTATATATCCACGTGTTCCGTATAAATTATTGAAAAATTTGGGAGAAAAAACGTGGTGGAAACATGTTTATTTAAAAAAGGGAATTGTAATTGCCAAGGAGCCCTTTCAATATCCAAGAATTTTTAAGGTAGATTACCAATGCTATCCTCAATTTATTACAATTTTTAAAAATAAAATTTATAGTTTCCCCTATGAATCAAGGATAATTTTGGTAATCCATCTTGAAAATCCTTGAATGTTGTAAAAGTCTCCTTGGCAATTGTAACTCCCTTAAAAAAATTTGACAACATATTTAAGAATTTGAAGTTTAATCTCAATATTTCCATTTTTCGAATATTTGATTAAATTTTTGAACATAAGAAGACTATGTACTTGAAAAGAGTAAAATTGAAACACTCAAAGTTGTCCTCTATTTTACTTTGTAATCATATTTAAGATGGATTTGACGGCAAGATTGACGCTGGCAGCATAATCAATTCTATGACGTAACAAGTCATTGATGGGGATATCGTCGCTGATATATGGATTTGACGTAACAAGATTTGTTAATTATAAAGGGCAATGCTATAGTTGGCAAATGGGTGTAAGTTGTAAGAAGGTTATAAAAGTTTGATTGTAGCCGAAATCAAATTAAGTTAACAAAATATTATATTTCATTAAATCCCAGCTTCGTCACCGGAACATTCTCCGACGAAGTATACAATAGGAGGACCAAAAACTGTAAAAAATGAAAAAAAAGAAGTCTAGCCCTCACCGGCCTCGCGGAGGATCTCCGCAAAGTCCTGCAGGGTGCGCACACCCGTCCTATGGCACAGGCGGCGAAACGCTTCCCTCTTCTCCAGAGAATCCCGTTCCTCCGGAGTGATCGGCAACAGGTCAAAGTTGGGCGTCAGATGAAGAGGTCGAGCGATGACCTCCAGTGACAACCCGCAGGAGGTCAGGAAGTCCGCAGCCGCTGCCAGCCAGTCATGGGCCAGAGACGGCGCAGAGGGTGCTCCATGCGGAGAGGCTCGGCGATGACTGGAAGAAGACTCTGGCAATGGTTCCCAACCAGATGATCTTTTTGGAGCCATGTTAAATGTACAACCTACTCAGATGAATGGGGACCCCTATGTATATATATACACGTTCCTAACCGACTCTTCTTATTCCTTATTGGAAGTTGGGAATATTCAATTTCTTATTCCTTATTGGAAGTTGGGGATATAATGCTACAGTTACAACCAACATGTCAGCAATAGGTGAAGGTTGTAAGAGTGTTGTAAGCATTTGGTAGTAGACTTAGCATTATTGATGTCTTATTCCAAGCTTAGTTGGTTGTGCTGTTTGGCTTTTACATGGAAGGCCTAGGATCGAGTCTGGTGTTTGGGTTCTGTAGAATTTTTCTATTGTTAACATTTTTTGGGTGCTATTATATGCTTTTAACTTAGTATGGAACAATTTTTGGGACTGTTAATGGCCATTCTCTATTCCTCTAACACGGAGAATGGTACATTTAGGACGAAGAATGGTACATTTAGGACGACGAATGGTACATTTAGGACGGAGAATGGTAAATGTAGGACGGAGAATGATACATGTAGGACGGAGAATGGTACATATATAACGGAGAATGTTACATTTAGGACGGAGAATGGTACATTTAGGACGGAGGTAGGACGGAGAATGATACATGTAGGACGGAGAATGGTACATATAAGACGGAGAATGGTACATTTAGGACGGAGGATGGTACATTTGAGACTGTTCTTTAGGGTTGTGAATTTTAAATAGTTTGGCTGTTTAGTTTTGTTTTGAATCTATATAAATTGGTTTTGAAGGCTGGTGAAGATGAATTAATTTGGCTGTTTGGCTGTATAAATAGATTTTAAAGGGTTGGGAAAAATAAACAATATTTTCGTATCGATCACCATTAATTATGGTGAATTGGCACTGATACCACTAATATGAGTGGAATTTGCACCGCCAGAATTCATTTTGAATAAGGTAAAATCTGTGTTGGGAAATGTCGAAATCTCTTGGATATGATTACACTGAGATGTTGTATTAATGGTAAAATCTGTGTTGGGAAATGTCGAAATCTCAGAAGTGAGCCGTCTTAGGCGTCATTATATCACAGTCCATTTTATTTATAAAAAAATTAATCATGTAAAAAATTATTGACAAAAGTAAAATTGTCAAAATGGAGAATCGAACTCTTTAAAAATATCTTGTATGTAGACTAGTAAAAAATATAAAGAAATGCATGCATGCATGCATGCTAATGTTTTCACCATTCACCCCAGGAATGATTGATGGTATCTAAATCATTATACATCTCGTATCCAGGTTCCCCTGGGACTGGGATTACATCATCAAAGGGTTTTTAAACGTCTGTATTGAATAACAAATTTTTCAGAGTTCGTCGTCGAAGTGCACGTTGAAGCACCCACGTATGTCGAGCACGCGAAGACCCTTGCAGTTGCATATGATAGATCGCAGCGTATCTCCATTGAACATACCGAATCCCATATGTAGGTGCTCGAGACACGGCATCGAATCAGCCACGGCCTTTCCCTTCGTCTCGTTTTCCGTGTCCAGCACGAATCTGTTCCTGAGCATGAAATCTGGAGGGGTATGTTCCTACCCAGCTTGACCAGACGGTGGCAATACTTTTCGGCGAAAAATATTCCAGTCGACGTGATATAGAGGCAGTAGCTAATGTCGAGTTCTTCCAGCACCGGAAGGAACTCCAAGTGTCTCACGAAAGTTTCATCACTCACGTCGCACTTCGGAATGCGCAGCACCCTTAGAAATTTTTCACTGTATTATAAAAATAGGAAAACATCAATAGAAATTAACAAAAGTATACGTAAAATTTTGTAATAGAAAAAATAAAGTATTAGAATAAGACCAAATAAAATTTTGCACTAGCCTTAAACATGCAAAAGAGAAGGCTGCTTCGTCGAACTTGTACGCGGAGAAGGACCCTAGATATCCCCCACTGCGAGCCACGAGCTTCATTACGGTCAAACTAATCTCAGCGGTTTACTGGGTCCTCCGGCACCACTGTACCAAGTCGACGTTAGACCAATAGTCTAAGGGACCGTTGAGCGCCTTCCACCACGAACGGCAAACTGGGGCCACGTTGCACATTACCTCGTCCGCCGGCATCACCGACAGTACCAGTATCATCGAGAGAATCTCGGTAGGGATGACGGCCCATCCGCTGCAGTTGATCTTGCTCCTCTCCATTGCGACTGTTCTTCTTCTTCTCTCATTTGTTTCTCTCTAGTCGGATGGGTTCTCTTCTTTGGAAAAGGCTATTTAACCCCTCGTTTAGGAGGGTGTAACCCGCTCGTGGAGGGGTATGACCAAACAAGGCACGAATCTATTGGGAAATAACGGTAATACCACTGTATTAATATTAGCAATTAGTCGTTTGGGCTCCCAACCTATTTGGGTGATGCCATCTCCCATTATGTGGCATCTGACATGGCAGATGACATAACAACTGACATGGCAAATTTTAACCCCAAAAATTAATTACCCAATTTTTTTTAATGTTAATGTTAATGTTAATGTCAATATTAATATTAATGTTAATGTTAATGCTAATGCTAATGTTAATGTTAATGTTAATATTAATATTAATGTTAATATTAATGTTAATGTTAATATTAATTAATGTTAATTTAATATTAAATTATTTATTTACTATTAATGTTAATTTTAATATTAATTTTATTGTTAAATTTTGCCATGTCAGCTGTCATGTTAGCAACCATGTCATATGCCACATAATGGAAGATGGTATCACCCAAATTTTTTGGGAGCAAATAGCATTTTCGTAATATTAGTTTTAATTATATTATAAATTTTAAATTAACAGAAAAGCCAATGTAGATTTAATATTAATGCTACTGTTAAATTTTCCCGATCATACCTCGATACTTATGATTGTCGACCGAGTTACCGTCTTCATCATTATCAAGTTTTCACCCGAATCATCGTCCTCGCTGGGGCGTGATGTCGCACGAGCCTGGAGTTGTGCTCGTGCAAGGCAAGATAACAGATTCACAATAGTGTTTATAGCTCAAATTGATAACATAAGCAGCGGAAGGAAAACGTAGTATACAACAAGAATCTCTTTTATTGATAATGAACTGAAGGTTACAATGGCTCTGAATAGCCCAATTTAACATGCCAATTGGCTACAACGCTCATGATCTCTCTAGCTCACAAAGGAGTACATTGTTCCATACATTATGCCTCTTTATAGCCAACAAGTAGTCTTCGGCTGAACATCTCCATGTCGCAAGTCCGAACGCCAATGCGGTAGCTCCTCTTGAACGCTAAGGACTTCATGCCTCGGCACGTCCAAGCCGAGCCCCGCCTCGAGCCGAACATATCCTGAACTTGTCCACTACCGTGTCCCTGCGGCAGATACAGTTAGACATAATCTTAACATAAACATAGTGATCGTGCTCATCTATGTCCCATTTCGCCTAGCCTGCAAGGTTAGAACTTTACATAAGAAATCATATCATTTCACTCAACCAACCAACCGTAAACTTAAATATATGCATAAGGGTGGCAGGCCCTGCGCCTGCACCCAGCGCTAATCTCAGCCCATCGGTCCTATCTATATGAAGGTCACAGTATTTCGTACCGTAATGCATCTTTGGCATCCTTATGTATAAGACTATGATCGCTTCGATACGGGTTGCTAGCCCAATATCCGAAGGATCCCAAACTTACTGATATCATAGCTTATCACAACACTGGACGGTCGCAACCCGTCCTAATGATGTACACCATAAATACCATACATAATTCCCTCCTTTGAACTACTCGGTTGAATTAAGATGATGTGCACCATAAATACCATACATAAATACCAACACTGGACGGTCACAACAATATCATAGCTTATTGAGTATATTATATTGTCATTGCTTGTCCTCCATTCGGAGTTGACCGTTCTCGACAGGTTTTGATATTATAATTGTTGTTAGATAGTAGAACTAGACAGCGTGTCACGCCTCGATTCCGTCGAATCGATAGTCGTCCTCCGGGCGTGATGCCGTGCGAACCTAATTTGCGATCGCACAAGACCTAGTCATAAGGTAATCCAAGACACGAGATCTAAGAGAGTACGCAGACAGATTGATTCACACAATATGTAAAGGAAACTTGATTTTTATTGATAATGAACATCTTTTACAGACTCCGATACATGACTCATTGCCGCTCGGGCTACAACATGACTCGATTACAAAAGAGTGTCGATAAGATAGCCGTTCCATATATTACACACATCCCTCAATATACACAAAGTACTCCAGTGACCTGGATGGGAGGGACGCTGAGTCATCTTCCTTGGACTGTCGAGAGCCTTCAAAAGTAGAGTCGCAGAGAAAGTCTTCAACGCACGGTCAAAGCTTCAAAATCATGAACGCCGTCGAGCTAGCTGGCGCGTCCTTCCTGGTTCGCGGGACCTGCAAAAAGCGAGGATCAGCACAAAACACATGTACTGGCGAATGGCTAATTAAATCTAAGCTCTGCATTTGATTCAAGAAGTTTCGTAAACATGTTAGCTAGCTATTTCAATAATCTTTCTAACCATCTTGTTCAATTTACATGTTAACATGTTTTGAGGCAAGCATATGAAACTGGATATCATTAAGCAACTATCATATTTATCCCGTGTCCCGTGCACCTGTTAAGCAGTAAAGGGGGTATGAAGGCCACTGGCAATGTCAAGCCATCGCGAACTATAGCATTGGTTAGACGACGCCCCTTTCGCGTCGGGTAGCGAGCCCTGTGCGAAAGTGCCCGCATAACTCGTGTCGATGAAGGGTTGGCGCTGCTACACTCTTTCCTTCCGGGCCGAATCGGTCCCTTGGCCTAGGCAACCGTTCAAGGAAACTTCACCTTGTCGACAAGTTGTCCAATGACCGTTTTCTTTTAGACTTAGTCAATTTTGCTTCCTTAGCCGTATCGTTGCGATAAACGTTAATCGATTCATTCATTATTTTGCATAGGCTAAGTGGATTTGTATAAGAAAACACGTTTTCTGTTTTCAAAACCGGCAGTTTGATAGCAAGTGTTTCGTGAAGAATCGTGCCATGATTTCTTTGATTCTACACTATTATGACAAGCATTCATTTACTTCACATATTGAGTTTTGAAGTAGAGGGACGAGACGAAGGGGGTCAGCCACTCGCCTTAGGCTTGCTTCAAGCGAGCGACCGGTTGGCTACGCTGTCGTCGCCTACGCGATTACCTGCAATCGCATAAGCAACTGATTAAAATACTGTATAATTCAAGGATATTCGATATGAATGCGAAGCTCGAAAACGCGTCACGAAAACCCATCGAAAACATTCACGAAAAACGCATTCACGAAAACCAAAGCCAAATCCAAATCAAGTGCGGCATGAAAACCAGAGCAACGGGAGGTCTCTTCCGACTCAGCCGCAGAGCCAATCCTCGAGGCACAACCTGCTGAATATGGAACTTGGTTCCGAAGAAGCCATTCCATAACGTGGAATGGATCTTAATTCAACCGTTCCCGTTTGATCGACTCGGCCGATTCCGACCTATCGGTCCCGATCGAATCGATAGCGACAGTGTTCCTTTCTCGCGCACCCCGTGGACGGAGTACGGGGCACGATATAGGGACGGGACACTACAGCTATAGACTAAGATGTCGTCTATGAACACTATCATGAACTAATCCAAATAGTGCATGAAAATACGATTCATGGGGTCCATGAATACGGCGGGCACACTGGTCGCTCCAAATGGCATAACAAGGAAACCCCAATGTCCATACCTCGATCTGAATAATGTCTTCGGGATGACTTGCTCTCTGACTCGGATCTAATGGTACCCTCATGACCGCAAGTCAATATTCGAGAATACAGCCGCTCCCTTGAGCTGATCAAATAAGACATCAATGTACGATAATCAACACATAATCTTGGCGTACCATCCTTCTTCTTCACAAGAAGCATCGGTGCTCCCCAAGGCGATCCACTAGCACGAATGAATCCTTTGGTTCTGAGTTCTTCAATTATCTTGTACAAGATTTCCAACTTTGAAGGTGCCATCCTGTAGACTCTCTCCGATCCTGGTGCCGTCCCTGGAATCAAGTCGATGGTGAAAACTCTGTCTCATCGGAAAATGAAAAGTCTGCCTCACCGGGAATACCAAAAATAATCCTGCCAATATGGCAGTATATTCTTGTGTATTGCACCTTCAACCAATCCATTCCTAGGCCAAGGGACCGTTTTGGCCCGCCGTAAAAGGGTCGTCGTCTAACCCAGCTATAGTCTGTGATGGATTGACATTGCCAGTGGCCTTCACACCCTTTCACTGCTTAACAAATGCACGTGACACGGGACGGTGCTTGCTATACTTCGATAGCCCAACAAAACTCTTTTCTAATGTGTTCGTGCAACGACTTGACAAGCAAGGGCTACAAGCCTTGCATCGAGGGAACGTGTTGTGCACGTGTTCGACTTGAACAATCAAGTTCTTTGGGTGCATAGACTTAAGCAAGAAGCAGTGAAATACGACTTAAACTACGGGACAAGTGAATGTTAATATTAATTGTAGTTCCATTACATTTTAAATAAAAAAGAATGCAATTTTAACTTTAACTAGTTTGAAGTAAATGTTAAATCAAAAACTATTTTAAATTTTAGTATTAATATTATTTTCAATAATATTATAAATTTTAAATTAACAGGAATGTCACGGAATTAGAAACCTAGCTAGCTGATGTCACGTTGCTCGGGGCTCGGTTAGTGTTCGTCTAAACTCGGACGTGCGAACTAGTTATTAGTAATGATAACCAAAAATTGAATTTCAAGTTTAAAATCTAGTCGAGCTCGATCCTTCCTCTTTATCCCATCTCCCACACTCTCTCTTTCTCTCTCTCTCTCTCTCTCTCTCTCTCTCGGGTTCTCTCTCTCACAGGTTGTGTTTCTTACACAACAGATCCCGTAGCATTAAATGCTCTGCATGCGTTATCCTATAATTTAATAATAAACACTGATACCATATCATTAGAAGAGTAAAAATTGTCTTGGAAGTTGTAAAAAATTACTTTGTATTGTCTTCTCAATACTTTTTTGCATTGGAGATGACTTTTTAAACTTATTGTCATTGTGAATATAGCCGCCTATGCAAGATATTATCTTCTGTCTCATGCCACATAGGATACACAACACATAACAAGACAATAGGGTTTTGTAGCATTAAATGCTGCTGCATGCGTTATCCTACAGAAGAGGGCCACGTGGAGAATGCTGTTGCATGCTTCATCATGCGTTATTAGCTACACAATTTAATAATACATGTACCCAGAAGACGAGAAAGTTGTGTTGTTGGAAATTGTTTCCTTAAAATTATGCTTGCTCCTAGAATCACTCAAGATTTTTCATGAGCCATCAAAAGAGGGCCACGTGGCGGAGTTACAAGGAAGACGAAAAGGTTGTGTTGTTGCCTTGCTGGAAGTTGTTTCTTCCTGAATAATGCTTTTTGTACCTCCAAATTGCACTTTTAAACTGTCCATCCTTACGTGGCAGCTAACGTGATATGTTGATCTGGCAGCTGACGTGGCAATTTTTTTAAATAAAACTAAAAATAAAAATTAACATTAAAGTTAATGTTAACATTAACATTAACATTAATATTAATATTAATATTATCGTTAACATTAACAATAATATTAATATTAATATTAACATTAATATTAACATTAATATTAACATAAATTAATATTAACATTAAATTAACATTGATATTAACATTAAATTATTATGGAAAAAATTGGGTAGTTAACTTTTTGGATTAAAATTTGCCATGTCATCAGTCATGTCAGATGACACACACTATTATTTAACATGCCACATCAGATGGGAGGGCTATATATTAGAGGGACAATTTGGAGGTACGAATATAGCATTACTCTTTCTTCTTGTATTGTTTCTTGTCCTTCGTTTCTTCTGCTGGTTTCTAACACACTCTATTTTCTTCAATGTCGACGTCACATGGAGAAAGTGATCGTCGTGTGGAAGATTTAGTCGATGAAGAAAGCTTCCTTTCAAGAGGACTGTCAGATGATTTGGATGATGAGCAAAGTTTGGAAGATGTTAACTTAGGAGACAGTAAAAAACAAGATGAAGAAAACAATGGAAGAATGCATCATAACGACGACGACGACATCAACACAAACAACGAAATGTTATTTCGTATTATCCTTTCTAATGGATTTAAGAAATGTATTATATTTTTACATTTATTTCTCATGTTTATTTTGTTTTATTCTGTTCTTAGGGACGACGGTGAATCTCCAATGGATTTCGATGCAGCGACGATGAAAAAAATATTGCAGTCTGCCAACATTAACAAAGATCCAAAACATCTCTTAGAAGAAGATATTGTTGGCCTACAGTTCAACTCTATTGAAGAAGCAGAGACATTCTACCGGATATATTCAAAAGCATATGGTTTCAGTATTAGAAAGAACGAGGTAAAGAAAAACAAATCTGGGATGGTGATGGTCCGTAGTTGGTGTTGTTTGAATGCGGGATTCAGACACAAGAAATACAAGGAAGCTCCTAACAGGGTTCGTGAGCTAAGAAGTGAAAGCAGAAGTGGTTGTAAAGCAATTTTTCGTATTGGGTACACCGATAAAACAAAGATGTGGTTCGTCAAAAATTTTTATGTACATCACAACCATATCCTGGCGAATGATTATGAAAAAGTTTTTTTGAGATCCCATCGTACGATATCACCCGCAGAGTTGGAAGAAATTAAGCTTATGAAGCAATCAGGGATGGGAACTGGACAGATATGGAATTTAATTGTCCAGAAGAAAGGTGGCTGGGATAAGGTTGGATGGACGAGAAAGGATTTATACAACGCTCTAGCTCAAGATAGTAGAGCACTAGACGATGTTCATGCTACGACAACACTTATATTTCTTCAATCTAAGGAGGGCAGTGACCCAGATTTCTTCTACGCATACAAGGTAGACGAAGATTCCAGATTGACCCATCTCTTTTGGGCTGACGGTGCATGTCGATTCGATTACGAATTATTTGGATATTCACTAGCATTCGATTCTACATATAAAATAAATAGAAGCCAAATACCGTTGGTGGTTCTAGTGGGAACAAACAATCATACGATGACTTGTGTGTTTGGGTTTGCAATGATCCATAATGAGACTGCAGAGACATATTCTTGGGTTCTAGAAAAATTCCTAGAGTGTATGAATGGCAAATTACCAGTGACAGTTCTCACAGATGGTTGCAGATCCATGAATAAAGCAATTGAGGATTTAATGCCCAGCGTAGTTCATCGAACGTGCTCATGGCATATCCTAAACAATGCTGCCAAACATGTACACCGAGAGGGTTTTCATAATAAACTGAGTCTTCTGATTAAAATGTACATCGCACACTTGCTACTTTACTTTGAAGTATGTTGTTGTTACAATATCACAACTTTAGTTACTGTCCATGTTTTCTAAACAGGTACAATTTAGTCGAAGAATTTAAAAACCGTTGGCAGCAGATGCTAACAGATTATAATGTAGAGAACAATGAGTGGACCACTGCATTGTACAGAACGAGGGAGCGATGGGCGGACACATTCCTACGTGGAAATTATTTTGGCGGTTCTACTGCAACAAATAGATGTAAATCTATGAACGCATTTCTGAAAAGGTTTTTGAATGAGAAGCTGCCACTATGGAAGGCCCTTCAAAATTGTGACTACGGTTTGGCGGCCTTACGTTACGGCCAGATGGGTAAGCATGTCACTGATAAACTCTCAACACCAGTTGTGAATCAAACTAGCATAGCCGTAATAGAAGGTAAATTTGCCGCAATTTACACCAAAACGGTATTTATAGATGTAAGGAAGGAAATCACACGTTCTGATGCATATACTGTTCTCCATCATCACATCATAAGAGAGGCAGAAGTTTGCACTGTCCAAAAGTATATGTCGCCAAACAGTGTCAACCGGAAGGTTACATTTGATCCGGTCGACAACATCATAAATTGTGAATGCTTGTGGATGGAGACCAAGGGGATTCCTTGTAGGCATATTTTTTCAGCAATAAAGAGATTGGAAATTGGAGATATTCCAAAAAACTTGATAAAATCTCATTAGCTCAAGGATTGCAAAGAGAGTTATCTCTCCGGACCTGGCTCAGAAAGAAGATTCATCCACCCAGACAGTATTGAGAGCAGAAGGTATGGTGGTATTCATGAACAAGTTAATCTGTTTACATACTATTATAAAAAATCAAGCAAAATTCAAGAGAGGGAAACGGAGTTGATGTCGTCTGTTCTGATGGAGTTGAAAGAAATGGTGACCGATATTGGTGAAGAAGAACAAATGGTAGCTGATGCAGTTCATGGAGTGCATGAAGCTTTAAAAGAGCCAGACATCATAAGGGAGAGCTGTCGAAGCGCTCGCACTTTGATTCGCTCTGACTATGCACGGAGTTCCTTTGTTCATGGAGTTCCATTGCTTTGACTATGCACGGAGTTCCTTTGTTCAGAGAGTTCCATTGCTCTGACGATGCACGATGAAGTGATTTGCCTCAAGGAATTCCTTTGCCTCAAGGAGTTCCAATGCTCTGCGATGCCCACACGCAGCTCACATTCAACTTTTTTTCTTGATAGTAGGATTTTATGTAGTATTTTAGACTTTCATAATGTAAATGTAACTCAAAAAGTCAAACTTTTCTTGGTTTTCACAATGTAAATGTAACTCAAAAATAATTTTATTATAAAAGACAGATCAGAACAGACATTATAAAAGACAGAAGTTCTCTTGAAATCTAATTTTTAGCCCATACCAACCTCATCATTGTAGTCTTCTTAGCCCATACCAACCTCTTCATATTCTTATCAAGCTCATCTTCATTCTCCTTTTCAAACTAAACGGAGAATAACATTCTCCGTTTCAAAAGACACGGAGAACGTCATTCTCCGTTTAAAAAAAAACGGAGAATGAACATTTTAATGTATTTTACCACTGGGAATGTTATTCTCTGTTTCAAGTATTATAAAAGACAGATTGTCACCCTCATTTTCCGTATTTCTCGTATCTCGTATTTATACTCGTATCTGGATTTTGGCATGTATTTTTATTTTTCTCAGCTTGTGGAATTTCGGTATTTCTCGTATTTTGGGTTTTAGGCTTGGCTCGGTTTTAATTGGTTTGGGTTGGTTTGGGTTGGTTTGGTTGGGTTTAATAGGTATTGGATCACCATAGCCTATGCTCCACCCTCAACACACCACATCCCCCCCTCTTTATAATCCCCACCTACCACTCTCTCTCTCTTTATTACCACCATTATTAATTTCTTCTTCTTCTTCTTCTTCTTCCACACAACTCCCCAACCCTTAGGCAAGTGCATCTTGCCACTACATGAGAACCCTATTTTCTTGGTCCATTAGCTAGATTAGGACATGGTGATCAACATTAGTTCTTGGTTTTTTGTGATTTGGTGTCTCCATTGCTCTAGATCTAAGTTTTTCCTATTTTCGGATTTTGCATGGTTTGACCTATTTTAGTTGGATGTTTATGGGTTTTGATGTTTCCATGTGGAAGAGCATTCAGTTTCACTCCAGTTGGAACCTTGGAAATCCGGATTTGGAGTTCGGATGGCTAAGTTGTGATGCTTTGAAGCTTTGGGTTCATCATGGTGTTCTTGCTGTTTGGAGAAGATAGTGAGCAGTGTGCTGAGCTTCTTAGCCTACGCCACTGAGCCTTGGATACGCTTCCTGTTGGAAGCGTGTCTCCTGCGTGCGTGCTTTTGTGCGTACGCAGACTTGAGCGTGCGTGACTTTTCATGCAGCTGCTCCCTTGAGCGTACGTGACTTTCACGTACGCTGCCTCCCTTGAGCGTGCGTGACTTTCACGTACGCTGCCTCCCTTGAGCGTGCGTGACTTTCACGTACGCTGCCTCCCTTGAGCGTGCGTGACTTTTCACGCAGCTGCCTCCCTTGAGCGTGCGTGACTTTCACGCAGCTGCTCCCTTGAGCGTGCGTGACTTTCACGCAGCTGCTCCCTTGAGCGTGCGTGACTTTCACCTACGCTGCTCTCTCAGCGTGCGTGACTTTTGTACGCTGCTCCCCTGACCCCTTGCTTAACCCATTGGCTCTTGGAGTTTTGGCCTTATTTCTTTAATGCTTGGCTCTTCTATAGTCCTGTATATTGATATTTTATTAGATATTTTACGTCCATTTTATATCCTTACGCCTTTTGTCCTGAACTTGATAATCACGAATTTTACTGGATATGTTTGGAATTGATAATTGAGCATGACCTGATAAGTGGCCCGTCGTGGCGTACTCCTGACTAGTACACTTGATATGATAACCTGACCTGATACATCTTGAATAGCTGTTGCGACGGCTACCTGACATGACATAACCTGTATAATTAATCTTGACACCGTGGGCGATTGTGCTTGTACAAATAATCCACTTGTCCTGTCTTGTATCATGTCTAGGAGGGGACTCCTGAGTACCACGGTCAGGAGTACCTACTGAATTGGACTAAGGTTAATAATTAGTATAATTCACTAGTCATGAAGAGATGTTTCCAAGTTACAGACAATTCCGTTATTCCGGCCGCAAATGTTTGGACTTGTAGCCTGCCGACGAGTAGGGCACATTTCCAGCCCACTGTTATGTGGGGCACCCACCATTGTCACTTAAATGATTGAACTCTATTGTCACTATAATGCATTGTACTCTCCAGATTGTCACTATAATAATTGCCTGGATAACCTGGATAGCTGCAGGGCCTGTGACTACTTGGAGCATCTCATTGCATCTTGCTAGTAACTAGGTTTGTGATAACCCTAGTTAGTTAATGTAGAAAACCGTAGGCAATGATTGGCCGTGATTGCTTGGATGGAGTCTAGTCCAGTATAGGGTTGTCTAGAATTGTTTGATTGTAAGATTGTACCAGAATGACTGAGAGATTGTCACTATAATGATTGTCACTCTAGATTGTCACTATAATGATTGTCACTCCAGATTGTCACTACAATGATTGTCACTCCAGATTGTTACTTGACCTGATTTCTTATATTTATCTTGCCGATAAATGGTGAGAGAAACCAAGTTCCGTTCAGACGAAGGGTTACAACCCCGGTCCTTGTTTGGTTTACGGGTTGTAACCTAGCTATCTGAATAGTCCCATGGTTATCTCATCGTATATCATCCTGTCATGCTTTTCCATATGTCCTATCTTTTAGTGATACTATGCAAGATTGTCTTTTATATTTACCCATCATATTTTTTCTTAAATTACTGTCTCTTATTATGTAATTATATTATTGTGCTAATTGCTGGCTTTGGTTCTTATTTTGTGGCCTCCTTTGTGGCACTTGCTCTTCCTGGGGTCTGACCCATCTGGTTTTGTATGGCCAGATACCGGAGCAGCAGCAAAGGATCTACCTGTCTTCCAGCCCGATGGTGGTCACCAGGCGTAACCAGGGCATCGATTGGGTTTCTTTTGTTCTTCCACTATAATATTATAAATTATTTTTTTGAGGCGTTTAGCCGACGAGCAAGTGTTAGCTCGATTGTACTTACTTACTGTCTGCCTACGGGCTGTAACATGATTGACGAGCCCCGGGGGTTGATCATGTATGACTGAACTCTTGCTAGTCCTCACATTTTGTAACGACTAGCTTCATGATCATCTGGATATGTAATATTTGGGACGCCTTACAATTGTATATTTAGAGATCTGATATCTTGTGATTATTATTAGTTGGTTGAGATTGAGACAATAGGCTATTTTATGACCTTAAGAGACTGATGAATTATAGTGAAACCCTCACATATCTAGACAGCCGTGACCGTATAGCGGTGTGGATTCCATTCCGTTATACGTAGCTGGCTATGTCTGCCCCCGCTCTCCAGTATTCTGGTTCTGGGGCGTGACACAGATCAGAGCAGACATTATAAAAGACAGAAGTTCTCTTGAAATCTAATTCTTAGCCCATACCAACCTCATCATTGTAGTCTTCTTAGCCCATACCAACCTCGTCATATTCTCATCAAGCTCATCTTCATTCTCCTTTTCAGACTAAACGGAGAATAACATTCTCCGTTTCAAAAGACACAGAGAACGTCATTCTCCGTTTAAAAAAAATGGAGAGTTAACATTTTAATGTGTTTTACCACTGGGAATGTTATTCTCCGTTTCAAGACAGACGAAGAATGTTATCATCCGTTCCGAAATAAACGGTGAATAAAATCCTCAAACGATTTAATTTAAACGGGAAAGTTATTCTCCGTTTCAAGATAAACGGAGAATAGAATCCTCAAACTTTTTGTGGTTTTGACAATGTAAATGTAATTAAAAAATGATTTTATTATAAAAGCAGAGCTTATAAAAGACAGAAGTTTCTTGCCCAATTGTATAATTATATTGTTGTTTTACAATGTTATTGCTTGGTTCGTGTTACATATTTGCTTGAAAGCAACTTCTTAGCCCATACCAACCTCATCATTGTAATCTTCTGGTGAGTTTTATCGTCATTTCCTCCCGGTATTTCGAAGGGAGTAGTCGTCAATATATTCATATAATACGCCGTGTACAAGAGGCAGTTGGGTGCCAGTTGTTGTGGAAAATTTGGAGAACAATTCAGCACTTTGCTCTCATACTCCATCTTCGCCGGGCATCTCTCCCTCATCCTATCAACTTTTCTCCTGACGATAGGCTCTAGAGTGTTCTTCATTAATTCTGCATCCACCTTGCACTTTTCGTACATGTTTTGCCTCAAGGAGTTGTAGTGTGTCCAGTCGTAGGAGATAAAGTTGAATGTGAGCAGAGTATAGTGTTTGATGGGTATATTAAAGAGTGGGATGAATAGCAACTCTATGTCGTCCTTCAAACCCATGACGAAGTCTACTACATCTCTTTGGAAGTTTTCAAGGGCGTCGGATTTTACATCTAGTTCATTGGCACGTTCAACGGTGTTCTGTTTTCCAAAAACAAAACACAATATCATGAGTAATTTTTTCTGTCATTTTTCATCGGTGTACACATGAATATAGATTTTTCTGTTTAGATTCTTACCAATGTGTGGGGCATCATGAATGCAGACCACTTATGTGATTGGGGCGCCGGCTTTTGCTTCTGGATCAATGGCACGTCCTTTGAACTAGACGGGGGACACCTTCTTTTAATGCCTTGAATTTCTCTCAGCTTTCTTATTATTAGGTTCAGTATGCCAGCCTCCATGTCTTCATAGTTGAGTATGTCTTGCATGTCTATTGCCGACAGCTCGACTGTGACTCCATTTTCACCCTCTTTCGGCGAAAATGAGTATACAATATCACTGCACATAAATTTAGTTTAGATTAAATTAATAAAGATAGATTCTCATTACATAATTGTGAATTACGATGTCTAGAAAAAACAAAAGAAAAAAAGGGTTCTGATACATACTCTGGACACTTCTTTTTGGGAATTACGATGTCGATGTATTGCTTCTTCAGCTCTTCATCCGCATGTTTCCAAAGTAAGAGTTCATCGCATTTCCTTAGTATGACACGGTTCTTCTTTAATTCAGCCATTTTGGCGTCTCCTCGGGATTTCGGAGCGGCATTAATCTTCTGTTTTTATTAGCCTCTCCAACTGTATTGCTTTTTATTAACCTCTTTCCCCCCGATCCTCCTCTTCTTTTGGCTTCTTTTGGAGCAGCAAGTTCAGCAGCTGCTTGAATCTCCTCACGCTGAAGTGCTACAACCATGGCTTGGAGATCAACAATTTTCTCATCCTTT
The DNA here is from genome assembly GCA_029216955.1 of Iris pallida. Taxonomy (NCBI): domain Eukaryota; kingdom Viridiplantae; phylum Streptophyta; class Magnoliopsida; order Asparagales; family Iridaceae; genus Iris; species Iris pallida. The sequence goes on from JANAVB010033419.1 coordinate 665,458, forward strand.
TCATTGGCTTCAATATTAAACGATTCAACTTTATTTTGAAGCTCCCTTTTCTCCTCAACGAGCCTTTCATTTGTTTCTCTGAGTTGCTCGGTTGTTCACACTGAAATAAAATAAACAACAATGAAATATATGATGTGAACCTAACACGGAGAATGACATTCTCCGTGTAATATAATACGGAGAATAGCATTCTCCGTTTGAAATTACACGGAGAATAACCTTTCCAGTATCAAAATGATAGAGAATAGCAATTATCCGTTTCAAATAACACGGATAATGCCATTCTCCGTATTATAATACACGAAGAATAGTCATTCTCCTGGAAGATTACAAATTAGAAATTTAAAATAGAAAAGATTTTACCTTGTGTATGTAGCTCTGATTTAATAACAGAATTCTGCTTTCTCAAATCCTCCAGTTCATGCACAGAGCCCTCTATCACAACGTTGACTGCACGTTGTTGTGCTTCTTGTGCCTCGGGCACTTTCAGCTTTTCTTTAAGTTTCTCGTTCTCAAGGTTGGCTGAACGTAACTGCGCTCTATGTGCCTGTTTGCCATGAAATATAAAAGAGCAGAACAATTATCGGAGGACTGGACTTTTACTTCACAATACAAACTCGCTTGTACAAAGAAAGCCTAGGGACGAAAGCCTAGGTACAGCAATCTAAGTACAATTGTTTATTTTAGATTCTGGGGGGTGACGGTAGAGGCTCGGGAAAGCGACGGCAGCTCTGCCTTACTCCTTGGACGATCGGGTGCAGCCTTGGCTCTGTAGAAGAACTGCTGGGCGTTGATGAAGAAATGCTATCTCTTCAGGCTCTCTAGCTCTCTCTGTATATCTCTGTGTATATCTCTCTCCGTCTCTCTGTATGTGTGTCTCCGTATATCTCTCCGTATCTTCGTAAGGGAATGGCACCTTGCTATTTATAAGAGTGGGGGGCATCATTAGGGTTTACAATGATTGCCCCCCTCTCAAAAGTCGGCGGCCTCTTGATTAATCAATCTGGGCCATTAATCCTGAATGTGTTGAATCTGGGTCATTAATGTAGATTGTGCCGAATCCAATGAGTAATTAATGTTGATTGCAACAAATCTGCATCGTGATGATTTGTTGACGTTTACAAATCTGAATGAATAAATCTGAATTATTCTCTGCCATGTGTCCCCACTGTTTGTTATGATTATTAGGATTCAACCCAATCTAGAGATTACTTTGATTGCAGTAGATCTGAATTATTGAGATATGATCGGCTTTCGACACGTGTCCAGCCACGTGTCCCAACTGTTGTACTCATGAGCCGCATGAAAGTCATCACACTCAAACCGCATGAGAGTCGTCGTGCCCGAACCGCATGAGAGTTTCCATACCCGAACCGCATGAGAGTCGTCATGACCGAGCCACATGAGAGTTTCCATACCCGAACCGCATGAGAGTCATCATGACCGAGCCGCATGAGAGTCTTCATACTCGAGCCGCATGAGCGTCGTCATGACCGAGCCGCATGAAGAGTCGTCACGACCGAGCCGCATGAGCGTCTCCATACTCGAGCCGCATGAGAGTCTTCATACTCGAGCCGCATGAAGAGTCGTCATGACCGGAGTCGTAACCGCATAGAGCTTATCCGAGCCGCATGAGGCTCCAGAAGACTTTCGGTCCGCATGAGTTTCTGAGCCGCATGAGGCTCCTTCTGGCTGAGCCGCATGGGCTTCCATGTTGATTTTGGGCCGCCTAAGGCCCCCCTGCTGCTTTTGGGCTGCATGAAGCTTTCTGGATTTTGAGCCGCATGAAGCTCCCTGTTGAATTCGAGCGGCATAGAGAATCCCCTTCTTTCCTTACGCTTGTGAAGGATCCCATCTCGCAAGTCAAGGACATCTCGGTCAACCTTTGTACTTGTTTTGTGGGCTCGGGTATCCCGAACACACGAGTGCGTAGGTATCATGTTTACAACTCTCCATCAGAGGCCCGCTTTAACAGTTAGCGGGGCGCTCTGATGGTCAGAGGTTGGGACAGCTGACTGAGCTCGACGAGCCCGCGCTGTCCTAGACTTCTTCGACTTAGCACCCGAAGGTGCGTAGTAAGAAGAGTCCAAGTTGGAAGGAGGGAAGAGAATTTGGTGCCCTTTTCGAAGGAGGAAAGGGGGCTATATTTATAGAATGGAGTGAGCCCTTTCTTTTTCTCCTTTCCGATGTGGGACTAAAAGCAATATTTTCCATGCTTCTACAAGACCCCCTTCAAAGTTTTCAAATTGAAAATTTGGAATACTTTGAATAAGAAGCATGGAAAGTAGAGTTGTTTTGGTGTGGAGATCCTATCAGAGGTAGCATGGACGTGATAGGTTTGAGTACTTCCGCTGGGGATTTTGTGTGGACTATCATCCTTGGCGTACCTTGGTTTTAGGTACGGATAATAAGTTGAGAGAGGAAACCATCATATTTACTCAGAGGTGGTGAGAACATGGTAAATATGGGGTTAATGGTAGAGCCTTCCTACTCAGAGGTAACGAGGACGTGGTAGGAGTGGGCCTGATGAGGATACACAGAACAACTCAGAGGTGCTATCAACGTGGAAGCTCTATGTATTGGGTGAAAGAATGCTATGGAACAGCTGGGCTCCAAAAGCATGTGATAATGAGAAAAGATGTGGATGTACTAGGTTTTTGAAAGAATGCCAGGGAGCAGCTGGGCTCCCAAGACATGATGAGAAAAGAGTGGCATGTACTAGAAAACTTAGTACAGCATTCGTGGTCAACTGCGGACATTTATGGTCAACAAAGGACATTTGTGGTCGTCGGGAGACATTTGTGGGCCTATTATCCTTGGCGTACCCTGGCTTAGGATACGGATAATAGGATAAAAGGGAAACCAACATACTTACTCAGAGGTAATGAGGACATGGCAAGTACGAAGGTTTTACCGTAGAGTCTTCCTATGCAGAGGTAATGAGGACATGGCAGGAGTGGACTCAACAGAGAATATTTGTGGTCAACAGAGGACATTTGTGGGCCTATTACCCTTAGCGTACCCTGGTTCAGGGTACGGATAATAAGACGAGAGAGAACCAACATACTTACTCAGAGGTAATGAGGACATGGCAAGTACGAAGGTTTTACCGTGGAGTCTTCCTACTCAGAGGTAATGAGGATATGGCAGGAGTGGACTCAACGGAGGATATTTGTGGACCTATTATCCTTGGCGTACCCTGGGGTTTTTGTTTTTTGGTACAGATAATAAGTCGAGGGAGGACTAACATATTTACTCAGAGGTAATGAGGACATGGCAAATATGAGAGTTTCTTCGACGGAGCCTTCCCACTCAGAGGTAATGAGGACATGGCAGGAGTGGGCTCAATGAAGGAGGGTATATAGAACGACTCAGAGGTAATGAGGACATGGAAGTTCTATGTAAAGGGGTGATTTGTTTTTAACGGAAGTGAAACAACTCAGAGGTAACATCGACATGGTTGTTTTGGAAATTTTGTGGATCTGTTACCCTTTTTGTGCACTGGGAGTACGGGTAGTAGATCATGAGGGAGGATCTCTTTCAGGAAGAAAGTTCAGAGGTATGGTCATACATGACTTACTATCTGAAAGAGTGACCGGAATGTTAGTTCAGAGGCACCTGCAGGTACGTAACTCGATAATCTGGGAGAGTTGGAGTGTGAGTTCAGCGGTACCAGCGGGTACATAACTCGATAATCTGGAGTGTTGTGGATGTGAGTTCAGCGGCACCAGCGGGTACATAACTCGATAATCTAGAAATGTTGTGGATGTGAGTTCAGCGGCACCAGCGGGTACATAACTCAGCCATCTAGAAAAATGTGGATGTGAGTTCAGCGGTACCAGCGGGGACATGACTCGATAATTTGGAGAATTTGGAATATGAGTTCAGCAGTACCGGCGGGTACATGACTCAATAATCTAAAATTTGGAATATGAGTTCAGCGGTACCGGCGGGTACATGACTCGGCGATCTGGAAAATGTCGTTTAGACATAATATTTCTTCAGGAACTTGCCGTTACTGTTTTGGACGTTTGATCTTGTCCTCTCCCTCTGAGATGTGCAATCCCAATTGGCGAGCCTTCTTTAACCGTTCTTCGGCACTAGTGGCACTGATAATAAATGTCTTCCAGTCCTTGAATTGACTTTCGTCCATCCAGAGGCTGATTGTTGGAAGCAGTCTCTTTTGGCAAATTTCAATCAAGGAGGAATCTGGATTTCCAGACGGCAGCTTCATTGCGGTTTGGCGAAACCGCTCAATGTAGTTCCTCGTGAGCTCTTTCTCCCCTTGGACGACGTCCATGAGGGTGGACATGGTGATGTCCTGCCCTACTTCATAGAATCTTTCCAAGAACGTGCGCTTGAAGCCGGCGAAAGAGTGGATACAGTTGTCCGACAGATTGCGATACCAGTCGAAGGCGACTCCTTCCAATGCCTCGATGAATAATCGTATGAGGATGGCATCGTCATGGGGCAGATGGTCGGTGGTGACCTCGAAGTAAGTGATGTACCGACTTACGGAGGTCTTGCCATCATACGGGTTGATGTTGAACGACTTATATCTTGGCAGGAATGGAACATCCCTCCAGGCAACAGGGTACGGTTGCCGAATTCTGAGGTCTTGAGAGTTTTCTCGAGCACGAAACATGGCACGGAGCTCCTGGACCTCTCGTCTTGCTTCTCGGGCTTCATCCACAGCGGTGGGGGCCGTTACTTCAGGAGGATTGTTGCCCGGGTTCGGTGCCACTGAATTCGAGTCCGTATTGACCGCGAGACCCACGCTTATTTTGCCAGGCGTCCCTCCTTGGAGATTTGGAAGGGCCGCTTTGATCTCGTCCACAGACTTGACCAAGGCAAGGAGTATGGCCTCGAGAGTGTCGATGCGCTGGCGATCACTGGAACCCCCTTGGCTGCTGTCCGTCATGAACACCGTCTTTGTATGAAGAGAGATGGACGGAGCAGTGGAGGAAGCGCCCTCCGAATCATACCCCTGTAGTGAGAAGTCATCGGGATATGTGGGAATGTTCTCCTCTGGTTCGGACTCAGAAGGAACAGTACCCCCAGTTTCCAAGTTTGTTTCGTCTTGGAAATTGTGGACGTCCTCGGGGACGTCGGGGTTTGCTGCATCTGATGGGAGAGTTGTTTTCCCCGGCTCGTATTCTTGGAACATCGGATTATCGTGGATGTTCTGAGGAGTGCTACCCCCAGTCCCAGCAACCCCTAGTGGTGTGGACGACGAATCTTCTACTGTAGCAAATTTCGTCTTAGAACGGGTGCCTTGGAAAACTTCGGTGGTGGGCACCCGCTTAGACGACAGTCTTTTGGTCAAAGTGGTTGAAATCTTCGGGCTAGGAGTACAGGTCTTCTTCCCTCTCCCGTCGACGGGGACTTTTCGAGCAGAGTTGCAGGAGACGACGGGAAGTGCCTCGTCTTCTGAAGACGGCTGTTACAGTCTTTGAAAGACGGACTGCCGGTCCTTTCGCACCGTCGCGTTATTGCAGCAGCAGTTGACGATGACTTGGGTGCAGTGACATCCGTGGGAGGACTCTTTGCATCCTGATGCATCTTCTCTTTCCTTGCGTTTGTGGAGGATGGCCTCACGCAAGTCAGACGGGTCGAGATCGACCATGTTTGCTCCCTGGATTTCGGAAGACTTTTTCTAACCTCTCTGTCCATTTGCCGCCGGGGGATGGACTCGAGTGGTCCTGTACAACTTCCCATCTGAGGCCCGCATAACGGTATACGGGATGCTCGGATGGTCAGAGGTTGGATCAGCGGATCGAGCTTGCCAAACTCGCGCTGCCCTAGACTTCTTCGCTCTAGTGCGTAGAGGCACATAGTAGGAAGAGTCTAAGTGATACTGGAGAGAGTCAGATATGTCTTCTTGGGAGCACAGGAGATCAGGACCATAGGAGAGACGGTCGAAGACAGAGCCTCATGGAATAGGCGTCATGCGGCTATCATCAATAGTCTTCATGCGGCTGGCAGACGAAGCCGCATCGATTTTCTTCATGCGACTGGGAATCTCAGCCGCATGAGTTTTCTTCATGCGGCTGGATGACTTGGCCGTATAGAATTTCTTCATGCGGCTGGCAGATTCACCCGCATGAGTCTCCATACAAGTCCAGCATCGTAGTGCTTTCCTCTGCCGGACTTGGGGACAGCAGAGTGCTCTACGGCTCGAAGTAGAGCCGTATGAGAATCGCCTTCGCCGTCTTGGGTAGCAGAGAGTACCCCGTCCAGAGCTTGTGGAGGAGCAAATTATTTTGGCCTCCACTCGCAGCGAGCTTTCTTTGTGCGGGTTCGCTTCTGGATCGGGCCAGCACTTCCTTCAGAGAGCATTTCTTTAAACGCCTGTTGGTCGAAGCGGACGACCATCTTCTGTTGCATGGAGCCAAGTTTGGCTGCATCCGATTGCGTCACCAACTCCTCAACCGTGGAGAAGTTTGTCCCCAGCAGAGTCGCCATCGTGTTTGCCATGAAATATAAAAGAGCAGAACAATTATCGGAGGACTGGACTTTTACTTCACAATACAAACTTGCTTGTACAAAGAAAGCCTAGGGACGAAAGCCTAGGTACAGCAATCTAAGTACAATTGTTTATTTTAGATTCTGGGGGGTGACGGTAGAGGCTCGGGAAAGCGACGGCAGCTCTGCCTTACTCCTTGGATGATCGGGTGCAGCCTTGGCTCTGTAGAAGAACTGCTGGGCGTTGATGAAGAAATGCTATCTCTTCAGGCTCTCTGGCTCTCTCTGTATATCTTTGTGTATATCTTTCTCCGTCTCTCTGTATGTGTGTCTCCGTATATCTCTTCGTATCTTCGCAAGGGAATGGCACCTTTCTATTTATAAGAGTGGGGGGCATCATTAGGGTTTGCAATGATTGCCTCCCTCTCAAAAGTCGGCGGCCTCTTGATTAATCAATCTGGGCCATTAATCCTGAATGTGTTGAATCTGGATCATTAATGTAGATTGTGCCGAATCCAATGAGTAATTAATGCTGATTGCAACAAATCTGCATCATGATGATTTGTTGACGTTTGCAAATCTGAATGAATAAATCTGAATCATTCTCTGCCACGTGTCCCCACTATTTGTTATGATTATTGGGATTCGACCCAATCTAGAGATTACTTTGATTGTAGTAGATCTGAATTATTGAGATATGATCGGCTTTCGACACGTGTCCAGCCACGTGTCCCAACTGTTGTACTCATGAGCCGTATGAAAGTCATCACACTCAAACCGCATGAGAGTCGTCGTGCCCGAACCGCATGAGAGTTTCCATACCCGAACCGCATGAGAGTCGTCATGACCGAGCCGTATGAGAGTTTCCATACCCGAACCGCATGAGAGTCGTCATGACCGAGCCGCATGAGAGTCTTCATACTCGAGCCGCAAGAGCGTCGTCATGACCGAGCCGCATGAAGAGTCGTCACGACCGAGCCGCATGAGCGTCTCCATACTCGAGCCGCATGAGAGTCTTCATACTCGAGCCACATGAAGAGTCGTCATGACCGGAGTCGTAACCGCATAGAGCTTATCTGAGCCGCATGAGGCTCCAGAAGACTTTCGGTCCGTATAAGTTTCTGAGCCGCATGAGGCTCCTTCTGGCTGAGCCGCATGGGCTTCCATGTTGATTTTGGGCCGCCTAAGGCCCCCCTGCTGCTTTTGGGCCGCATGAAGCTTTCTGGATTTTGAGCCGCATGAAGCTCCCTATTGAATTCGAGCGGCATAGAGAATCCCCTTCTTTCCTTACGCTTGTGAAGGATCCCATCTCGCAAGTCAAGGACATCTCGGTCAACCTTTGTACTCGTTTTGTGGGCTCGGGTATCCCGAACACACGAGTGCGTAGGTATTATGTTTACAACTCTCCATCAGAGGCCCGCTTTAACAGTTAGCGGAGCGCTCTGATGGTCAGAGGTTGGGACAGCTGACTGAGCTCGACGAGCCCGTGCTGCCCTAGACTTCTTCGACTTAGCACCCGAAGGTGCGTAGTAAGAAGAGTCCAAGTTGGAAGGAGGGAAGAGAAGTTGGTACCCTTTTCGAAAGAGGAAAGAGGGCTATATTTATAGAATGGAGTGAGCCCTTTCTTTTTTTCCTTTCCGATGTGGGACTAAAAGTAATATTTTCCATGCTTCTACAGTGCCTCCATCTCTTTTAACTTTTCTTTGAGTTCTTCATTCTGCGCAAGAATATCAGAATGATGTCTTCTCAAATCCTCCAGTTCATGCACAGAGCCCTCCATCACAACGTTGACTGCATGTTGTTGCGTTTCTTCTGCCTCGAGCTCTTTCAGCTTTTCTTTGAGTATGGCATTCTCAAAGTTGGCTGCACGTAACTGCGCTCCTTGTGCCTCCATCTCTTTTAACTTTTCTTTGAGTTCTTCATTCTGCGCAAGAATATCAGAATGATGTCTTCTAAAATCCTCCAATTCCATTGCTGAGTCATCCATCACAGCGCCCATTTCATGATGCTGTGGTATCCGTTGTTCATCAAAATTATCCCCACCTGCTTCTTGGTGTTCTTTCTCTCCCTCTTTTTCAACTTCTTCTATAGGTGGCTCATCTTCTTTGTGCCCTTCTTCTTCCCCAACAGGTATAACCAGATCTTCCAATATCATCTTTGATCTCATTTTGTTGTGATATTCGGCCTTGAGGAAGTTTGAGATTTCGTACCCATTCCATGTAAAAAATCTTGGATAATCACAAATTGGGGCGAACTTCCTTTCCACAAATTTACTATGTTCTGCAAACCAATAGAGAAAGTATATTGTGCAACCTTTCAATTTGTGGAAAGCCATTGAGTAATCCCCATGTTCAGTTTTGCTTCTACTCCTCTTTATGCTATCCATTACATATGCCAGGATTAACCTTGGCCAGCATATACTGTTGATGACGTCCACACTGTCTACCAAGGCCAAGAATATGTACGACAAATTTGAACCGCCAGACTTTGTGAAGAATATTGTTTGGCACAAGTGAAAGATTATTAGCTTAGCCAAATCATCTGGATTAACAGCGTTATCTCCGCCACGAAGCCGTCGTAACAATTCAAAGAACTTATCTCTCACTTCCTTATTCGTGACTTCTGAGTGTTTGCCCTTAGTATTAGCCAGCAATCTTGTGAAGTGATCTCTACACAGGCTCAATGATGCTGGTGGTGTGGGCTGCTGTTGTTTTTCCTTTATCAATCTTCTGTAAAAAATATCATCAACGCTTTCTTCATTCAGCGGTAGACCGAATATGACTGCCATATCCTCGACGCTTGGCGCAATTTTAACAGTGGTGCTCAATTCAAAGCACCCGACGCCATCTTCTTCTTCTGTGTAACTTGCAATTAAATTCTTAAGCCCTTCCGTTACCTTGGCCACGTCGGAGACGTGGACTCTGTTTTGGTAGAAAATCTCGACAAAATTCCAGAAATCGGTATTCTTCAAGGAACCAATAACTGGCTCAGGTAAACGGCCAACATCTCGATTGACCTCCTCCATAAGATTTAGCATTGGCTTAAAGGTAGAACGGAAAAGTCTTGAATCCTTATTCCTGACAGATTTTTTTCTACAAAACAAAAAAAACAAAAAATTAGGTCGGAGAATGGCCATTCTTATGGGTTTTAACACTGGGAACGGCATTCTCCGTTTCAAGTTAGACGGAGAATGCCATTCTCCGTTCCAAATTAAATGGCGAATAGAATTTAACATTCAAATGCGTTTTATGACGGAGAATGTTATTTTTCTTGTAATATATACAGAATTTACGAACGTAAAATCAAAGTTATACCTTCTGTTTGCACTTCTTCTTGCACTTCTTTTTGTTTAGCAACTTTTTCCTTTTTCCTTTGTGCAACTTTCTTAGAATAGGGTTTCGGTTGTTCTCCGTCTATCACTTTTGGATTTTCTGTAACTGGTGCATCTTCTCTAATTGGTGATGCTGCTGGTGATGATTCTGTCGCTGATGCCGACATGGTGTGAATATTGCGAATGGGGAGAAAGGTTTGAAGATTTTGGAGGAGAATGACCTAGGTTTGAGTACAGAGTGGAGTATGGAAGAAGAGGAAGCTTCAAAACGGTTTTCTTTTTTCTTTTTTTTTAATAAAAGGGTTCGGGGGTGTTTTGAATTAATTAGAAGGGCAAAAATGTCATTCGATGGAAGGGCAAAAGACTCCTTTCTGCTTAATTATATTAATTTGAAGGGCAAAAATGATTCTGCTTAATCAAAAAGAATCGAAGCCGTTTGGCAAAAATGTCATTACAACTCAACAAAACAAATGAACATAATACATTAGGGGTTTCCATACATTAGATATAAAAGAAGAAGAAAAAAAAATCATCGTCTTCCATATTCAATCATTTCAGATTGGACTTCTTTTTTAGCTCTTCATTGTGCTCTGAAGTTGTAATCCATTCAGCAGCTTTGCGTCTTTCCTTTCCCGCATCAAACCGCATATAACAAACATAACATCAAAAATATTGCTCTAAAAAGTTGAAGTTTTTGACGACATATTTTTAGACTTACATCGAGAGAACAGTAGTCTAGACTACATCGGTCTTTCATGAATGATATTACAAAAATCCCACAATCAACAGAATTGCCTTAGCGGAGAACATAAGAAGGACATTTTATTGCAAAAGTAGAAAAGCTGAACCTAGCATCTCTCAACTTCAAAATCTCTTCTTGGAGAAAGAGATCCAAATTTGAAAGCTACAATTACCAGAATACAATATGTATTAGTATACCGTGTATCTTGTACCCAATTCGTAAAAATTGATGAATATGAGCTTACTATTTCTTTTATGACTGTTTTGCTTTGAATCGGATCATCTTTAGATGTAAGTGAGTCCCAAATTTCAACAGTCCTTTTTTTAACCAGAACTCTTGCAAGAGTATATGGTTCGCCCAAATGAATGGGTATGTATATCTGAATCAGGATAATTAGGTAAAACAAATTAGTAAATTTTCAGAAAATTAGGATTAATATTTAAACATAAATATATTAATACCTCGTTACAAGTGCTTAAAGATCCCATGTAATCCTGAAAATATTTAAACTTCTTCTATATTTCATGAGGCTTTTTGTTGGATGGAGGTAACGTTGCTTTCTACATACACATCAATTAATACATTACGAAGGACAAACAAACGAAAAAATTGTTAATGCATATGCATTGAAGAATAAAATGCTCACTCACCGATATCCTTATTGATAAAAACCATACATTAGCTTTATTGGAGGTTCTTTTTCGTTCCTCCGCGGTGAGAAGAGCAGAGACAATACCTACAATCTGAATAAATCATTAAAAATGTCAGCGATGGAATCGAAGTAAACATAGATGGCATCTAATAAGAAATATACTATCTATACATACCCCATTGCTAATTTTCGTTAAAGGAGCTAAGGTCTTCATCTCAAACCGAGACACATAGTTTTTGTTGCAAGATGATATTATTTCTCTAAGAAAAGAAACGAATAAATTAGGAGAAAAAAACTGTTGGAATTAAATCAAAACTCATATTACTTACTCGTCAGGTCTATCATCGGCAAAAATATAGTCATAATATCTCGAAGAACCACTAGTACAATTGCTAGGCTTCGAGGTTGAACCCCTTATTAAATTTTTCGATGGTGTGACCGGATGTAAATTTCCACGCATTCTTTTAGAAGAACTGCTAAAGTCAGTTTCTTCTGTAGGGGACAATACGAGCATTAGGTCCAATGCTTTACTACGAGACTGTAGCTCCACGTCCTCCTCATCGGAAGAAGATACAACGGAAACCACCTTCACATTATTAAATACTCCAGATGAAGATGCCTTCTTCAAAGCAGGAGATTCTTCAATCTTCTCCAAACGTCGAGATAATATTATTTGTTCAAATTGTATTGGACCAAGCAAAGAATTGATCGATGCAACATCAGCTGAAATCTTCGACAGTTGTTGTTCAATCCTGCGCAACATACGCGGAATGAAGGTTTTATTTGGAGTTGGCAACCAATCTTCTACGTCTTCTATATTTTCCTCTACACGAGTAGACATCTTGAGAACAAGAAAATTATTGTATTTCAGAAAACTATTCTATGTATTTCAGAATGAATAATAGTACTATGAAACAAGAAAATTATTGTATATATAGCAAGAGAGAAGTACAAAAAGTGAGAAAGATGGAAAGACAAATAAATTTCGAGACTAGCAAACAATCTACTAGCCGTTTGATTGAGGAGGGCTCGAGGAAGATTCTACTAGCCGTTTGATTGAGGAGGGCTTGTCACGACCCGCTACCCAAATTATTGGGCCAGGCCGAGTCATGCCCAGTCTACGTTTGAGATAAAACGTAGTAAGCTGTTCTAAAGACAACAGGATAAGACTAAATGTGCTAACAGTTCTATAAGTGAATAAAAGTCATAAATGCTCCAAACACAAAAGTCGTCTCATATATAGAAATAAGTCCAAAGTACAAGTGATCTGAAATATAAAACTGGATACATGTCCAGTTATAAAATATGTAGCCTAATATATGACTACACTAGATATCCCAAACAGCTAAGCAAACTAGACGAGTCTCCCCCCAGGAACATCCTCGTATGGCAAAGTCGGGTCCTCGGCAGTATCTCCATAATATATGTCGCAGAGTAACTCCTCCTCAGTAAGGACACCTACAACGTTATCCTGTCAGGACGGAAGTAAGTACTGAATCTAGCAAACTAGCATATGAAACATGGAAATGAACATAAGAGGAATAATTAAAAACATGGCATCACACAATCTATCATGGCAAGGACACATATGTCATAGAGACAGATGTATATGTAATGTTTAAAACTGTAGCAGGTACGTGATCGGTCAATAGATGTACAAAGTGCTGGGGCACATATAAATGAAATGTACATACGTACAAGTGTACATGCATAGGTGTACCTCCGTACAGAAATGCTGGATAATGGCCTACGGCACAGTATCATATAGAATGAAACTTTGCTCGGTACGATAATGGGGGCATGATCACGTACTCAACTACTAGTTTTCCCATAACCCATATTCTATCATATGAGAGATACATAAAGACTGTTCTAAGCATGGTAGTAACTGGAAGTACAACATGTAGAGATCTAACTTGCTACCCCAAGGATCAGCATTTAACATGGTGGGGTTTGCAGTTCATTTATGTGACATTATGTAAAGTTTGTAGAAAGTACTTGCCTCTAGCAAAGCAAAGCAAGCTGCGATAAAAGTGCTATAGATGTCCGGTAACTCGTCACTGTAGAAATAAATGCAATAACTTAGTTTTTATACTAAGCTAAAACGCTAAGACACTAATTGGCGAAACACGACTTGTGACTGGGCACCTAGCCAAAATGATGACTTTAGCATAGGAGACCAATGTGGGGTGACAGACTACTTTAACTAACTTTCTAGGGTCTTTACACTAGTGACGGGTGGGGTTCAACACGACTAAAACTCAAAATAACACAAAAAACTACAAGTCGTAATTAATCAATAAATAAATCAAATGATCATTGTGTTCTAACAATTTTTGAGATAGACAAAAAGCTTAATTTTACATAAAATAAAGTACCAAGATGATCCTTATTAATTATAAAAATTTATTATAATTTTTCTGGAATTTATTAACCAGTACAAGTATTTTATAAAAATTAGTTTTTCTAAGTATACAGAAAATGAGTTTTGGTTCCATAAGCCAAACTAGTGGCAAAACTGTAATTTAAATATTATAAAAATTGTACTAAATTAGCTAAATTAACATAGTATCTAAATACTATTTTTCCAGAATTTTAGCAATACTTTAAGTATTTTTAGAAATCCAAAAACAGTATTGCACACAATTAAAATTAAATAATTAATTATCTGCGTATTTTGTCCATGTATATAATTTGAACCAAAGTTCAAATACAGGACCCAAGGCCATGAATCAAGTCCAATATGACTTGTACAGGTCTTGAATGTGTGAAAACACATTTGGGCCCAAAAACCCATGCTAGGCTTGGACACCAAATGGTTGCAGTAATTTAAATACACTAAAATACAAATTGGTAAAAATGCAAAATAAATATTAATATTTTAATAAGGTAAAGTTATACAAAATGAATATATACATACCTATGTTAAAAGTACATATATATATAAGAAAATACTTAATTGTAAAGTATATATACATATACAAACATTGTATACATATATATATTAATATATATATATATATAATAATATATATACACATGAAAATATATACATATATAATATATGTATATAAATACAAATATATATATATATATAAAAATTTACTAACTATAAAATTATATATACATATATAATATACTGCCAAAAATACAATATATACATATATATATACTAATATATATATACATATATATATAAATATATATATATAAAACAGAAAAAGAAAAGAAAAAGAAAACAGCAAAGAAGTAAAGGGAGGGGGGGCTCGAACTCGAGCCAACGCTAGGGGGGTTTTAAGTCGGGTCGGGCTGGCCAGGGGGTCAGCCCAACGGTTGTGTTAGAGGTTAGGTTTAGGTTAATTTTATTAGGTTTGGTTTAACAATAAACATAAAAAATAATAATAACTCGATCCTGTGTCCGGACAGTTAGGGACACATGATTCTCGTGTCCTAGGCTAGCACGACACGCACGAGTCAATTTTGTCGTGTCCAAACTCACCACTAGGTTCGCCAGGACGCGGCGAGTCGCATATGTGAGGACGAGTCGTGTCGGGAAAGGAAATAGCACAGTGACACGTACGTGTCCGAGTCGAGCGGGCTGTTGGGGCGACGACTGGGCGGAGGAGACGTCGTGGCGGTGGCGCTCGGGTGGCGCTGCACTCGTCTCGACGAGACGCGTCGACTGGTGGTGGTGGATGGGGGCGGTCGTCGACTGGGAGGTAGCGCTGGGGTGGTCGCCGGAGTTAGGGTTAGGGTTTGTGGTCTCGTCGGGGAAGAAGGGGGTCGTGGTGGTCGTGGGGTTGCGCTGGGGTTAGGGTTAGGTCTGGGGAGAGAGAGGGGGTTTAAATAGGGGTTCTAGTCGGTCCTAGGTCGGTCGGGGCAGCCGAAAATGGCGGGGGAAAGGTGGACGGTGGCCGTCGGGCAGTCGGGGCAGTCGGTCGTCGGGGGTGGGTAGAATAGGAAATTAGCACTTAGGTCCCCCCTAGTTTAGGTATTTACACATAGGCCCTATCGGTTGGTAAATGCAAATAAGAATTTGCATTCCACCATTTAAAATATTTTAATAATTGTAAACCGTTATAGCAACAATTCAAATAATTACAAAACTGTATTAAAATAATTCTAATAATTGCAAAATAATATTTTTAATATATAAAACTCATTTAAAAATCATTTAAAAATTCTAGAAAAATTCCTAAAAATCCTAATAATTATTTTAAGGCTATAAATGACATTAAAATTAATTAACACTAATTAAAATGAAATTTGAAAAACAGGGGCTTATAAGTCTTCCCTCCTTGAAAAATTTCGTCTTCGAAATTCACAAGGATTGAAGACCCGACAATATTCGAACATAGCAAGCAATACAACAAATGACTAAGGCTATGATCGAAACTAACCTCTAAGGTATCAAGCGGGAACGGGTGGTTCCCTCGCAGCGGTTGGATCGAACAAGTAAGGGTATCTCTTCCTCATGTCCGACTCCCTCTCCCAAGTAGATTCACCTGGGGAGTGACGGCTCCAAGCTACTCGTACTAGGGGTATAACCTTGTTCTTCAGCCTCTTCTCTCTCCTATCTAATATCTCTACTGGCTGCTCAGAAACTTTAAGGCTCGGTCCGACCTCCAACTCTGAGTGATCTAGCACATGACTGGGGTCTGGAACATATCTCCTCAGCTGAGATACGTGAAAGACATCGTGAACTCCTGCTAGGTTGGGTGGAAGTGCAACCCTGTAAGCTACCTCTCCGATCCTGCCAAGTACCTCGAACGGCCCGATGTATCTGGGGCTCAGCTTCCCTCCTCGTCCGAACCTGATCGTCCCTCTAGTAGGTGATATCTTCACTAGCACCATATCACCGTCTGCGAACTCCATCGGTCTGCGACTAGCATCAGCCCAGTGTTTCTGCCTGTCCTGAGCTACTCTGAGCCTGTCTCTGATCATCCCGACCTTCTCTGCTGCATCCGTGATCATCTCTGGCCCAAGCATAACTCTGTCTCCAACATCATCCCAAAAGAGCGGTGTACGGCATCGTCGTCCATATAGCACCTCGAAAGGAGACATACCGATACTGGCTTGGTAGCTGTTGTTGTATGAAAACTCTACCAAGTACAGATGGCTCTCCCATGATCCTCCAAAGTCCAGCACGCAGGTCCTCAGCATATCCTCCAGTGTCTGTATCGTCCTCTCGGACTGCCCATTTGTCTGCGGGTGGTACGCCGTACTGAACTTGAGCCTACTGCCCAACTCCTCCTGCAAGCTCCTCCAGTAGTGGGATGTAAATCTGCTGTCTCGGTCTGATACGATGCTCACCGGCACTCCGTGTAGGCGAACTATCTGCTGCATGTATAGCTCTGCCAACTTCTCGGTGGAAAGCCCCACCTTGAAGGGTATGAAGTGCGCACACTTCGTCAGCCTGTCTACGATGACCCAAATGGCATCTTTCCCTCCTTGGGAACGAGGAAGCCCTGAGACGAAGTCCATCGTAATATGTTCCCACTTTTACTCGGGAATGGGTAACAGCTGCAATAAACCAGCTGGCCTCTGGCGCTGCGCCTTGACCTGCTGGCAAACTAGGCATCTCGAAACAAAACGTGATACATCCCTCTTCATCCCGTGCCACAAAAGATGTTCCCGCAAGTCACGGTACATCTTGTTAGCACCAGGGTGAATAGAATATCTCGTTCGGTGTGCCTCCTGCAAGACTGCCTCTACCAGCTCTCCCTTCGGCACGTACAATCAGCTGCCACGCCTCAAGGATCCATCCTCTGCTATCGTGAAGTTATCCAGCAATCCAGCTAACGCCTGGGCTCGAAGTCTGCGGAGGCTCTCATCTGTAGACTATACCTCCCTGATCTGCTCCATCAAACCTGACTGAATGTCAAGCGCCATCATCTGTACCACTAATCCTGGCCGAACTAGCTCGATACCGAGCTTCTCCAGATCCTCCCGCAAATGCCAATCAATCATCAGGTACCATGCCATCGGATGCTTGCTCAGTGCATCCGCCACCACATTTGCCTTTCCGGGTGATACTGTAAATCGATGTCGAAGTCTTTCATCAACTCTAACCATCGTCTTTGTCTCATGTTCAGCTCTTTCTGCGTGAACACATACTTCAAGCTTTTGTGGTCAGTAAAGATCTCTACACGCTCTCCGTATAAGTAATGTTTCCATAACTTGAGTGCAAAGATCAGCGCAGCTAACTCTAGATCATGGGTAGGATAATTCCTCTCATGAGTCCGCAATTGCCTAGATACATAAGCAATCACTTTCCCATGCTGCTGTAGGACACATCCTAGTCCTTTTCCAGAAGCATCACTGTATATGGTGAAACCTCCAGATCCTGAAGGTAAAGTCAGAACTGGAGCGGTCGTCAGCCTCCTCTTCAGCTCCTCAAATGCTGCCTGGCAGTCCTCTGACCAGATGTACTCTGCGTCCTTCCGTGTCAGCTTTGTCATGGGTTCAGCTATCCTAGCAAAGTCCTGGACAAACTTTCTATAATAGCCTGCTAAACCCAGAAAGCTTCTGATCTCTGAAACTGACGTCGGAGCCTTCCACGTCTCAACTGCAGCAATCTTCTTGGGATCCACCGAGATTCCCTCTCCAGTGACTACATGGCCGAGAAACTCCACTCGGTCTAAAAAGAACTCGCACTTCGACAATTTGGCAAACAATCTCTCCTGCCTCAGAATCCCCAAAACTATCCGTAAGTGCTCTGCATGCTCCTCCGGCTTCTTCGAGTATATCAGGATGTCGTCGATAAACACTACGACGAACTTATCCAGATACTGGTAATGTCTTGTTCATCAAATTCATAAAGACAGCTGGCGCATTTGTGAGACCAAATGGCATCACCAGAAACTCGTACTGCCCGTACTTCGTGTTGAACGCCGTCTTCTGGATGTCTGCTGCCCTAACCTTCACCTGGTGGTACCCGAATCTCAAGTCTATCCTGGAAAACACCTTCGCCCCGCTCAACTAGTCGAACAAATCATCTATCCTGGGCAGAGGATATTTATTCTTGATGGTGATGGCATTCAAGGCCCGGTAGTCAATACACAACCGGACTGTACCATCCTTCTTAGGCACAAAGAGCACTGGTGCTCCCCATAGAGAAGCACTGGATCGAATGAAACCCTTTTTCAATAGGTCATCAATCTGCTCTTTCATCTCTACGGCCTCCTTGGGATTCACTCTATAGCAAGCCCGGGATACTGGTGATGAACCCGGCACTAAATCTATGGTGAACTCCATATCTCTGTCAGGCGGAAGCCCTAGAAGATCCTCTGGGAATACATCTATAAACTCCCTGATGATAGGGTGTAGCGGTGCTACGTCCCCAACTGTCGCACAACAGTTCGGCTCTAGGCTGATCTCCGGCCCTGTCCTCCTGACACTGAATGGTGCTGTGCCTGGGGGACTGAACAAAATACTACCCTCATGACAATCTATAGATGCATGGGCATAGCTAAGCCAGTCCATCCCCAATATGATATCATAACCGGGGAGTGGCATCACGAAGAATCGTCCCCTAAACTCTCTCTCGGCTATAAAAATAGAACATCTATAGATAGATCTAATAGGCACTGGTCCTCCTCCCGTCATCACTTTACTAATCTTCGCAGTAGGTGTAGCTACTAGATGGTGTTTATGCATAAACTCTAATAATATGAAGCTATGAGATGCACCAGAATCAAACAAGCATAGAGCTAGAAAAGTATATAAATAAACATGATCTGTGATGACGTCAGCTAAGTAATCTGGCTCCGAAACCTGCTCCGGCTCCGGCTCAAGGGCTAGGCTATAAACCTTCCCCTGAGGTCCCTTCTGCTGCTGCAGATGCTGCCCAAACCTCTGCTGC
Source organism: Iris pallida (assembly GCA_029216955.1). NCBI lineage: Eukaryota > Viridiplantae > Streptophyta > Magnoliopsida > Asparagales > Iridaceae > Iris > Iris pallida. Next base: position 684,512 of record JANAVB010033419.1, read on the forward strand.
TGAGTCGGGAGTGGTCCTCTAGGCTTCGCTGCTGGGCAGTTCCGAAGCTGATGGGTGGCAGACCCACAAACTAAACATTGACCCAACCTCTTCCTGCAGACGGCAAAGTCATGACCTGGTCTTCCGCAGAAAGAACATATAGCTCCCTTCTGCTGCTGCTGCTGTCGGGGTCCCGGGGCTCTAACTGATGGGGTCTGATGATGTGGTATAGGGGGACGGTAAGTCTGCTGGGGCGGCATCGGTGCTCTCTGCTGGAAAGTCTGACGCTTGGACGGTCCCTCTTGATGTACAGAAGCCGGCCTCTTGCTAGACAGAAGACGCTCCTCAATGCTCCGGGCCAACTCTAGGCTCTGGTAGTAGTCAGTCGTACTGTTCGCCACTATAAGAATGCCTATGTCTGGAACTAGACCATGGCAAAACCTACGGGTCATCTCCTCTGGATCTGCAACCAGACTATGAGCAAAACGGCTCAGGCGACTAAACTCTGCCGCATAGTTATCAACAGAACGGTTCCCCTGCTGGATGTTCTGGAATCGTAGCCCCATGGCTACTCTAGCAGTGGTCGAGAAGAATTTCTTCTTGAACTGGGTCTTGAACTGATCCCAAGTGGCTCTCCCTCTCGCGAATATCGGCTCATTCCGGAACCAGACTCCTGCTAGGTCTATCAGCAGAAATCCCGCTGCCTCGACCTGGAGGTCATCCGGCATCCTAACTCCCAGAAGCTTCCTCTCTTCCGAGTCTAGCCAGTCATCTGCTACTACTATGCCCTCAGTCCCTGAGAACTCCTTGGGATTCAGACCCATGAAGTCCTTGATCGTCCCCGCTCTCTGCCGTGGCTCTACATGTGGTGGGACCACAGGACGTCCCTCAGAACGCTCCATGCTCTGGCGGAGTAGGATAGTCTGCTCCTGATGGGTTGTTAGGAAACCCTGGATCATAGTGAGCAGCTGGTTCCCGTCGAGTGTGACGGAAGCCTGGGTGGGTATAGTGATAGGGGGTGGTGGAAGTATCGGGGCCTGCTGGGACTGGGATGTGGAAGGTGGTGGAGGCATCTGGGTCTGTGGATCTGTGGAGTGGGGGAATATGGTAGGTGGAGGTGGGGGTGTATCAGTCAACTGGTCAGCTGACTGGATATGGAGGGCCCCATTCTCGGGTGTAACATACTGGGATGAACGAGTAAGCACCATCTAATAAAAGTAAAAAGGACTTATAAGGACTTGTTTAAAGTAAGCAATCATAGACAAGAAAATCTAATTATAATAGCAAGCATGTGATGTTTTTCCTATGTTGCAATCCTAGCATTCCTCTAGGTGTTCTAAGCGTCATTCCTAATGTTGTCTAATTACCTTAAGTTCCTAATTGCAGGCATGTTTGGTACAATAACGTAACCAAACAATTTAGTCAGGACCTGCATGGGCCACCACTAAAAACATGTCACGACCCGCTACCCAAATTGTTGGACCAGGCCGAGTCATGCCCAGCCTACGTTTGAGATAAAACGTAGTAAGCTGTTCTAAATACAACAGGATAAGACTAAATGTGCTAACAGTTCTATAAGTGAATAAAAGTCATAAATGCTCCAAACACAAAAGTCGTCTCATATATAAAAATAAGTCCAAAGTACAAGTGATCTGAAATATAAAACTGGATACATGTCCAGTTACAAAATATGTAGCCTAATACATGACTACACTAGATATCCCAAACAGCTAAGCAAACTAGACGAGTCTTCCCGCAGGAACATCCTCGTATGGCAAAGCCGGGTCCTCGGCAGTATCTCCATAATATGTGTCGCAGAGTAACTCCTCCTCAGTAAGGACACCTACAACGTTATCCTGTCAGGACGGGAGCAAGTACTGAATCTAGCAAACTAGCATATGAAACATGAAAATGAACATAAGAAGAATAACTGGAAACATGGCATCACACAATCTATCATGGCAAGGACACATATGTCATAGAGACAGATGTATATGTAATGTTTAAAACTGTAGCAGGTACGTGATCGGTTAATAGATGTACAAAGTGCTGGGGCACATGTAAATGAAATGTACATACGTACAAGTGTACAGACATAGGTGTACCTCCGTACAGAAATGCTGGATAATGGCCTACGGCGCAGTATCATATAGAATGAAACTTTGCTCGGTACGATAATGGGGGCATGATCACGTACTCAACTACTAGTTTTTCCATAACCCATATTCTATCATGTGAGATGTACATAAAGACTATTCTAAGCATGGTAGTAACTGGAAGTACAACATGTAGAGATCTAACTTGCTACCCCAAGGATCAGTATTTAACATGGTGGGGTTTGCTGTTCATTTGTGTGACATTATATAAAGTTTGTAGAAAGTACTTGCCTCTAGCAAAGCAAAGCAAAACAAGCTGCGATAAAAGTGCTATAGATGTCCGGTAACTCGTCACTGTAGAAATAAATGCAATAACTTAGTTTTTACACTAAGCTAAAATGCTAAGACACTAATTGGCGAAACACGACTTGTGACTGGGCACCTAGCCAAAATGATGACTTTAGCATAGGAGACCAATGTGGGGTGACACACTACTTTAACTAACTTTCTAGGGTCTTTACACTAGTGAGGGGTGGGGTTCAACACGGCTAAAACTCAAAATAACACAAAAAGCTACAAGTCGTAATTAATCAATAAATAAATCAAATGATCATTGTGTTCTAATAATTTTTGAGATAGACAAAAAGCTTAAGATGATCCTTGTTAATTATAGAAATTTATTATAATTTTTTTGGAATTTATTAACCAGTACAAGTATTTTATAAAAATCAGTTTTCCTAAGTATACAGAAAATGAGTTTTGGTTCCATAAGCCAAACTAGTGGCAAAACTGTAATTTAAATACTATAAAAATTATATTAAATTAGATAAATTAATATAGTATCTAAATACTATTTTTCCAGAATTTTAGCAATACTTTAAGTATTTTTAGAAATCCAAAAACAGCATTGCACACAATTAAAATTAAATAATTAATTATCTGCGTATTTTGTCCATGTATATAATTTGAACCAAAGTTCAAATACAGGACCCAAGGCCATGAATCAAGTCCAATATGACTTGTACAGGTCTTGAATGTGTGAAAACACATTTGGGCCCAAAAACCCATGCTAGGCTTGGACACCAAATGGTTACAGTAATTTAAATACACTAAAATACAAATTGGTAAAAATACAAAATAAATATTAATATTTTAATAAGGTAAAGTTATACAAAATGAATATATACATACCTATGTTAAAAGTACATATATATATAAGAAAATACTTAATTGTAAAGTATATATACATATACAACATTGTATACATATATATTAATATATATAATAATATATATACACATGAAAATATATACATATATAATATATGTATATAAATACAAATATATATATATATATATATATATATATATATATATATATATATATATATATATATATTTACTAACTATAAAATTATATATACATATATAATATACTGCCAAAAATACAGTATATACATATATATATACTAATATATATATATATATATATAAATATATATATAAAACAGAAAAAGAAAAAGGAAAAGAAAAGAAAAAGACAACAGCAGAGAAGTAAAAGGGGGGGGCTCGAACTCGAGCCAACGCTGGGGGGGGGGTTTAAGTCGGGTCGGGCTGGCCAGGGGGTCAGCCCGACGGTTGTGTTAGAGGTTAGGTTTAGGTTAATTTTATTAGGTTTGGTTTAACAATAAACATAAAAAATAATAATAACTCGATCCTGTGTCCGGACAGTTAGGGACACAGGATTCTCGTGTCCTAGGCTAGCACGACACGCACGAGTCGATTTCGTCGTGTCCAAACTCACCACTAGGTTCGCCAGGACGCGGCGAGTCGCATATGTGAGGACGAGTCGTGTCGGGAAAGGAAATAGCACAGTGACACGTACGTGTTCGAGTCGAGCGGGCTGTTGGGGGCGGCGACTGGGCGGAGGAGACGTCGTGGCGGTGGCGCTCGGGTGGCGCTGCACTCGTCTCGACGAGACGCGTCGACTGGTGGTGGTGGATGGGGGCGGTCGTCGACTGGGAGGTGGCGCTGGGGTGGTCGCCGGAGTTAGGGTTAGGGTTTGTGGTCTCGTCGGGGAAGAAGGGGGTCGTGGTGGTCGTGGGGTTGCGCTGGGGTTAGGGTTAGGTCTGGGGAGAGAGAGGGGGTTTAAATAGGGGTTCTAGTCGGTCCTAGGTCGGTCGGGGCAGCCGAAAATGGCGGAGGAAAGGTGGGCGGTGGCCGTCGATCAGTCGGGGCAGTCGGTCGTCGGGGATGGGTAGAATAGAAAATTAGCACTTAGGTCCACCCTAGTTTAGGTATTTACACATAGGCCCTATCGGTTGGTAAATGCAAATAAGAATTTGCATTCCACCATTTAAAACATTTTAATAATTGCAAACCGTTATAGCAACAATTCAAATAATTATAAAACTGTATTAAAACAATTCTAATAATTACAAATTGATATTTTTAATATATAAAACTCATTTAAAAATTATTTAAAAATTCTAGAAAAATTCCTAAAAATCCTAATAATTATTTTAAGGCTATAAATGACATTAAAAATTAATTAACACTAATTAAAATGAAATTTGAAAAACAGGGGCTTACAGGGCTCGAGGAAGATTCTACTATCCGTTTGAAAAATACAAAAGGTTATCGTGATCAACTTCAATTAAGGAACTCTATAAGAGGATTAATTCCGCTTGATTGAGGAACTCGACGAAGTCCGCCGTGAACCGAAACTTCTTCTTCTTTTCTTCTTCATCTCCGTTTCTCCTTCCACCACCACCACCATTCCCTGTAGCTTTATAACAAAAATATTAAATTGTTAGATGAAACAAAAAAACTAATTACGGAAAGATTACTAAATCAAAATCAAACAGAACACATATTCATAGAAAATATGAGATTAAAGATGAAAGTGTCACAGAAGCAACACCACAATTTTACAACAACTAAGCAGACTCTGCTAAGCAATAACTAAAATTAGGTATGTGTCCTCCTTGGATTTAATTTACACAAAGAAGAGATTTGAGAGAACGAGCTTTTGTCAGCTTCCTAAATGTACCATTTTCCGTCCTAAATGTACCATTCTCCGTCCTAAATGTACCATTCTCCGTCCATTCGCCGTATTAAAAGCAAAGAGAATGGCCATTCTCCGTCCATTCGCGGTATTCACCGTCCATTCGCCGTATTAAAAGCAAAGAGAATGGCCATTCGCCGTATTCTCCGTCCATTTTCCGTCCTAAATGTACCATTCTCCGTCCTAAATGTACCATTCTCCGTCCATTCACCGTATTAAAAGCAAAGAGAATGGCCATTCTCCGTCCATTCGTCGTATTTACCGTCCATTCGTCGTATTAAAAGCAAAGATAATGGCCATTCGCCGTATTCTCCGTCCACTCTCCGTCCTAAATGTACTATTCTCCGTCCATTCGCCGTATTAAAAGCAAAGAGAATGGCCATTCTCCGTGTTAAAAGCAAAGAGAATGGCCATTCTCCGTCCAAAAAAATATTCTCTTCGAAAATATTATCTTTAGAAAGTTAAAAAATAATCCGCCCGACCTCAGAAGCAGGTTTCTGCAGTTCACCACCACCACCATGACATATAGCTTTATTAACAAAATATTAAATTGTTAAATGAAAAATAAAATTTCTGACAATGGCATGGGCAGTAAAATTAGAGCGGTGCCGCTGATACTTCTCCTTGTTCGAGGAGGTCTCGACGACGTCCGACGCGAAGCGGACCGATTCTTCTCGGCGCAGCTGGTACTCCTCGTTGTTCTAAGAGGGCTCGACGACGTTCGACGCGATCCGAACCGATTCTTATTTCCTTCTTCATCTCCGTTTCTCTTTCCACCACCACCAGCACCACCACGACTACCATGGCCTGTAACCAAAAAAAAAAAAGAGGTTCAGATTAAATTGGATGGACTTTTGAGAGAGTAAATATGAGTTAATTTAGGATGTTCATTGAAAAAATTAAAGTAAAGAATGACCTGCTAAAGCAAGTTACCAACAGGTCAAAAGTCTAAATCAGCATTAAATGATGTCTACTGCATTATTTTATCTGAATTTAATCTGAACCGTTGGATTAACATCCAACGGTCCAGATTTCGGATGTATCGATACATCCAAAATGGGTGGATGTATTGTAGAATTTTCCATATATATATATATATATATATATATATATATATATATATATATATATATTAAAACCAAAGCCGGTGGACTCCATCCGACCTTGGCCCGGAGGCCGTGGCCACCGCCACCTAGCCACCTATGTGGGAGGGAGGGCTCGAACCTGGCCCTCACCCCCGGTGCACGGTGATGTTACCAGTACACCACGATTCGATGTGCCACTTGTCATATAATCGCTGTATCAAAGATTAATATAATTTGTTGTAACTCATCATGGTGACTCTTCACTTTGTAACTCCCAAGTGACTTTTCACTTTGTAACTCCCAAGTGACTTTTCACTTTGTAAACTCCCAACCTCTCTCTCCCTATATAAAGAGAGGTTGGGATGGCTTGTAGAGATATATGGAGATATATGAAATTAGTCTATCTAACAAGAGAGAGAGCTTCATATCTATTCATCTCATTCTTCGGGTGTTGAGCTAATAGATCTCAAAACACGTTATCAGCACTTTGCTCGTGCAACGTCGGAGACCCAACGTACCGTTGGTTTTTTTTTTTTACCTCTTTCCACCGTACGGTAAGAAAGGTAATTTTTTTTAAGAGGCCTACAGAAATTTTATGCTTTTCTATAGATTGGATGCATTGTGTAGTTCTGTTTTTTGAAAGAATTCATAGGTCTTAAAGTTGGGATTTTTTATCCTTCTGGACTTCTGGGTCTTTATTCCAGCATACATCAATGACTCAATGTTCATAGAATATTTGGCTGTTAGGTATATATAACAAATATATATGTAATAGTAAAGATAAAATTAGCCTAATAGCTTATCAGTCAGTTCCATTTTCTTTATAGTTCATTTTGGTTCGGCTTTGAATTTCCAGTAGTTAGGAATTGAATGGACCGAAGGAACAAAATTTGCAACATATAATTTCATTTCATGAAAAAAAAAATCCATATAAAATGACGGTTTTACATATGAACATTTCTTGACATCTTTTTCATTTGCAACAAAATTTTTTTTCATGAGCGTCGGAAAAGAAATATCTTTGAGAAGAACTGTAAATATGGATGGACTTTAAGTTTCGGAAGAAAATTTCATGATTCAGGTTTTGCAATTTTCCAAGTTTTCATTATCTGTCCTTTTGCATAACCTTTCAATTCTTCAGTTATTTTCTGGGTGTGAAAGTGACTTGGCAAGGTTTTTTTTTTAACATTTGAAAAAAAAGAGGAAAACAAACGTTTTTTTTTTTCTTTTGTCCAATTCTACATTACTTGCTAAATTTTGTTGTTTGTCTTTAATGTTTGTAATACTAATCTTGTTTTCAAAGAAAAAAAATATATAAATTTTTTTTGCTGAAATTGGGATTTGGAGAGCTAACATTTAAATGCTAACATTTTTTTTTGTTAATGATGGATTTGGAGCGCCCCGACGAGCGCCTCAGTAGCAATTTTTTTTATGTTGCTCAGGGATTCATTGTAACAGATGAATAATAAAATTGTATTTTTTTTGTCGTTATTTTTTGGGCGTCACTTGATTAGACGTCGAAAAAATATTTGACATTTTATTGGTGCCGCTTGCTTAGGCACCAATTCTTTTGTGTGCTGTTGCTTGCTTATGTTGTACGTTTTTTTTTGCGTAATTACGAAAAAAAACAAACTTGAAAATTTGAAAATTGGTTTTTGTCACGACCCGCACCCACTGTGAGGGTACGAGAACGTAACGACGCCCAGCCTACGCCGCAGTGTCGACGGTAGAACGCTGTCCTAGGTCACAACATCTAACAATATAAAGCTAAGCAGTTTATACTCCCCGAATGGGGGGTGACATAGCAGATAATAAACTCAATCACAACTAAGGAAGAAGAAGCACGATATGATATAGAACTCAAGGAAAATACAGATGATCAAATAGTCTAAGATAACATCTCAGCAGATATCCAGAGTACAAGGTCTCAGCTACTGAATATGAAAGAATATACAACCTAGATCTCAAGGACAGAAATAAAGTCTAACTACTAGTCTCAAGACAACACGAGTAAGATAAAACCTAACTAAGCTAGTCTAGGCAGTAGGGTAAAGTCGTCAGCTAGAGCTGTCCTGCAGCAGGTATCCACACAGGCCTCCTCCTCGTCCTCTGTAATATTTTCAACAGGTCCAGTCAGGACAGGAGCGAGCACCATACATCTCAACAGTTCATAGCAGATTAGAAAATATAATCATGCAGTAAAGTAAGATATAGATACTGAAGGAAATACAGTATGTAAACAGAGAGAGAGAGCTGTAATAGAAATATCTAATATAAATAAAGAACTAACAGTGGCTAGTGAGTCAGAGTACAACATAAACATGTGAATGGCATAGGAGATTCTGGGAATTATACTATAGAGTGATCTGGGAATTACACTACTTGGATATTATTCACACGTCTACTTCTACTCCCCCGTACCCCCAATTAATACACAAGGATCCAACCAGGTTATGTTATGATTCTATGTAACGGCCCCCGAAGGGTGGTACATAGTAGTCCCATAAATGGGAATTCTAGAAAACCCAATAAATGGGATAAGGATTCAAAGAAGACTCTGTGATCATAAGAGTATATGTCACAAGTGATCAAAGAACCAAAGAAGCATAGTGATACGTCATGTAAGTGAAACGCACAGAACATGTAGTACCCGATGCTCCCTGAAGGGATAACATCTCAAGAAGGGATCCATATAGTACTAATCCGTGTGACCAACGTGACAGTATCAAGTAAAGTAATTTAATGCAGGAAAATAATTCTAAGCAGGATATAAAATGATCAGAGAATGTACTCGCCTGGTATCTGAGTATCCAACTGAAATGTACTGTCGAGGAGAGGTGTCTGGCTCCTATCAGAACAGCATAAGTCACAACAAGTCTAAAATGGTAAAATGAAGTTCTACTATGCACTCTACATGAGTCTAGGTCATTCTAGGCCAAAGTCAACTCTTGGTCAGCTCTGGTCAACCCTAGAAGTCAAACTAGGTCGACTATGGTCAAACTAGGTCAAACAAGTCTACACTAGTCTAGCAAGTCTGTTCTAGGTCTAATCAAAGTTTTACAAGCCCAATCTAGGCTCACTAGTCAAACAGACTCACATATATGCCATAGGCTGTATCATGCCTATAGGCCAACCTATAACACATACACCATGTCAAATTCTATATCTAAAACAATACCCTTATTGATATATATATATATATATATATATATATATATATATATATATATATATATATATATATATGTAATCTATTACATACACATATATATGTATAATACATATATTTAGTAAACACACATACACATATTATATGATACTAATATATATATATATATATATATATATATATATATATTTATTATATATATATATATTTTTTTATATATTTATTATATATATATTTATTATATATATATATATATATATATATATATATATATATATATATATATATATATATATATATATATTTTATATATTTATTATATATATATTTATTATATATATATATATTTTTTATATATTTATTATATATATATTTATTATATATATATATATATATATATATATATATATATATATATATATATATATATATATATATATATATATATATATATATATATATATAACCTATACACCCATTGCAAGTATCTATATTAGATGCATATATAATACCCAAACTTATATTATATACATAGGTACACATTACATATATTATATATTGTATACATACTTTATACATAAACCTACATTTAGGAAGAATAGGAAATATAGAGAGAGTGAGTGAGCTGTGAGTGAGGAATGTGTGTGTATGTGAATGCTTGTGTGTGTGTGTAAACTGGACAGTGAGGTGAGTGTGTGTAAAACAATGTGTGTAGAGAGGGGGTGATGTGTATGGTGTAGAGAGTGAAGCTTGTGTGTGCAGCTGTGTAGTGTGATAGAGAGTGTGGTGAGTGAGTGACACATGTGTGTGTGTCTAGACAAGTGAGTGTGTGTGTTAGAGTGTCCTGTCATAGGTGAATGAAAGAGTGAAATGTGTGTGTTAAAGAGAGGAACCATGTGTGTGTCTAGGCAATGAGTGTGAGTGTGATACACTAGTGTGTGTGAAAAGAGAGAGTGCAACAGTGAGTGCACAGTGTCAAGAAAATAGGAAGAAAAGGAAATCAATGTATTATCTCAGTTAAATGAAAACTGAATCAGTTTTCAGTCCACACAGTTTAAACCCCCATTCAATATCAAAAAGACACCAATCAATACACAAATCGACACACAGTTAGATCACATATAGGAGAACCCTATTTGGGACTTAAAACCATAATTAACAGCATTTAGATAGGTTTAATTGATTGCCAAAAGTTACTTTTCAAAACTAGAAATACAGGAATATAATACACTGTTTTCAGAAATTGGGTAAATGGTAAATACCTATTGAAAACACATTAAAATGCAAATTAAAAGGTTGGTAATTAAAATATAACATGTAAGTGTGTCCCAGTGTCCAACACGTGTCCACCATTATGACACAATCATGTCCAAACAGAAAACAAACACCTACAGTGCACACAGGCACTGTTCTGCACACTGCCTCATGCACGAGTGCACGCGTGTCGTGCACTCGACACAGGACACTTTGTGTCTCGAGGTCACTAACCTAGGTTCGCCTAGGATAGGTCCTCGTGTCTAGGTGTCTGCACTGAGTCAAAGTGTCCACGTGTCCTAGATAAAACTGCGTATCAGTGCCACTCAAACCCGACTGAAATTGTCAGTCCCGACCAGTGCAGAGCCTCGTGCTCACTTGACACGACACGGGAACACGTGAGACTTGACACATGTGGTGTCAGTCATTGCCCCCTAGTGTGTGTCGAGTTTCGCGTGTCCTAGTGCCGTGTCCGAAGTGCAAAAGCCATCGAGTGGCAGGACACGCGCACTGCCTCGCGCGCAGCGCGCGCACCTGCGTTCGCAAGTGTCGAATCCGACACGACATGACACAGTGTCACTCCCAGACCAAAAGAAATACATAAGCAACATCAAATACTAATTTTCTATTCATTTAGTTTCTAGAAATTAGATCGAAATGCCCATTGGGGCATTTCATCAAACATTTAGAGAGAGGGACTGATACGTGTCCATTTAGGACACGAAACGGACACAAAACCTAGGTCTAGGCATACCTACAGTTAGGGTAGACCTAGGGCTTTCCAAATATGCAAGAAAATTAGAATTTCATGGTGTAGAATGAAAGTTACCTCTATGTATCAAAATCCCCAAAAAGCTCTAAAGAGAGGTGTTCCTCTTGATGGTCAAACTTCTCCAAATTGGTTTGAATCTGAGAATAACATGTAACAACAGCAAGAACACTTCATTTAAAACCTATTGCAATTTGTTTGAGGGAAAAAGGAGCTAAAATAGATTTTCTATGGATTATTGAAGTTGAGAAAATACCTCTTTCTAAAGCTTTGTTCTTCCTAAGAGGCTAGCCCTAATTTCTAGGAGAATACTTATAGAGGGGGAATCCCTATGTGGCTGGCCATGGCTGGATTGGGCTAGGGTTTTGCATTAGCTAATGGGCTTTGGGCTTCTATGGCTAAGTTGCTATTTAATGGTTCAACCATAAGTCATGGCTTATGACTTAACTATTCCAACTTGTGTTTAATGACTAAACCATAGGTTAACTCTAGTCTAACTAGGGTTACATGACCTAACCAAGTCCAACACAACTAGGATTAGCTTCTAGGTTAGCCTACCAAGTCAAAGCTAGTCAAAGTCAACCTAGTCAACCTTCATTCAAACAATTCCAAAATAAATTCTAAAAATTTCCATAAATTCAAATAAATTCTAATAAATTTAAATAACCCCAAAAATGACAAAAATACCCTTAAACTAGAAATGATAAACAAAATACCCAAATCACAAGGCTAGGCTCTAGCTCAACCAGTCTCCAAGGTTACACTATCAAACACCAAAATCATAAGTCATGTTTTAAAATAGTTTTAAATGATTAAAAAATCACCAAAAATTATAATATGAAATAAGTATCAATAAATAATAATTATAATTACAAAATTTTAAAATTACCCTCTTCTGAAAAAACTGGGTGTTACAGTTTTGGCTACATAAACAAATTCTGGCACCGTCAAATTTGGGCCTTCCAAAATAATATTTTTGGCTTATTTTTTTTTCAAAAGCAACGCTCATTTTGAGCACGCACTAAATTGTCACCTATTTTTCACTGTTCGCAAATAGTGTGAATTTCTTGAAAAATCTTATTTATTCTTACATTTGAATTTTTTTTTTACGAAGTCTCTCCGAATAGGCTCACCTATTTGGGTATGATGTCAGAAAGAACTTGGGGCTTGATTTTTAAGCGGTCCTTGGTGACCCTCCTCCCTCATTTTTTTCGTCTGGTCATATTCACGTAGAGCTACCAAATGGGGTTGACCGAAAATTATTTTTTCTCAAATTGTATTTATACTTATGCATTTTTGCAAGCAAATAATTTGCCTCTCTATATCGGCCCGTCGATCGTTATAAGAGGATTTTTTTAACAAAAATTATTTTTTCAAAACTATTATTTTATCTACAATTGTTTGTTGTTACTTATGCAAACCGAATCCATATAAACCTGTCATTTTATATGATGACTGATCAAGATTTTTCTCCTGTTGTAGAAAAATGTCGATCAAGATTGATTTTCCCATCCTTGACGTCTCTGGCAAGAACTACTTGGACTGGACACAAGACATCCAGAACCATCTAGATGCGCAGGGCCTCTTGGACGTCATCTATGGAGAGGAAGAGCGCGAAGTGGAAGTCACTCGCTCAATGAACGCCAAGGCAATGATTCTATTTCGCAGGCATTTATCTAACGCCATGAAGGCAGAGTTCATTGAAATCTCCTCGCCAAAGACGCTATGGGACTCTCTTAAAGAGCGCTTCGACCACCAGAAGACCATATGGCTGCCTGAAGCGCGCCATGACTGGTTGAACCTGCGCTTCCAAGTCTTCAAGAGCATAACTGATTATAACAATGAAGTCTGCAGGATTCGATCACTTCTCCAGTACCGCGGTGAGAAATTAACCGACAGCGATCTATTGGAGAAAACATACACCATATTCCCTTTCACTGACAACTTGCTCCAGAAGCAATACCGTCAGTCTAAGTTCACCAAGTTTCCCGAGCTCATCACTCAGCTTTTACTAGACGAGAAGAACAGTCTCATTTTAATGAGAAACAACAATTCTCGTCCTGCTGGAACAAAGGCAATTCCAATGCCTGATGTAAACGCTCTCCGTGGACCAAATCTACGGTAGAAACGAGACAATGGCCAGTCGTCCCAGCCAAGGAACAAAGGCGAGTTTAAGTTTCGTCACCCAAAGCGAGGTTCTAACAAGAACCAAGGACCTTTGACTCCTAGACAGTCTCATGGTAAGAACCAACGGGCCAGTCGTCCTAAAGCGAGAGTGGAAGGCCAAGCGCCTACTCTCTGCTACAAATGTGCTGCTTATGGTCATATGCAACGGACTTGCAGGGCAACCCCCCAAGAAGTTGATAACTATCACAAGGGGCGCCGGGCCGAAGCAAATCTGGTCAACGAGTGCAAAAATCTAAATCTTGAGACCCCCGATTTTATGGTAGAAATGGAAGAATGAATCTCCATTTTCTCTCTATATTTGATTTAAGTAATGAAATTTTTTATGGTTTGTATTTTCTGTTTTCTCGATAAATTAAAGTTCTATTTCGAGCACTTTCCTCAAACGTGTGACAAACTTTAATTTACTTTACTTATAGGCATGGACCACGGGGCAGTAGATTGTCTGGTTGATAGTGGAACGACTCACACTATCTTGAGAGATAAATCATACTTTATCTCCTATACGCCTAAAGTAACCTCAGTGACAACCATTTCGGGACCCTCAACCCTTGTTCAAGGTTTTGGCAAAGCCCATTTTTCGTTGTCCAATGGTACTCCCATTGAAGTATCAGAGGCCTTATATTCTCCAAGGTCCAGTCGTACCTTACTGAGTTTTAAGGATATTCGAGAAAACGGATTTTATGTTGAAACTGCTCGAGAACATGGCTTCGAGTATCTTTTTATTACCTCCACTCAGTACGGCCAAAAGCGTATCATGAAGAAGTTGAAAAGTCTTTCAAGTGGTTTGTATCTCACTACGATACAACACATCGAGAGTAATCTCATCATTCGCCGAGCGCCAGTTGATGAGAGCATTTTTATGCTATGGCATGACCGGCTGGGTCATCCGGGTCAAAATACGATGCTTCGTATTATGAATGCATCGCATGGGCATCCTCTTGGAGGAAAGAATTTCGTTCTAAATTTGAAAAGCCTTTGCCAAGCTTGCTCGATTGGGAAGACGAATCTCAAGCCTCTCCATGTGAAACCTACGAGATTGGTTTCTCAATTCCTTGAAAGAATTCATGGAGATATTTGTGGACCAATCCAACCAACATGCGGACCATTTAAATACTTTATGGTTTTGGTTGATGCATCGACTAGATGGTCATACGTAGTGTTGTTGTCCACCCGAAATACAGTGTTTCCTAAACTCCTCGCCCAGATCATTAAGTTAAGGGCTCACCATCCGGATTATCCGATAAAGTCTATTAGACTTGATAATGCTGCGAAGTTTACATCGAAGACTTTCGATGACTATTGCATGACTTTGGGAATAAATCTTGAACATCCTGTTTCGTATGTTCATACCCAAAATGGCCTAACGGAAGCTTTTATAAAGCGACTGCAAGTGATATCGCGGACCTTGGTTATGCGCACCAAACTCCCACTATCTGCATGGGGATATACAATTTTGCATGCTGCAAATTTGGTCTGTCTGAGGCCCATGGCCACCCAACCACTTTTTGCGTACCAGCTGGTTACTGGATGTAAGCCTGACGTCTCATATTTACGCGTGTTTGGGTGCCTAGTCAATGTTCCAATTGAGCCGATAAGGCGTTCAAAATTTGGACCTCAGAAGCGACGGAGAATATATGTCGGTTATAACTCCCGGTCCATCATTCGCTATTTAGAGCCCTTGACAGGCGATCTCTTTACCGCGAGACACGCGGATTGTGACTTTGATGAGGCAATCTTTCCGTTGTTAGGGGGAGAAATGCACGCTAACGTTGATGAGGAACGACGTGAATTAGCGTGGCATGTGCCCGCTTTTGCTCATCATGATCTCCCCCCTGCACATAGTGATAAGGAAGTGCAGAGGATTCTAGGTCTGCAAGATATTGTAAATCAAATGCCAGACGTATTTAGCGACCTAGCAAAAGTCACGAGATCAATTATACCTGCTGCAAATGTGCCTGCAAGGATAGACGTCCCTGAGATACGCCATGTTCCTGTGAAACATGTTGCTCCGGTCGAACCCACCGAGCAAAGGACGCTACCATCGGCCGTCCAGTCCGCCGCTATTCCCAAGAAGAAGGGAAGACCGGTTGGTTCCAAAGATGTTCTGCCCCGGAAGCAGAGAAATCTTGTTAAAAGCATTTTGCCACATGAGATCATTAAGGATCACGACGATGTATTAGAAGAGCGCGTTCCAGATGAAACGCCTATTCCTAATCATGCCGATAACTTCGAAATATTCGTCAAGTACGCTAGCTTAGACGATATTTGAAGCGAAACAAAACTGTCATCGATGATGTGTTCATATACTCAGTGGCCACTAACATTATGAGCAATGATGACATGGAACCTCGCAGCGTTGCCGAGTGTCAACGATGAACGGACTGGCCACAATGGAAATAAGCAATCCAGACTGAATTAGATTCCTTAGCGAAAAGAAGCGTGTTTGGACCTATAGCTCCAACACCACCCAATGTTAAACCAGTTGGTCACAAATGGGTTTTTCTAAGGAAGCGTAATAAGAATAATGAGATTGTGCGATACAAGGCTCGCCTTGTGGCACAAGTCTTCTCACAATGCCCTGGAATTGATTACGAGGAGACGTATTCCACCGTAATGGACGTCATAACGTTCCGCTATTTAATCAGTTTAGTAGTTTCCGAAAAACTGAATATGCAGCTCATGGATGTGGTCACAGCCTATCTCTACGGGGATCTAGACACAGAGATATACATGAGAGTCCCTGAAGGACTAAAGATGCCTGAATCAAGTAGTTCCCGACCACGGAACGCGTTCTCGATTATACTGAGGCGTTCGCTATATGGATTGAAACAATCCGGGCGAATGTGGTATAACCGCCTAAGCGAATACTTGATCGGTTTGGGATACATTAATAACGAACTTTGCCCATGTGTGTTCATAAAGAAATCTACTTCAGGATACGCAATCATTGCGGTCTATGTAGATGACATGAATCTCATAGGAACCGAAAAAGACTTGTCAGAAACTGCTGATATCCTGAAGAGGGAATTCGAGATGAAGGATCTTGGGAAGACACGGTTTTGCCTCGGCCTGCAGATCGAGCACCATAAAGATGAAATTCTTGTCCATCAAGCGAACTACACCCAAAAGGTGTTGAGATGCTTTAGTCATTTTGACGTTAAGCCATCCGCTACTCCCATGATCGTCCGCTCTCTAGACATTACTAAGGACCCATTCCGTCCAAAGGAGGACGACGAAGAGATATTGAGTCCTGAGTGCTCTTATCTGGATGCAATAGGCGCTTTATTGTACTTGGCCCAATGTACTAGACCGGACATCTCGTTTGCTGTGAATTGTCTAGCTCGACACAGCACCGCGCCAACACGCCGCCATTGGAATGGCATAAAAGTCATTTTTCGCTACCTTAAGGGTACTACGGACTTGGGCATGTTCTATCCCTACGTGGTTTTGAGTGAGTCCAACGCTCTTGGCACTTGAAGCAACGCGACCCTTATTGGCTATGCCGATGCGGGATACTTATCTGATCCGTACAAGGGGCGTTCCCAATCTGGTTATGTCTTTACCATTGGAAACACGACGATTTCTTGGAGGTCTCGCAAACAGACCTTAGTGGCTACTTCAACGAACCACTCTGAGCTACTCGCGCTCTATGAGGCGACTAAAGAGTGTGTATGGCTTCGAGCTGTTATTGGCCATATTCGAAGTACATGTGATCTTCCATATGACCCAGATGAACCTGTTGTCGTCTATGAGGACAATACCGCTGTTATTGATCAAGCGAAACATGGTTACATCAAAGGGGATGCTACCAAACACATATCGTCCAAGTTGTTCTTTACACATGAACAACAAGCGCTTCAGAAGATTGAAGTGCAACACATTGGATCGGAGAATAACCGTGCAGACTTGTTCACCAAGTCACTGCCAAAACACTCGTTCCAGAAACATGTAAGAGCAATTGGACTTAGGAAACTTTCAGAGCTAGCCTAAGTGACACATGTTTCCTGCACCCTGTTGTGTGCATATGAGGGGTAGCGTCCCAACGAGCGCCCCAACGAGCACCTCCAAACGTCCTGTTGTGCGTATATCCCGCGCCTTGTCGAATGCGAGTGAAAAGGGGAGCATCCTGATGTATGCTTGTGTACTCTTTTTCCCTTAGACCAAGTTTTTTTCCATTGGATTTTCCTTGGCAAGGTTTTTTTAACGAGACACAGTTCAAATCCCTTATTCACTAAGGATTATTACGATCAAGGGGAGTATCCAGTTGTATACTTCTAAACCATCGTGTACTATTTTGTCCTTCGATCAGCGATTTTTTTCCACTGGATTTTTTCTGACAAGGTTTTGACGAGGCACCTTTGCAATGGTTAGTTTACCCCATCACACTGACCTGTGTGTACTCTTTTGTCCTTCGACCAAAGTTTTTTCCACTGGGTTTTCTTTGGCAAGGTTTTGACGAGGCACAAGTAGGTGGTCAAATTTGAATCTGCAAGCTACAGACAGACGAAGAAGCTCAAAGGTGTTTACAAGCGGAGTTTGTGAAGAGCCAAGGGGGAGTGTTGTAACTCATCATGGTGACTCTTCACTTTGTAACTCCCAAGTGACTTTTCACTTTGTAACTCCCAAGTGACTTTTCACTTTGTAAACTTCCAACCTCTCTCTCCCTATATAAAGAGAGGTTGGAATGGCTTGTAGAAATATATGGAGATATATAAAATTAGTCTATCTAACAATAGAGAGAGCTTCATACCTATTTATCTCATTTTTCGGATGTTGAGCTAATAGATCTCAAAACAATTCTTAAGTTATTAAAGATTAGTTATTGCCATATAATGGCACGGTGGTGATACAGCCTGGGTGAGGGCCAGGTGGTGATACACTTGGATGAATTATATTAATCTTAGATAAACTTAACAATGAGGGAGCAATACTAGATTTTATTGGGTTTAAATATGAAAAATAAAATTTGGATGAATTTATATTTTACATCGAGTTGATTGGACCAAGACATTAACAATTTTAAGTCAATTTCGGGACGTGGACGTAACCCATCTAGAAATTTATCGAAGTTAACAATTTTATAAAATTAGAATTTTTTTTTTTACAAAATAAGCATTTGTCATATATATAAAATCAAAGTCGGTGGACGATTCCATCCGACCTTGGCCCGGAGGCCATGGCCACCGCCACCCGTGGGAGGGAGGGCTCGAACCCAGCCCTCACCCCCAGTGCACAGTGGTGTTACCAGTACACCACGACTCGATGTGCCACTTGTCATATAATGGTTGTATCACCACCGTGCCATATAATAGCAATACTAAGAAATCCAATCCCCAAAAGTAGAGAGAAACTTTGATACAGTAGGATGTGTTTGGTAGGAGGAAAAAGTGGGAGGAAGGAAAATAGAAGAGGGAAAAGTGAAGGAAAAGATTCATTTTCTCTTGTTTGATATGGAAGAAAAATAGGAAGGAAGGAAAAGTGGAGGGATTACTTTTCCCTCATAACCTAAGAAATCCAATCCCCAAAAGTGGAGAGAAACTTTGATACAGTAGGGGTATCAAGTTTTGATACCCCCTATGTATGACATGTGGGCCCTCTCAAAATTTATGTGTATATATATATATATATGTATACACGTTTTACAAAGCGGGAGGGGCCTACATGTCATACATAGGGGTATCAAAACTTTGATACCCCTACTGTATCAAAGTTTTTTTTTTTTTTTTTCCAAAAGTGGAAGAAAAAGTGGAAGCTTGTATTAGTTAACAATTATACCCCTATATGAATGTATTATTTAAAAATTATTTATGAAATCAAATAGTAAATAAGTGTTTTTAGTTGAGGGTAGAATTGGTAAATTCCAATTTTTTTTTTTTTTTTCCATTTTTTCTTTCATATCAAACGGGCAAATTACTTTAACTATTCCTATGTTTTACACTTATTACAGAAACTACCCCTACTATGAAACTAATTACGCGGACCACCCCTATAGTTTCTATTTTCTATAAAAATATAACACTAACTACCCCTATGTTTTATAAAATTTCTAAAGGAGAGGGGTGGTGAGTGTAATTAGTTTCAAATAGGGGTAGTCTCTGTAATACTCATGAAACATAGGGGGGTTGATGTATTTATTTCATATCAAACAAAGAAAAATGCATCTGTTATCTTTTACATTCTTGCTACCAAACACAAAGAAAGGAAATAATTTTTCCTGATCAGGGGCAATTTCGACATTCGAGACCAAGACCCCTCGCTTCCGTAACCGCTAGCGGCACCGAGACCAACAGGACACGCGTCCCCCTCCCACTGGTCCCACCCCGGTCGTCGGGATTCAGAAAGAGATGGGGAGGAGAAG
The DNA here is from genome assembly GCA_029216955.1 of Iris pallida. NCBI lineage: Eukaryota > Viridiplantae > Streptophyta > Magnoliopsida > Asparagales > Iridaceae > Iris > Iris pallida. The sequence goes on from JANAVB010033419.1 coordinate 704,475, forward strand.
AAAGAAAGAAAGAAAGAAAACACACAGTCACTCTCGTTTCTTAGTCCTCTCACTTTCTATCTTCAAAATCACCCCCAAATTTCCTCAAATTTGCAGCTTTCTTACATTTAGGCCCCTGAAACATCCTAAAATTGGGAGAATGCTTGATATCAGCTGCGGAGAGAGCAGCGAGGAGGAGCTGACGGTGCTCCCGAGGCACACGAAGGTGGTGGTGACCGGGAACAACCGGACCAAGTCGGTCCTCGTCGGCCTCCAGGGGGTCGTCAAGAAAGCCGTCGGCCTAGGCGGATGGCATTGGCTGGTAAATTTGATCGATCACTACCAATTTTGTCATTTTTTTTGTTGCTCGATCGATGCTTCCGCAATTTCTTTATTTTTGTGGTCTTATTGATTGAATGTTGGGTTTTCTTTACGATACATTATTCATTCTGGGATTTTTGAGATTTACCCCCATTTTTTTTCGTCTTTTGGTATTTCTGTTTTGTTATATTTCGAATTTTGGGTTTGTTTTGTGAATTCGTTGTTTTGTTGGTTGGTTCTGGAAATTTGTTGGGCAATGTGCTGGAATTAGGTCGATAGTACTGATGCATGGGAGAGTTTGATTGCTTTTACTGTAATTTATTTACTTTTATGGGTGTCATTAGTGAGATTGCAGGGAACGAGTGTGTTCTTTTGGGAATTTTGAGATTTATCCCCATTTCTATGTGTGTTTATATATATATTTTAATTCATTTTTGTTGTTCTTAAGTGGGATTTTATTTCTATACCATCTGTATTGTATTTTTTATTTTTTTTTGCTTCTGGGTTATTATGGCAATGTGTGCGGAATTTTCGGTGTAATTGAATTTTGGGGTTCCCATTTGGGATCAATTAATTTTATTTTTCTTTGACAATGCATTTGGTTATACTTGGAATTTGCTATTTGGACTGATAATTTACACATTAGACCTTCTTTTTTGCTAAATCTAGGATCAAGTGTCTGTTAGTTTTGTTATTTAAAATTAGATGAACTGCATGCAAGTATTTGATTGTCTGGATTGTAATTCTTTATATTTTTCTGGATTTGATTGCGCAATGCAGTGTTAATTTATTTGTGTGTACTATATTTAATAATGCAATGTTAATTTATTTTGCAATTTTAGGGTTTTGTTCATCTCACATATGTTAGTAGCAGTAGATCACTAAATTTCTTTGACGTTCTGAATTTAATTAGGCAATGAGGTGGAAATGGGGTTTCTACCCCTTTGTTAATTTGGGATCTACCTACCTTCTAATTATTGTAGATTATGTTGTTTCCTTTGTTGGATGTTCTTGCTATATTTTGGCATTATGTGCCATTTTATGTTGTAATTTACAATTGCGCTCAAATTAACATTGCTTCAATGCTTCCGGAGATTTCTATTTGGTGGATGATGAATTCAAATCCCCTCATGGTTAAGTGTATTAAAGATTAGTATTGCTCCCTCATTGTTAAGTTTATCTAAGATTAATATAATTCTTTCTGGAAGTTGCAGGAGTCTCACCTCTGTTATTAATTTGACTCGAAAATTACTCTACTCAGTACAATCTGACCTCTCTAAATAAATAACCCAATAACTAATATCCTCTGACATTTAATGAAATTTCATGAAATTGACCACATTCTAAAGTTTAATATTTCTGCTATCTAATAATTAATACAAAGTAAAAAAGCATAGAAAAAAATTAATTAACAGAATCATGTTATTTAGAGAACTATCTATATAGAGTAGTTTTTTTTTTCCCTCGTTTGTTCTGATCTCGAACTGTATATCTTGGAGTAACATGGGTGCGATTTGAAAGATCAAGAAGACAAATACATGAGTGAAGGGCACCTAATTTATCTTTATTAGACAAAAAGGGGGGGGGGGGGGGGGGGGGGGGGGGTCATCATACATATCTTCTTCGACTTCCTCTTCATGATGGTTCTGACGATGCAATTGCTATGAGATATTCAACCGGTATTACCTGCTGGACAATTTGTTGCTCCTCCTCTGGATCTAAGAGGGCAATGGTATTGTTCTTTTGCTTGTTCCTTTGGACACTCTTCAATCAATTGGGTACCATCATTGCATTTTTTTTATTGGAGATGTATACCAATTTCATTGGTAACTTACAAACAATAAATATGTAAGACTAAAATTAGCATGATGAAGACTTTCTAACTACCTAGAAGTATGTATTGGCATTAGCAAATATACAAGAAATAATTTTTTAAGTAGATGTTCTACAAATTAATAACCTCGTCTAATTAATAAATTACCATGCAACAAATAATATTAGTTTAGAGAGGTCAGACTGTACTTTTATATATGAAACACCGGAGAGTTGTACTTCGATTTTTTTTTTTCTTTATATTTTTTATATTATAGTTGTAGCTTAGTGTGAGATAATTCACAGTGGGTTTTTTCTAACTCAGCTGACCACTTAACCAGGTCAGGGAAGGGGTTGTTCTATTCATGTTGTGTTGTTATGGGTTCTCAAAATCGATACAGTCACTTTAATGAAAGATATCAAATTATGAATCCGATTGTAAGAATCATGTGAATGGTTAACATTCTTTGCTTTATTTATATTGTAATTAGCATAGTTTTTACATATTTATGAGCCTACCCTGCTTGCATGTTTGATTTTTGTGGTTTTGGCAATAGTTTACCAAATTCCAGTTTGCTTCTTATTTGATAATTAATATCTATTGATGATAGTTATTAGGATGACCTTATTTTGGCCGGATATTTTTTTCTCTCCCTTGTTACTTGCAGATTATATACCAAATTAATCTCCAAAATTTTGGATAAGGAATGTTGGTGTGTTTTATTGATGTTTTTAACGTTGATTTTGTTGTTTAGCTTTCAGTCGTTTAAACTAGTTTTGATTAATTTATTCCTTATATTATGCCAAAATTTACAATATTAACATTATTATTTTTAATTTTCAACTACATTGTTGATTATGGGGCTTCTTGATGAAGTAATTATTCTTTTCCTTTTCTTCCTTTGTTTCTTCTTTCTTATTTTGTGGATTATGATTGTTGAATGCCAAAGCCAGACATTGATTTAGTGTTTTTTTAAGCTTTGCAATCTGATTTATGGGTCAAATGATATTTTCGATCTGGATTTTTTTTTAGTTTAGGGTCATTACTAATGCAGCTCGGTTAGTTGAGTATCGGCTGTATGGTCAGCATTAACCTATCTGCATGAAACACATTTGATTATATTCTGAATCTGTTTACTCTTTCACATATTTTCCTGGCCTCGATTCAATGTGAAAAGGAGATGCTAAGTGTTTATATGCTATACTGTTAGTCCGTTTTCATTTGGACCATACGTGTACTAAATGACATTTCTTGCTTGAGAAGTACACTCATGTTTTCCTGTGATATTTTATTTAGATAAATTCAAATAATTGCTGGTGGGGCTTATTATGATCCTTAAGTTTGTTGATGTTAATCTCTTCTCCAGTAGTTTCCAGATTGTATCTTCTGTTACATTTTTCTTTCTTGAAGAAAAAACTTTATGCATGTGGAACAGTTTCAAACATTCATCCTTGGATGTTGCTTTTGTTATATTTATCCCTTTGGCTGTAGATTCAGAACCATTCTATTGCTACAATGTTACCGCAAGTGAAAGTTTTGGATGGTTGTCAGCATGACCCTACGTTAGACCAGCCTCATAAATATTTTGTAACGAATGATCAATCTTCTCGTCATACTTCATCTAGAATTGCTGAACTGTGTGGTTGATAGTTCGGGCATATCTTCAATTTCGAGTTTGGTGCCTTGTTCTGCTTCTCTTGACATTGTATCCTGAAATATAATCAACTTGAGTTGCACATTTTTTTTGTATTAGTATTTGAGCAGTTGTTGATTATGGTCACTGATGAATTTCAGGTCCTAACAAATGGTATAGAGGTGAAGCTGCAAAGGAACGCTCTTAGTGTGATTGAAGCCCCAACTGGTCTTGAGGAGGATGATGATGTTGACTGTGAAAATATGCAGTGGAATGGTTCTGATATGGGTTAGTACTTAGCATATCCAATGTTTTTATCCTTTTTGTTTTGTGATTTGCCTTATAAGTTATAACCTAGCTGGTTTTAGATAAATTGTGAAGTGCACTGTAGTGTTGAAATTTAGCTGGCTGTGTTGCTTACTGGAATCCCAGCAAGTCTGTAGTGCCCCATTTATGGTGTCCCGTCCAATGTTCCACAATGGATAGAATCTTTCTCGTGGAGTATTTCTCATAAAACAAGCACTTATTTATTGTTTGGTACATGGATTCTGGTTTCTCGTTTCTAGCTTCTAGCTTCCTAATTTTTATTTGTTTCCTAAGTGAATTTGGTTGGTTGGTTTAAATATGATCTGTATCTGTGTCTGGTTTGCTGATGAGTTAACCAGCTGGAAGAATATTTCCCATGGCAGTTATTATATAATATGATACAAGCCTGTGAATGTGTTGAATCGCCCATTTCCTTTTATATTTCTGTTACGTTTTTTACTTGTGTATTATCTGGTTGAAAAAAGGTTTCCGTATCTGGGTAAAATAAGCCAACCAACTGCCAAAAAAAATGTCCACTTGAAGTTCCGTGACTTTTAGTGGTTTTCTTCTCTGATTAAGCTGATAGAGATGGATTGTGCTTGTGCTATTGCATAGGATGTGAAAATTGGTTTCCAATCCAAAGTGATTTCTGAGTTCCAGATTATCTCATAATTCACATTATGATAACATCATAATACTGTTTGGTGTTGTCAAATAATTTTTTTTGACATTTTATGTGTGTTAAAAAAAGTATATATAACTAGTAAGTTCTCCTTACATTATGATTTGCTTCGTAAACTTTATAATAAAAGAAGCATGCTTATTAGGTATTTTAGAAGGTAAATTATATGGTATTTTTGGTAGGTATAATCAGTTTTGTGGTGGTTATAACTTTGCCTATATCGGATTGTACAAGGAATCAGGAAATTTCTGTAACTGTAATCTTCATTATTTAATGTGTCAAAATGAGTTGTTTTCACGAATGCAAAAATATGTCCTTTTTGTCTAAGAATACACTCTTCCTTACGGGGAATGAAGGTGCTGCAAAACACTGTTTTGCCAGTAAGTTGGATTTCTGTTAAAACGAAGCATTTTGTTGCTTAAGATGTATCTGTATATTCTTTAATTATCCTTCATTTATTCGAAACATATTTTAGCTGTCTGCATCAGGCTTATAGATCAAGCTTCGTTATCTTCTTTTTTGACACTCCCTTTAACTGGTTTATGCAGCATCTGATGACACACATTCACTGAAGCCTCACAGATCCAGAAATAGGCCCCACAGACTCTCTGGATACAAAACCTTGAGTCGGTCTCATTCTTGTGACTCACAGTCTAAAGGTTCCATTTCATCTTCCCATGGAACTACGGTATGACCTTTTTGCTAGTCTTTTTCCATGTGAAAATACTATTCCACGACCAACCTACAACGTCTCCCACGCACCTGACACATCACAGGGGTGGTGTTTTGTCCAGCTGAGGCCGGAGTGATGTGCGAGATGTTGGAAGAGGTTGCATTATGTAGTGGCCCTAGTCTATTTATGTTGGAATCCATTCTATGGACCACTTGACACTTTATTCCTTTTAACTGTAATCTGCAACGATTGTTTCTAGAGTTGTTTCTTGCAGTACTTGTTTGCATCTTTCTTCACGGTGAACTAATTTGAGTGGTTGGTGCAGCGTGTTGACCTAAGCAAGCTAGAAACAACTGCATTGTGGAGATATTGGCGCCACTTCAATCTTGTACGTTCTTGGTCCTAGTAATACACTGTATTGTAATTAAATAGATGAATTTGCTTACTTTTCGTATAATAGGTGGATTCCAGTCCTAACCCCTCGAAGGAGCAGCTAATTGATGCGGTTCAGAGGCATTTCATGTCGCAGGTATCAAAGCAAATAAATCGATCAATTGCTTTAAAAATCAAGAGTGTTTATGTCTCAGCGGAAATTTGCAAGTTTTGACTGAATCCTGCTCTTCCAAAAAAGCAATTGGATGAGCTACAGGTTATTGCCGGATTTGTGCAGGCTGCGAAGAGGCTCAAGACTGTCTGCAATTGAGATATCGTACGAGATGGAGAAATACGCCTGCCTGCTTTTGTTCCAACAGAGAGATAGTAGGGGAAGGCCTTTTCACTTCACTTCCTGTAGTTAGTTATATATATATATTATGTAACATATGTATCCTGAGAATATGGGTGTTGGAACTTCATGGGTGACTGGGTGGTGGGTTTTGGTTTGGCTAAATGTAGCTGTAATGGTCCTGTAATGTAGATACATACTGTTTAAAATGACCCATGAGGGTTGAATTATCTTCTCAACTCAAGTCTCAGTCTTCGCTCTCAAGCCTTAAAATCTCTCTCAACCAAGGTCTGGATGGTATGCCATACTCTCATTTAACCTTTGTAAATTTATGTTCATGGCTTGTAGATACCTGAGGCTTTATCGTGTGCTTGGAAACGAGAATTCGCCTACTATTTTTTTTTTTCTGAGATTTCTTTGTAAGAGCATTCTGATTTCTGATGGATGTTGCGCCGCTGAAATTCGTCTTTGGCTTAATGTTACAGCATTAACCCAAAATTCGAAAAAGGCGGATTAATAGCCGTATTTGATCCACTTTAAATTGAAAAATATATATGAGAAAGATCTTCAAGGGAGGAAGATCTGAATCCTACAGCCGTTGCTTGTTCTCCTTTCACAGCATCCGTATGTTTTTGTGGTGACTTGTCTAGTATGAACATTAAGGAAAATAATGTGATATGGTGGTGAATACAAGCATCACAAAAATCTCAAATGCCATCATCAGTGTCAAAACTGTCGAGATTGTTGTAGACCCTTCTCCTCAAACTCGTAGGCCAAATTTCTTTGGCATCCAAACACAAAAAAATAATACGACTTTTTTATTTTCCTTCCAAGATCGTGATTCTGCCCAAATAACGTCATAGATGAGGCCTTAGAGGAGAGTATACGCAAAAATTAGGGTTTCTCTATATATATATAGAGAGAGAGTAGGGAAAAGAAAAAACTAAAATCATATTGTTCATATATTATTTTTCTAATATTTTCCATCTAATCTTTGGCTTGGGTCCAAGTTGGTAGATTTACGTGGGCCCATATCCTACCCACTTCAAGACGAGTCTACTTTTGATAGCGGACCTCTTGTCCAAAGTTGAGCCAATGGACTGCCTTGGGTATATCCGAGAGTCGGATATGAGCCTGAAAGACAGCCCTACTTGATTAAAGTGATGCCTACTTTGAGGGTCTGGTTGGATTGAGGGGATAAAAAAAAAAGCAGAGTTAAGTGGGATTAAATGAGGGGAAGTTAAGCGAGGGAGAGTAGAGTCAATACATAGAACATTGTTTGGATTGAAGGGAGAGTTAAGTTGGGGGGGGGGGGGGGGGGGGGGGGCGTGTTTAATAACTCTAATTCTCCCCCAATTTTATTTTAATTAGTGTAACCCCCCCCCCCCCCCCCCCCCCCCCCAATCCTATGGTAAAGTGTAAACAAACCCTCTTTAGATTTTTGTTTTTGCATTTGAAGACCTTTTGTTTAAAAAAAAATTCACATTTTAATTTTTGTTCAGTTTGCACCCCTGCCGTTAAAAGCCGTTAAAATACGTCCAAAAATAAGATTTTACCCCTCCCCCCTCTCTCTCCGGTGGTGGGGACTTGTCAAGTGGGGCCGACCAGAGGAGTGAGGAGGGTGGCCGGCCAGCGGAGGGAGGAGGGGGCGGGTCGAGCTAGGGGTGAGCATTCGGTTAATTCGGTTCAAATCGAACCGAACACCTAATTGAACCAAAAATCGAATAAGCAAAACTGAAACCGAACATAATTTGCCCATAACCGAATCAAACCGAACCGAATTAAATCGGTTCGATTTTCGGTTTATTCGGTTTATTCATTTTTTGGTTTATTTGCACATTTTGTTAATATATATAGTACTTAAATATACCTAAATTTATTTAGTATATATCTGTAGTATATACATATATATATATATATATTTATTTAGTATATACCTATATATATATATATATATATATATATTCGGTTTTCGATTTTGGACCGAAACCGAAATCGAATAATATTTTTTAGTATTTTCAAAACCAAAACCGAACCGATTATTTTTTAAATCGAACCGAATCTCTTATTCGGTTCGGTTCGATTTTCGATCCAAAACCGAATAATGCTCACCCCTAGGTCGAGCATGGCCAGCCAGCGGAGGGAGGAGGGGGATTGGGGGGGCTGGCCAGCGGAGGGAGGAGGGGGCGGGTCGAGGGGGCCGGCCAGCGGAGGGAGGAGGGGCGGGGGGGGGGGGGGGGGGGGGGGGGGGAGGGGGGGGGGTGGAGGGTTGAGGGGGACTGAATAAGAAAAAATCGAACCGAACCGAGATTCGATTCGGTTTAAAAAAGATTCGGTTCGATTTCGGTTTTTGAAAATACTAAATTTTCTTATTCGGTTTCGGTCCAAAACCTAAAACCGAATAAGAAAATTTAGTTTATATATATATATATATATACACTAAATAAATTTAGGTATATTTAAGTACTATATATATTAAAAAAAAAGTGCAAATAAACAAAAAAATTGAATAAACCGAAATCGAACCGATTTAATTCGGTTCAGTTTTGGTTTTGCTTATTCGATTTTCGGTTCAATTCAGTTTTCGGTTCGATTTGAACAGAATTAACCGAATGCTCACCCCTAGCTCGACCCGCCCCCTCCTCCCTCCGTTGGCCGGCTACCCTCCCTTCTCCTCTGGTCGGCCCCGCTTGACAAGCCCCCGCCACCTGAGAGAGAGAGGGGAGAGCGTGGGGGGAGGGGTAATTTTTTTTTTTTTACGTATTTTAACGGCTGTTAACGATAGGGGTACAAACTGAACAAAATAAAAATATGAATTTTTTTTAAACAAGGGGTCTTCAAATGCAAAAACGCAAATCTAAGGAGGGTTTCTTTGCACTTTATCTGAAGATTGGGGGGTAATACTAATTAAAATAAATTTGGGGAGAAAATAGAGATATGATTAACAATTGGGGGGATAAATACAAATAACTCATAAAAATATGATAGTTATCAAAATAACCTTATTACATATGTTATAAAATTAAATTTGATTGAAATTTTAATTAGAACTTGTCAAAATATTTTCACAAATTAGGAAGCTACGGATTACTATACTGAGAAAAAAATGGAGGAAAAAAATATATGATATTTTATAAAACAAATAAGGGTATTTATGACTTTTTAAACAAAATCCCTCAATCACCCTCGTTAACCCTCCGATTTGGAGGGTTAAAAAAATAAACAAAAAATGGAGAAATAAACCCTGACTTAACCCTATATAACTCTCCCTCATAAACTCCCACCCTCAAACCAAGCATGATTTTATTTCCCTCTCACTTAACTCCCTTAACCCTCAATCCAAGCAGACCCTGAAGATAATTGCTACTTTTTAAAAAGTATCAACGTAAGTTGTTTCTGAAAACCGTCCCATAAGATTTAAAAAAGGTGCACCAAAATTGAAAGAGTTCTGTAAGTTTTTTTTGAATAAATTGTTGTTACTGAACAACTTTTGAATCTGCTTTTAAAAAGTACACGCAAAAACAATCATGATAAACAATCCCAAACCTAAGACCATCTCCAATGGTGATTTCTAAAATTGAATTCTTATCCTACTTGGCATTGTACTTTAAGGCCTCGTTTGGTTCACGGATTCAAGGAAGTAGGAAAGGAAAGTTGTTCCTTTCCTTTGTTTGGTAACCACAAACTTGGGAATCAATTTCCTCATAAGGGGGAAAATTGGAGGGAATATGGTTCCACTCATGACCCATGGGATTGATTTTTCCTCCTCCTTTCCCAACATTTATTACAAAAGCTATGACAAAAGTAACCATGTGTTATTGCTTATTTTACCATTAATGTTATTTTTCATAATGCTATTTTTATTTTATATGTAAGGATATTATTGGAACATTGCTATATTTTTGCTTTCCTTTCCTACACCAACCAAACAACGGAAAGGAAATGTGACAGGAATCCTACTTTCCCATTCCCATGGAAAATACAAGGGAATGCATTTCCTTTCCGTGAACCAAACGAGGCCTAAGGAGATTACTATCCTAGTTGGAAGAGTTTCTACGTAGAAATTGTACACATACAAAAAATGCTCTCCAATGGTTCTCCATTTCTGTCCTATGTGTCACATAGTAAAATGACCAATTTAATGGTATGGGGCCCAATAATAATTGTCATGAGAGATATGAGAATTTATATGAGAGTTTCTACATGGAGAAGCCCTCTAGAAAGTTTCCATCCTACATCATTGCCACCTAGGATAGAAATGGTGATTCACCATTGGGAGAATTTTTTTCTAAAATGAATTTCTTTCATAGAAACAGGGGAGATAGAAACTCCCATTGGAGATGGTCTAAGGGGTTAGCCATATAACCACAAACCCAAATCGGTTTTGAAAGTCAATTTTAGGTCAAAAAGGGTTAGAAATCGGGAATTCTCTCTTTTCCCGCCTATTTCAAATCTCTTTCTCTCTCTCTCATTTCTCGAATGAGATGATGTTAAATTTTTTCAGGTAAATCAAATTTTCTCGCTAAAAATTGTTTATACTACCAACCTATAATATTTCTATTTTACTTATTAGGTTGATACTTCCATACTGAATATTTGACATTTTTAATGGTTCCTACATTTCCTTTCAATTCTATGCAATTTAGGGTTTGGGTTGGATTCTTGCTGAATGCCAATTTAACAAAATGAATGAAATTTGGCTCGTGTTTGATCGGCAAGATTAGAACGGACCGTAGAAAAATTTAGCTGATATTCGGTAGAAATATATGTTGGATGCTGAAAAATTTTACGGCTTTCTCTATAACGTTTATGGTCAGGAAGCAAGATCGGTGATGTGTGTGTTGGACACGGATATGACACAACACATACACTTCAAGGAATCAAAATACAACATGACACGCCAAAATCAACATCACATTTATTGTTTTTTACTTGAATTTTTTATTTTATTTTATTTTTAAAGTTGTATGCCTCGAAGTTGTATTTCATATAAAACTAGGGTATCAAATGTGTCGGAAAACCGCTGCATTTTCATGATCTTGCTTGTTTGTTTGAAATGAGCCTCAGTTACATAACCCTATGTCTAACCCATAAGCACCAAACATCAACAGCCCAACTTTCCATAATTTATTTGCGGAGTTTGGGTCAAAATTTTGATGCCCACACAATCAAAACATGAGAGTTTTTGGAAAATTTTGAACCTTTGATATTGGTTTCCTTGGTGCCAAAATTTTGATGCCCACACTATGCTCAGTTTTTGACATGTCCTCAAATACTATTTGATGTTTGTAGTTTCAGTTCCGCAGTAATGTGTCTCCTTTTCGCTTGTTGGATTCTGTCTAAAAGATGAATAGGTTCCTAATAGTAGATTTTGTGGCAAGGCCCTCTATTGCTCATAGCTATCTTGGCTAAGAATCTGCACCATTATAAGAGAGTTGACGTCAGGTTGATAGCCGGTGATACAATTTTATCAATTCTTCTGTCGAGCTTTCTTTTTCTTCATAAACAACTTTGCAAATTCTTGTACAAAGTTTTAGATAATTGAGGATTTATCATGGTGGTCTCGGTGGCTTTATGTACTGAACAGTGTACCATACTCATGCGTGCATAGTTAGCTAATCTGAATTACAAGTAATAATCTGTTTTGGATTTCAGGAGGTCTCTCAGATTCAAAGATGGGAGAGTTGACAATGAAGATGCACAGATGGATTCGGCACTTGCTGGAATTTATAGTATCAAAGTCAGGAAATCAGGTTTAGTTGCTTTCTAAATCTAGAATATGTTGAATATTTTTGTAATTTTCTTGGCGAGAGTAAATTGTTGTCCTTTGAGATAATACTCTGTTGTTGGGATTTCTAAGAGCATTTGATTACACTATGAGCTCCCCACACTTGCTGATCTTCCGACCCAACCCCTATTGCTTGGTTTTAACATTCTTGCCTTGCATTTTGATTACACACAATATTTTGCACCATTGTGTTGGTAGATGTGGTTTTTGTGCAGTAGGCATTTGCTCACTGTATCTATGCAAGTTTCATTGACATAATACTGTTGGGAGCCTAAACCTACACAGTTTTACAACTTCCCTAGTTATCACTTATCAGTTGTCATAAACTCATAGTTGACAAATCCGTAGCGGTGGTCACTGTTGTTTATTTCCCTACACCTCCAATTACTTTTTTTGAAATATAGTAAATTATTTACGTATTCTCAATTAATATAATATTTGTAATTTTGATATATTTCGAAAGAACCAAGAATTAAAGTTTAAGCCAGGAGCTGTGGTGAGATTAAGAGACACAAGGGAGCCTAATTGAGGGTGATCAAAGCAAAGCCTGGAATGAAATAGATGAAAAGAGATTAAACTCGCAGAAATAATACATATAAGTGAGTGACTAATTCTAAGGATGTGTCTCGACTTATAGGGTATAATAGTCCATAAGGTTTCTTCGGAAAATTGCATAAGATAACCCCATTCTTGTTGTAAGAAAGTCATAACCTATTTACTGAGCAACAACAAAGCCTTATCCCAAACTTTCAGGGTTGGTTATTTGAACCCTTTCCCCCGCTTCAGCTCAATTAAGAGACATGTCTTATTTAAGCTTAACAAAAACCAGATCCTTATTCGAATCCTCAATCTAAATTAGCCTAGGCCTACCCCTAGTTCTAGCCTCTTCTTTAACTAATATCTTCTCTCTCCTCGTAAACGGTACAATTATTGGTCTATGTTGCACGTTTCCAAACTCTAAACGTATCCACATGATTTTTTCTCTTCGTATCTTCAATTGGTGCCACCTCCAACTTTCCAAGAAAGACTCATTTCTTTTCCAATCTTTCAACATATTGTCACTCATCCATTTAAGCATTCTCACTGGCTGATTTTATATCAGTTTTCTTAATTGCCCATGTGTGATCCAAGCACAAGTTGTCTTATAGCTCGTTAACAGGATTTTTCTTTCAACTGTAATGACAAAGCACTTCAGGAGCACTCTATTTCAATCATTACGTTTTAGTTTTCTCAATCTCGATCCTGATCCAAAATACTGGAAACTATCACTTAAGATGTAGCTTTTCTATTAATGACCAAATTCAAATATACTCTCTCCAACAATATCCATTGCCAGATGGGACTTAGGACACTACAATTTAAATAAACAAGTTTGTATATATGACGAAAGCAATATAATGTAAATAATGGTATTAGATTATAAGAAATTTAATTCCCTTCTCTCAAAATTGCTCTCGTCACATTACCAAGTGTACCAAGTCAAAAAGGACGATCATAAAGAGCCAAACATAACCAACCTTTTGGAAAGCAGGAAGTTAAGACATCCAAGGACACGAAGAAGTTGTTGGAGTGTATTGAATTTGATCACTAGTGACCTAGTTCAATCACTCCATGTTGGGTGAAATCCCAAGTGTATGTATCTCAATATTTGAGCAATCACATATTTGTCTTACACACATAAGGTGCGTATGTTCAAGTGGTTAGTGTGATTTGGGTTTTTTCTGGTGAGCAAGATTCATATCCCATAATAATCTTGAGTTATGTCACTTGGTTTCATAAACTGATTCGTTTGAAGCTAGATTCTCTAGCTCAAGGTTGGACTCGGACTCGAAGGAAGCAACACTTCTGCGGAACAAGATGCAGCAGTTCCGTAGAACAGGGAGTTGCAGTTCCGCGAAACAGTATCCAGCAGTACCTTGGAACAGTGGTCTAACTTAGAACTCTAAGAGAATCCACAAAAGAAAAGAAGAAGAAGATAAATCATCTCTAGAAGCCGAAGCTCCTTGCATCAACGCTAGGCGCTTGTCAGTGAGTCCAACAACACTCCCGTGTAAGTCCACAAAAGGAAGTGACTCAAAGCGGCCTAGAAGTTCCATTGAACTTAATGGTTTCTGGGAGAGGATCGACGAAAGCGGTCCAATCTTGCTTTGAGCAACGGTGGTTCTCACCACTCTAGCAGGCAGTTACTTTCGGCTCTATCTCCAGCAACTCAGTTGCTTTCATTCAGCACCTTGACTGCTTGGTTTGTTGCGGTTTTACTGCCATCACCACTTATGTGGTTTTTAGCAAGGTTCACTTGGTTTTATCTCCACTTATCTGGTTTCAGCCTGCAAAGACTTCTTAATGACTCTGCGGAATTCCTCAAACAGTTCTGCGGCGGAAGTTCACTTTTGATTCCACGGCAGTACGGATTCAAGGATTCTGCGGAAATTAAGTTTTCCTTAGCATTCTGCTGCAGAACTGCTAGTTCCGCGGGAATTTCCACATCAGAAATAAAGGCAACAATGTTCTACTTGATAAAGGGATGGTCAATTTCTATTTCTCAGTAGTCTCCCTCATCTGTCCTAATTATGCAAGTGAACAGCTAGTTATTTCCTACTCTAATAAGGTCACGGGAAGATGGTCTGCTATCTGCATGGTGAATGTTGTAGATGTTACATCAATAAGTTTCTGCCTACAAGAAACTAACCTTAATACGGATAGGAAAGACCAGATGCAACAACTTCTTGTTGGTTGCATTAAGAAACTGTCTGGCTCATCAATGTTGGATGAAGTGCAATGCAGCTTGACTATAAAAAAATGCGCTCGTGCATTATAAATGTATGGGAGGAAAAACTAGCCCTCAGAATTTGTGTTGGGGGGTGGGGGATTTCCCTTTTTTTTTTTTCCTTAAGTTAGAAAAATTTGCGATGGTTACTCTCACAAATTTGAGCCCTATCTTCTACCCATGAATGCATACTGGCCGATAAAATGTCCTTATTGAGATTTTGTTTGGATTTTGGATTGCAGTGTTAGGTAATAAGAAAAGACTTCTACGACTAGTATTATGACTTATGAAATGTGTCCCAGATAACTGTAGACTGTTTTCTTGTGTGTATATATCTTCAAGTGGTTGTTTCAGAATGAATTTGTCAGCTGCTGTTTAAATAGTTTAGTCATATAAGTAGTTCTTTCATATGATTGAGCATAAACTTAGGTTTGTTAGTTATATTATATTATTATGTGACAATGCAGTGCATTGTTGGTGCATGTTTAATGTTATTTGAGTGAGACAGAGAGAAGCTAGGTTTTAGTGGTCAGAGAAACTTCTTGGAGGAACTTTGATATGATGGCTTCAGACTGCACATCACATTTGCATTATTTCCAAGAAACATTTGTATTGAGTTTAAGCATCCAGGTTTTGATTACTCTTGAAGCATATAGTGGAAAATTGATTCCCTTTTTATCAGATGCAAGTGTGTCCCAATTGAGCTCACAGATGTACCAAAGGTTTAAGTGATAAGGTAACCTTTCACAGAAAACATGATAGGATACAAATCACCTCTACTGAATATCTAACAATGTGTCAGATTCTCATTTGGTGAAAGAAAGGATGGGTTTGACTCCAATTTTGGTGATGGGAATGATCAAGGCCACTGAATAGTTACATTGTGCTGTTTGTGAGTTGTAAGAAAGAGATGAGATTGGTGGAGGGGCCTTAGGTTGAATTCCTGCAGTATCAGTACCTTCAAACCTGGAAACAAGTAGGAACAAGTTGTGTGGTTATGTTTTGGTTTCATGTTAGCCATTGTGGTCTTTGAATTGTCTTAGTTGTGTGTGGATTAGTTAATAATTCAACAGCTGCATTATCTCTAACAGCTACTCTGCTAACCTTGGAAGCCTCAACAGCATACGCATGTGTGCCGGTGCGCACGTGTGTGCCATGTGCTTGTGCGCTTGTTGGGTTGCACATGCAAGTAACAGGTCCCAAAACATGCATGGATCCCAGTAAAAACAAGAGGGATGGATAGGATGGAGTGAGAGGGAGGGACAGGTAAGGCCCATCTCTAGATACTACTAGGGAGACTAGTGCCAGAGACTGGGAGGAAACCAAGTTAAGGACACATGGAAGAAGAGATGCTTTCATTTGCTTAGGAAATAAGAGAACCAGGGTCAGAGGGAATGCTTCCTGGAGTGAGACCCATCTTTATCCTCATGTAAGGAATTTAATTTGGGTTGGGGTGATTGGGAACATAGAGGTGCTGATTCCATACCTCTACAGAGATTCTAATCCTGCATGATGGGCTACAGTGAGGCAGGAATTATATAATTACTTTCCTGCATTCTTCTCATTTCTCTTCATTCTGTCCATGAAAATATTGTTGGGGCATTGGCATATAATTCAAGAGAGTTTCCAACAGGGAGTTATGTGTGAACATTCCCCAGCTCTCCCATATGTTCCCTTCAATTCTCTTCTATAATATGTTCCTTTTATATATCTCTCTCATGGGCAGATCAATGCAGCAGACAAATTGACTAGGAAAGTTTTAACAAGTGTTTGGAAGACACATGACCCAATGACAGTTTCAAAGGAGACAGCCTTGGAGGGCTAACACAGTGATAAACAAGTGGAGAAGAAACAAATATGGTTCTCTTGAGGTGTGAGAGCACTTGATCTTTTTAATAAAAATTGGGGCTCATGCTCAAGGCATGGAGGATATCTAATGTCAGGATCTCAGGATTATATCCTTGACATATCCCACATTTACTATGTATTTATCTTTTTGGGAATTTTGATCTGACTCACACCTGAGGATCTTGTCTTCTTGCCTTTTCATAAAGCCAGCTCAGATAGATGAAAGTGTAGGACCTTAGACATTTTGTCCTCTAACTCACAAAGTTTCTTTATGGATACCAGAGTGTCCTTTACCTCTTTCAAATTGAATTCAAAGGGAAAGAGAAAGGCCTGCTTTTCTCCTCCTCTGTTTTCTAATAATGAATTGTGGAGGGGAGGAACACAGAGCTGTTCATCACTAGGAGGACTCCCTCAATTAGTTAGTCCTTAGCAGTTGTAGCATGTGCATGCTGGCTGAAATGGCCACATATGTCCATGTTGGATCCAGTCCTTCTGGCAATACCCCTATAGTAAGAAAGCACCCATCATAACCTTTCCAGAGCCACTTCAGTGGCATTGTACCTCCAAAATGCAAGAAATCTACATCCTAATTTCTCGAGTAAACGAGTGAGAAGTTTTTCTCTTAATTGTTCGTTACCCTCTCTTGATCTTAATGTTAGGCGTGACGGTAAGGCTTGTTGCTTGCATCGTGGAGGATACAGATTTGAGTCCAACCTCTCCATAAATATATACGGGGTAAGAATGCATATATCTTGACCCTCCCTAGACTCTACATAAGCGGGAGCCTCGTGACTGACTGGGGCGAATTTACGAAGTGCACTTCTTGCTATCCAAACAGGCCTAACCCATAGTCGGAAATAACCACCAAGACCTGTCGCGATCTTCTACACTGCTGGTGGAGATCTTTTTGAGTGTTACAGGACAACCTGGTATTGAAAGTGACCACAAAGATTTGAATCCGTTAGGTAATATTTGTTAGTTCATAAACCATTTTGCATGTTCTTCCTTAAAAGCCATTCAATGGCTATTACTTAGACTACTGCTCTGAAACATGGGGCATGTTCAGATGTATGCTTTTATGAGAATCTGATTGACATGAAGTAGTGGGTTGCTGAGGATCCATTAATGGGTATCCCAGCCACATCAATGCTAGTTTTCTCTGCAGGGGAGTTTTGCTCTCTCTTATTTACTTGGACTTTTTTCTAGTGTAACAAATTGGAAAAATATACTTGTTTTTATAACTATGTAATGTGGGTTGGTGGGGGGAATGGAGAGAACTTGAACTTGAGCAATATGGCAACTTCCAAGATCAGGAATGAATATGGACAGAAAACTGAATAGAACCCCAAATACTCACTTTGTTACCTCCTTTCATGACAAAAGGAAAAAGAAAAGAATGGAATAGGAAATAAAGAAAACAAAGACAGTTTATTTCCCCTCTACTTCTTGACAGTCAAAGAAAGAAGACACAAAGCCACCCATAGATCTCTTAGGGATATATCCATCCATACAAGAAGTTCCATTTGTTTCTTTCATAACAGGGGGGGGGGGGACTGTAACCTGTCACCTTGGTTTCTTTTCACCTTCTCCCCTGCGCACCTATTGGCAAAGTAAAACCAAATATAAACACAGTGATATATCAAGAATCACCAGCAAACACAATCCAAAAAAAAACTAGGGACTCGTTTGGTCGTAATCGTAATCGCAATGTAATCAAATGATTTTTTTTTCATTTGATTACATTGCGATTACGATTACATTACAGTGTACCAAACGAGGCCTAGGTATACTTACTGAGTGTGGTTTCACAGGGTCAGATGATTGCAAATAACCTAAATGCCCGCCCAAGGCTGGCTTTCCCTGCAGAATTAATCTAGATGTCTAGTAAACAGTCGGGAGAGAGTGAAAGAGTCGAGAAGCGAAGTAGGAGTAAAGCTTGAAATGTACCTTGAGATGAGTTGCAGAGAAGCCAAAGGATAGCTCCTCGTTAGTTAGGTGGTGGTTGTTGTTGTTGTTGATAGTGGTGGTGTTGGTGGCATTAGAGCTGGCGGTGTCGTTGAGGAAAGAGGAACAGTCTGCAGCAGCAGCCCTCCTCTTCTTGCCACCATTGTGTTGCAATGCAGCCAAGGGGTGGAGAGAGGAGACAGAGCAGAAGCAGCCATTGCTGCAGTCGCAGTAGTGTTCGCGATCCTCCTCATGGAGGTGGGGTGGGCCTGATGAAGCATCAGAGACCATGGAGAGGTCCTCTTCTTCATCTTCATACTCGACTTCTTCTTGTTGCATGGAGATGGCTGCTTTATGTAAGGGAAGAGAATTGAGTTTCTCATTGGACTGGTCCAAGTACATGGTCCAGCCGGATTGGCAGCCACTGCTGCATGCAGAGGTCTTCCTCTCTTCCTCCTCCCTCTCTTCCATTGTCATCATCATCTTCTCTCAAATGAGAACTATGCAAGTCTCTTCTTCTTCTACTACTAGTATGATGATGAGGAGGAGGAGCTGGGACTAATAACTAGCAGTGGAAGTGAGTGACAGAAGTAGAAGGGGGGAGGGGTGGCAGAAAAAAACGAATAGAATCCCTCCCAAATCCCAGTCTTGGTTTTGTCTTTTAGCCATGCTAGCCTTTACACACCTCCTTGTTTTCCTCGGTGCAGATGAATTTTGAAAAAAAAAAATGCCAGTTGGGCATTGGGCTCTTTTGCTCACTTGTTCGTGAACACACACAAAAGAGCTCCTCTCACATTGTGTGTTGCGTGCATATATGAGAAGAAGCGAGAGTGAGAGAGAGAGCCACAACAGCTTCACATGCATTACAGCAAGACACTGTGTACTCTTCATACGTTCATTATTTTTCTATCAAATCCCGTGAACAGATTGAAATGGGAGATAGATTCATTGAGAGAGAGGGAGGGAGATTGTTGTTTGTATCATAATGTATGTATGTATGTATTCATTTATTGTATGCTCTTTTTCTCATGCATCTGGTCACATGTCGACCGCGACCCTTCACCACGTCATCCGGCAAATGATCCGTACTGCATACTGTTACATCCTTGTTACAAGCATGCACAACCTTGTACACTATCTTGTGATGTTTATGCTACAAATTGTCTGTCATTTACTGTTGCTTGTGATCATTGAGACACAACAGAAGCGAAGGCGAGCGAAGTGAGGTGGGGGTGAGCCCAGCGGCATCAGTGGCATAGGAGTTGTTATTGTGGAGGTTTGTCTTGAGAACATGTAGGAAGAAAGAATTCTAAGATTACAGTTATTAGAACAAGATGGTGGTAGGTGTACGTGTTACGTTGTACGAAATGACGGGAATTACTGTTCACTCTTCCCTCCCAGCACGGGTCGAGGGGGAGGTGACGAACGTAGATCTGGTGACAAACATGGGGGTGGTAGGTATGCATCCACAGAATGTCGTCTTATCCAACTTATCGACATTGAAAGCATTGAAAGAGGGTCATTCGTGTCGGATCACATAGCAATGCCACTGGATCCAGAGGAGAGGGAGCTGGAGCTAACGGATGAATGGATTGATCATTGTTGGTGTGTTGCACGGGATAGGTTTTGAATGATTTAGTCTTGTTAGGGTACCCCTCGATGTTTTGGGCTCAGTCGGCACATGCGAAGGAATACTTGAAAAGTTCACAGTGAATCGATCAGTCCATAGGGAAAAGGTCCCTGGTTGATCTCCCAGAGAGTCCTCACATGTCTATCAGGGACACATCCAGAGCAATTGTTTCATGGAGAGAAGCATGGTCATTGATTGCCATTCAACATGGCCAAGTCTTTTACAACATTTACACAATCAATCTTACATTACATAAGTATACTGAGACAGTACACTATAGACATGTTCAGAACGCTGCTGTCGATCTAGGTTTGCCCAGGTTGGTGGTTCATATCTCGTTCCTTTCGCACGCTCCACATGCAACGCGCATATTAGAGAGATTCGGCTAGGAAATTAATGTCATCACATGCTACCACCTCCGTCTAAGAGTTTCTCCTCCTAAAGCGAGGGCCTATTATCTAGGGAAAAAAAGAAAGAGAAGGTGTATTGCTTCCTCTTCTTCCTATGCTGTTTCTACCTAAACTAGCTTTGCTCAATATCGAGATATGACCACACAATTGGCACCCACATAGTTAACGCCTCAGCTGTGAACATGTGCCCAGGCACATGCCGATCCAGCTACGGCTATGACATGTATATTTAAGCAACCACAGACTTGTTGGATCTCTGTTTTTATAAGAACAGAGAATGGCCAAGTAACTACTACCATTTGTAGCAACAATATTTCCTTCTCTTAATTATCATAAGCAGGAACTTGGATGACTATCCACCATCCAATATTTGCGGAAG
The DNA here is from genome assembly GCA_029216955.1 of Iris pallida. Lineage (NCBI taxonomy): Eukaryota > Viridiplantae > Streptophyta > Magnoliopsida > Asparagales > Iridaceae > Iris > Iris pallida. The sequence goes on from JANAVB010033419.1 coordinate 725,372, forward strand.
GCTTTATCGCCCCCGCAAGAAAGATCTGCGATTTGGGGACCACTTTACCTCCTAATCAATCCTTTTATACGCGTTTGGAAGCGGTATGCACGCCCATTTTGCGCTTAGCTTGCGTAGTAGTCTATACGGCGTGATAGGAGTGAAAAATGTGGAATGATATCAGCCATGTCAAGGTTGAAGATTGATAGAAGAGGGAGATTAGAGACAGTACACAGAGGAGCCAGGTGATCATAGGCTTCTTGAATTCATTCAAGTTGGTACCTAGTTTTGAGAATGGTGGGGAGACTTTTTCCAAGTCTCTTTTAAGGGGGGCAGTTGAACATCTTTTGCCAATTGTATCATGGGGGTGAAGGCAGCTCCAGCCCATGTGCAGCCATGATCGAAAGGATTTTTCCTGAACATATCATGAGGCCAAGGGCAGGCCCATTACTTGGTTTTTCTTTCCCATCTCTGAACACACACTCCCCACATGCATGAGGGACTTTTTGGGTGTCCCACCCTCACCAAGAGAAAAAGAAAAATTCTCATTACTCACCACAAACAACATTCCTTGTGAGTCTACTGAAAGCACAACCCTGCATGCTGTGGTGTCTTCCTTTTGATGCATGGCATTTCTGAACCCCTCTCTGAATGAAACACACACACACACAACTCATTACACTGATGGTCTTGTATGAACCAATATGAATCTTCTTATGTATCTGAAACTAAATATTTATGTCTCCTTACTGTCATTCCAAATTGTATTGTTTAAGTGATTGTTCCGCATATTTGGATTCCTACTGCAGTTTAGCATATATTGATTCTTATATATCCACTCGTGATATTCCATCATACAATTCATATAAGACCCATTTGTCTAAATGTCATTGAATACATGTACAGAAGCCGAGATGGTTGAGAAAATAGGCTAAAGTCCAAAACGTAACATTTGTAGATCATGATTCTGGGAGAAGAACTTAAGATAATTCTATCTTATTGAGAATGATTTTTTTAATAAAATTATGTTCCTGGTACTAAAACTGGAAATTACTTTGAAAATGCTTATTTGGAGGGAGGGAGAGAGAGAGAGAGAGAGGGCAAAAGCTTGATATTTGAGTGCAAATTAATATATGATGTAGTTTGTTTTTTTCTGCGTACTTTTCGTGTCTTAAGATCTCCTTGAGCATGTTATCCCCTGTTTAAAGATTCAAGAAGAAAGTTTAAATTGATCGTTTCTTTCATTTATAGTGCGTGCTGGGTTAACTTGCTTCTCTCCGGAAAGAAGGGAAAATCAGCAAATAGTGGAGCAGTTGAAGCCATTTCAGCCAGTATTATTAGTTAATGACGACATACTCAGGAAATTAATTTTAAAAAAAGAGAAACATCTTGGATCATTTGAGTCCTAAATAGCTCATGAGTGAATCTAATTTGTAGTTATGAGGACAAAAATGTTAGAGGTTGTTTTGGATCATTCGCACAGTTGTAATGAAGCTTTGTCAAATCTTAAATGGAGCTTTGTTCTGCTCCATAGCTGACCCTATTTTGATGGGAGAAAGCTTGGACGATGATGATGATGATGACGCAGTTGTAACCAAAAACAGAAGGAAAAAATCTTCCAACTCAAATGATGAACAGCTATCATTCCAAGCCTGAAATTGGCCACGGCATTGATTCAGGATAAGTCGAGAAAAGATTCGTCTATGAAGGTTTGTTAACATAGACCTAAGTTATTAGTTAAAAAAGCTGCTAGAATTAGGGGTAGCCCTAAACGAGTTTGGATTGAGACTGTAAAGAAGGATATGTTTTTTTTTGTTAACATTATAGAGTAAATGGTTATTAACAGAACTAAGTGGAAGAAAATAAGGACTCAAGTAGCCAACCCGAAATTTTTGATAGTGGCCTTGCTGTTGTTACAAATCAAGAATAGATTAGCTCGGAATCAGTATTTACAATCAACAATGAGGACTCTAATTATGTGAGGTCCAGAGCAAGTGCCAAAAGCTGATGTGGCTCATCAATTGCTTCGAAATGCATTTATGTATAACATGTACTGATGTAGCTCCTGCACCACTTGCGTTTGTTTGTCTACCATCCATTGCAAATAAAAGTTCTCTATGCATATGATATTATGTTTTTCCACATTTAAGTACTGCTGTTCAGTGTATGAAAAAAGTAGTAGTAGTTTCTAAAGCAGTTTTATTTGCATACAAAAATGAGCCAAGTCCTTTAATAGACCGACTTTCTCATCATGATCAAATGAGCCTCTAATAGTCGAAAGCTAAGATTTCTATCTGAGTGGCCTGTTGGATTTACATTGCTGCATATGAAACTTTTGTGTATTGTTTGAAATTCATAATATATACAAAAGTGAAGTTCTTCAATCAATCATGCCAGAGGTGGGCGTCAGTTAATTGTGAAAATGCACGCTATGCAAAACCAATATAAGTTTATGATAGTAAAGTGAACATGTATATTTAATATGCACACGAATACAACGTGCGACTCTGGGTATGTCCTGGTGTATTTTGGAGTATTCGTGCCGTGTTCAACGTGACTTTTTTTTTTTGGAGCGTCCATGCTTCCATAGAGTTTTGTGGTGTATGAGTGTTGGTGTAATGTTAAATCAGTAGAAAGAGTGTATTAAAGAGGACATTTTTTTTGGATGACAGGCCAAGAGGACTTGAGACAGGTTCAGTATTTAATTGTCTGGAACTGGAAGCAGTGAGGGATGGAGCTCTCAATCACCCACCACAGTCTTCCTGAGCCTGAATTGATAGCAACGGTTGAGGACAGGCAGCTGGGACACACCTCGTGCTGCACCCACATGTGCGGGCGGGCGCCAGCCTGTTCGGTTAACACGGATTGTACGGCGGCCGGGGTTAGGGGAGGTGGTGGTGAAATGCCAGACAGAAACTGCCGGCAGGGGGGAGCCACATAATCTTAAAGCTCTACAAATTCATGTAATTCTCTACTCTGAATTTCTACTGTTCATATTATTTGTTTTTTGTGTCGATCTGAAACATAGGTAGGCTATATTTCCCATAATGCCCATGAGAACTTGACTAATTGAAATTCAAATTACATTGCATTAGATTTATTAGTGGTCCTACAGTAGAGTTACAAGCTCCAAATTACAGGGTTTAGGAGAGATTCAAAATATTTGACAATGGTTAGGAAGGATTTATGGAATAAAATCTTCTGGTAATGATGTTAGAAAAAAGAGGGCTAGGGTCTGGCCAACGGGTCGATTTTCGGCTGGTTGTCCAACCCGATGACCTACCGAATGGTCTGGATCAGACAAAATATGAGTTATTTTTGACTGGTTTAGATTAGAATTTCTAGGATTCATTTGAATAAATTTGATTTTCACCCCGAAGTCAAAGAGATATATATAGATGTAAAAGAGATACCTAAGAGTTGATAGCATTTGGTATTTAGGACCTATCATTCATCGTGAAGTTGAAAGAAAAATTACATAAGACTGGTATAAGACCCGCCCGAGTGTTGGCCAATTAAGAAACAAAATGTCCAGACACTTAGTGTAGTCGAAATGAGAATGTTAAGATGGATGAACAGTAATACATTAAGGATATGATAAAAATATTGTATTTGTGGATAGTTAAAGGTGACGCCAATTGACGCAGAAATGAGAGAAAATCGACTTATGTGGTTTGCTCATGTGCAACCCAGGTTTCTCATAAGCAGCGACAATATCATAGTTAATGAAGCATCAAAGACTAGATGTAGGCCTAGATGAACACAATTTGAATTGGTAAAAAAAGATGTGGATTTTGTTAGTGTTACAATGGATGTTGTTCTAGAGCCGGATGGAAGAAGAATATTCAAACGACCCTGAAATTTGGGATAAAGGCTTTGATGTTGTAGTAGTAATAGTAAGTTTAGGTTATATCCTTGACTAGTCCTACCATGATCATTTCCAGAATTATGTGAGGATTTGGTTTAGGATTTTCTTATTGCTTTCAAAATAATTTTAAGCCTGTATAAAGCTTTCAATTTATTTGGTTATTCATCTTCTATTATACTGATTAAATTTCAGATCTAAATCTCTTTCTTTGAAATCCAATTTTTGTGGATTCGAACACCCTCTTGAATTCGAAGAATTTTGGTCATGAAATTGAGCAAATCCCATAAGACGATGTTTCGTCGTTGCCATTTATCTCCATCACCATCTTCGGCAACTGTAGGGATTAATCATCCTACATGATTCTTCTAAACTCTTTATTCACTTAAGTACAATAAGAAATCTGAGTTATGATTCATAAAATTGGTAGTAGCTCACAATTATTTTACCAATGTTATGAATAATCCAAAATAATTTCACGTATTGTTTGTTTAGCCTTGTGTTCATGAATAATTCTCATTTATTTAGACTTTTCGTAAATAATGTGAATGTAGAAGAAGATGCATTTTTTTGACATGTAGGTCAAAAAAATGGATTTGGACTTTTTAGATTTGCAATTTACCAAAAGTGCAACTTATTCTATGTTAGATTGCATTTTTTCACATTAGTAATCAACCTTTCAAGGTACCAAACGGGCTCAAATTCAGAAATCAAAAGTGAAATGAAAATCTTTAAAAACTGATCCCAGTCGTATGGAATTTATGTTTCTTTCCACTTTGTTAGCAACCAATATTTGAAGACAAGATGTTAAATAAAGGTAGGGGGTCCTGTCCCTAGTGAAACTTGAGGGAGAGCCGAGGCCCCCTCCCCTATGAAAGTGAAGTGATTGAGGACAAAGAGAGCCTCGTGCTCATGCTGCCTCACATCTCTACTATTATCTGCTCATTAAATGAACCAATAAGAAGAATAATACATCTTATTTATTTATTTATTTTACTATTTTACTGGAGATGGAATATGTTTTTTTTTTTGCGCTGTCCGGCGTAAAGCATGGGACTTTGTGCACATTGCGTTGCATGCCATTTGGGCCCACTGCCCGCAATTTTCTCACACACACACACCTGCCTCCCCCGCGGTTCGATCCCGAGACCGTCCGCCTAGTCTAGGAGGTTATACCTCTCCTCACTGACCATAAGAGCCAGTTGAGTTCGGTGAGATGGAATATGTTGGTAATATATTGGTTATGTGTGCGGGTATACAATACTAGACTTAAATTGCACTTAGAATTTGGATGTTCTTCATACTTTAGATTTTTCCCAAATCAAGCACCAAGTGGGGTTTGGTTGCTATCAGTGTTTTATTAGTAGGAAAGTGAATAAATCCATGTCCTATATTGCTATTATTTATTTAAGGGAGGAGGGATAATCAGATGGAGAAAAGATCTCCCCTCGCTTTTCATTATAAAGGGCAATCTATAGAAACAAAAACTAAACAACTGAAACGTTATCATTTGTTAGTTATCCTAAGTAAAAACTTAAATTGTTTTAAAAATGTTGTAGATATGCTTAGTTATCCTACGGTTTATGAAGAGTATATGTTTTTTTCGTTATTTTGCAGAAACCTAAAACAAGTAAATTTCAGGAAAGAAAAACACTAATATTGAAGGAAGTTTCGTAGCTAAAGTTGGTATTGTGCAGTCCCTTAGCCCTTGTTTGAATCAGCCTAGCCCATCTGCTGGTCTAGAAAGCCTCAACTCTAAAATACTAGATAGAGCTAACTTGCAATGGATTTCTAGGACCCATAAAGTTCTGTACGTAAGCCCTAGGCTTAAAAGTAAGAGTATTCTTGAATATGCTTTGTTCAAAAAAAAGAAAAGAAAAGAAAAACAAGTTTATATATGCAGTTGTGTGATTTGGGTTACTCTAAATTAGATTTACTGCCACAACAAACCTTCTAATTACAAGATCCTTACTTACAGCCACAAGATCATCATAAATTTGCTATGTTTGTTGCATTTTTCCCCATGTTATAAAAATACAAGCAACCAACAATTTTGTGCTTATGATAACAAAAACTAGAAGCAAACATTATAACCAGAGTTGTAAAAAACACTTTATTTGTAAATATATCTACCTTACACGCGACAAACCAAGTACTTGAATTCGTAAATCGACAACAACCACACACAAAAGAAGAAGGAAGAAGAAGATGTTAAATGAATAGTTCTAGGTACTCGCTGAGGGAGGCTAACTCGGCAATATATATAGCAACAGTTTAGGTCCAGTTATTCAAACACTGTGATATGAGAATCTAGCAATTAATTTTAGAAACACTTAAATGAACCCTCAAGTGGGCGTGGCTTGAAAAACTTTGCTTAATTTGCAGTCAGAAATGGAGCATCACCATGTTCAATTGGACTAAACTGATGAGGGTTTGCCAGGTGAGAGAGTACCACCACGTACGGTCGAGCCACTAGCAGCTATGAGGCCACTAACATTGTAAGTTTTTATTATTTTTTGTTACAACAAATAGCTCATTTTGTAAGTTTTCAATCATGCACTTTGGTAGCCAGGGAGCTGAAGTACTGGAGCCCATATGTTTTTGTCACTCCAGTCCAAGTCAATTGGAAACAATGGTACAGGTAATTGTTTGAATAACTGTCTCATTGTCATGTTTTACTTTTTTTTTTTTCTCTTTTTCTTTTGTATTGTCCGAGTATTCAGCTAAGACTATTCCAATGCTCCTTTTTCGCCACGCATAAATTGAACCAACAATTGGGATAACTCAAGAAGATAATAGTAACCAAATATCTTTCTGGTCTTGTGGGTGTCGGTCGCTCTTTATGCTAGTTCGAAGGATACGGTTACGACCAGCACCAGATACCAAGTATCACCTACATGACAAGGGATTTAACCTGATAGTGATATCCTCCACACACCAACATACAGTGAGCATATTATCCATCTCATGATAACTTGAGTAGCAACAACCGTCATAAGCACCATAACATACTGCTACCGTTAAAGCTCTACGATACCATACCATACTAGTGCATTCTGATGTCTAACACCATATGCTTTTATAACCTTTATATGCTTTTACACCCTTGCTGATTGGTCTTTTTCGTTTAATTTTTTTTGCCGAATTGACCGAAAAAGAGACCCCCAATGTCGGTATTGGTCGGTATCGGGTATCGGTCGGTATCGGATCGGGACATGCCAAACCGTATCGGTATCGGCCGTATCGGATCGGTTTGGCCGATATTGCAAACTATGACTTTTATTAGTATTTTATTCGATATATATTATTTTGTATACTATATTTTGTTTACTGTTTTATTTCTTGAATTTGCGTTGATAATACTATTGTATCATCGTTGATGGAAAAAAAGTTATATGAACATTAAGCTTTGAGGGCACCACTTTTAGAATTCGTCTCAGCCCTCAAAATTATAAGTCCTACATAGTAGAGAAGTAGCTATGAATCTACATGACTTCAGTCTTTAGCTTAGTTAATTCTCAGTTGGTTATAGCTTTCCTTTTCCTTGTGTATACATTGATGAGTCTAATTTTCATGAATCTTTTAGATACGAGAGGAAAAGGGAACACACAAGTTACTGGTATGAATCAGTATAAATTATATACAGGATTTATGTATAACATTAGTCAGAAACTGCCATAAACTAGAAATCTTTGGGGTTTACTACACCAAATAGTAGAGCATCATCAAATCTTTGGGAAAGAACTAGTTCAGTGAACAACCAAGTTCCCCAAATGTCGAATCATCATGCTATATTAGATGGATTATAATGAGATACGTCGTAAAAAAAAATTTATTTATTTATTTAAATAGAAAAGACTCTGTCATTCATCTAAATTCATTTATTAAGACGGTGCCAACGCACACGCACCCCTAGCTACAAGCTCTTCCAATCATAGTATATAGATCCATTCAACTTGAGCCAACAATGAATCAATTGATTATTCAACAACATCAATTCTGCTAATAACTTTCTCTCTAGTCAGTTTCCTTATGAACAAAAAAAAAAGTCCATATACTAGAGACTAGAGTTTACATACATGAATTCAATACTTGCATTTTTGCTGCACTATACATACACCAAATAGTCGGTTCAGTCCAGAGCTTGCCGACCCAATTAAATATAGATACGGTCGGTCCCGTCGCCACCACTTATTGACTGCACCGATTCACGTCAGTTCGGTCCAACTGTATTGCCAACACGGCCCGGCCTAAGCAAAGTATTTTGATACTCCAAACACATCCCAAATGATTTTAATTAACGTTTGACCACCACGTTTCAAAGACCAATTCCATATCCAAAAAAAAATAATTTAGTTGAACCCCTCGCTTCCACAGAGTCGTATATATACACCAACACACATTTCTTCGTTTCTTCTCAATTCCGATTGATCAACTAGATTAATTAGCAATGGAGAAGAAGAGCACTCAGTTCCTAGTTAATTCCATGGTCACGAAGAAGGAAACAGAAACAGTAGGGTTGGAGAGGAGGAAGAAGAAGAAGAATTCGAAGTGCAGGTGCGAGCTGGTCGACTACCAATCCCTTCCCGATTTCCTCAAACACAACGAGTTCGTCCGCGGCTACTACCGCTCCGAGTGGCCTCTCAAACAGACCCTCCTCAGCATCTTCTCGATTCATAACGAGACGCTCAACATCTGGACGTACGTATAACAAACTCATCAGTATATATTTATGAAAAAAATTATATTTTTGATCACTGAATGTTTGCAAAACTTAAATTTTAGTTGTTCGCAAATATTTAGTGACAAAAAGTTTAATTTTTCCATATATTTATGCACATGTGTATGTCTGACTCTTTCTTGTTAACAAATTTGTTCAGACACTTGATTGGATTCTTCATCTTCTTCGCACTCGCCACGACGACCATCTTCGCGTTAGACACCAACATTTCTAATGCCATGTCCGTGTCCGTGTCCATGCATGATCCATTGCAACCATTAGTTATGTTGCATTCCGTAGGAAGCAATATCAACCAGACTGGGATTGATGATCATCCTGAGGTGGCGGTGCAGCCGATAGCCCGTTGGCCCTTCTACGCCTACCTCGGCGGGGCGATGTTCTGCCTGCTGTCGAGCAGCGCGTGCCACCTCCTCTCGTGCCACTCCGAGCACACCTGCTACCTCATGCTCCGCCTCGACTACGGCGGCATATCCGCCCTCATCGTCACCTCCTTCTACCCGCTCGTCTACTACACCTTCGCCTGCGACCCCTTCCTCCGCAGCCTCTACATGGGCCTCATCACCGCCTTCGGCGCCGCCGCCGTCGCCGTCTCGCTGGCCCCCGTGTTCGAGTCCCCGCGGTACCGGTCCGCCAGGGCGGGGCTGTTCGCGTGCATGGGGCTGTCCGGGGTGGTGCCCATAGTGCACAAGATGGCGGTGTACGGGGACAGGGCGGAGGCGGTGGCCACGACGGGGTACGAGGTGACGATGCTGGCGTTCTACGGGGCGGGGGTGCTCGTGTACGCGCTGAGGGTGCCGGAGCGGTGGATGCCGGGGAGGTTCGACCTGGCCGGCCACAGCCACCAGCTGTGGCATGTGCTGGTCATCGCGGGGGCCTATACGCACTACCTGGCCGGGCTGGTCTACCTAAACTGGAGGGACATGGAAGGCTGCAGCTGACCCTTATTTAATTAATTTAATTGCCACTACTTGATGCATAATTGCTTTGTGTGAGTGAGTGTATATAATATATGATTAGCTAGGATCATTTGATTCACTCGGTTATAATTCGAGGAGAGGAGAACCAGTAGCAAGCAGGCCCTATCAATAGTGTGTTCATGAAAATATTCAATTAAAAATGTTGTATACTTTTTATTTTTCTATTTTATTTGATTACAGGATACATTGTTCTTGTACCAATTATTATGTAATAAGACATTTGAAACAAAATAAGAAGGAAAAAAGAAGAAGAAAATTGTTGGGATTTGAATTATGTCTGGATTTCTATACTGTGAATAATTCATATATATATATATATATATATATATATATATATATATATGAGCGGATCCGGAGTCCCGCTCCCGAAGCTTCGCTGGAGCTCCGTCCCACTTGACCGTTAGATTAAGCGGACGCACGCGCAAGCCCCATGCGGCCCGCTTTGGAGCGTTTGATACAATTATCATTTTCAAATATATACACACACGAACAGATGGAGGACATCTCTTACTTGGACTATATTGTATGGTTTTGTAATTGCACGCGCGCACGTGCACGCACACACACACACACACAAACACAAACACACACATATATAGAATAAGGAAGGTGAGGTGCTACCCTATGGGTGGTGGCTATGTGTCCTCCCCCCCCTCCCTTCTCATGCTATCATCACGCACCAAAAAATGTGCAAGTGCATGATGATAGCATGGGAAGGGTGTGAGGTGGTACCTCACCTCCCTTATTCTCTCTCTCTGTCTCTGTCTTTATATATATATATATATATATATATATATATATATATATATATATATATATATAACAAGTCATATAACATTGTAGATATCCATCAGTTTGCACTTTTTATAAGAGTGTAGATACGTATTAGTTGATCTAATTGGCCTGCGTTTGACTGCATTATGACATGATTATCATCGCCAAAGATCAAGATATTAAGCACGTGGAGCATTTTAACAAATGACTTTGTTGTTGTCGTCGTCGTTGTCAATTGAGGAGGAAGAGTAAGCGGAACAGTTTAGACGGCGAACCACAACAACGTTAACTAGAAGAAAAGAAAGAAATATTTTCGTGCTCATAGAAACTTGGTTCTCTGAGGAAATTTCGACTACTTTGTTAGTGAAATGTGTCAAATTTTGCTTCCAATCCCGAATTGAGACTAGTTCTTAATTGACTACAATGAAGGTTTTTTTTTTATTGTGTTGATTAGGAACTCAATTAACATGTTTAAAGTGAGGGGTTATGGAAGAAAATTAAGTAGATTAGCTTGATGATTTCTTATTCTTCCCTTTTACCAAGTCCCAGGGCCTATTATATACTGTATATGTATATAAGTCTTGACTCTTAAATTCTTAGGGTCCGTTTGGATATGTTTTCTGAAATTTTGTTCTGAAAAGAGTTTTCTGAAAGTAAGTTATAAAGTTGTTTTCTGAGTATAGAATGTATTTGGTTACGTTTTTCGTGAAAATTGATTTTGAGAAACAAAGTTGAAGATTCTGTTTGGTTACTTAAATTGGAAAATGGTTTTTAGAAAGAAAAATTTGAAGATTTCGTTTGGTAAAAAAAATTTCAGAAAATAAATTTTGAAATAAAAAAAAGTTATAAATATGTTTAAAAAATATTAATAAGCAACAATTTAATATAATATTAGAATTCATATTTAGAGATAATTGGAATGGTTTGCATAATAATAATTTGAATAACCAAAATTGGAACTCTATACCAATCAAGAAGCTTGAAATTTGACATAATTATAATGTTTAGTACACCACACATGCTTTGTTCTTGAATAATATAACATAACCAAATTACAATTAAACAAAAGAGCACCAAATTTACTCCACAACACTATCCAAATTCTACATTCCACATGTACTGAGCAATAACATCTCTCCTCCTAGCCATCCTTGCAAGGCTTTGCTGAGATAAGTCCAACATCGGTATATTAGGTTCATGTTGTTGAGCAACAAAAAGAGGTATGAAATCTTCATCTCCAAATGAAGCAAAAAAAACTGTCATCCGTTGAATATCTACGAATGAAATTGTGCAATCCACAACATGCATTTACCATTAAAATATTCTACTCAAAGCTTCATAGTTTCATAGTTTGAATATTCTTCATCCGAATCTAGTGGCCTTTGTGTCGATGCCCTTGAGAGTAAACCGGCGGCAGTAGACAATTTAAATTTCTACTCAAAGCTTCATAGTTTGACAAGCCCTTCGTCCGAAAGACTTTTGCTCCCGGATTCGCCTATAACGTAATAAAATATTTAAATGATTGTGTATAATCTAATATTTTATATACAATAGTAACTAAAAGAAACTATGTGCACCTGGATGTAATTATCCCACACATCATTTTCAGCCGTCACTGTGTTAGTATGACTGTCCCATCCGAATCCGGATTTATCTTTTAGCTTCTCAAATTCCCGGAACTTGATCCTTAGCCGACTATGTTTCTCTTTAAGTTGCTTGACACTAAAGTTACGGCTTAGTTGGGATTTCAGTTGTACGACAAAGTTCTGCCAAATTTTGATGCTAAAGGTAGAACTCTTCAGATTGTTCTTTGCCACTTCGACGTCCATCATAAGCACAAATGCATTTTCAACAGGTAAACTCCATAGACCAATATCCTCGTCCTGGACTCTTTTCTCCCCACTAGACATCTAACAATTACACAAAACTAGTGACTGATACATAAAGTCGTTTTTGTTTATAAATTTTACAATGTTTGAACATTAGAGGAAACAAACCTTTGATCGACGATAACCGAAGTTGTCTCCGACCGATTCCTTGAAACGAGCTAATTTATGGAGACGATAACGGGATCTGGTTTCACAAACCATGCCAGGATCAACTCCTGGAAAAGAGATAAACAACTAAAATGAAGCCGAAGAATGACAACCAAAAGCATTCATGCTACTATACTTGGTTCTTCAATTATAACAGAATAATTTAACAATTTGAGAAACGAAAAAAAATTCGGTCAAAAATTCGGGACGACAAAAGTACGAGTATAAATCAGCATAATATAAGTAAAATACGGTAAAAAATTCGGTCAAAAAATCGTCTAACGAAAAACATTCGGATTAGATTTAATTCGTGTTTAGTACGTTTCATATGAACAAATTTGGCAATAAAAATTTGACTACTCCTTCATAAACAAGGGTTCAGTGTGAGAATAAGATGAGGTTGGGGAACATTATATAAAGAAAAGAAAGTGAAAGTAGGATGGAAAACCGAAAGGTTTTTCTTTGATTGTTGCAAGCAACATGTGCAAAGATTCTTAGGTTTCTTTTTTTGGTTACAGCTGTGAAATTTTTTCTTCTTTTCTTTTGATAATTGTGTCAGTCTTAATATTTAATAGCAGCAAGAGTAAAAAAAGTGAAAATTGTTGGGTTTTTCAATCAAGTTTTTTTGGCCGAATGTTTTAAAAATTCGTACGGTACGTGTTTAAAACTCCACAGGCTTAAAATTTGCGTACAAGTCCGAATTTTTTAAACGTACGTAAGTATTATATGTTTGTGTAAGATACGAAACAATTTGTGTATAATACGTATTTTATTCGGGTGATTGCTAACAAGGTTCTTAATAGCTTATGCATCTTTGGGTTTTATCATAGGCCTCTGTGCCGCATATTTAAATATTGGACAAAGCTTGCTATTAAACCTAGATATTTAGGCGCATGGTCGCATATCTTATAGGGATGGTAGTATACCAACTGTCTTCGCTATTATTCTTCCAAATAAAATTCCAGCAAACAGGTATGTGAACACATCAACATTAAAGGTCGCATATCTTTAGGTCCTGGGATACTGGAGAACGGTCGCATGTCTTTAGGTCCTGATGCAACCACATGTTGCAACTTGCAAGTACAGGTTGGTCAGAAACAGTCTTTGAGAAACAAGGTATCGACTAAGATTACTTTTTTGAAACCCGGCGCCATGCGTGTATATATATCTCTCTGACGGTCGGGAGCCCCGCGGAAGTGCCATCCGTCCCTCGACCGTTGCATCAAGCGCCCCCAAACTTCGGTAGTGCTTTTGATCCGTCCAAACCATATATATATATGAATTTATTTTTGGTGTTTAAACACATGAAATAATACAATCAAATTTATTTTTTACTATTGTAATTACAAGTGCATGAGAAATTGTAATTACAATCAAATTTACTTTCCAAGTGCATGAGAAATTGTAATTACAATCAAATTTTATTTTTGGTGTTTAAAAAAACTATGAATTTAATCATAATACATGCAGAATTTATTTTCCTATTTTCTTATCCTTCCGAAACCTTCATTCTTTCTTGTTCCTTTCTTTTGGCATATAATAAACACATGAAATAAATAACTTTTTTTTCCTGGCATATAAACACATGAAATAAATAATTTTTTTTCCCAAAGTCTCGATTCCGTAAACCAAATGTGGCCGAAGAAAAGTCAAATGATCTTTTTTGAATACTTTTTTATTTTACCAAACACAGAAAACATATCCTGATTAAAATTCTAATCCCATAAAAAAGGCAAGGGATTTTTTTTTTCCTCTCGAAAACCAAACCAGATCTTAGGTCGTTTTCATCCGAAGAATCCATTTGGATGAAACTAACTAGATGTTGTCGTCAACATCATCCTATATAACCATAAAAACTTATTAGCTCCACTAACTGTTTTATTCAAAAATATAGAGAATGGAACTTTGGACTAATTTAGTTACCATTTGAAATATAGAACATTTTCTTTTAAATATCAAATGGTGCTCTCTAAGTGTATGACGTTTGTTGTTTTTGGCTAAATTTGTACGAAAAAAAGAGAGGCAAATACATATACAACATCAAAGAGGAATCAAACAAGAACTTATAGCTAGTCCAAATTAAGATAATTTGGGGAATTAAGATGCTGCATTCTCAATCAATGTGTATAGTAAACGTAGTTATGTACTAAAATAGACATCACTTTCCAAGTATTAAGAGCATCTCCAACCCTATTGTGAGTTTAGAAAAAATGGTTGTCACATAGGAATGACAAGCTTCTATTTAAAAAATCTTTTTCCAATGCAAATGTAGAGTAAATGATGAAGTTGATATGACAATGACATGGCAAGGACAATGTGAAGTTGGTTGTCTAGATCTAGATAATGCACTTCACAATTACATCATCAATTATGAATATAAATATTTAGAGCATCTCCAACCCTATTGTGAGTTTAGAAAAAAATGGTTGCCACATAGAAATGACAAGCTTAATTTTATTTCAAAAATTCTTCTCCAATGCAAATGTAGAATATATCATGAAGTTTGGAAATCTGGGAAAACTTACAGATTCAATCACCCCTAATAGAAAGAATTAAAGAGGCGCAAAAGGATGATATGAAACTGCAAGGATTATGGAGCAAGACGGAGACTGGAACACAAACTGGATTGATTAAGCATCCCGATGGATCCTTGAGGTTTGGAAATCGTTTATGTTTTCCATATGGAGAACTCAGGACTGAGATAATGTCGGAAGCACATAGCTCACAATACTCCATTCATCCCGGGAGTACGAAGATGTATAAGGATCTGAAGCAGAATTTTTGGTGGCATGGAATGAAACAAGAGATAGCCAAATTTGTGTCAAAATGCTTGGTATGTCAACAAGTAAAGGCCGAACATCAACGGACCGCCAGACTTTTGCAACCCCTGCCTGTACCTGAATGGAAATGGGGACATATTACAATGAATTTTGTATCCGGACTCCCAAAAACCAGAAGAAGTAATAATGTCATCTGGGTAATTGTGGACATGCTTACAAAATCTGCAAGGTTTCTACCATTCCGGGTCGGGCAATCTACCGAGCTATTAGCAGATATGTACATGAAGAATATTGTTAGTCAATATGGGGTACCGGTGAGTATTGTCTCAGACAGAGATACTCGATTTACATCTAAATTTTGGAAAAGCCTGCAAGATTGTCTCAATACTCGTCTGAAGTTCAGTACAACATACCATCCACAAACAGATGGTCAGTCGGAAAGGGTGATTCAAATTCTCGAAGACATGTTGAGAGCATGTACCTTAGACTTCGGAGGATCCTGGGACGACCATTTACATTTAATAGAGTTCTCCTATAACAATAGCTATCAAGCTAGCATCAAAATGACACCATTTGAAGCCTTGTATGGAAGAAAGTGTCGGTCACCAATATATTGGAGTGACGTGGGAGAACGTCAACTCTTAGGTCCAAAGCTAGTTACGTAAACTATAGACAAGGTCAAGGCAATTCGAAGTCATCTCCAAGCAGCGCAAGACCGATATAAAATGTGGACTGATAAGCATCGAAGAAACTTGGAATTCAAGGCTGGTGATCATGTGTTTTTAAAGATTTTGCCAACTCGAGGAACTATCAGATTTGGAACAAGAGAAAAGCTAAGTCCGAGATATATAGGCCCATTTGATATTTTGGAACGAGCGGGATATGTATCCTACCGACTGGCTTTACCACCCTTTCTGGAAGGAGTCCATAATGTCTTCCATGTATCTCAACTTCGAAGATATGTGCCAGACCCCAGTCACATACTCGATCATTCAGAAATCACAGTGGGTCCAACTCTACGCTTAGAACAAAAGCCAGTAAAAATTTTGGATCGTAGAGAGAAGGTACTCCGAAATTGGATCATTCCACTTGTTCGAGTAGCATGGAGCAAAAATTCTCCAAGAGAATCAACTTGGAAGAAAGAAGAGGACATGCGGAACCAGTATCCGTACCTATTCACTAAACAAGGTTAGATATTTTTCATATTTCTTATTAAATTGGTTATTTCAAATTCCGAGGACGGAATTTCTTTAAGGAGGGTAGCCATGTTATGCTCTAATTAAACCCTCTCCCAATAAATAACAAATAATTATAATAATTTTTTTATATTAATTTTGCATTAAAAAATCCTTAGCCAATTATGCAATTACATAATTGTTGAGTGCCACCTCATTGAATTAGGTGGCAACCCAAGGAGAAGGGGGGGACTAGGTGTCCACATTTGGGCTAACCCAATGCCATTTGGTATTGGGCATGTAGAGTTAAACCCATTTCATGTCACCTCACCCTTCCCTCTTTATTTTATTTATTCTCAAATCTCTCTCTCTCTCTCTCTCTTCATTCTTCATTTCCTTTTTCTTCTTCTCCTCCCCCTACTCTTCTTCCAACCCACCATCACACAACCTACTGCTGCTGCTACTGACGGCTGCTGCTGCCGCCGGCCACCCGCCACCGCCGGCCGCCCGCTGCCGTCGGCCACCACCCCCAACGCCACTCTACTACTTCCTCCTCCTCTTCTTATAAATCTAGGTAAGAATTAATTATTTTTCTAATTTTAATTTCAAACCTAGGTCAAAATTGGGTTTGATTATATATATATATATATATATATATATATATATATATATATATATATATATATATATATATATATATATATATATATATATAATCTTTGATTTGGATTGTGATAGGAAAATTGGGAGAATACCTAGACCCAACACAAGGAAAATTGGAAGAATACCTAGACCCAACACAAGGAATCAAAGGCAAGTCCTCTCCCCTCTCCCCTCTTGAAAATTGTTTTTAATTTATTTCTCTTAATTTCCTTGAATTAATATAGTTATATATTAATTCTGGATTTTATGAAATTTATTAACCAAATGTAATATATGAAATTGTAATGTGCAAATAAGTCTAAAATTTGGATAGGAACTCATTATGAACACTTTACATTTAAATTCTTGGTTGTGATTATGTATATATATCTATGTATGAAGAAAAGTGTATGAATAATCCTTGAAATCATTATTTTGCATGAGACCTATATATATATATATATATATATATATATATATATATATATATATATATATATATATATATATATATATATATATATATACAACTTGACAATATATATATATATATTTATATATATATATATATATATATATATATATATATAAATATATATATATATTGTCAAGTTGTATATATATATATATATATATATATATATATATATATATATATATATATATATATATATCCCAGAATACGTATTTTTAATACATGTACTGCTTTAATATATTTATTTAAATATTTATCATGTATTGTTTTGTATTTAAATCTCTTTAAATTCATGTTAATTAATTTCCTGCAATTAATTTTCTGTATTTTACTTTCTGCTTTTATTCTCTGTTTTAGCTTACTTTAGGTTTGGCCTAGGTTGGTTTATTTTCGGGTTATGGTGGTTCATCATGAACCGAACCCACCATCACCATTTAAAGCCCCAATCCTTTCTCTCTCTTCATTACTTCTCCTTCTCATTTACTCTTCTTCTTCTTCATAACTCCCTCTACCTACCAACTCGTAGGCAAGTACATCTTGCTTCCATATGAAAACCCATTTTTATGGTTCCATTCTCTTTCCCTTGTGATTCTAAGAGAGTTTATAACTTGGCATTTTTCGTTTTGAAGTTTTATTTTTAGTAGATCTAGAAATTCATATTTTTTCGGTTTTCAGTAGTTTGGATCTGTCAAAACTTCCTTATTTCCAAGTTTTGTTCATACTAGATTGTTGAGGTTGTGTTTTACGCCATTTGACCCATGGGAACCCCATTTCTGGCTTGGAACGAAGGCTCCATGAGAATTGGAGTTCAGGGTGAACTTTACGCTCATGTTGTACGTGCCAGCGTAGTATTAACTTTACGCTCACGTTGTACGTGCCAGCGTAGTATTAACTTTACGCTCACGTTGTACGTGCCTGCGTAGTATTAACTTTACGCTCGCGTTGTACGTGTCAGCGTAGTATTGAGTTTTACGCTCATGTTGTACATGCCAGCGTAATATTGAGTTTTTACGCTCACGTTATACGTGTCCGCGTAGAGACGGAGAATGTAGGAATTCAATTAGAGAGATCGCTCGTGGCAGCGTAAAAGTATTTTACGCTAGTCTACTTGACCTAGCGTATTCTTTTACGCGCACAGCGATTCGGGCGTAACTTGACCCTTTACACGAGCTACCTTTATGCATGCAATGTTTTACGCGCACAGTGTTTCTTGCGTAAAAATATATTCTTTTACGCGTACTTCTTGGCTCGGCGTAAAACGAGTTTTTTTACGCGCGCAACTTTATTTGAGCGTATCCCTTTGGCATGCATGACACTCTTAAAATATCCTTACGCCTTTTGGCATAAACTTGATATAATCATGATATGTTAATATTTCTGTTAAATATAGATTGTTACGTGGGATGTACCATGTGTCATGAATTGAGTTATAGATACCCCGATTGACTGGAATTAAATCCTGAGAGTTGTAGACTCGACCCCACTGAATACTAGTTGACTTTCATACCTTGTCACCATTGATAATGATTGTGACCTTGACTAATAATTGTCATGCGTTCCTAGTTGGAACTAAGAGACTGGCTAGTCGTCTTTTTGAATTGAATGAATGAGACACATTCATATTAATTATGAACTATTGAAATCGACTGGCTAATCCCGAATATTGGCATACAGGCACATGCAGGCTTCAATTCATTTATTATTTATTTATCTTACCAAAGAAGCATGTGTACTTTATGGTCAAGGCATGATTACTCCGTGGTTAGTTTTGATTGTTGCATTACGCTATGTAAGACCTACAACCTGACCGCACTGGCATCATTGTAGAGTTGTGCATATCGTACCCCGTACGAAAGTACTCATTCTGAATGACCATGATCCACGGCATGGTACTTCACTCAACGTAGAGACTATTAAGTTAAATAAAATAATGATTGCATGGAGAGAATGGATTCCCGAGTTCTTACATGGCAGCCCTCTTGGGACTAGTAGTGCCCGACAGGCCGGTTGGTCCCCACAGATACTGCAAATCTGCCACACGGGCAGGGAGCGGTATCTGGTTATATTATCTATTGAATATTGTATATTAATGACGGGCGTCCCGCTGGGACTCGTCTAATTTATGATTGGTGCAATTGATTGACTGGGTAAACTAGCCTTGCTTGCGCATAGTAAGAACTGAGAAATCCTTTATTGCATAATTCCAGGATAACTTGGGACTCACAATAGCAAGCCGTAGTAGTTGCCTGGCCGTTTAAATTGATTTGTTTGTGTACTGTACCTACTATGTTACTTAACTGAGATGATCAGAATGTCAGGACATGACGGGCCAACTTCTGTCCTTGTTTGGTTGGGAGGTTGGTTCGTAGTGTCGTGATGTTGTGTGAGTCCTAGTAGATAGCAGAGATCTATTATCATATTCTCTTATTACTGGCTTCATTCCTCATATCGTGCTCCCTTGCGGTACTTGCTATTAGAGGTCTAACCTCTCTGGTTTTGTATGGCCAGATTTAGAGCCGGTCCCTGAGGATCCAGCTTACTTCTACCTCCAAGATGGTCAACACTAGAGGGATGATCGCAGGAGGACTCGAGTGGGTTTCTTACTTCCTCGCCCGTTTTGGTATCTACTTTATACTTTGCCGTTTGGCACCGACATATTAGTCGGATTGTCTTGTACCTACTTTTGCATAATTGTAACTAAGTCAGGCTGCAGCTGCTAACAATTGTGTATACTTACTACATCATCTGGCTGTATTTTGTAAAGCCAGATATCAAGAACATTTTGACTGAGCGTTTGGGACGCCTTACTGCTTTATCTCACATGTTCTCTATTTCTGTTTCTTGTTTGAATGATTGAGACAATAGAAGTAAAGTGACCATAGGGAGACTTTCATGTAGTATGCACCCCCTCGTCTTGTAGACAGCATTGATCGTATTATACGGTATTCATCTACCCGTAATACGTAGCTGGCTGAGTCATTCCCCCGCTCTCCAGTATTCTGGTTCTGGGGCGTGACAATATATATATATATATATATATATATATATATATATATATATATATATATATATATATATATATATATATATATATATATCTTTCATACATATACACACTCTTGACATAAACATGCCTAAAATTTTTATATAGAAATACATACACAAATATCATTGACACATCTTTTCATGTATGTAAAAATATATACACAAACTTCTTGACACAATGTGTCGGACACAACATAAATGGACACTCCAAGAAGCTAATCATGCATGTAATAAGTATGAGTTGAATTGAATATTTAAATCTAATTATGTATGTAGTGTTATAAATCTAATATTGCTAAATATTCAAATCATTTAGTGACATTGGAAGTGAGACTTTAGTATCTTTATACTAATAAATCTTGTTTATTGAATTTGGATAGCTTTTAGGAGGAACAAGTTGTAGCAACCAAAAATAAATTGATTGCTTGCTTGTTTGCTTGATAAGGTAAGAAGGCTTTAATTTTTTTTAACTATGTATTATAAAATGCATGGTCCGGTGTTGAGAGTTGCTCCACCGAAGCGGTCGGCGTACCCGGATATTAAATGCGTGGTCCGGTGTTGAGAGTTGCTCCACCGAAGGGGTCGGCATACCCGATTATTATATTTTATCTATTGTAAAAATTTCAGAATCAATAAATACAAAGGAGACTGCCAAATTTTTTAATAATTTCGGGAGTTAGCCAAATTTAGAAACTTTAAGCTTTGGAAAACCTAAATAAGAAATCTAAAATTATATCTAGTTCCTAGTTCTATTGATCCTACCATATGGCGTGTTATCTTGATACACGAGATGGTAAGATAAGTTAAGGAACGATTTTTGCCAACAACTTACCATATGATGTCACGACCCGCACCCGCTTTTCGGGATACGAGTGCGTGTCCAAGTCCAGCCTACGCCGCGGTATCGGCGATAGTACGTTGTCTAGCCCGCAATAAACAAAGTGCTCATAAATACTAACTGCTCATTCACAACAACTAAATCAACTTTACAAAATATAAAAGTTTTACATTTTAAGCAAAATGTAAGCTTTTACAATTATAGAAAACTACCACACATCTAACTAGTCTTCTATGGTTTGGCCTTCGAGTCTCTATCTCCCCTCGTATGGTCCATAGCACAAAAGTAGACACGTCATCCTCATCTATAACAACGATCAAGTCAGGAAAGGAGCAGAGTACAACCATATTGCAATTAATATTGTTAGTCCAAAATAAGTTAGAACAATGAGAAACCATGATGGCAAAGAGTATATAAAGAACTAGCAAGAGATGAACTAACAGGATATGAACTAGCACTAGCAAGACATGAACTAACGAGATATGAATTGGCAAGATGTAAACTAGCAAGATGTTATCTAATAAGATATGAACTGGCAAGATGTAAACTAGTAAGATGTGAACTAACAAGATAATGGACTAGATAAAGAAAAAGTAGTGACAACTATGTGTGTGTGAAATACCTTTTAATACGTGAACGGCTGGGCTAATACGGCACATCATACGATGGCTATCCACAATAATACGGTACGGCTAAGTCATACATGGGGTGTATGACTTAGCTATCCACAATCAAAATAGTTGGGTTTGTTCACGTATTTACTAAGTATTTCCCCTCCCGACTCTCTAACAATCAATAACGGTCAATGATACACTAAGAAGGATACAATAACTATAGTGTCACAATCGTGTCTCAACGAAATATCAAGCAATGTCTTAATGGGATATCAAACAAGAAAACGATAGAGAAAACGTTATAATGAAACTAAAACATAAATGCAATATTGTACTTGCCTGAATCCTTGCACGAACCGTAGTCACAAGTAGAGAATGAGGGGATTGCCAATCTAGAAGCTGTCAACCTATAACATACATCGTACCACGAACCATGCACGAAAACCACAAGTTAATTCTAAGGTTCTAGTTCTAAATTCATTGAATAGTGGCTAGTTGGGTTACTAATATAATAATAGTTAATTCTGGAATAAATTACTTAAAAATATCATTTAACCTAATAATAATCTAAATATAATCTAAACATGTAAGTTTGGTCATCAAAAGTCATGTTTCCAATTTTGGAAACCATAACATGCAAATCGAGGCGTGCCGTTGACTATCTAGTCAAACATCATGAACTCTAGATTTTAAAAGTGCACCTTGGTAGATTTTAGCACCATGAGTGCGCTGGAATCAACCGTGCCGTAAAATCACGTTTTGGTCAAAAGATATTGCCGTTATGGCTAATCGTGATCAAAACGGTGATCAACCGATCAATTCTGAGTTCAACAGAATAACTAAAATACTAGATGAACGAAATAATTTCTGAAAAAAATATATGTCACAGACCTCTGTGTAGCTTTCTAAACTTCAAACGGGTCGTGATTTCGATTTCTGGTTCTCCTGGAATCTCGAAAATATCGAAACCGTGTCAAGTTTCGGGCAACTAATACTCTACGAATTTTACAGAAATTAAGATTTATGTTTGATGAAAATAAATTACATATTCAGGAAGTTTACCTTGAGACGAATTCGACAAAAAAAATGGCGCACGAATCCGAGGTCGGGGCTCTCCGCAATCGTCTCGGGAAGTTGAGGAATCACCAAGATCAAACCACAAGGGAGGAGGCTATAATTAATTAGGGTTTGTGAATATACATGCATATATATAGGAGAGAGAGAGGTGGTTACTGTAGTGGGCGCCGACAGGTGGGCCTCCCCCTGGGTGGATGACTGGGTAATTATTTATTTAATTCAAAAAATTATTTAAAAATTATTTTAAGTCCAAATAAATCAAAATAAATTGCAAAAAAATTCAGAAAAATTCTAGAAATATTTCTAAGTGTATAGAATCTAAATAAAATATTTTAACACAAAATATTATCGTGTGACCTCACAGTAAATTCCCAAAGCCTATAAAAAATAATTTCTATAGGTTTTAATTATATAAAAATTCCCAAAAATTCTAAAAAAATCCAAAAAAATTCTAAAATATTCTAGAAAATATTTTTAGTTATTTAGAGCCCAAATAAAAATATTTGGTCCAGAAATACTCCTGTATGACCTTATAGTAAATTCTGAAAGTCCTTAAAAATAATAAAACCTTAAATATTAAATACCTAAAAATATCCAAAAATTGTAGAAAAATATAAAATAGTTAAATAATACATATATAAGATATCTAGAGGTAATATGACCTTAATATGGTCATAGCCCACCTACAAGCTTTGGCATGACTCACATTTACCATAAAATTAATCATAAACAAATAAAATTAAAAAAATTAAAAATTTGGGAAGTGGGTTTATAAATCTACCCACCTTAGAAAAATTTCGTCCTCGAAATTTCAAAAGATACAAATAGGCACAACCAAGAATATCATCAAGATATGACATGACCAATCGATATGAATAAGCATGACAAAGAATATAATCAAGAAAATAATGTGATGAATGATCGAAATTGATCAGGCGTATAGAATCGAAATCTAAATACATTTTAGAAATATAATGGAAGTAAATCAAAATGAGTTTAAGAGATGACGATTCAAAATAGAAAAATATGAGAGAAATAAAGAACTACTAGTTGTAGAGAAGGTGGTAACAAAAAATAAGACATCAAATAAATTTAAAAGAAAATAAAATTAATAGTCATATGCCAATAAAAGATATAGTCGCTATGATATTCGAAAATCATAAGTATATCCGAAGTCATTTAACCGAGAATCCATGTCCCGTCAGTGTACATCTGGCTGCCGTGAACCCTTGGTTTCATGACTCAAGTATAATATGTTATCGAACACTTTATCAACTCTACCCAATATTGACATAATAAATCAAAAGATCAATAATACAACTAGGATATAGTTTTAGTAATATTCGACAACCTACGCATACTTAAAATTATTTCAACTTAGGGGGCATGCCACACCAGTGCACTGCTGACTACAATGAACCCGCAGTCTCCATAATTCAAATAAATGGAGATAGTGCACATCTGCCTTACCATTGTATGTCACCGAAAATTATTTCAACTATATCCATAAGAATTTCAAAGGAATTACTTCAATAAATTCAAATAAGTCGATCATGATAATAAAATATAAGTATCTGTCCTTGAGTAAAAGTATCAGTTTTAAAAACAAAACGATCACAAAATGAACGAAGACGACTTGAATTAATATATAGATAATTGAACCAAGATTATAAATTGAAAATAAAACGATCGCAAAATAATTTTAAAAATAAAACGAGGTTTAGAGAAGGCAGAAGATAAAATGGCACAAATGATCTAAATTAGGAATTGAATTCTATAAAGGCCTAACTTACCAAACGTATATTCTACCAACCTTGGATTCTACCAACATGTCAAAACAAAATAACATATTCTCTTAGAAATTTTTTCGATTTATCCCTGCCTAGACTTCAATAAATCATTGGCTAAATCACATGGCCTATTTAACAATCTTAACTATCCAAGGGTCAAATTGAATAAGGGACTCCTAGTCCTATTCATTCTCATAAAATCAAATCAAACCTAATTGTGAATGAGCATCCTAGTCGTAGGCTTGCAGTAGTACGACTAACTTAAGTACTACCACAAGTTCGCAATCTTTTGCGAAAACAGACCTGCATGGGCCACCATAAAAATTTGTCACGACCCGCACCCGCTTTTCGGGATACGAGTGCGTGTCCAATCCCAGCCTACGCCGCGGTATCGACGGTAGTACGCTGTCTAGCCCGCAATAAACAAAGCGCTCATAAATACTAACTGTTCATTCACAACAACTAAATCAACTTTATAAAATATAAAAGTTTTACATTTTAAGCAGAATGTAAGCTTTTACAATTATAGAAATACTACCAAAATACAGGCAAGACGGCTATTTAGCGACGGATTTTTTCCGTCGTACTTAGCGACGGACTTTCGACAAATCACCGACGGATTACCAACGAGAAGCTGATAAATTTTTATTTTTATTTTAAGGGTGAGAAAAGGTCGCCAGTCCGTCGTTACGGCGTCGAAGAAATAGCGACGGATTTACATCCGTCGCTATGCAGTCGAATATTTGGCGGAAAATGTTAGAAAAAGTGGCAGGACAAATTTACGACTACGTAGTGACGAAATATCCGTCGGCAGTTATGTTAGTATAGCGTCGGCTTAGCGACGGATATTATCCGTCGCTAGTCCGTCGCTAAATGTACGACCCTAACTTAAACTGAAACGACGGGGGGAATTTTTTATTCCCCCCAAATTTTTACTCTCTCTCCTCCGACGGTTCTCTCTCTCCCAAAGGCGATCCTCTCTCTCTCCGACGGCTCTCTCTCTCCAGGTAATCCTCTCTTTCTCTCTCGCGGTGGTCGGGGCGGCGGGGGCGGCGGGGGTTGTTGGTGGCGGGGGAGGGGGGGCAGCGGGTCGGGGGGAAGGAGGGACGGCGGGTCGGGGAAGCGGGGGGTGGGGGATCGGGGGGTGCTGTGCCAGTCAGGCTGGGTGGTGGCGTGGGTTTAGGTGATGGCGGAGGTGACGATGTAACGTCCGTATTTCGGAATACGTATTTTGATTAGGCGTATATGTATTTCGAACCTGTATTTTATTTTCTCAGATTATGGCCTGTAATTGTATTTTGGCTTAACTTGCGAATTTTGGTTTTCTCGTAAAACGGGTTTTGGACCTGGCTTGGTTTTATTTTGTGGAGAAGGAATTGGTTTGGTTTGGTTTAGTATGCATTGGAACACCCTTTGCTAAACCTCCACCCTCAACACAACATATCATCCCTCATTAAAACCCCACCTAACTTTCTCTCTCCACATAACTACCATTAATTTTCTTCATCTTCTTCTTTCTTCCTCCACACAATACCAACACCATAGGCAAGTGCACCTTGCCACCACATAAGAACCCTATTTTATTTGTCCATTAGCTAGATTAGGCCATGGTGAATAACATTAGAACTTGGCATTTTGTGATTTGGAGCTTCCATTTTTCTAGATCTAAGTTTTAACCATTTTTAGATTTTTTTGGTTTTGATCTATTAAACTTAGATTTTTCCTTGTTTTGATGTTTCCATGTGGAAGAGAATTCAATTTTACACAAGTTAGAACTTTGAAAATCCAAATTTGGTTTTGTTTTGGCTAAGTTATGAAGATTGGAAAATTTGGAGTTCTTGGAGTTTTCCTTCGGCCTGATGGAGAAGATGACCCTCGGCCAGCGTTCTTTAGCGCAAGGCCATGTGCAGTTCAACTGTGCGCAGTTCAACTCGTGCGCAGTTCAATTCGTGCGTAGTTCAACTCGTGCGCAGTTCATCTCCTGCGCAGTTCATCTCCTGCGCAGCTCATCTCCTGCGCAGCTCATCTCCTGCGCAACTCACCCTAGCGCAGCTCGACCCTAGCGCAACCTATTGCCCATGATGGTTTGGATTTTATTCCTTGGACTTGGCTTCTCTTTTGTGGGTTGGAGTTTTGGGATCTTGTTCCACACAACACGACTGTCTCGAGCCAACACGACCTGGCACGATTTTTGGTATTTTGCTTATGACTAGTATAGTTTTTCGTGATTTCTGTGAAGTATGATTCTAGTACTTTCTGATCTTCTTGATAGTGACCCGATGGGGTGCGCCCTTAACTTTTAACCTGTAATTCATGATTAATCTTGATACTGGATAACTTGATAATGGCCTGTGGCGACGCACTCCTGACTTGTAACTTGTAAACCTGTAACTTGTAATTTGACTTGATGCTGTTGCGATGGCTAACTTGACTCGTATAATCAACTCTGACGCTGTGGGTGTTCATTCTTGCTGCCTTGTACAATCCACTTGTCTTGTCTCGCATCATGTCTAGGACGTGACTCCTTGGTTACCACGGTCAGGGATTCACACTGAATATGGATTAGGCTAATGACTAGATCAAACTATAGTTCATGGAGAATTTCCAGTCACAGGCGATCTCGTTATCTGGGCACTTTAAACGGACTTGTAGCCTGCCGACGAGTAGGGCACATTTTCAGCACACTGTCATGTGTTGCACCCTCTAAGTCACCTAAGGGTATATCATCTCCTGGGCGATGTACCCAACCATACTCTCAACCCGCGGAAGGATAACTAGATAGTCTGTAGGGCTTGGGACTGGGAATTTCTCATTTGCATCTTGTTAGTAATTAGGCTTGTGATAACCCTAGTTAGTTAAGTAGTAAGCCGTAGTATTTGCTTGGCCGCTTGTGAATGGATGGTGTCCAGCCTGGTCTAAGTCTCGTCTAAGTCCATGTACCTGGTACCCCAGAACATGATTGTTTTACTTATCTTAACAATAAATAGGTAGAGACAAGTGCTATTCAGGCGAAGGGTTACAACCTCGGTCCTTGTTTGGTTTACGGGTTATAATCTGGCTTCCGAAATGGTTCCACGTCCCTAGTCGTTTATTGTCCTGTTGTACTCTTTATTACTTGTAATTTTTTTCTATTTTCTTATGTTCTGATATGCTGGCTTTTGTTCTTATTTCGTGGTCTCCTTTGTGGCACTTGCTCTTTCTGGGGTTTGACCCAGCTGGTTTTGTGTGGCCAGATTTTGGAGCAGCACCCGAGGATCTACCGAACCTCCAGCCCAATGGTGGCGACTAGAAGGAACCCGGGCTACGAGTGGGTTTTCCATTTTGTTTCACTCACTCCATTGTAAAATTATTCTTTTGAGGCGTTTAGCCGACGAGCACCTGTTAGCTCGATGCATACTTACTTACTGTCTGCCTACGGGCTGTAAACATGATTAACAAATCCTAGGGTTGATCATGTATGACTTAACTCTTGTAAGTCCTCGTATTTTGTATGACTAGCTTCATGATCAGCTGAATATATAATATTTGGGACGCCTTTTATTGTATATTTGGTGGTCTAACATCTTGTAACTATATTACTTGCTTGAGATTGAGACAATAGGCTTGACCTTAAGAGACTGTTGGCTTGTAGTAAACCCTCATATCTAGACAGCCGTGACCGTATAGTGAGGTGAATTCCATTTCAATATACGTAGCTGGCTATGTACGCCCCTGTTCTCCAGTATTCTGGTTCTGGGGCGTGACATGGTTTAAGTGGTGGCCCATGCAGGTCTTGGCATTCAAAAATGTGAGGGTTTACCTAATAGATATCTCAATCAGTATTCGCCCTTGATCTCTGCTCATATCTTTAAATCCCTGGGAATCTTGACCTGATCACATGCTTGTATCGTTGATCTGTCCTGGTCCTCCCTTATTGTTTCTTATGTCATCTTCTTCAGCGGTACTGTACCTGACCCCGCCGATCAGCAAGGTGGAGCACTTTCCGTGGACCAGTAGCAACCCGGAGATCAAGTCCAGCATTCCGGAGTAGCCTCCAGAGTTGTACCTACTGGAGGAGAGCCCCTAGTTCAGCCCGTTCGACCCGCCGAACCTGATGATGGCACCTTGGTAGGTCTCATCAGGACCTTGATAGCTTTCCAGGATCGTAGAGGAGACGCCTTATACCAGGCAGTGGCAGATGCTTTGACCAGAGGTGGTCATCCAGGGAACAATGCGGCCAACAGCTTCAAGCGCTTGAACCCTCCATTCTTCGACGGCAGCGAAGATGGGATTGCCACGGACGCTTGGCTTCAGGATACCGAGGTGATTCTGGAAGCAGCTAGGACACCTGAGAATGAGAAGGTGGCGGTGGTACGCCTATAGTTGCTGGACTTGGCTCGCGGTTGGTGGGCGGCGCAGGCCGTGGGATTTGCGGCGCCAGTTGCTTGGGAGGTGTTTAGAGAAAGATTCCAGACAAAGTATTTCGATGTTGTGGCTCGGTACGACCTGCAGGCGAGGTTTACCAACTTGAAGCAAGGAGGCAGAACGGTCGACGGTTATGCATCTGAGTTTTCTAGACTCAGTAGGTTTGCCCCCACCTTGGTGGCGACCGAGTTTGATAGGGCCCAGCGGTTCCAGCAGGGACTGCATTTGGAGATCTTGTTGGCAGTTGAGTAGTTCGAGCACCAGACGTTCGATGCAGTATTAAGGGCAGCTAGGAGGCACGAGTACACCTCCCAGAGGATCGTGGATAGGACCGGAGGTAGGAAACGGTCCCACAATCAGATGCACCAATCATCAGCTCCAGCCCCGGCAGCAAGGGGTTTGACTATTGAGACTCCGAGGCGGGCGGCCTCAGTGACGTCGGTTCAACATTCAACCCCGATGTACCCGCAGCAGCAGAAGCAGAAGCAGACTTCCGCGATGGGATGTTCTCATTGCGGGAAGCCAGGGCACGTGGTGGCAGATTGTCGCAGGGCGCAGGGATTGTGCCTGGCTTGTGGAGCGACAGATCACAAGATAGGAGCCTGCCCGAATAGGGGTAGTTCGTCCTCTTCCAACCTAACCAGTCCATCGGTTAGGGGACCAGCACCTATGCAGCAGCAGCAGTACCCGAGGCCATTGTTGCCTCTGGCCCAGGCGTTTCATCAGCAGAACCAGCAGCAGTATACCCAAGCCCAAGTACAGAGCAGGCAGAGAGATTTCCAGCAGAGGGGATCCGCAGCCAGAGGACAAGGTTAGGCCATGATGATGACTATGGAAGAAGAAGTTGCACCAGGTGAGGTAGTGGCAGGTACTATTCTCGTCAACTCCTTTCCAGCATCGATATTATTTGATTCTGGTGCATCGCATTCATTCATGTCTGCACGATTCGTGACACGGATAGGATTGGAGCCCGAGTCATTATCAGTGAGGCTCAATATACTTACTAGTAATGGTCTTGTGGGAGTAGATCGAGTGTTTTCCTCGTGTCGGATCGTAGTTAGCGGTAGAGAGTTCCCCGCTAGATTTATAGAGTTTCCTATGGCAGACTATGATGTAGTCTTAGGCATGGATTGGTTGAGGAACCAGTATGCTAGAATAGACTGCCACATTGGCAGGGTTGTTTTCAGCATTCCAGGCGAGCCAGAGTTCTTATTTTCCAGAGGCGCAGTGGAGCCATCTTCCCCAGTATTGCGGATGGCAGTAGCAGCGGTACAGTTACCCCGGATAGTTGAAGAGTTTCCAGATGTCTTCCCAGAAGAACTTCTAGGGATGCCGCCAGAGCGGAAGATTGAGTTCACTATAGACTTGATCCCCGGGACGACACTAGTATTCGAGTGAGTCTACAGGATGGCGTCTTCAGAGTTGGAGATTTTGTACAAAATGATTGAAGAACTGAGGACCAAGGGATTCATTCGTGCAAGTGGGTCGCCTTGGGGAGCCTCGATGCTTCTTGTGAAGAAGAAGGATGGTACGTCCAGGTTATGTGTAGATTATCGTACCTTGAACTCGATAACAATCAAGAACAGATACCCTCTCACGAGGATAGATGACTTGTTTGATCAGCTCAAAGGGGCTTCAGTGTTCTCGAAGATAGACTTATGGTCAGAATACCACCAGATCAGAGTCAGAGAGCAGGACATTCCAAAGACAACGTTTAGATCGAGGTATGGGCATTGGGAGTTCCTTGTTATGCCCTTTGGAGCGACCAATGTGCCGGCCGTATTCATGGACCTCATGAATCGCATTTTCATGCCTTACTTGGATCAGTTCGTGATCGTGTTCCTAGATGATATCCTGGTCTACAGCAAGAGCGAAGCAGAGCATGAGCAGCATCTCAGAATCGTCCTTTAGACGCTTAGAGAGCATCAGTTGTACGCCAAGTTCAGTAAATACGAGTTCTGGCTCGATCGTATTTCGTACTTGGGTCACATCATTACTCGAGGAGGAGTAGAAGTGGATCCCCAGAAGATTGTGGCTATCGAGTCATGGCCAGTACCTAGTTCAGTGGCAGAGGTTCGCAGCTTCCTTGGATTGGCCGGCTACTACTGGCGATTCGTTTCAGATTTTGCAAGGATTTCGGCGCCGATGACCCAGTTGACCCGCAATGATGTTTAGTTTGCTTGGACAGCAGAGTGTCAGGAATCATTTGAGAAGTTGAAGCGAGGTTTGATAACGGCTCCCATTCTCACACTTCCAGATGGGACCGGAGGATTCACAGTTTATTGCGATGCTTCAGGCAGAGGATTGGAGTGTGTCTTGATGCAGCATAGAAAGGTAATAGCTTATACGTCACGACAACTTCGTGACCATGAGAGGAATTACCCGACCCACAACTTGGAGCTGGCAACAGTAGTGTTTGCACTTAAGTTGTGGAGGCACTACTTGTATAGAGACAGAGTGGAGATATTTACTGATCACAAGAGCCTGAAGTATGTTTTCACCCAGAAGGACCTTAATATGCGGCAGAGAAGATGGCTTGAGCTATTGGTGGACTACGATATGGATTTGCAGTATCACCCAGGGAAGGCCAACGTTGTAGCAGATGCGTTGAGCAGGAGAGCCGGAGTTTATTTCCTGACGGCGCAACCAGAATTATTGGCAGATCTTCAGAAGATGGGAATTGAAGTGGTTCTTCCTACCAACCACTACAAAAAAGTGATCTTTTGGAACAACAAAAAACCGTTCTAAAAAGAGCTTTTACCGTCCTAAATATTATTTGGGACGACAGTTGGGATGAATTCAAACGGTGCTATTAGGGTGGCGTGGCAAAAGCTTAAGGGACGGATTTTGCCGTCCTAAATACTGTTAAAGGACAGAAAAATTAACTGTCTCAAAAGGTTGTAAAACTTTATTTTTGTGTGACGGTTGGTTATGTCGTCCCAAAAACTAGGTATTTGTAACGGATAGTGTCCGTCATAATAATTTAGGCAAATATCCCAAAAGAGTATAGTTCACTTTTAGTACAGAACAACAGATCCGTCCCAAAAATATATAACAGTCATTCCAGTTCTAATTCTTTGATGTGCATACAAAACATATACTCAAAAAATTATAACAGGTGTTTCAGTTCTCATGGAATTATTCCTAATGTGCATACAAAACACACTCAAAATCAAAAATTATAACAGTTGTTCCAGTTCTCATAGAATTACCGATTCCGTGTTGTGCATACAAAACATACACTCAAAATACATATATAAGGCCATATCACACAAAGCGTCTTACAAAATGAACATTTTTACAGGCCATATCACATCATTACAGGCCATATCATTTAGATGTCCTCCCATGATTCACAAAATGAACTCAAAATTGGAGAATCAAGTGTTATCTCCATCATTTACAAAACGAAGTCCAAAACTTTTCACATCATTAAGCATTATCTACCAAAACGAACTCAAAATGATCCCAAAATGATTTTTCGTTAATAAGTGGCATCTCCATCTTTTGTAAAATCAACCAAACTTATTTGAAGGACCTACAAAAAAAAGTAATGTTATAATTTCCGCCCATTCAAAGTTATAATTCAAAGTGATGTTATAACAGAAGAAAAGACATAGTAACAGAAGAAAAAAACCAAGTTATAATTCAAAGTGATGTTATAACTCCAACTAGGACTGTAACAACCAGTGCTAATGTTGGTATTGGAGTAACAAACCCAAAATTCTGTAGAACGAACAAAAACCTTTAAGCACATATAGTGTATGGTCTTAGCAAAGCCACCAACAAATGTAAGCACTAATTCTCAGATACTGTTACTCTCAACATGTTTGACACAATACAAATAGTAGTCCTGATATTTTCAACAATATCACCAATACGAATAGCATAGGGTTTGGGATCGAGAAAATAACACATCTAAACTAAAACTGCCGGAATAAGGTGACTAGCATATATACAAGCATAAGCAATGCGATAAATGAATACATGGTAAATATTCATCGAACTTGTGGTGGCTGTGGAGCCCAAGGTGCGAGTAGAAATCCTTAGTGGTATCAGTATAACCTCATTCGAAGAGGCATGAGTCTTCAAATAACTGTATATTAGTATGTAGATTCGATGATCATAAGATTCTTTAACTGTATAGATCTGTGTTCTTATACATTTGCAACTATCAATCAGACATTGGCTTCCTATCCTTTATAATGCTACACATGAAACCTACCATTGGTACCACACTTTTTCCATCAACATCCTACAATCATCATAAAGTTTGTGACAATCCTTGCATGGAAGTTAAAACTATGATTATACTTATACATAAGAAGTGAGAACCAAGTCCTACTGATGAAACTACAACATACCCCTCGATTTGAGGATAACTAAATTTTGCGCCAGCTTCTAGATATTGCAGAGGGAAACAATGTATTACTTGGCAAAGTTGCAAAAACATACCATCAGGCATACATGAACAGTGACTATGACAGCTAAATGTATTTCTATATCATTATCATGATGCGGGACTCCAATTGCTTAAATGTGATTATACTTCCGAACCTTTACTATAATGTTGCACATAGGATCTTTTAAAGAGGGCACGACATACCTCCAGGAGTCCCTTCCCTGTTGCTACTTCAACAGTAATTGTCGTTGCAAACCCAACCATAGCAAAGCGACCCAACCAAACATATAATCTCTTACTCTGCTTTGCACCCTGTTCACACCTGATGGAAATTGATTTGGCTTGACATCGAGGATTTCTTTTCCTGGATTTTGTCTGAAAGTCTGCAAAAGAAAAGATATCACAAGTTATATATATACAATTCGAAAATCAAGTTTCTTAGCAAAAAGTATGGGAAACGTTGCATGCAAACAAAACTTGCAATTGTTTAAAGATACTTCTGTAGGAAGATGTATTAGGGAGTTGCCAGTTATCAAAATTCCTGAATTCCTGAAAGCTACAGTGGCAATTGAAGCTTGTAACAGTCAATGGATTAAAATATAGTGCTTTCTAACATTTTTCAAGGACAACTTCTTTATAAATGGATGAGCAAGGTGGCATCTCCTTAGTAATTGCTATTGTTTCATTTTATCATTCTTAGTTACAAAAAATTGTGTAATGTTGTCCTGAAGGTGCCAAAATGGGGAACTCATTGATCAAATAAAGCATATTTACATTTGTAGTACATAACTTATAAGTAAAGGTAAAATTAAATGAACAATATTAAAAATTAAAAAAAATAGAGAAAGGACAAAGGAGGTAGGCATGTCAATGATCTATATCGCTCTCAAGCCCCTCACCCCAACCCCTCAAATGCACATATATCCAGTTTCCTCCTAAAAGTGCCAAAGATAAATACAAATAACAAACACATGTATTAGTTGGGAACTGGTCGCTCAAAATTCAAATTAACTTCTGGGTTGGACAATATATCTGTCGAGAAACGTGTTGAAAAATAATAACTGCAATTTTATATATTGTTTCAAGCATGAATACAAGCAGAACTTCCATTGATCAATCTGGACATATATGTTGTTGATACTCCTAAGGTGGGCATCTGTTGACACAAATGTGATATAAAATTTAGGTCCCTCTATTTTTGTAGTCTTCTTATGGACACAAGAGAAAAGCACTTAACATTATAGAGAAACTCTAATTGTGGGGTGGGTGCTACTCCTGTCACATAAGAATTTTTGACGTGCTCGTTGGAAAAAGTTTTTCGGCAAGGAGGCCCATCTCTTCCTTCATATTGCTCCCCTTCAAACAGTCTAGCTCCCTAAGTTGCGTTGTTTAGTACTTCCAATATCTTGTTTGTTCCACTACTTACACTTATCACTGAAGCATATTCAGAATGTTGATAAAATATAAGGTACATATTCCAAAATGGAGATTATATCACCCACATTTTTATTACCAAAACTAAAACAGTCTAAGGTGAAAGAAACATTTTCCAATTGGCTACAAATGATTGTCCTAATTTGGTGGAGATTATATCACCAACATTGAATTATGTTATACACAAATAAACCTGCAACTTTGCATAAATGATTTATATTTCTTAGAAAAACAAAATCTAATCTTAAATAATAAAATCCACAATTTTATATGATACTCGAATGTTGAAGAGAAAAAAGCATGCTATGCTTTATAGGATTTGTAAGATCGGTGCTAAATGATAGAATTATAGAACAAGGCTGATCATGATGGTCTTGTTTACTGAATATACAAAAGTGCCTTAAATTCCATTCCAATAGTTCAATCTACAAACAATCAGATTAATACTTGCCTACCAATTTTGTCCCTGTTCTACACATTTAACCATAGCTATTGTTTCTAACACTTTACAATGACCATTTCCCTATTTTCCTTCTTGACATAAGCTACTAAAATGTAGGTACTTTTATATCTCAGTGCTACAAAATTTCTTTAACATGTATTATGTCAAATAAATAACAAGCATTTATCTTAGACAACGAGCTAGAAAATTCTATAGTCAACCCAAAAATGCAAACGAGAACAAGTAAATTCAAGAGAAGAATGCCCATAATTTTAGTGCATCGCAGCATGCTCAAAAATTCTACACAGAGGAGATCTCACAATTAACGATAACTAAAAGCAATAGTTCCTTCTACAATCATAAAAGTTTTGATGGCTATACCATTGAAGCTCTAACTTACTCATAATGAGAAAGTTGATAAGAAAACAATATTGAGCATACAAGGTACAGTAAATTTTGATATTTAAAAGAAAATAAATAATAACATCAAAATTTATATTTTTCTAAATACGTTAACAATCTATTAAACCAATTAGAGTTAAACAACTATAGGTGTGGTTTAGACATCTTATCAAGCGTCAAATAGTTTTCCAACCGGAGATGGCACTGTTAAGTAGATAACATAACACTAAGGTTTTTAGTAGAACCTAAAATTCTACGGATCTTCCAGGAAATAACACATCCCTAGAAAATGATCTTTTTTGAATGATATAACATAATAAGATGCATATATAATAGCATGGGAATCTTAAATCATTCAAGTGCACCTACATGGCTGCTCCAATTCCTTTAATCATCACTATCGTGATCATCCAAGAGTTATTCCATCAGAAATGGGCTTAGCTATGGACAAGAAGGAAGGTTCGAAACAAAATTGACAATTAAAGGAACCATCAGCTAGTGAGGTTGTAGGCACTTAATAAATACAAATATTTAAAAATATTTGAACGATGTGATTGAAAATAAAAGGAACCAACTAGTGAGGTTGTAGGCACTTTACTGATTTAAGCCGTAGACCTGTAGAAGTATCTGATGATTGACTAAGTCTTTGGATGCTGACAATCTCCAAAGCATAAACATGACATGATATACCTGGTTGAGCTTGTAGGCATTGCAAGTACACCCTGGTTTTCCAAGAGTTCAAGGAGATTTTCAGGTGATATAAAAGATGTACCTACAATATTGAAGAATACATGTTTACACCAAAAAAAAAGAAGGGAGACAGCTATCATCATGAAACTTATGCATATACTCTACAAAGAAACCTACTGATGATCTAGGACACAAATTTCCAAGAGGTTAAATGCTTTGTAGGTGATACTAACCATATTGGTCTCCACTGAAGTTGAATCAATAGTTAGTTGTTTGATCTAATTCAGCCCATCTATATAAATAAGATCAATATTAATGATACTAAATATTTAAATTTATAAAATAAGAACCGCCTTTTGCTTATATGATGAAAACATAGCAAGATTACAACTGATCCAGCAAATATATGCACTGAAGATGCTCTGGTATTTCCTTGAAGGCTTGAACACAAACGACAAAGAAAATATAATCCATGCTTGTGTGTGCAATGTGTCATGCTCGCATGTACCTACCTTGTCAATGAAATCTTTTGACCGAACAATAACATATACAACAACTGGAGTAAAGAGAGGTGATTATTCAGGTTATTAATTCATTAAATTATAGTCGATTACTAAACCAGAAAAAGTTAAAATCTCCAAGTATAAGAGTGAAGAGAGAGGATTCTTCAGGTTATTAACTGCATAAAATTATAATTGATTAGTAAATGACTAAAATAATAATAATAATGCAGAGAAAAGAAAGGAGCAAGAAATATACCAAAACTGAATCAACAGCTTGTACAAGCCAGTGAATAGGAACTCCAAGCGCCTAACATATGATATTAGATGAAGGAATTCAGAAAAATGGTTCAAAATAAGTCGTCGTTCTTGTTTTTATAGAAACCAATTCAAATTAATGTTGATAATATCCATGAGTCTGAGTAGTTATGTTATCTTGATTCACCTTTTTTATTTTTCCTTTTTGAAATCTATTGCAGTTTATAAATTTTATTTCCTTTTAAGACTAAGCAATGTATAAACTGTTGACGACTGAGAAGTAATTGCAATGGGTGTATGAGAGTTTCCATTGAGGAAACAATAGAAGGATATGAAATCAGTAAGAGGACGAAAAGAAATAATTTGGACATAATCGAGACTTACAAAAGTAGAGAATTACCAATAGCTTAAGATAATATTGGATACTTATGACAGAAGCGTTCAAGATGTGAGCTCCAGCAATACGAAGTTTCAAACCATGCCTGTTAGCTAACTCTCCTACTCTATGTATAATCTATAGAAATATTCTACCCCCACAACTACAGGGATAAAAGGAAAATTATTATATAATAACTTGATACACACTAACTCTACGAAGCACATATATGAAATAAAATAACACTATTACTTATTCATAGAATAACTGAGGTAAATTGTATGAGAGATTCATGTTATAGGAATTGGGAGGAAAATTCAAAAATATAGCCTGACTCTCCTCACCTTGATCCAGATGTAGCCGAGCATGGGGAAGATGCAATCGACGGACAGGACTAGAAAAAGCACGATGCACACGTTGGTCATCCACTACAACGGAGGGGACAGGTACTCGGCCTGGTGGAGTAGTGGCAACCGACGTGGGTCGTCGGGATGGTGCCGATGACTGATGGGGAGGAGAGGACTGTTCCTGCGAAGGGGAGAGGAGGGAGAGGTTCCATCGCCAATCACCATCGAGGAAGAGAGGAGAGGAAGAGGGTGAACAGAACTAAATCTCTAGGGCTTGGGGGCTCAGGGGAGGGAAATGAATATTTAGGAACATTTTAGGGCTCAGGGAGAGGCGAGGGTGGGAAATAAATATTTGGGTAAGTGTTTGCCTCTATAACACTTATTTATTAACGGTTCAGATTGAATCGTTCACATCAAACAACTAAGATTATTGTAAAAATTAATAGATAAAATAAAGAATAGATGGGTTGAGACCAAAATTCGGACGGCCAATTATTTTTCTTTTTTGCCAAATTTTATTGGGACGGTCCAAAAGTTTATTTGGGACCAAAAACATTCATAGTCATAAAAAAGATACATTATTATGATCCATTTAGGAATCTATCATAAATAATATTATTTTTTATTACAAAATAGATAAATGTCCCAAATATTAAGTTTTTAGGACTTCTTAGAGTAGCGTATCTAATAGTATCGTCCCAAAAGCTCTCTTTTTTGTAGTGAACGTGGCGTTGATGGCCAGTCTACAGGTTCAGTTCAGCATAGTTGAGAGGATCCGGAGAGCGCAGTCAGCAGATTCTAAGCTTCAGTGACTCAGAGCAGAGTGTGAGGCAGGAAGAGGGCCAGAGTTATGTATCCATGAAGATGGTACACTTCGACACGGCACTCGTCTTTGTGTACCCAGTGGAGATATCAGACAGGAGGTCATGGCAGAAGCTCACAGTTTACAGTATTCTATTCATCCCAGTGGCACGAAGATGTACCGTGATATTCGTCAGCATTTCTGGTAGAATGGCATGAAGAGGGAGATAGCCCGGTTTGTCTCTCGGTGTTTGGTTTGCCAGCAGGTTAAAGCTGAACATCAGAGGCCCGTTGGACTTCTTCAGCCCTTGCCGATTCCAGAATATAAGTGGGAGCATATGACCATGGATTTTGTGACTGGATTGCCTAGATCTCCAGCTGGTAGAGATGCTATTTGGGTTATAGTTGACAGGCTCACGAAGGTGGCTCATTTTCTTCCATTCAGAGTTGGTCAGTCTACGGCCCAGTTGGCAGAGATATACCTCAGGCAGATTGTCAGGCTTCATGGGGTTTCGGTCAGTATCACCTCGGACAGGGATTCAAGATTCACATCACACTTTTGGCGTAGCCTGCAAGAGAGTTTGGAAACTCACCTTCAGTTTAGCTCAGCTTATCATCCGCAGACAGATGGTCAGTCAGAGCGCATAATCCAGACTCTTGAAGATATGTTGAGATCTTGTACCCTTGACTTCGGTGGTTCATGGGAGGATCACCTGTACCTGGTAGAATTATCGTACAATAATAGTTTCCAGGCCAGTATTCAGATGGCCCCATTTGAGGCACTGTATGGCAGGAAGTGCAGATCCCCGCTAGCATGGGACGACATCGGAGAGAGGCAGATGCTCGGTCCAGAAATGATTGCCCAGACAGTTGAAGTGGTCAGAGGGATCAGAGATCGTCTTCGAGTGGCCCAAGATCGCCAGCGGCATTGGGCTGATGCACATCGGCGTCCCTTAGAGTTCGCTATCGACGACCATGTATTCCTTAGGATCTCGCCTAACCGCGGCGTCATTCGCTTTGGCGTACGGGGAAAGCTTAGTCCTAGGTATATAGGGCCGTTCGATATCCTGGAGCGAGTAGGAGATGTATCCTATCGTCTCGCTCTTCCGCCGTCGCTAAGAGAGGTGCATGATGTATTCCATGTATCCCAATTACGACGGTACATCCCGGACCCGAGCCATATCCTGGACCATTCGGAATTGGTTGTTGGTACCAACCTTTCGTATGAGGAGAGGCCCGTGTCTATATTGGACCGGAGAGAAAAGATACTCAAGAACAAGACTATTAGCTTAGTCCGTGTTGCTTGGGGTCATCACTCTCTAGGTGAGTCAACGTGGGAGCGTGAGGACGACATCCGATCGCGATATTCCGACTTGTTTGACTCATAAGGTATAATGTCTTCCTTATG
Source organism: Iris pallida (assembly GCA_029216955.1). Lineage (NCBI taxonomy): Eukaryota > Viridiplantae > Streptophyta > Magnoliopsida > Asparagales > Iridaceae > Iris > Iris pallida. The sequence goes on from JANAVB010033419.1 coordinate 765,644, forward strand.
CCTTATGCTTTCCATCTCTTGCTTGCATGTATGATTGTTTGATTGTTTGCTTAGTGTAGCTTAATTGTGGATAGTATAGCTGGCTCTTACATCTCTAAGCATCTTGATTTAAATTCCGAGGACGGAATTCTTTTAAGGTGGGTAGAGTTGTAACGTCTGTATTTCGGAATACGTATTTGATTAGGCGTTTATGTATTTCGAACCTGTATTTTATTTTCTCAGATTATGGCATGTAATTGTGTTTTGGCTTAACTTGCAAATTTTGGTTTTCTCGTAAAACGAGTTTTGGACCTGGCTTGATTTTATTTTGTGGAGAAGGAATTGGTTTGGTTTGGTTTAGTATGCATTGGAACACCCTTAGCTAAACCTCCACCCTCAACACAACATATCATCCCTCATTAAAACCCCACCTAACTTTCTCTCTCCACATAGCTACCATTAATTTTCTTCATCTTCTTCTTCCTTCCTCCACACAACACCAACACCATAGGCAAGTGCACCTTGCCACCACATAAGGACCCTATTTTATTTGTCCATTAGCTAGATTAGGCCATGGTGAACAACATTAGAACTTGGCATTTTGTGATTTGGAGCTTCCATTTTTTAGATCTAGGTTTTAACCATTTTCGGATTTTCTTGGTTTTGATCTATTAAACTTAGATTTTTCTTTGTTTTGAGGTTTCCATGTGGAAGAGAATTCAATTTTACACAAGTTAGAACTTTGAAAATCCAAATTTGGTTTTGTTTTGGCTAAGTTATGAAGATTGGAAAATTTAGAGTTCTTGGAGTTTTCCTTCAGCCTGATGGAGAAGATGACCCTCGGCCAGCGCTCTTTAGCGCAAGGCCATGCGCAGTTCAACTGTGCACAGTTCAACTGTGCGCAGTTCAACTCGTGCGCAGTTCAACTGTGCGCAGTTCAACTCGTGCGCAGTTCAACTCGTGCGCAGTTCATCTCGTGCACAGTTCAACTCGTGCGCAGTTTAACTCGTGCGCAGTTCATCTCCTGCGCAGTTCATCTCCTGCGCAGCTCATCTCCTGCGCCGCTCACCCTAGCGCAGCTCGACCCTAGCGCAACCTATTGCCCATGATTGTTTGGATTTTATTCCTTGGACTCGGCTTCTCTTTTGTGGGTTGGAGTTTTGGGATCTTGTTCCACACAACACGACTGTCTCGACCCAACACGACCTGGCACGGTTTTTGGTGTTTTGCCTATGACTAGTACGGATTTTTGTAATTTCTGTGAAGTATGATTCTAGTACTTTCTGATCTTCTTGATAGTGACCCGATGGGGTGCGCCCTTAACTTTTAACCTGTAATTCTTGATTAATCTTGATACTGGATAACTTGATAATGGCCCGTGGCGACGCACTCCTGATTTGTAACTTGTAAACCTGTAACTTGTAACTTGACTTGATGTTTTACGATGGCTAACTTGACTCGTATAATCAACTCTGACGTCGTGGGTGTTCATTCTTGCTGCCTTGTGTAATCCACTTGTTTTGTCTTGCATCATGTCTAGGACGTGACTCCTTGGTTACACGGTCAGGGATTCACACTGAATATGGATTAGGCTAATGACTAGATCAAACTATAGTTCATGGAGAATTTTCAGTCACAGGCGATCTCGTTATCTGGGCGCTTTAAAGGGACTTGTAGCCTGCCGACGAGTAGGACACATTTCCAGCACACTGTCATGTGTTGCACCCTCTAAGTCACCAAAGGGTATATCATCTCCTGGGCGATGTACCCAACCATACTCTCAACCCGCGGAAGGATAACTAGATAGTCTGCAGGGCTTGGGACTGGGAATTTCTTATTTGCATCTTGTTAGTAATTAGGCTTGTGATAACCCTAGTTAGTTAAGTAGTAAGCCGTAGTATTTGCTTGGCCGCTTGTGAATGGATGGTGTCCATCCTGGTCTAAGTCTCGTCTAAGTCCATGTACCTGGTACCCCAGAACATGATTGTTTTACTTATCTTAACAATAAATGGGTAGAGACAAGTGCTATTCAGGCGAAGGGTTACAACCCCGGTCCTTGTTTGGTTTACGGGTTGTAATCTGGCTCCCGGAATGGTTCCACGTCCCTAGTCGTTTATTGTCCTGTTGTACTCTTTATTACTTGTACTTTTCTTCCATTTTCTTATGTTCTGATATGCTGGCTTTTGTTCTTATTTCGTGGCCTCCTTTGTGGCACTTGCTCTTTCTGGGGTTTGACCCAGCTAGTTTTGTGTGGCCAGATTTTGGAGCAGCACCCGAGGATCTACCGAACCTCCAGTCCAATGGTGGCGACTAGAAGGAACCCGGACTACGAGTGGGTTTTCCATTTTGTTTCACTCACTCCATTGTAAAATTATTCTTTTGAGGCGTTTAGCCGACGAGCACCTGTTAGCTCGATGCATACTTACTTACTGTCTGCCTACGGGCTGTAAACATGATTAACAAATCCTAGGGTTGATCATGTATGACTTAACTCTTGCTAGTCCTCGCATTTTTATGACTAGCTTCATGATCAGCTGAATATGTAATATTTGGGACGCCTTTTATTGTATATTTGGTGGTCTAACATCTTGTAACTATATTACTTGCTTGAGATTGAGACAATAGGCTTGACCTTAAGAGACTGTTGGCTTGTAGTAAACCCTCATATCTAGACAGCCGTGACCGTATAGCGAGGTGGATTCTATTTCAATATACGTAGCTGGCTATGTACGCCCCCCGCTCTCCAGTATTCTAGTTCTGGGGCGTGACAGACGAAGAAGATGGTGGTGGTGTTGTCGGTCGGGGCGGTGGGGGCGGCAGGGGGCGGCGGGGGCGGCGAGGGTTGTGGGTGGCGGAAGGCAGCTGGTCGGGGCAGCGGGTCGGTGGGGAGGGGGGGCGGCGGTTCGGGGCAGCGGGGGGTGGGGGTTGGGGATCAACGGATACTCTCTGTTTTAGTAAATTGGACACTTCGTGTCCTATTTGTTGGACACGAACGCACCCCAGACACGTACACGTGTGTACCTAGCTTCTGTGAACATCAATTTGATACAATATTAGGTTTTTGATTCGAATTTTGGGATAATGTTCAGTTCGAATACATATTTATTGTACATTGTATTCAAATGAGGTTTAATGTGATTTAATTGATTTTAAATATTTAAAAAATGAAATTTCATGTTAGATACGAACTGCTATGATATGTAATAACTGGGTTTTAAATATGATTTGAGTTTTGTTTAGTTTTCAAATCAATATTGGGTTTTGCTGTCGGGTTCATGTAATTCTAAGACTGAGAAGTGAATGAGGTATCTTAATATGTTTAAAAATCGATTTTGATTGTTTAATATGAATTTAAATGTCAATTGTGAACTGTAATGATAGGTATATAAACTGAGATTGATAATATGAATGCATGAATTGAATGTAAATACAATGCATGAACTGAAATTGGTTCATTAGACTGAGATTTGATTGGGATATATGTTATGTTAGATGATATGTGGATTGCATAAAGTGAGAATGTATGCAAAACCTGAGATTGGTTTATAAATCCGTTTCAGTCCATTGTCCCATTTTTCCTTCCCTTTTCATTTTATTTTTCCTCTTTTTACATACATGATATGTAAACATGTAAATGTTGAATGAAATGAATGGGCATGTAGGTATCCTAACTAATATAATGCATATGAATTGAACTGAGAACAACCCCTTCACTTCCAGTTTCCCCCTCACTTCACATTGACACCCTATCCCACTACCTACATGTATTTGCATTACCTATTGCTGCTATGTACACTATATCCCTATACACACATGTACACTAGTGTATGTTCACATCTAACCCCCATTCATGTCCACTTCACATTGACACCATGTACACACCTTTACACTTTACCTTGACACTTTCCATTTTGCCATTAACACATTGAACCTCCTACTTCTATGATACACACACACAACTATGCCACTCATCACCCCTTCTCTATCTCTGTAATATATATATATATATATATATATATATATATATATATATATATATATATATATATATATATATATATATGTTGATATAATGCAATATAGGTATATATATATATATATATATATATATATATATATATATATATATATATATATATATATATATATATATGTTGATATAATGCAATATAGGTATGCATGTTAGATAATGCAATGTAGTGAAATATGAATGCAATGTATCAATCCAAGTATGCAAGCATGTATGTTATAAAGGTGTAAATGCAATATAATGAGTGATATGAATATGATATGCAAGTACCTATGTATGCATGTAGGTAAGCTAGTGTATTTGTAATATAGGCATACATGAATGCATGAATGCATGAATAATGTATATATGTATACATATGTTATGTTGTATGATAGTTAGTAATTGAATGAGGCTTGATTTCATATAGGTTTAGTGTTGTATTGGTATAGGTAGGCTTACCTATAGGCTATTTAGCGACGAATTTTTAGCGACGGATTTTTATTTTAATGACGGATTTTTAGCGACGGCTAGCGACAGATTTTTTTCGTCGAAATTAGCGACGGACTTTCGATAAATCACCGACGGATTACCGTCGAATATTTGGCGGAAAATGTTGGAAAAAGTGGCGGGACAAATTTATGACTACGTAGCGACGGATATTCCGTCAGCAGTTATGTTAGTATAGCGTCAGCTTAGCGGTCGATACTAAGTACATCCGGCCTATATACCAGCGGATCCATCAGTTACATGATTATATACTAATTCTGTTTAGTTTGTCTTACGATACAGATTTTCACATCCAATCTGTGATAGATCATTATTTCGTTGATCGTACATGGATGTACAAACGACAACCCGAGAGCAGAATAGGTGTGAGTGACGATTTTCAGGCAGGCGTGGAAGTGTTTCTTAAGTATGCCATGAGCAAAGCTCAGTATATGGACGGTAACAAAATCAAGTGTCCATGTCGTAATTGTCGCAATAGACGTTACGAAGAAGTGGTGACTGTGAGAGATTATTTGACCCATAAGGGTTTCGTACGTGATTACGGCCTGTGGTCATCGCAAGGTGAACTATATGCGAAAATACAGGTTGCGAATGCTGCTACTTATGCTTTTGATGATAATACTGCAACGGATTTTGTCATCGAAGACGACGAATGTGCTGTTGATTATGGAGACCTGCAGAACCTTGCACGAGATATGGTGTACGATGCGGCAGGGCCTAATTTTGATCCGGAGGATCCTAATTCCGAGGCGAAGGAGTTCTATGATATGTTTTAGGATGCAGAAACTCCTCTATATCCTGGTTGTGAGACTCATTCCATACTGTCAGTGACAATGCGGTTGTTGAACATAAAGTCCGATTTTAACTTGCCACAAGCTTGCTATGATCGAATTATACAACTAATCAAGGAGGTGTTACCGAAGGAATCAAAAGAGCTTCCAAAAAAACTTTTATAAGTCAAAGATGTTGGTCCGACAACTGGGACTGGGGTACGAGAAGATAGATTGTTGTCACAACGGATGCATGTTGTTCTACAAGAAGAATGAGGACATAGAAAGTTGCAGCTTCTGTAATGCGGATCATTACAAACCAGTCAGGAAAAAAGGAAGGTCAACTAGAAAACGACATCCTTACAAGTATATGCATTACTTGTCGATCACGAAGCGCTTGCAGAGGATATATATGTCTCAGAATACAACAGAACACATGACGTGGCACAACGAAGAACGCACAAAGGACGATGGAGAATTGTCACATCCTTCGGATGGAGAGGCGTGGAAATATTTCGATTTGCGTCATCCAAATTTTGCTGCAGAGCCTAGAAATGTACGTCTGGCGCTATGTTCTGATGGCTTCGCCCCTTTCGGGCAGTCGGGATCTCAATACTCCTGCTGGCCGATCATTCTTACCCGTTATAATCTGCCACCCTGGATGTGTATGAAGACTCCTTATATGTTCTTGACAACTATCATACCGGGTCCCAAAAATCTGACGAAGAACATCGATATATATTTACAGCCGTTGGTGGATGAGCTGAAACAACTGTGGGAGATCGGTGTCGGGACCTATGATATTTCTAGAAAACAGAACTTTCAGATGAGAGCTTCACTGATGTGGATAATCAATGATTTTCCCGCATACGGTATGCTTTCGGGATGGAGTACTCACGGCACCATGTCTTGTCCGATATGCATGGAAAATAGTAAGACGTTCCACTTTAAGCATGGAGGAAAAACTTCTTTCTTTGACTGTCACCGTCAATTTCTGCCCGCGAGTCATCCTTGGAGAAAGAACAAGGACGCGTTCAGAGCTGGAAAACAAGAATTTTCTCATCCGCCTGCCAGATTGTCGGGATACGGTATTTGGAAAGATGTAAAGGACTTTTCCACTGTAATGGAAGATCCATTGAACAATCGTGTCGATGGGTTCGGACAAAGCCATAACTGGACCAAACGGAGTATCTTCTGGGACTTGTCTTATTGGAAAGATAATCTTATAAGGCATAATCTTGATGTTATGCATATCGAAAAGAATGTGTTCGATAATGTCTTCAATACCGTTATGGATATTAAAGGAAAGACGAAGGACAATCCAAAAGTAAGACAAGACATTGTCGAGATATGCAAGCGTCCTTATCTGAACTTGATACAAAGGGGAGCTGGTGGACAATTAACTAAGCCGATAGCACAATAGACATTGAGCAAGGAAGGTAGATTAATAATCTGCAAGTGGGTATCTACTTTAAGATTTTTCGACGAATATGTGTCAAATTTATCTAGATGCGTTGATCTCAATGAACTCAAGCTAACGGGAATGCAGAGTCACGACTGCCACGTGTTTATGAAAAGATTACTGCCTTTTGCTTTGAAAGAGTTGTTGCCTTCTGCTGTATGGGTTCCGTTGGTCGAACTATCTACATTCTTCAGGGATATTTGTTCAACTAAGTTGACGGTGCAACACATGGTTGAACTTGAGAAAAAGATTGTCTTAACAATTTGCAAGTTGGAGAAAATATTTTCTCCAGGTTTCTTCGACAGCATAGAGCATCTACCGATTCATCTAGCATACGAAGCTCGTATCGGTGCACCTGTTCATTATCGTTGGATGTACCCATTTGAAAGGTACATAAAAATTGATATAATTTAAGTTGAGGGTTTTAAAATTTATTCTTAATTCTCAAGATAATTTGTCTCTTTAGATACCTACACCATCTAAAGAAGAAAGTTGGCAACAAGGCTCATATAGAGGCTTCGATATGCGAAGCATATCTTATCGAGGAGGTGTCAAACTTCTGCTCAATTTATTTCGATACTCATGTTATGACAAATCGAAATAGACCTCAAAGGAATGACGAGGACATTAAGGATGGAGGTATATTCAATGTAAGGGGCAAGCCTGTTGGGGCTAGTAAGAAACGATGGTTGACTGACGATGAATATGATGCCGCTCACCGATATGTCTTGTTAAACTGTGACATACAAGAAGTGAAAGATTTGGAGAAGTAAGTCAGTATACTTGCACTCGTTATAATCTCTAATTTGATGAAGTAAGTGACTACACTTATTATTATTCTCTCTAACAGTGTATTTAGAGATGAAGTCAAAATGAGGACACCCAATATTACCGATGAGGGACTTCAAAGAGAGGTTGATTGTACATTTCTGTCCTGGTTTCGCAAATACGTAAGTAACTGAGATAATATGTTATGCGGCTACCATTAAAATATAGGCATATAAAATATTTAAATTATAAATATTTGTTTACAGGTTTTATTGCCTGAAACAACACTCACAAATGAGAGTGTTCGTTATCTGACATTGGGACCGAAGAAGCAAGCAAAGACTTGGTCAGGCTATGTCGTTAATGGCTTCAAGTTTAAGGCAACTCAGAATGCTATAAATGTCAAATTTATCAATAACGGTTTCAGTACCAAGGATTCCGGTGTTTGCATAAGAGGCACCATCTATGACGACGAGCCGGACTTTGACTATTATGGAGTGCTTCGGGATATTGTAGATTTACAATATACTGCCCCATATGATATGCATATTGTGATGTTCAAATATGAGTGGTTCGATATGATACCAAATATCGGTTGGAGAATCGATAAACAATTTGGATTTATCGATATAAATCATCGCAGGATGTATAGAGAGTCCGATACATTTGCGATAGCAAGTCAGGCTGTTCAAGTCTACTATACAAGCTACCCAAGGCGTCGTAGAGATCAATTTGACTGGTGGGCAGTATGCAAGATTAAATCTAGAAATACATTCAACGTTGGAGACCCAGCATACCAAGAGGACCAGATCGAAAAGTCCGAATACTTGGGACAACAGTCGGATACAATGGATGTTGAAGATATTATTGAGGAAAATAGAGGGGAGGAAGAGGTTGATACACAAGACTTAGCTATCAACCATGGGAGAAAGAGGCATCTTGTCCCAAATATTGAGGCAGAAGAAGAAGAAGAAGAAGAAGAAGAAGAAGAATTTAATGGGGATGAGGATACAGATGAAATCAACGATGAGGATAAGGATGAGGATGATGATAAAGACGAGGTCGAGGACGAGAACGAAGACGATGACGATGATTAGGTTAAATATTGTTGTATATTAAAAACACTTCCAATTACGTGAATTCAGTTTGACCTCATAAAAGCAATTACGTGAATTTATACTTTTTTTCGTTCGATCATTTACTTATTGTATGATTTACTTTTTGCAGATGGCACTCCTAGTCCTTTTCGTCGCGGCGGCACTCGTCGCCCTGCTGGTGGTATATATATTTTAGTTTAGAATTTTATATTCATTTACACTTCTATATTGTTAATTATGTTTATGTGTTCTATTTACAGGTCATGATGGCTGGCCGTGGTCGTGCTGCTGGTGGTGATCGTGTTGGTGGTGGTGGTGGTGGTCGTGGTCGTGGTCGTGGTCGTGCTGGTGCTGGTGGTCGTGGTCGTATTCAATCTTCCCGGGATGTGACCCCATCCAGCGAACCCGACCCGGAGAGTACCCCGGGCACAGACTCATCCCGCCGTCGATCGACAACTTCATCGAGGCATGAGTCCGCTAGTTACTGCACAGTGGGCCCCGGAGTACCCCCATACTCGGTTCCATCCGGTTACTGGAGAGTACATACGCGGACCAGCGGATCCTTCGACGGTACCAGAGAGGCCGATAGGCGAGTTCCGACGAGAGTTATGGCCCGCGGGGTCCTCGTAAGTAAATTTAAGATAATTTATTAAATTTGTTTCATTTATTCAAGTTAATAATCCAGTCGTTGCTTCTTTGTAGGTTTTTTTTGTTTAATGTTGCCAGGTCTCTAGGGGAAATTATTCGGGCTAACTTCCATGGCCCCTACCTCAACTTTTCGTCGGTGCCCCCAAACGTGAAGTACGTCTGGCTCGACGAGTTGAGGGTATATATATATATATATATATCTTGTGGTTAATTATTAGTTACTCTTTAATCAACTATTTTTTTAATTACGTAATAATTGAATTTGTATGTTAGACGGCGTTCTGGTGGCCCCCCATCGCGAGGACGCGATCCGCAGGACCTACAGAAGTGCTGCCTCGAAGAAGATACGTGATATGATTCATGACCTTAAAATGGGGCAGATGTGAGACTCGTCTCACAGTATCGGTATTTATATACGGATACGTATTTTGTATTGTATTTCGTATTTTTTCGATTTTCGGAACGCTTTTAAATTTTTCCAAATTATAGATTTTCTCCTTTGCCGGCATACCGACGGTGTACCGGAGTATACCGACGGCATACCGCTCGGATATATTTTCCATATTTTAGATATTTTCGATTTCAGATATTTTGATGAATAGTGTTTTCGATATTTTCATGAATAGTATTTTAGATATTTTGATGAATAGTGTTTAGATATTTTTGTGAATAGTGTAGATGCATTCTATTATCCAATAGACAATTGGTTTTCTTTCAATGGCTAGGATTGATCTAGAATGTGACATAGATCACGATCCAACGGTCATGATTAATTCACCCTCTCTATATATATCCTATGAGTTTCTCTCTCCTCTCTTTTCTTTCCTTCTCCATTTCCTCTTCACTCTCTTCCCTCTTCCTCAAGCTTAGGAAGGCTTGGCCTTGAGACCTAGAGTGTGGTTTCGGAACCCCTCTAGGAGGAGTAGAAGATTAGGCTTGGAACTTAACCCTAGGCAAGTATATCTTGCTCAAAAGTGACATAGCCATGTTATATTTTTGTTTTCCATAGAAATTAAAGTTTTATTGTTCTATAATATGCTCATCTAAATTGTTAACATGTTTAATATATAGCACTTTTGGTTTTGATCGACAATATTGCGTAGATCTGAGTTTCTAGATATGATTTTTGAGTATTTTGAGGTATTGATCTATCAAATATTTTAATTTGTGAAAACTAATACTTCCATGTTGTTGGAAATTCAATTCTATGCAATTTTGACTTTTGAAAGTCTGAATTTCGATTTAAAATAAAGTTTTTATGGCCGAAACAAGTTTTGGCAAAAATTTAGATTTTGTTGCTGTTTGGAAAAATGGTATACCGACGGTATGCCGGTGTATACCGACGGTATGCCGATTTTTGCACCAGAAACTTTCTGTCTTTAGATCGGTATACCGCCGATATACCGCAGTATACCGCCGGTATGCCGGTATGCCGTTTTAGGCTATTTTTGTCCGTTTTTGCCCGTTTTTGTCCGTTTTTGATATTTTCTCGATTGTAATGGACTCTTAACATGATTAGATAACCTTGGATAGTTAGAGAATGATTTTACACTCTATATACATGGTACATGCTTATGTTCACGTATTGTTCTATGTCCAGATTATAGATAGTGGCCTGTCATGGTGCACTCCAGATTACTGTATATGCCTAGCTCGATTTAGTGGCTCATAGTAGCGCACTCATGATTTGATTTTCTTATTGATTTCTAGACCCGAGATATGAGTACATGTTCTTTCTTGACACCGTGGATATAGCTTGTTGAATGTTTAATCTATTGCTTCTTGGCACTGGACAATCGAGTGTGAATATTGTTCCGTGTATCACGTGATGTTAGTACGGGAATGTTCGTAAGTGATAACTTACGATTTACTCGTACATGGCACACATCATCTTAGAAAATTCTTGAGTGTCCATGACTTGAGAATTTGACATGAATATGATAAGGTAAATGACTAGTAAATTCAAGTAGATCATTGTAGGAGGAAATTCGTACTACCAACCCCGAGCTCCAAGGGCCCCATGAGGCGTGGCTCAACCATGCTAGGCAAAGGCTCCATGACCTACCAAGTTTGCGCGTATTGATACACGATCGAGTCACATGTCGTGCCGGGTTGCGGCACAGTCAGTTATATATGTTATATGATACATGATCGAGTCACATGTCGTGCCGGGTTGCGGCACAGTCAGTTATATATTTTCTTTTACAAGTATATGATATGGTTGTTCATGTTACAAGTCAAGACACGTTTCATCTGCCAGCAGTCTTGTTGGGCAATAGATGAACTACTCGTACCCCTGGACATCCGGGTATCTGCAGTCAGGTAGTTGCGAAAATCCCCAACTTGCATACTAGTAATTAGGATTGTGATAACCCTAGCTAGTTAATGATAGCAAGCCGTAGGTAATGATTGGCCGTGTACTTTTAGTTGTGCGTTACTTTATATGCTCTTATATCGATGAGTGGCCAGAGGCTAAGTTCTGCTAGGGAAAAGATCTGCAACCCTGGTCCTTGTTTGGTTTAAGGGTTGTGGCTCCGATTTCTAGTAGTTCCTAAGTCCCTTGTTGCTCATTGGCTTATTGTTCTCTATTGCTATATGGTTCTGTATTTCCATTCAGTCATTTATATTCTCGAGATACGTGCATTGGTACCGTACTAGTCTCGAGCCATATTTATTTATTTCTGTCATTATGTTGTTGCGTTGTTGTTGGGCTTTGTCGTTCACCTCGAGCCTTCCTTGTGGTACTTGCTATTTGGGTCTGACCCCACTGGTTTTGCATGGCCAAGTTCCATAGTTGATCACGAGGATCTACCGTCTTCCCCTCCAGATGGTTCGCACTCATAGGACCGACATGGATTAGCGAGTGGGTTATCTTCAAATAATGTTGATTTTGGATACCATAAGCCCACTGTAACCGTACCCTTAAGGTATCGAAAGATATGCTTAACGGCGGACATGTGTGATTTCTTAGGATTAGATTGATAACGAGCACACATGCAAATGCTAAACATAATATCAGGGCGACTAGCAGTTAAATAAAGTAGACTGCCTATCATACCTCGATACTTATGTTGATCAACAGGTTTGCCGCTTTCATCTGGTTCTAGTTTGGTTGTAGTAGCCATTGGAGTGTCGATTGGTTTGACGTTGTCAAGGTCAAATTTCTTCAACATGTCCTTTGTATACTTTGACTGACAGATGAAAGTTCTATAAGATGTTTGTTTGACTTGCAGTCCAAGGAAGTAATTAAGCTCCCCCATCATGCTCATCTCAAACTCGTTCTGCATACACTTAGCAAAATTTTGATAGAGAGTTTCATCAGTAGAACCGAATATGATATCATCAACGTAAATTTGTACTAAAAGAATAGTGTCTTTGAAAGATTTTATAAAGAGTGTAGTGTCAATTTTTCCTTTGGAGAAACCTTTATCTAATAAGAAAGTACTTAGGCGTTCATACCAAGCTCTGGGGGCTTATTTGAGGCCGTAAAGTGCTTTCTTCAGTTTGAAAACATGGTCGGAAAATTTGTGATTTTCAAAGCTAGGGGGTTGTTTTACAAAAACTTCCTCCTTAATAAAACCATTCAAAAAGGCACTTTTGACATCCATTTGAAACAATTTAAAATTTTGAAAGTTGACAAATGCACAATGCATCCGAATGGATTCCAGTCTTGCAACAGGAGCATACGTCTCATCGTAGTCGATACCTTCCTCTTGGTTGTATCCTTGAGCTACTAGACGAGCTTTGTTGCGTGTAACTGATCCATCTTCATTTACTTTGTTGCGAAAAACCCATTTCGTACCAATAATCGAATGATTAGCTGGCCTAGGAATAAGTTCCCAGACCTGGCTCCTCTCGAATTGGTTGAGTTCTTCTTGTATGGCAGAAATCCAAAACTCATCATTAAAAGCTTCTAAAACAGTTTTAGGCTCAATTTGTGAAATGAAGGCAGTGCTAGCAATGGAGTCACTTAACGATGATCGATTACTTACTCCGCGTGAAACCTCACCTATTACCAAGTTTTCTGGATGTGATGGCTTGAAAGAGAATTTCTTTGGCAAGCCCTCCAGAGAATTGGTTTCAGATGTGGTATTCATCGGCGTAGAAGTTGATGGCTCAACATCATCGTCAGGAGTGGCTGCTGCACTATTATCTTCATCAAAAGTCATATTTGTAGACTCTTTCATAATTAATGAGCGTTTGTTGAACACTCTATATCCCTTGATCTTGGCAGCATAGCCAAGAAAGATACCATCGTCAGCTTTGGCATCAAATTTGCCTAAGTTGTCTTTGGTGTTAAGGATAAAATATCGACAACCGAAAACTCTAAAATATGAAACATTTGGAGTTCTTCCAAACCAAAGCTCATAGGGTGTTTTCTTCGTAATAGGTCGAATGAGCACCCTATTTAAAATATGGCACGCTGTACTGACTGTCACGCCCCGAGTCGACAAACCGTTCGTCCCCGGTGTTACTTTGCCGATTCGATCGTCCTCGCTAAGGCGTGATGCCGCACGAGCCTGGAGTTGCGCTCGTGCAAGGCAAGATGACAAGTTCTCAAATGGTTATCTTTTCATTTTGATATTAATACGCCAAGTCGAAACTTCACAATTCACATCAGAATATAAGACGCAGTATAGGAAGATAGAAATGCTTTTCATTCTTAGCTTGCAACGAAGTGCAAGTCGTAATTACATTGGATGCCGTTGTGGCTACATTGATTGAAAACATAAGGAAATACATTCGACAAGTTGCCTGAACTAACGCTTGCCGTCCCATACATTCGCCCCTTTATACAAAGCCGTCGACTTGAATTGGCTTCAAAATACTTCAGCATAGGCAGAGCTTCAAAACGCCTCTCCGTACTTCAGCTCCAGTTTAGTTGAGCGCACCCGTCGCACCTGGGGAAATTGGGGGAATGGGATTAGCACACTTGCTAAGTGGACGAGACGAACCCACTCGTCTAAACCGACTCTGATTGTTAGGGTAGGCATGCTTTAGAGTTGTCTTTCTATTAGAACTAAATGAATTCAGTTCATATTCGATAGCCATCTTTGCGTAATAAAGCATACAGTGAACCATAACAGTTTATCATATTTCTTACCACGGCCATGCTCGTCCCTGCATAAAAATAGAGATAATATTTACACCTGCATAAGACAATAGGTGAGCATGCTACTATCTTATATGCGGTCATTGATGTTATTCATCACGTGGGACTATCTCAACGGCATTTCGGCTCGCTCAGTCTAGGTTGCAAGCCTGACTGACGGTCCCGCAATGCATCAGTGCCGAAGCACGATTATTCATTCCCCCTAGGTCGAGTCGATTCCGATGCCCCGGATATCGATTCGAGGAAAATATCAACTTGTGCACAAGCTGTCCATGACCATGCCAATGCGTGAACAGTTTATATATGCAATCAGTTTTGTATAGCACGGACAGTATTGAACGACGTTATCATTTCTCCCAACTCATGCAACATTTCATTTTCCCCAAGCCGTACTCCGATTTAGCATCCCGTAGACACCAAATTGTCCGAGGCATCATAACCCACGATCGACGTTTCATAATATTTTGCAGCACGTAAAATAGTCTATCTTTTTACTAGAACCTTAAACTTTCTGGTTTATGTGATAGACTTGTATTTTCAGAGTGAATTTCTCTAAATCGATACGTTTTTCTCAAGTTCTTGGACTTAGTGGATTGGCATGCAATTAACTTGGCATCGATCGATTTGAATGAATTCGAAGCAAGGAATAAGTTTACGGGACATAGTAGAAAAGAAGGGGCCGAATCACCCACCGATTACTTTGCTTCGTGCCAGTCGTCCAAGCGCTACGCAACGTCAATCCTTAGTTACGCGAGCTCCTGCAATGGCACCAACGCTTTGTTAGAATTCCTTCTTTTCCCCTTGTATCGAAATTATAATTGCATCCATGAAAATGACGCGAAAGCACTTCATCAAGCCCAGCGGCAAAGCTCCAAGAAAACCATACAGCGGTCCGGTCCCGTCGAAGGGACTCTTATAGAGAGCTCACTCGCCGAGACACAGCCCACTGCATCTAGGACTTATTCCAACAGAAGTCGTTCCATTAGTTGGATCGATTCTCGTAATTTTAGTCCAAATCGATTTGAATCGATGCCGCAAGGCGTTAACGTTTACCAAGCTTAGCGATCGAGTCAGATGGCCATCTAAGTTCCCGGACGATCTGACTCGGCGCTAGCATATTATGAAGTTTCGTCGCCTATCGAAAGCAGGGCGCTACATAATATACCACTAAGAAAAAGTTTCGTCCCGAAACTTAAGAACAAGGGTCTGACCTTAATTTAGACAAACAACGCGGGGTACTTCTCTTTCATCTTCGCCTCTATCTCCCACGTCGACTCCTCGACTGAATGGTTTCTCCAAAGCACGCGGACCAAGGACATCGACCGATTTCGCAGCACCTTCTCCTTGCGATCCAAAATTTGAATAGGCTCCTCCGAGTAAGACAAGTCAGTACGTAGCTCCAACTGATCGAAGCTAACCACATGACTTGGATCGTGCACGTATTTTCGAAGTTGTAAAACGTGGAAAACATCGTGCACATCAGCTAAGGCAGGAGGTAGTGCGATCCGATAAGCAACCGTCGCAACTCGCTCAATAATCTCGAAGGGGCCTACAAATCTCGGGCTCAACTTGCCTTTAATGCCGAACCGCATCACACCGCGCATGGGCGTTACTTTTAGAAACACATGGTCCCCGACCAAGAACTCTAGCGGACGTCGACGAAGATCTGCGTAGCTCTTTTGTCGACTTTGCGCGATGCGGAGTCTATCTCGAATCAAGCGGACCTTTTCGACGGCCTGCTCCACCAGTTCCGGTCCAAGCACTTGTCGCTCTCCGACTTCATCCCATCATATCGGCGAACGGTACTTCCTCCCGTAGAGCGCTTTGTATGGAGCCATCTGAATGCTCGACTGATAACTATTGTTATACGCAAACTCCGTAAGCGACAAATGCGTATCCCAACTAGTCTTTAGGTCGATCGCACACAGACGCAATATATCTTCTAAGATCTGATTGGTCCTCTCTGTCTGATCGTCTGTTTGGGGATGGTACGCCGAACTAAAGTTCAGTTTGGTCCCCATCGCCGCTTGGAGGCTCATCCAGAAACGCGATAGGAATCGCCCGTCTCTGTCCGAAATTATAGAGGCCGGTACCCCGTGCAGTCGAACAATCTCATCGACGTAGATTTGTGCTAACCGATCAACGCTCCATCCTACTTTAATTACGATGAAGTGAGCCGACTTAGTCAATCTATCAACAATGATCCAAATCGCGTCATTCCCCCGCAGCGTCTTCGGAAATCCCACAATGAAATCCATCGAGATATTGTCCCACTTCCACTCGGGAATGGGGATGTTCTGCAGCTTGCCGCCTAGCCGTTGGTGTTCAGCCTTCACCTGCTGACACGCCATGCATTGCGATACGAACGTAGCCACGTCTTTCTTCATACCGTGCCACCAAAAGTTTATGCGCAAGTCCTTATACATCTTGGTGCTTCCAGGATGTAACGAGTACTTCGCATAGTGCGCCTCTGTCAGAATTTTTTTTCTGAGTTCGGCAGTTTCAGGAATGCAGAGCTTTCCCTTTAGTCGCATCGTCTCGTCTCCGTCTTCCGCAAAGTCAGTCGCCCTTCCCGTTGAAATCAGCTCGCGTATTTTCTTCAGGAATGAGTCATCCCCCTGTGCGGTCTTTATCTTGCTAAGCAAGCTCGATCCAAACTTCAGTTGAGCTAGGTGCAGGTGTCGATACTCAATTCTGAGTTCGATACCCATCGCTTCAAGGTCTCGCTGTATCTCCTTATTTATGGCCAGTGTTCCCATAAACATTCTGCTGAGTGCGTCGGCCACCACGTTTCCCTTGCCCGGTGTATACTCGATCGTTAGCTCGTAATCTTTTATGAGTTCGAGCCAACGTCGCTGTCATAGGTTGAGCTCCCGTTGAGTAAATAAGTACTTCAGGCTTTTGTGATCTGTGTAGATTCTGCATGCCACACCATAGAGGTAGTGCCGCCATAACTTCAACGCAAAGACGATCGCTGCCAATTCTAGGTCGTGCGTCGGATAGTTTTTCTCGTGCTGCTTCAACTGCCGTGAAGCGTAGGAGATGACTTTGTCTCTCTGTATGAGTACGCACCCGAGGCCAGTTCCCGACGCATCGCTGAATATCTGAAAGCCTTCTGGACCATCTGGAAGTGCAAGGATTGGAGCTGAGACGAGCCGTTGCTTCAACTCTTGGAAGCTGGATTCACAGTCGTCGCTCCATTCAAATACTACTCCCTTCTGGGTGAGGCGAGTCAGAGGTGACGCTAGTTTTGAAAAGCTTCGCACGAATCGACGGTAGTAGCCCGCTAAGCCAAGGAAACTCTGAATGTTGCTAGCCGAGGCAGGTCGTTTCCAATCCACCACCGCATCAATCTTCTTTGGGTCCACCGCGACACCTTCGGCAGAGATTACGTGCCCGAGGAATGTCACGCTACTCATCCAGAACTCGCACTTACTCTGCTTGGCGTACAATTTGTTTTCACGCAGAATCTGCAGTACCGTCTTCAAATGTTCTGTATGTTCTTCACGATTCTTTGAGTAGACAAGGATATCGTCGATGAATACGACTACAAATTTTTCTATTTGAGGTCGGAAGACTCGGTTCATCAGATCCATGAACGCGGCTGGGGTATTCGTCAAACCGAACGGCATGACGAGGAATTCGTAATGACCATATCGGGTGCGGAAGGCAGACTTCGATATGTCGTCGGACTTGATCTTCAATTGATGATAGCCTGAACGAAGATAAATTTTTGAAAATATTGCCGTGCCTTGCAGTTGGTCAAACAAGTCGTCGATTCGTGGCAAAGGATACTTGTTCTGCACGGTCGCCTTGTTGAGTTCACGATAGTCGATGCATAGCCGTATCGACCCATCCTTCTTCTTCACGAACAATACGGGAGCACCCCACAGAGAGACGCTAGGGCGAATAAATCCACGGTCTAGCAACTCTTGTAATTGCACCTTCAGCTCCTTCAGTTCTGCTGGAGCCATTCGGTAAGGCGCCTTGGATATCGGCCGTGTATCCGAAAAGGTGTCGATGCTGAATTCAATTTCTCGATCCGGCGGCATCTCGGGCATCTCGTCAGGAAAAACATCAGGAAAATCTGCCACAACATCAGTCTGCATGTTTGTATTATCCTTCCGCGTGTCTCGAACTGATACCAAGTATCCCGTACAGCCGAAACGCAGCATACGCCTTGTCGAGATTGTCGAAACCATCATTGCCGCCTTTGAGACCGTACCGCACGAATATGAAAACTCTGTCTCGCCAGGAAGACGAAACACTACTCTCTTCTCCGCGCACTCGATCGTTGCACGACAAGCGCCCAACCAATCCATGCCCAGGATTATATCGTAATCTTTGATGTCTAGTACGACGGCATCCAAGGATAGATATCTTCCTTCGAATGTAAATGTGGCCATCCCTACAAATAAAGTTCGTAGGCATATCGACTCCCGACGGAGTGCTAACGCTAATATTTATATCTAGTGATTGCATGGTTATTTTATTTTCTTTCGCAAAATCAGCAGATATAAAGCTATACGTCGCACCCGAATCGAATAATACTCGAGCAGGTATATCTTTGTAGAGTAATATACCTGTTACAACCGTATCGGACGCAAGCGCCTCGTCCCGAGTTAAGGCATAAACTCGACCTTGAGCTCCGTGGCGTTGGTTCTGATGGTTGACGGGCACCGCATTCGCGCCTTACAGTATCGGCGCTTTATGCGGATTCGGAACGTTCCTCGGTGGGTTGTGTTGATTCGGACCTTTGTGCGGGCAATATGTAACTATATGGCCTACCTCGCCACACTTGTAGCAAGATCTCGTGATGCAGTCGACAGTTCGGTGCCCACGCCTACCGCACCTGGTGCAGTGTTGACTGCCATGGCCTCGATCATCAAATATGTTCGGACGCTTTGTTATTCCCGATCCCCCGGCGCCAGCGTCGTTAGGACGCTTGTTGAAGTGGTTACGGATGCCTCTACTCGACATACGGCCAAAGATGCGCTCACTATCAAGAGTGGCATTATATGATGTCCCTTCGAAGTTCGTCATTTAGGCCTTGTTGGAAGCGTTCACACCAGGCTTCCTTGTTGGGCTGGAAGGCGCCGGCAAACTTCGCCAGCTTTGAGAAGCTCGAATCATAATCGTCGACAGACATATTTCCCTGTCGCAGCGTCATGAACTCGTCTTCTTTTTGTTGACGGACAGCGCGAGGAACGTACTATTCAAGGAAGGCTTGCTTGAATATTTTCCAAGAAATCGTGGCGTCCGTATCGGCTTCATAGATTTCCTGCTTTTTAGCGGCCCACCAGTCGTACGCCCTCAGTTGCAGCTGTAACGACGCACAAGTTACCTGCTGGGACCCTTCGATGCTAAGCAGATTAAACAGGTCCTCCATCTCCGCGAGCCATCCCACGATCACATCAGGCTCCGCTCGGCCGTTGAACTTTGGTGGATTCATCTTGCGGAACTCCTTTGCCTTGAACAAGGAAGAAGAATCTATTATTTGCGGTTGAGTCTCTTCTTCCTCGTTTTCTTCTTGGTCGCCTTGCTTTTCCTCGGTCTCTTCGTCCGTCGTCTTGGTATTGCCCGCCATTCTGCTCACTATCTGAGTCAGGGCATTCATCTGTTTCTGTTGCGCCTCGAATTGGGCTTTGAATTGTGTCTGAAGCTGCTGCTGCTGCAGTTCCATCAACTGTAGCATCTTTCGCATAGTCATCTCGCTAGGCTCAGTGCTTTTTGTGCTCGACGTACTATCTACAGTTTGGGTTGGGGTGGGATTGTTTCTTTTCTTAGTCATTCCTACAAAACATAGTAAACCCGTTAGTATTTTTCAAAATATCTACGGGCTTACCTGTATGGAACTTTTATTTCACGCAGCATGTCGACAAGCATTCAATCGAGCCATCGCAACGGACATTCCAACAATGAAACATCTTTCGAAAATCCGAGGAAACATAACTGTGCTCTGATACCAATTTGTCACGCCCCGAGTCGACAAACTGTTCGTCTCCGGTGTTACTTTGCCGATTCGATCGCCCTCGCTAAGGCGTGATGCCGCACGAGCCTGGAGTTGCGCTCGTGCAAGGCAAGATGACAAGTTCTCAAATGGTTATCTTTTTATTTTGATATTAATACGCCAAGTCGAAACTTCACAATTCACATCAGAATATAAGACGCAGTATAGGAAGATAGAAATGCTTTTCATTCATAGCTTGCAACGAAGTGCAAGTCATAATTACATTGGATGCCGTTGCGGCTACATTGATTAAAAACATAAGGAAATACATTCGACAAGTTGCCTGAACTAACGCTTGCCGTCCCATACATTCGCCCCTTTATACAAAGCCGTCGACTTGAATTGGCTTCAAAATACTTCAGCATAGGCAGAGCTTCAAAACGCCTCTCCGTACTTCAGCTCCAGTTTAGTTGAGCGTGCCCGTCGCACCTAGGGAAATTGGGGGAATGGGATTAGCACACTTGCTAAGTGGACGAGACGAACCCACTCGTCTAAACCGACTCTGATTGTTAGGGTAGGCATGCTTTAGAGTTGTCTTTCTATTAGAACTAAATGAATTCAGTTCATATTCGATAGCCATCTTTGCGTAATAAAGCATACAATGAACCATAGCAGTTTATCATATTTCTTACCACGGCCGTGCTCGTCCCTGCATAAAAACAGAGATAATATTTACACCTGCATAAGACAATAGGTGAGCATGCTACTATCTTATATGCGGTCATTGATGTTACTCATCACGTGGGACTATCTCAACGGTATTTCGGCCCGTTCAGTCTAGGTTGCAGGCCTGACTGACGGTCCCGTAATGCATCAGTGCCGAAGCACGATTATACATTCTTCCTAGGTCGAGTCGATTTCGATGCCCCGGATATCGATTCGAGGAAAATATCAACTTGTGCACAAGCTGTCCATGACCATGCCAATGCGTGAACAGTTTATATATGCAACCAATTTTGTATAGCGCGGACAGTATTGAACGACGTTATCATTTCTCCCAACTCATGCAACGTTTTATTTTCCCCAAGCCGTACTCCGATTTAGCGTCCCGTAGGCACCAAATTGTCCGAGGCATCATAACCCACGATCGACGTTTCATAATATTTTGCAGCACGTAAAATAGTCTATCTTTTTACTAGAACCTTAAACTTTCTGGTTTATGTGATAGACTTGTATTTTCAGAGTGAATTTCTCTAAATGGATACGTTTTTCCCGAGTTCTTGGACTTAGTGGATTGGCATGCAATTAACTTGGCATCGATCGATTTGAATGAATTCGAAGCAAGGAATAAGTTTGCGGGACATAGTAGAAAAGAAGGGGCCGAATCATCCACCGATTACTTTGCTTCGTGCCGGTCGTCCAAGCGCTACGCAACGTCAATCCTTAGTTACGCGAGCTCCTGCAATGGCACCAATGCTTTGTTAGAATTCCTTCTTTTCCCCTTGCATCGAAATTGTAATTGCATCCATGAAAACGACGTGAAAGCACTTCATCAAGCCCAGCGACAAAGCTCCAAGAAAACCATACAGCGGTCCGGTCCCGTCGAATGGACTCTTATAGAGAGCTCACTCGCCGAGATGCAGCCCGCTGCATCTAGGACTTATTCCAACAGAAGTCGTTCCATTAGTTGGATCGATTCTCGTAACTTCCGTCCAAATCGATTTGAATCGATGCCGCAAGGCGTTAACGTTTACCAAGCTTAGAGATCGAGTCAGATGGCCATCTAAGTTCCCGGCCGATCTGACTCGGCGCTAGCATATTATGAAGTTCCGTCGCCTATCGAAAGCGGGGCGCTACACTGACAGCTTCAGCCCAAAAATATTTCGAAAGTGAAAATTTATTCAACATGACTCTAGCCATATCGCCAAGAGTCCTATTCTTCCGCTCCACAACACCATTTTGTTGAGGAGTTCTAGGACAAGAAAACTCATGATCAAAACCATTTAAATCACAAAACTTTTCAAAATCAGAATTTTTGAATTCGCCTCCATGATCACTTCGGATTCGAGTAATCATGTAGCCCTTTTCGTTTTGAACCTTTTTAGCAAAAATTTTGAAAGCAGTAATAGCATCGCTTTTGTTTGTAAGAAAGAAAACCCAAGTGAATCTAGAAAAGTCATCTACTATAACAAAAGCATAGAGTTTTCCACCAAGACTGGCTACTCTACTAGGGCCAAATAGGTCCATATGAAGTAATTACAAGGGTCTAGTGGTGCTTACAGTGTTTATTGAATGAAAGAAAGACTTGGTTGCCTTATTCAGCTCACATTCGGCACATACCGTGTCCTTTTTTAATGTGATGTCGGGCAAGTCTCTTACTAGCTTCTTTGTCGATAGCCTGAATATAGTATCCATATTGGCATGACCAAGACGCTGGTGCCATAACAATCTTTCATCCTTGTGGGCGTAGAGGCATCTCCCTGCACTGTTAGTATCTCTAGATAGATAAAAAATGTAAATGTTATCCTCTCTTATCCCTTCATCGACGATGTCTCCCGTTGACCTATCATAAATATAGCATTTATTTTGTCCAAAGTTAATATCATATCCATGATCAGCAAGGTGACTTATGCTAAGCAGGTTATGCTTTAACTCGATTACTAGGCAGACATCCTTTATTACAGGAGAAGGAGGATGACCAATAGTACCATTACCTATGATGTACCCTTTTAGGTTGTTGCCGAAGGATACATACCCTTCCCTCTTCATCGATAGTAATGCGAAAAGATTTGCGTCTCCGTCATATGTCGCGAGCATCCACTATCAAGAATCCACTTGCTTTTAGTTGAGGAGGGAAGGTCCACCTACATCAAGAGTAGATGTGACCTTTGGTACCCAAGTTCTTGTGGGTCCTGAAATGTTAGTTTTTGGCACCCATGCATATAGATTTATATCTACTAATCTCCTAATTCTACATTATGGTGAGATGTGTCCATGTATTCCACAATAGGTGCAAGTAGCATGCCTATTTGTATTGGGAGCATGTTGATGGTGTCTATATGCAGCATGGTGAGAGTTGTGTGGAACAGCAGGATAATGATTATATGTGGCAGCAGGATGATGGTTATGTCTATATGCAGCACAGTGATGATTGTGTCTATGTGCAGTATGGTGGTGGTTATGTGCAGCATGGTGATTGTGTGTGGCAGTAGAATGATAGTTATGAGAGTGATTTCTATGTGTATGTGGTTTATGTGCTGTAGGGAAGTACGTATACATATAAGCATGTTTACGTACTGCATGTGGGTAACTATTTTTGAGTAGTCTTGTGCTTTGTGTGTGTCTTATGTGATTGGGTTTGAGGTTGAGCAACCTGTTTTTCCTAATCTAATCTCTAATTTCTTAGAGGCAGCATGCAGTTCATTACACTTAGCATTTAAACCATCAATTTTAGCAATAGAGATCTTGTGTCTATTCTTTTCTTCAGCAAGCTCAGTGTTGAGTGTTGTGATCTCACGTGTTTGCTTTTCAATAAGTACTTCGGCATCATATAGGCTCAACTTAAGCTTAGACACCTCATTAGCGACTTCCGTGGGTGGAGTGTCTCTAACATTATCAAGCAAAGAAGAGAGTTTTTGAATCTTGACTTCATAGCTTTTGATCTTCTCCTTGGCATGCTTATATTTACTAATGAATTTCTTGTGGTCATTTATAAATCATTGAACGCATCGCCAAGTTCATCAAAAGTGAAGTCATCGAGAGTATCGCTAGTTACCTTATCGGATGTTGCCATTAGGCATACATTGGCGGTGTCTTGAGGAGAGTCTTTTTCTTCCTCGGAGTCACTAGCTTTGTTTTCATGCCAAATGCTAGTGTTGGCATATTTTCTTGAGGAAGACTTCTTGTAGGGCTTCTCATATCGGTTGCTTTTCTTTGCAAATGGACAGTCTTTTCGGACGTGTCCAGTCTTCTTGCAACCGTAGCATGTTGGTTCTTCCTCGTCATCTTCTTGTTGTTCCTTCTTTCTTCGATTGAAATGAAGGAACTTCTTAAAGTTTCGGACTAGAAGAGCTTGATCATCACCTTTCGAATTGTCATCATCAGTCTCTTCAGGATCAGCCCTTCGACGATGAGCTTTAAGGGCAATCTCTTTTTTCCTTTGGAGTAGGTTCTTCAAAGTCTTTGAGGTCAAGCTCGTGAGTCATTAGCTTTCCCATCAAAGTCTCCATAGACATTGTGGTGAGATCATTGCCTTCTATGATAGCTGTTACGTTAGGGTTCCAAATCTTTGGTAGCCCCCTAAGTAACTTGCGGATCTTCTCGTGATTTGTATATTGTTTGTCGAGAGATGACAAGGGGTTGATAACATCGAGGAATCTTGTAAACATTTGTGTGATCGTCTCATTAGGCTTCATCTTAAACGCCTCATATTCTTGAGTGAGACGACTGATTTTCGACTCCTTGACTTGGGTGGTTCCTTCATGCGTTACTTCTAGAAGTCTTCATACTTCATGAGAGGTGGTGCATATCGAGACCCTGTTAAACTTATTCCTGTCTATTACACAAAATAAAGCATTAATTGCTCTCGCATCTAGACTCGCCTGTTTCTTTTCCTCGTCAGAATATTTGTCGTTGGGTTTCTCGACGAGATCTCCATTGACAACTATCCTGGCGGGCTTTTTGTAACCATCGGTAACAATGGTCCACAGGTCGAAGTCTAGAGACTTGAGATAAAAACGCATCCTTGTTTTCCAATAGGTGTAGTTTGTTCCATCAAATAGGGGTGGCCTATGAGTGGACTGCCCTTCACCATGATTGGAAAACATAGGTTGTGTGGTTGCCATGGATCAGCTCTAGGATGTTAGTCCTTGTTGAGAGAACAGAGCTCTGATACCAATTGAAGTACAGGTAGGCAACTCTAGAGGGGGTGAATAGAGTTTATGACAATAATAGCCAATTAAAAATAAACTCTTTCACCAACAGTAAATAATCAGAGTAAATACGGAAATAACAAAGAGCAAAAGAGCATACGCAAATACAACCAATTTTAACCTGGTTTCCCTCGTGGAGGACTAGTCCAGGCCTGAGAACTCTAGCTCAGGATTGAAATCTACTATTTGTAAAATAGGGTTACAACCACGTGCCTTTTCACAGAAGAGCACGCCAAACTTCTTTCAATGATCGCTGTGGCAAAACTTGGACTTTTCCAAGCGACTTACAACTTCTTGCACTTCAAACTTCTAGCTGAATCGTACCGAGCAACTTGGACGGTTGGAAAGTTTGAATAATAAGTATATAGAAAGGTAAGGCTCTTTAATATGTAGGCTATGTAAGAGAAGAAGAAGAGAAGATTGGATGGTTTGAAATGAGAAAAACTAAGGCCTATTTATAGGGTTCGGGGTAGGCTGAATTCGGCCAGAATTCTGTGTGTAGAATTTAAATTTTTGGCCGTTGGACAACTAGCAGTGATCAAGACCTAAAAATCAGCATCCTATAATTTAGGGGGCAGAGTTCGGCCCGAACTCTGTGTAGAGGTAGAGTTCGGCCCGAACTCTGTCTCCTATGGACAGAATGTTCTAAGTGGGCTTCTGGATGAATGGGCTGATTTGGATATTGGCTAAGTAAACCTATAAGGCTACGTCTAGCCCAAAGTTGCTTAGTATGACCAACGTACATCATCCTATACTCAAAAACAGTAAACAAATAAAGACTCCAGTATACATAAAATAGTAAAACATCAGGCAGCTGTAGTCTTGAACCAATGAGCGGAGTTGATTGATTTTGAGCTTGATGTGTCAAATTGGACTATGACAAATATTGTTTTGTTAATTTTCAAGATTAGGTTGACTATGATCCGATTTGGGTCAACAGATTGAGGTACGTAATCAATAATCAAAATGATATAATAACTTTGTCGCTTTGTTGATTGTGAAAAAAATAGGTTATAAGGAAACAATACAAAGCAAGAAGAGAAAAGATATCACAAATGAAAAAATCAAAGATATTATGAAGGATGACACTTGGGAGCTAGAGACACTACCAAAGTGGCAAAATAAAATTGGAATAAAAAGTATCTATAAGCCAAAGAACAATGCTCAAGATGAAGTCAAGAGGTACAAGCATAGACTACTTGCAAAAGGCTATAATCAAATGTTGAGCATCGACTATGATGAAAAGCAAGCACATCTACCCAAAGTTGCGTGTTAGAAGAAAGGAAGTGCAAATAAAGTATGTCAAAATGCAAAAAATAAGTTATCGGTATCTTCACCAAACAGATCAAGAAAGAAGCACTATTCATGGCAAGAAGTTCACTTGGAGTCGCAAAATAAAGTTTAAGGGGGAGTGTTAAAAATAAACATGATTTTGTGACCATGTTTTGAGCCCAACAAATCTAATTAGTCCACTACAGTTGGGCTTTGTTCATTAGGCCCTTTTAGTTTGGAGATTAGTCCATGTTCTAGGATGTTCTATAACTAGAATGTTCATGGTAGAATATCTATGGTTTAGAGATATCCTAATATTATTGTAAAAGAGTCTAGAATGATCCATAGTATATTATAGTAATTGTGTAGACTCTTCCAAAAACAAAACAAAAATATAAGTTTAGTGCTCTTATAAAATTTCTTTCCTTCCATATTCTTTTTCTCCACCAAATTCTTCTCTCTATAATTTTCTCCCTCTCCAAAATTGTTCCTCCTAACTATTTGGCCTACCACAATTCCAATAGGTTGCACCCTTCATAAAATTTTATGATGGAAGCGTGTCCGGATGGAGTGCACAAAGATGGAGATGCATCTTAATGTGATCCATGTGAGGATCATGAAGAAAGTGATGGCCATAGTTAGCCAGAATTTTTGTCGCCTCACAAGTCTGGAGCCTTTGAGATTGCGATATAAGTCTATGTTGGAATCTTAGCCAATTGAGAGAATGACGAATATCCAGGGAGCACAAGGTCGTCCATCCAACAAATTTGTTGGTTCATTCAAACATATTGTGATGGAGGTGGCGAACAAGCAGAAAAGTGGCCAAGCAAGAGAAGCAAAGAAGGGATAGAATGGTGGAAGATAATGTGATTACCTCTGCGGGGGCATTCTTACTATCGTGAAGGCTGAGTACGAGAGAGCTGCAAGTGCTATAGATTCCTCCAACAAATTGCAGGAAGGAAGTGGTCACAGTTTTAACAAAGAGAGGAATGTATGAACTCCCCAGTAGCTTAACGGCAAGCCAGAAGACGATACACATGAGCGCCTCACTACGACAAAAGGTGAGGGCTAGGATATTCCCCATGCAGAAGAGTGCAGGCCTAGCTTTCGCACAGGGGAAGCGTCCTGACGTCGCTAGGACAAGAGTGACAAACTTTAGGGTGAAATAGACGACAAAAAGGATTTATACACTATGAACAGCCCCTAGTCAAGCAAACTTACGGACATACGAGACTCTTTATTCTTAGTCGCTCTTCTTACTGAGCCACAACATCGCTTGTTCACAAGTACTGGAAGCGATAATTATCTCTCTACTTCGAGGACTTTCTGCTCTTCCATATCCTCGTGTATGATCGACTCATCATCATTATCATCACCATCGTCGTAGTCCATGTGTACGAAGGATATATCTTATATAGTCTGGTAAATATGAATACATTTACAACTAAAGAGTCTACGGAGTCTATATGGACCTCTAACTAGTGCATTCTCCAATGTGCTGACCCCTATAGTTCCCCACTCCTAGTTGTGCACTATGTATGGCTTGTAGCTAGTATGATCCAGTCGAAACTGAGTATTGAGAAAATTTTCACCATCTACTCTATTGGAACGAATGAATAAAGAACTTTTTCTATTCATGGAAGGAATAAAAAATACAATAGATTGTATCTTAATGAATGCTATCTATGTTAGTTCCGAGGCACAATTTTCGATGGAAAATTCTGAAACTGAAACAATTGTACACACAACGTTTCAAATGCAGCACCTTAAAGAAGATGTGCAACAGAGATCCTGGAGGATTCTGAATTACGAGGATCTAAAAAGATTCTACGTAATACACAAAAAATCTAAAGAGACTTTGTGCAAGCAACTATCGGCAGTAGAGCTTCTAAAAAGAAGTTACTGTAAAAGGCATCGGCAGTAGAGCTTCTAAAAAGAAGTTACTGTAAAAGGCAACAGCAGCGATGACAGGCGAGAATGAGATGCTGGGGTGAATGAACCACCGTTGCTCAAAGCTTTATTCGCCCCACACGAGCACGAACAGCTTCCAGGAACCAGCAAGTTCACGATGAACTTCTGGAACGCTCGTAAGTCAATATTTGAGACTTGAACGGGCTTCCTGGACTTAACAGACTCCCTCAACTCTCTTCTTGGTGCATCTTTCAAAGGAGGTCAAGGGGCTCTATTTATAGAGTGGAGTTGAGACTTCACCTCTTCTCCTATCCGATGTGGAACTAAAATACCAATACTCAAAAAAAGAGTTTGGTATTTTAGATCATCCCACAATCAGCATAGAAGTGTGCCAGTCTACGCCTACCCCCCGAACACTCCCGTGCATGCACGAGACAATCCTGGAGTCCGCGTCCGAGTCCGAGTCCGCACAACAAAAATCAACTTGCATTCTTGTTGGAGTTAATCCTTTTTCCTTCTAGGAAAATACTCCCACATGGCACAAACTTGTGCCCCACTACACCTCATGTGCACACCTCAACACAAGCAATGCATTATATTGAGATACTCACCATTTGGTGTAGCCGATGTGGGACTATCTTTTCTAGTCCAAAGGCAAAAACACCAATAATCCCCCACATATCTCAATATATGGGTTGAGCGTTCCCCACAGTGACTGCCCATCATGCATTAGGAGAGATGTCGCTTGAATCTTCTCGCATAGGTTAAATAACAGCATGATACAAGAATAGACTAAGCCTTGAATTCTGCACCATAACTGCAATTCTTCCTACTCACATAATGACATCAACTGTGCTTCTGGCTGCACATTGAAGGCCTTGTGCCAGCCTGGTTTCAGTGTATAATTTTTGGGCGTCTACAAGTTTACCCTCAAGAGACGGCCTGATATCTCTGTCCATACACTATAGGTGAGTTCTTTATAAAGAGTCATGGCATGAAGCATTGCGCTTCTTTGCGGTGCTACGCCGCTATGACATGGCTTAAAGCCGAGGCTTTACCCCACCTGGGTACCTCATCGTAGTTTCATACTACTGTAGCATGAGGTCACATGCCTCTTTGTAGTGCCAAACCACCCAGCATGAAGCCTTGCGCTTCCGTACGGTGTTACGCCGCTATGACATGGCTCGCAAAGCCAAGGCTTTACCCTACCTGGTACCTCTTCGTGGTGTCATGCCACTGTAACATGAGGACATCGTCCTCTTTGTAGTGCTGTCTACCTCTCTTTATTACGATTATCATACAGCATTAGGCTACCTGCCTATTTGCGGTGCTACTCCGCTGTGACTTAGCTTGCAAAGCCGAGGCATTACCCCTACCTGGGAACCTCATGGTGGAGTCACCCCACTGTAGCATGGAGTTACACTCCTTGTAGTGCTGCTCTACCGTGCTTCCTGTAAAGCACTCCAGGCATTCACTTTGCCTGAGAACTCATTAAGGCATTTAAGCCAACCTTCCCACAGGATCCGTTTTCCGCAGAAAATAACAGTAGACAACAGTGGTTGTAGGTCCGTAATCTCTCCATGTCACATAGGACAAGTACCTACCGTTCCTGATATTCTTCTGGTTAATAGTCCTCCCTTGAACCAAAATCTAGATGCCTAGTAGATTTCTTTTTGAACTAATAGCATAAAACTTTATGGTAGGAATGTAATAACACAATATCAGAATGCCTTCAAGCCCATTTTACAAGCTGTGTCATCGACCAGCTGGCGCTTGAGGCCCTTGGTGAACGGATCCGCCAGGTTCTCCTGACTCCGAACATCAATCACTGCAATAACACCTCTCTTGATAAGATCGTGTACTGCTCTGTGCTTCAACCACACCGTTCTCTTCTTCCCGTTGAAGAGTTCATTTGATGCCACTGCTGCTGCCGCCTGGTTGTCACAGTATATCGGTATTGCCGGTATCTGAGCCCCAACCATCGAAAGATCATACATGAGCTCCCGAAGCTACTCTGCTTCATCTGCAGCAGCATCCAATACAAAGAATTTAGATTCCATAGAGGAGCGAGATAACATAGTCTGCTTCTTCGACTTCCACGATATAACAGCTCCGCCCATGGCGAATACGAATCCACCTGTGGAATACTTGCTCTCCATATCTGAACACCAGCTAGCATCACTGAAGCCTTCCACTACTGACGAATCTCCGCTGTAGAAAAGTGCATATGTCTGAGTTTTCTTGAGATATCTCATAACACGCTTCACAGCTTTCCAGTGCTCAACGTCTGGATTGCTAGTGAACCGACTCAGCATTCCCACTGCAAAAGCTATGTCAGGCTTTGTGGCAGTAGTAACGTACATCAAGCTTCCGATGACGCTAGCGTACTCCAACAGCCTGACGCTTTCCCTCGAATTTGGCTCCAGCTTCTGATCACTCCGGTACGGTGTATCAATAAAAGGAAGATCTTGATACCCGTAGCGAGTGAGCATCTTCTCAATATAATGAGATTGTGACAGCGCTATTCCAGTGCCTGTTCGGATGATCTTGAGCCCCAAGATTACGTCGGCATCCCCCAAGTCCTTCATACTGAACTTGGTCGAGAGGAATTTCTTTGTCTCTGTGACGCAGCTTAAATCTGTACCTAGGATTAGCATGTCGTCCACGTAAAGACATACGATTACTCCTCTTCCGTCAGCAAACTTCGTATAGACACACTTGTCTGTTTCACTGACCCTGTAGCCATTTGACCTTATCACCTTGTCAAAATTCTCATGCCACATTTTGGAAGCTTGTTTCAAACCATACAGAGACTTCATCAACTTGCAGACTTTGTCTTCCAGACCTCTGACGACAAAACCTTCTGGTTGTTGCATGTAGATCTCTTCGGTCAGCTTGCCATTAAGGAATGCCATTTTCACATCCATCTGATGTATCACCAGCTTGTGTATTGCTGCTAGAGCAATTAACAATCTGATGGTTCTCATCCGAGCTACTGGAGCATAAGTGTCAAAGTAGTCGATCCCCTGCTTCTGAGCAAACCCCTTGGCCACTAGCCTGGCCTTGAACTTGTCAATGGTTCCATCTGCTTTCATCTTTTTCTTGAAGATCCATTTGCATCCGATGGGTCTTGCTCCTTCTGGCAGGTCAACCAATACCCATGTGTTGTTGGAGGTGATTGAGTCAATCTCGTTGTCTATCGCCTCCTTCCAGAATACAGCATCTCTGGTCTTCATCGCCTCATCATAGGTAAGCGGATCTGCTTCCACATGATAGGTGACGAAGTCATCTCCGAAGTCTTTCGGCCTCCTCGTTCGCTTTGTTGACGGCTCAGCGAGTTCTGGTTCAGCTGGTGTCTCCTTGACAACAGCTTCATCTTGGACTACTGGTTCATTAAAGACTTCTGTCTGCTTTGTACCCTCATCATTCTCTGGAAGATCCACGAGAACAATATTTTTGTGTTTTGTGTAACTCCACTTTTTCAGGAAATTTAAATTTTTTTCCTTTTTCCATAATTTTCTAAATATTTATTCTTCTCAAATCAATATTTTGTATTTATTTTTCCTTAGCAAATTCATTAAATACTTTCACTTTGTTTTATTTTGGGCTTCCACTTAAGTCCATAACCCAGCCTATAGAGTCAGGCCATGACTCCATTCCACAAATATTGGTTAACTGAAGTTTCCTTCTTCTTGCTGAACAAAATTTCAAACTTCTCTAACGGCCATGGCATGGCAAGCCATGTGCTCCCAACCGAATTGGACAGCTGCGCCATGTGCCAGCAATTTTCCTTCCATCCCATTCTTTTCCCTCCAAAACTTTCTCTAATCATCTATTTAAGGTCTCTCTCTCCCCACTCTTCAGAGGAGCCACTTTCTTCTTCATCCTTCTGGATCATCTTCATCCAGTGAAGCTTCCTCTAGCCATGGCTGATCAATTTCTGGATCGAGAGGTGTTGCAGGCGATCGTCAGTTCGTGAAGACGACTGGAAGAGCAATTGTTGGTGATTCATGGGTCGTAACCAAATCGAGGCAGAGGTGAGCAATTGTTCTGTAGATTTCGTTCAACCCTATTTCTAGCCATTCAATAATCTAATGCTAGATTGTTCAACGATTAATCATAGGTTCTTTGATTCCTGTCGATCTCCTTCATTGGTGGCTTGTTCTCCTTGGTTGATCCATGCTTGTACTGTCGTTTGAGCAACTCTGAGGTGAGGAATCGAACATTCCTTTAGTATAAATAATTTTACATTGAGAATTATTGATTCGATCTCCTTCTTGGTGATCTAGTTGTTGATATTATTGAAGAGGAATCCAGGGCCCAGCTGTTTGATTTAATTACCCAACCAAATCGAGCGTGGTAAGTAATCACTTGCCTTGATTGTTATAGATCGGATTTCTTTTTGATATTCTCATGGATGTCTGGCAGTTGTAGAATTATGAGGAATAGATTAGTTTTAATCTAGATCTTTTCATTCATCAGGAGTAGCAGTAGTTGTGAAGGACATCTTTAGCATTGGTTTGGTCAGTCTCTTTCATTTGGCTACAGGTATTAGTCTAACTCCTTCAAATTTAAGGCAATAGTGGTTTTGATAGAATTGAGTAGTTCCATATGGAATTTTCAAGGTATCCATATTAAGGAGGAATTGTGATACAATTCAGTCCTAGCATGGTTCCTGTGACTGTGGCATGGGAATTCTAGGGAACAGTGTCCTGACCATGCTGGAAGTCGTGCTAAATCTGTGGTGGTGTATCACCTTGGTTCGTTCGAGCCAGGTATAAGCCTATGCACTGATTGCATAACTTTGACAGGGTTTTCCTATTTGTATCCTTAATTTCTGGTGCAACCAATGTGGTTAGTGGCTGGTTTGGAGCTCACTCGATGTAGCAGTGAGTTGGGGGCTAACCTGTGTGGGGTGTCTCATGGATCTGAGATATCCTGTTGAAGCAGGATCTCTTGATAATTCTTTTGTAGAACTTTTATGGTGGCAGTAACTTGTAGCTGGGATTGAGTTCAACATGGAATCTGGGATTAGAGTCTCATTTGATTGAGACTATATCTCACATATCCTGGAATTGAGAACATTGTATCTGGGATTGCCTAAGGAAGTCTGTTACCTGTATCATATGGGATCCAATTCACTGATTTCGATTTCATGGACTGTTGGGTTAATTCAGGAAAGTCTGAAACCAACACAATGGGATTGAATCAGTCAACTGGATTGAGTTGGCATGTGTAACAGGTGAATGGTTGAATCCTATGACTCCTGTACAGGTTGTAACTCGTTTTACTCCCTGATGCTTGGAAACATGAGTGTTATTAAAGCACCCTGAGTTTTACTCAGCTCTTTGAACATTAGCCCACTGTTCTGCATTTGGGAAATTCTGAAATGAGCTTTTAGTTCAAAAGTTAACCTGGGACAATTTTGGACTGACAAGTGCTGGACACTGGGTTGAAATCAAATTTGGTTTTGGGTAGTAAAATGGTTAACCATGTTATATATGAGAACATGTTCCTGTGTGTTCAGGAAACTGAGAATGTGTTACCAAATTCTCAAAACCTGAGAGTTTTCCAAGAACATGAGACACTTGGTAATTATTCATGGAGAATTCAGTGTAACTAGGATTCTCAAACCTGGGAAATCAGACCTAAAGTTGGACTGACATGAGGGCAGGCCATCATATAATTGACTGTTTTTTTTTATGAAACCAATGTTTGGTGACTTGAGTTTTCAACTGGGAATTAGGTGACTTGAATATTTCAGTTTAGAATCTGAGATTAGTAGCCTCAACTTGGATGCTGTTCAGAGATTGAAGTTTCAGGCATCAAAAACCTGAGCAGCTGTATGACTTTTTAATTGAGTTCAATTGTCAATGTTGGACAGAGTTCCTGTCCAAGGGACTGTTGAGAGCAGGACATGGTTGGGACCAAGGTTGGAATTTAGTTGGTTAATTAGCAGTTGTATAGGCCTTGTGTAGTGTTATGTTTTAATATTCAAACTGGTTATCCTTAACTAGTTTAAACACCAATAATTCTTGAGTCATAACAGTAGGGAGGAATTCATGAGTTAATTGGAAAATTGATACTATCAGTGATATGATTTTTCCCTCATTTATTTCAATATTAAATGTTCAAACATGAGAGTCATTATATATTGATTGCTAACTAAATAACTTAAGGAGAAGATCATATTACTTGTAGTATAATTAGAAAGAGTAGTTAAGATTATGGTATAGCTAGTAAAACTAAATTGTAAGATAGTTTATGATGAACCTAGGTAAATATACCTTGATTAGAATAACCAATTAGAATTAGTTGTTTATTAATTATCTTGTACACATCATTATTTTCATACAGGAGGACATCTGACTCTTTTACCTACTCGTACTTTTCTGGAGCAAGGCAAGTACACTCTACGGTTTTGTACTTTACATTATCTTTCCTGTACTTCCTTGAGTGACACAATTGCAACACGACATGTTCTTTCTGGTGCTCTTGTTCTCTTGTGCTTATTACTTGTATCTGGGGAGGAGAAATATACTATCTATGTGACCAATCCCAAGTAACAACTCAGGTGTGTTTTAGCTTAGACCCCGCATCGTGCACGCGGGTCCTAAGTCACCATTCATGTGCTTTCAGGTGCTTTCAGGTGCTTACCCTAGCCGGTCACATAGTTAGTTATATTTCAAATGCATTACACACATGTTCAGGAGATTACCTTGTACTTATTTCCTGTGGTTCCATGATATCATGTTCTTTCAGGTGCTTACATATCATGTTCTTTCATGTTCTTACATTCATGTTCTTCATGTACTTTACACTGTTCTTTATGTACTTATTCACCTGTTCTTCCTGTACTTTCCATGTTCCCTTGTACTTTCATACCATGATGTCTTGTTCATTACCTAGAATTGTACTTGCTCCGCTCCTGACTGGATATGTTATGATAGGTGAGATGGAGGCTTTGTGTGACACCTACTATGGACAGGATACTGCCTTCCCTACTGAGCCAGCTGGAGCTGCTTGTGACCTAGAGGCTGCAGAGGCCTAGTCTCATTAGTATTTCCATTTATCTTTCCATGTTTTGAGACTAGCAGACTCTTATAGTTGAATTGTAATAAATTCAGATTTTGTATCTCTTTTCTGGTTGGGACACATTATATAGTTGCTGTGATTCCATACTTTCATGTTTATCTGGTTAGTTTCCCTAGATTGGTACAGCTTACTTCATTGTGCCTAACAATGAAGGCTGGGCGTGTCCGACTCGTGTTCGATTATTCGGGAGCGGGTCGTGACATGTTTTTAGTGGTGGCCCATGCAGGTCCTCCTAATGGTACCTAGGACTTAGCGTACTATTGGAGGACTTGATTTACATTAGGGAAACTTGATCACAGCATAGGAAAATCGGGAAATAAGGGTATATCAGGTATATCAGGTGTATCAGGTATTTTGATATTCTATAAACACTTGTTGTATGTAGGTCTAGGTTATTTTAACAGTTTTCTGTTTTGCAGATAGTACAAAAGCATGCAACACCAGAACTGTCAATTCACCTGCACTTGACGTTTCCGAGCTTCCACTACCTTCTACCACTCTACTATCCCCGCAGGTAGTACGTAATTGACGGAGACGTCTGAAGAGTCCCTTGACAACCAGAGGAAGCAGGCCACCCTTTCCAAGTCAGACTTGTGGATACACTCTCCGAGCCAGGAAGAACTTCTGATTTCCAGACGCTCAGACACTTGGACTTTTCCGACACCGAGTGCATATCTTGCACCGGAGAGCCGATCGAGAACCTGAAGCCGCCACTGAAGATCATCTCAGCATGTGAGGATCCGACTTCTCTGAAGATTAGAGCCACCAGCCTGGAGATTCAGAATGTAGCGTAGACAATGGAACGAAACCGGAAGCTGAAGCTCATGAAAGACATGAAGATTTATGACAAAGACAACAACTACCCTGGACCCGCAAAGCGTCACAACACTCAGTCGGCATTTCTTCGGTCACACCACCAGTTGCATCATCGGGAGCAGATCTCAACCGCCAGCATGTCAATAGACGTATATTCTTATCAGAGGCTCTGCGCTTCAGCCCAGCGGGAGATCCAGACTCAGATTCAGATGACGACCACTTGTAATTTCTGTCTTCGCTCAGGACACCACTACGAAGAATGCCGCAAAGACGAAGGCTATGCTTGTACTGCTAATCGCCTGCCCACCAAGTTAAGAACTGCCCGGAGGCCATTGATCCCGCTGCCCAAGGACGAACGCGAGAAGCACCAGGACTACAGCAAGGGGACCAGCCTCTCTAGATTCGGCAACCACATGAAGCACTACTGCAGGGATCAGCCTACGCCAGGACAATTGAAGGAGGTTAGAAAGATTTCTGTTCTGGAGGAATACTGAAGATAGACTGAAGACAAGATTTCTTTTGCATGATTGGGAGAACCATGTATCTTGATTAGCAATCTAGTTTTCTTAAAACTCTTTTAGCATGTAGACCATTTCTTGGAACTTCTTGTTTCTATTTTTGAATCTTGGTTGGTATTCGAAACTTAATTCGAGATATTGTTTCCTATTCGTTGATTGATACTCCTCCATCCATTCTTCGTAACCTTGCTCTTTTCGAGATTCTACTCAGAAATTTTGTTTCCTATTCAGGACTAGTTACAATTTGTAAATTTTGTTTCTTTCCGAAGTTCAGTTTTCTATTTGGGGCTTGTTGGAATTTGATTTTTATTCAATACTTGTTTCTATTCATCATTCAAGACATCGTTTGAAACTTCGGATTCGACCTGTTCCCTATGTGAGATTGTGTTTCCTACGTGGCTTGTTTCTATTTGAAAATTGTTCCGTTCACAACTTTGCTCGATCTTGTCCCCTATTTGATATCTTGTTTCCTCGTCAAGATTTTCTATTCGAGATTTTATTTCCTTATTCACGACCTTGTTGATACTTGTTTTCTATTTTTTTTTCTCTTTCACTATGTACCTTATTGGAGAATTCATTTTCAATTCAAGTTTTGCTCGAGATTTCATTGTTATTCGAGATTTTATTGAAACTTGTTTCCAGTACGGGATTTTATGCTTATTTGACATCTTGCTTCAGAGACTCTGTTATTCCTTCGGAATAATGTCCCATATATGGAATCTTGTTACCATTCCAGATATCAGTTGAAATTCCGTTATAATTTGAAACTTTGCTCCCTGTCTGAAATTTTAAATCTCCCTGGTTGCCCTTTTGTACTCACTACTCTTCGATTGGATTCCGTGTTACTTCATAGTACCTAATAACCCTTGTATTCTAACAGACAGGTAACTTCACCATTTACATGACTTGGACTATTGAAACTCATTTTGAATTCCTTGGAACTCTTTTAAAATTCCTAGGGATAAAGTCGAGAGGCTATTCGATGACCTACTATGGCATGACAGTTGCGCGCTGCAGCTATTAGCTGGATTATGGAGACTGAGGGTTCACTGCAGCCAGTAGCGCACTGGCGAGGCAGGAATTCTAAGTTGAAGTGATTTCAGACACCCATAGGTTTCGAGTATTGTCGAGACTTGTCATATTCTTCATATCTTGATCCCTTGGGTTGTTTCGTCAATGATTGTTGGAAAATGGATAAGGTTGATAGAGTATTTGGAGACATATTGTTATTTGAGTCACGGAGCCGAAAGTCCACTGCAGTCAGATACATACTGGCGGGGTAGGGATTCTAAGCAAAGTGATTTCAGATACCAACATGTTCTTGGATATTCTGGAGACTATATTTCCTTTTTATATGATTATTGGTTTTCGAGAATCACAAATTCTTGCATATTCACCCTGATTTGATACTGTATCTCCCGAGTATTTCGTACGTTCCTCAAATCAACCCTTGCCAATTACCTTCTAGTATTGTATCGTTAGATCATTGATTTCCTCAAATTATACATTGCCAGGTTTCGATTCCATACTTCGTTTGTGTCTTGTCTAAATTTTGATCTTAAATCATGTCTGTCTGACCCTGATTTTCCTATCTTGTGCTAGCCACCCGTGTTAAACTATCGATTCTTGATCGTACCTAATAATTGTGTCTTCATTATTTTGCTCCTCTAAGATGTAATTGAACTTCGTTCCATCTCGTGCTTAGTTGATTATGATCATTGGTAGATCATGTTATTTCAACTTCTTATGTGTAATTATCGTATTTGATCTCGAAGGCTCAGAGCGTTATAGATCGACAGAAGCACTAGGCGGACAACAGCAGATGGTCACCGGAGTTCGCAGCTAGAAGCAGAGTGTTCCTGAAGAATCTCGTCGACCAGAGGCACCATTCGTTTTAACAGAGGCGGGAAGCTCAGTCCGAGATTCATCGGACTTTTCGACGTGACGGCCCGGATTGGCGAGGTGGCGTACCGACTGGCGCTTCCAGCTAGCTTGGAGGGAGTGCATGACGTCTTCCACGTATCTCAGCTTCGACGCAATATTTCAGACCCGAGCCATGTGGTGGACTATTCTGAGCTGGAGGTGGGCCCGAGATTGACTTACAAGGAGCAGCCAGTAGAGATCTTTGATCGGAAGGAGAAGCGCTTGCAGAACCAGACTATTCCTCTTGTTCGCGTCATGTGAAGACACCACTCTCCGGGAGAGTCCACATGGGAGCGTGAGGATGAGATGCGTGAGCGATACCCTAGTTTGTTCACTTGAGTGCTTTGTATTTCTATACATTTTTGAATTCAATAAACAACTCTTTGGATTCACTATTTTGATTTTTCCTGTGTCTACATTCCAATTTCGAGGACGAAATTTTTCAAGGGGGAGAGTATTTGTAACTCCACTTTTTCAGGAAATTTAATTTTTTTTCCTTTTTCCATAATTTTCTAAATATTTATTCTTCTCAAATCAATATTTTGTATTTATTTTTCCTTAGCAAATTCATTAAATACTTTCACTTTGTTTTATTTTGGGCTTCCACTTAAGCCCATAACCCAGCCTATAGAGTCAGGCCATGACTCCATTCCACAAATATTGGTTAACTGAAGTTTCCTTCTTCTTGCTGAACAAAATTTCAAACTTCTCTAACGGCCATGGCATGGCAAGCCATGTGCTCCCAACCGAATTGGACAGCTGCGCCATGTGCCAGCAATTTTCCTTCCATCCCATTCTTTTCCCTCCAAAACTTTCTCTAATCATCTATTTAAGGTCTCTCTCCCTCCACTCTTCAGAGGAGCCACTTTCTTCTTCATCCTTCTGGATCATCTTCATCCAGTGAAGCTTCCTCTAGCCATGGCTGATCAATTTCTGGATCGAGAGGTGTTGCAGGCGATCGTCAGTTCGTGAAGACGACTGGAAGAGCAATTGTTGGTGATTCATGGGTCGTAACCAAATCGAGGCAGAGGTGAGCAATTGTTCTGTAGATTTCGTTCAACCCTATTTCTAGCCATTCAATAATCTAATGCTAGATTGTTCAACGATTAATCATAGGTTCTTTGATTCCTGTCGATCTCCTTCATTGGTGGCTTGTTCTCCTTGGTTGATCCATGCTTGTACTGTCGTTTGAGCAACTCTGAGGTGAGGAATCGAACATTCCTTTAGTATAAATAATTTTACATTGAGAATTATTGATTCGATCTCCTTCTTGGTGATCTAGTTGTTGATATTATTGAAGAGGAATCCAGGGCCCAGCTGTTTGATTTAATTACCCAACCAAATCGAGCGTGGTAAGTAATCACTTGCCTTGATTGTTATAGATCGGATTCTTTTTGATATTCTCATGGATGTTTGGCAGTTGTAGAATTATGAGGAATAGATTAGTTTTAATCTAGATCTTTTCATTCATCAGGAGTAGCAGTAGTTGTGAAGGACATCTTTAGCATTGGTTTGGTCAGTCTCTTTCATTTGGCTACAGGTATTAGTCTAACTCCTTCAAATTTAAGGCAATAGTGGTTTTGATAGAATTGAGTAGTTCCATATGGAATTTTCAAGGTATCCATATTAAGGAGGAATTGTGATACAATTCAGTCCTAGCATGGTTCCTGTGACTGTGGCATGGGAATTCTAGGGAACAGTGTCCTGACCATGCTGGAAGTCGTGCTAAATCTGTGGTGGTGTATCACCTTGGTTCGTTCGAGCCAGGTATAAGCCTATGCACTGATTGCATAACTTTGACAGGGTTTTCCTATTTGTATCCTTAATTTCTGGTGCAACCAATGTGGTTAGTGGCTGGTTTGGAGCTCACTCGATGTAGCAGTGAGTTGGGGGCTAACCTGTGTGGGGTGTCTCATGGATCTGAGATATCCTGTTGAAGCAGGATCTCTTGATAATTCTTTTGTAGAACTTTTATGGTGGCAGTAACTTGTAGCTGGGATTGAGTTTAACATGGAATCTGGGATTAGAGTCTCATTTGATTGAGACTATATCTCACATATCCTGGAATTGAGAACATTGTATCTGGGATTGCCTAAGGAAGTCTGTTACCTGTATCATATGGGATCCAATTCACTGATTTCGATTTCATGGACTATTGGGTTAATTCAGGAAAGTCTGAAACCAACACAATGGGATTGAATCAGTCAACTGGATTGAGTTGGCATGTGTAACAGGTGAATGGTTGAATCCTATGACTCCTGTACAGGTTGTAACTCGTTTTACTCCCTGATGCTTGGAAACATGAGTGTTATTAAAGCACCCTGAGTTTTACTCAGCTCTTTGAACATTAGCCCACTGTTCTGCATTTGGGAAATTCTGAAATGAGCTTTTAGTTCAAAAGTTAACCTGGGACAATTTTGGACTGACAAGTGCTGGACACTGGGTTGAAATCAAATTTGGTTTTGGGTAGTAAAATGGTTAACCATGTTATATGTGAGAACATGTTCCTGTGTGTTCAGGAAACTGAGAATGTGTTACCAAATTCTCAAAACCTGAGAGTTTTCCAAGAACATGAGACACTTGGTAATTATTCATGGAGAATTCAGTGTAACTAGGATTCTCAAACCTGGGAAATCAGACCTAAAGTTGGACTGACATGAGGGCAGGCCATCATATAATTGACTGTTTTTTTTATGAAACCAATGTTTGGTGACTTGAGTTTTCAACTGGGAATTAGGTGACTTGAATATTTCAGTTTAGAATCTGAGATTAGTAGCCTCAACTTGGATGCTGTTCAGAGATTGAAGTTTCAGGCATCAAAAACCTGAGCAGCTGTATGACTTTTTAATTGAGTTCAATTGTCAATGTTGGACAGAGTTCCTGTCCAAGGGACTGTTGAGAGCAGGACATGGTTGGGACCAAGGTTGGAATTTAGTTGGTTAATTAGCAGTTGTATAGGCCTTGTGTAGTGTTATGTTTTAATATTCAAACTGGTTATCCTTAACTAGTTTAAACACCAATAATTCTTGAGTCATAACAGTAGGGAGGAATTCATGAGTTAATTGGAAAATTGATACTATCAGTGATATGATTTTTCCCTCATTTATTTCAATATTAAATGTTCAAACATGAGAGTCATTATATATTGATTGCTAACTAAATAACTTAAGGAGAAGATCATATTACTTGTAGTATAATTAGAAAGAGTAGTTAAGATTATGGTATAGCTAGTAAAACTAAATTGTAAGATAGTTTATGATGAACCTAGGTAAATATACCTTGATTAGAATAACCAATTAGAATTAGTTGTTTATTAATTATCTTGTACACATCATTATTTTCATACAGGAGGACATCTGACTCTTTTACCTACTCGTACTTTTCTGGAGCAAGGCAAGTACACTCTACGGTTTTGTACTTTACATTATCTTTCCTGTACTTCCTTGAGTGACACAATTGCAACACGACATGTTCTTTCTGGTGCTCTTGTTCTCTTGTGCTTATTACTTGTATCTGGGGAGGGGAAATATACTATCTATGTGACCAATCCCAAGTAACAACTCAGGTGTGTTTTAGCTTAGACCCCGCATCGTGCACGCGGGTCCTAAGTCACCATTCATGTGCTTTCAGGTGCTTACCCTAGCCGGTCACATAGTTAGTTATATTTCAAATGCATTACACACATGTTCAGGAGATTACCTTGTACTTATTTCCTGTGGTTCCATGATATCATGTTCTTTCAGGTGCTTACATATCATATTCTTTCATGTTCTTACATTCATGTTCTTCATGTACTTTATACTGTTCTTTATGTACTTATTCATCTGTTCTTCCTGTACTTTCCATGTTCCCTTGTACTTTCATACCATGATGTCTTGTTCATTACCTAGAATTGTACTTGCTCCGCTCCTGACTGGATATGTTATGATAGGTGAGATGGAGGCTTTGTGTGACACCTACTATGGACAGGATACTGCCTTCCCTACTGAGCCAGCTGGAGCTGCTTGTGACCAAGAGGCTGCAGAGGCCTAGTCTCATTAGTATTTCCATTTATCTTTCCATGTTTTGAGACTAGCAGACTCTTATAGTTGAATTGTAATAAATTCAGATTTTGTATCTCTTTTCTGGTTGGGACACATTATATAGTTGCTGTGATTCCATACTTTCATGTTTATCTGGTTAGTTTCCCTAGATTGGTACAGCTTACTTCATTGTGCCTAACAATGAAGGCTGGGCGTGTCCGACTCGTGTCCGATTATTCGGGAGCGGGTCGTGACATGTTTTTAGTGGTGGCCCATGCAGGTCCTCCTAATGGTACCTAGGACTTAGCGTACTATTGGGGGACTTGATTTACATTAGGGAAACTTGATCACAGCATAGGAAAATCGGAAAATAAGGGTATATCAGGTATATCAGGTGTATCAGGTATTTTGATATTCTATAAACACTTGTTGTATGTAGGTCTAGGTTATTTTAACAGTTTTCTGTTTTGCAGATAGTACAAAAGCATGCAACACCAGAACTGTCAATTCACCTGTACTTGACGTTTCCGAGCTTCCACTACCTTCTACCACTCTACTATCCCCGCAGGTAGTACGTAATTGACGGAGACGTCTGAAGAGTCCCTTGACAACCAGAGGAAGCAGGCCACCCTTTCCAAGTCAGACTTGTGGATACACTCTCTGAGCCAGGAAGAACTTCTGATTTCCAGACGCTCAGACACTTGGACTTTTCCGACACCGAGTGCATATCTTGCACCGGAGAGCCGATCGAGAACCTGAAGCCGCCACTGAAGATCATCTCAGCATGTGAGGATCCGACTTCTCTGAAGATTAGAGCCACCAGCCTGGAGATTCAGAATGTAGCGTAGACAATGGAACGAAACCGGAAGCTGAAGTTCATGAAAGACATGAAGATTTATGACAAAGACAACAACTACCCTGGACCCGCAAAGCGTCACAACACTCAGTCGGCATTTCTTCGGTCACACCACCAGTTGCATCATCGGGAGCAGATCTCAACCGTCAGCATGTCAATAGACGTATATTCTTATCAGAGGCTCTGCGCTTCAGCCCAGCGGGAGATCCAGACTCAGATTCAGATGACGACCACTTGTAATTTCTGTCTTCGCTCAGGACACCACTACGAAGAATGCCGCAAAGACGAAGGCTATGCTTGTACTGCTAATCGCCTGCCCACCAAGTTAAGAACTGCCCGGAGGCCATTGATCCCGCTGCCCAAGGACGAACGCGAGAAGCACCAGGACTACAGCAAGGGGACCAGCCTCTCTAGATTCGGCAACCACATGAAGCACTACTGCAGGGATCAGCCTACGCCAGGACAATTGAAGGAGGTTAGAAAGATTTCTGTTCTGGAGGAATACTGAAGATAGACTGAAGACAAGATTTCTTTTGCATGATTGGGAGAACCATGTATCTTGATTAGCAATCTAGTTTTCTTAAAACTCTTTTAGCATGTAGACCATTTCTTGGAACTTCTTGTTTCTATTTTTGAATCTTGGTTGGTATTCGAAACTTAATTCGAGATATTGTTTCCTATTCGTTGATTGATACTCCTCCATCCATTCTTCGTAACCTTGCTCTTTTCGAGATTCTACTCAGAAATTTTGTTTCCTATTCAGGACTAGTTACAATTTGTAAATTTTGTTTCTTTCCGAAGTTCAGTTTTCTATTTGGGGCTTGTTGGAATTTGATTTTTATTCAATACTTGTTTCTATTCATCATTCAAGACATCGTTTGAAACTTCGGATTCGACCTGTTCCCTATGTGAGATTGTGTTTCCTACGTGGCTTGTTTCTATTTGAAAATTGTTCCGTTCACAACTTTGCTCGATCTTGTCCCCTATTTGATA
The DNA here is from genome assembly GCA_029216955.1 of Iris pallida. Classification (NCBI taxonomy): domain Eukaryota; kingdom Viridiplantae; phylum Streptophyta; class Magnoliopsida; order Asparagales; family Iridaceae; genus Iris; species Iris pallida. Next base: position 810,287 of record JANAVB010033419.1, read on the forward strand.
TCTTGTTTCCTCGTCAAGATTTTCTATTCGAGATTTTATTTCCTTATTCACGACCTTGTTGATACTTGTTTTCTATTTTTTTTCTCTTTCACTATGTACCTTATTGGAGAATTCATTTTCAATTCAAGTTTTGCTCGAGATTTCATTGTTATTCGAGATTTTATTGAAACTTGTTTCCAGTACGGGATTTTATGCTTATTTGACATCTTGCTTCAGAGACTCTGTTATTCCTTCGGAATAATGTCCCATATATGGAATCTTGTTACCATTCCAGATATCAGTTGAAATTCCGTTATAATTTGAAACTTTGCTCCCTGTCTGAAATTTTAAATCTCCCTGGTTGCCCTTTTGTACTCACTACTCTTCGATTGGATTCCGTGTTACTTCATAGTACCTAATAACCCTTGTATTCTAACAGACAGGTAACTTCACCATTTACATGACTTGGACTATTGAAACTCATTTTGAATTCCTTGGAACTCTTTTAAAATTCCTAGGGATAAAGTCGAGAGGCTATTCGATGACCTACTATGGCATGACAGTTGCGCGCTGCAGCTATTAGCTGGATTATGGAGACTGAGGGTTCACTGCAGCCAGTAGCGCACTGGCGAGGCAGGAATTCTAAGTTGAAGTGATTTCAGACACCCATAGGTTTCGAGTATTGTCGAGACTTGTCATATTCTTCATATCTTGATCCCTTGGGTTGTTTCGTCAATGATTGTTGGAAAATGGATAAGGTTGATAGAGTATTTGGAGACATATTGTTATTTGAGTCATGGAGCCGAAAGTCCACTGCAGTCAGATACATACTGGCGGGGTAGGGATTCTAAGCAAAGTGATTTCAGATACCAACATGTTCTTGGATATTCTGGAGACTATATTTCCTTTTTATATGATTATTGGTTTTCGAGAATCACAAATTCTTGCATATTCACCCTGATTTGATACTGTATCTCCCGAGTATTTCGTACGTTCCTCAAATCAACCCTTGCCAATTACCTTCTAGTATTGTATCGTTAGATCATTGATTTCCTCAAATTATACATTGCCAGGTTTCGATTCCATACTTCGTTTGTGTCTTGTCTAAATTTTGATCTTAAATCATGTCTGTCTGACCCTGATTTTCCTATCTTGTGCTAGCCACCCGTGTTAAACTATCGATTCTTGATCGTACCTAATAATTGTGTCTTCATTATTTTGCTCCTCTAAGATGTAATTGAACTTCGTTCCATCTCGTGCTTAGTTGATTATGATCATTGGTAGATCATGTTATTTCAACTTCTTATGTGTAATTATCGTATTTGATCTCGAAGGCTCAGAGCGTTATAGATCGACAGAAGCACTAGGCGGACAACAGCAGATGGTCACCGGAGTTCGCAGCTAGAAGCAGAGTGTTCCTGAAGAATCTCGTCGACCAGAGGCACCATTCGTTTTAACAGAGGCGGGAAGCTCAGTCCGAGATTCATCGGACTTTTCGACGTGACGGCCCGGATTGGCGAGGTGGCGTACCGACTGGCGCTTCCAGCTAGCTTGGAGGGAGTGCATGACGTCTTCCACGTATCTCAGCTTCGACGCAATATTTCAGACCCGAGCCATGTGGTGGACTATTCTGAGCTGGAGGTGGGCCCGAGATTGACTTACAAGGAGCAGCCAGTAGAGATCTTTGATCGGAAGGAGAAGTGCTTGCAGAACCAGACTATTCCTCTTGTTCGCGTCATGTGAAGACACCACTCTCCGGGAGAGTCCACATGGGAGCGTGAGGATGAGATGCGTGAGCGATACCCTAGTTTGTTCACTTGAGTGCTTTGTATTTCTATACATTTTTGAATTCAATAAACAACTCTTTGGATTCACTATTTTGATTTTTCCTGTGTCTACATTCCAATTTCGAGGACGAAATTTTTCAAGGGGGAGAGTATTTGTAACTCCACTTTTTCAGGAAATTTAAATTTTTTTCCTTTTTCCATAATTTTCTAAATATTTATTCTTCTCAAATCAATATTTTGTATTTATTTTTCCTTAGCAAATTCATTAAATACTTTTACTTTGTTTTATTTTGGGCTTCCACTTAAGCCCATAACCCAGCCTATAGAGTCAGGCCATGACTCCATTCCACAAATATTGGTTAACTGAAGTTTCCTTCTTCTTGCTGAACAAAATTTCAAACTTCTCTAACGGCCATGGCATGGCAAGCCATGTGCTCCCAACCGAATTGGACAGCTGCGCCATGTGCCAGCAATTTTCCTTCCATCCCATTCTTTTCCCTCCAAAACTTTCTCTAATCATCTATTTAAGGTCTCTCTCTCCCCACTCTTCAGAGGAGCCACTTTCTTCTTCATCCTTCTGGATCATCTTCATCCAGTGAAGCTTCCTCTAGCCATGGCTGATCAATTTCTGGATCGAGAGGTGTTGCAGGCGATCGTCAGTTCGTGAAGACGACTGGAAGAGCAATTGTTGGTGATTCATGGGTCGTAACCAAATCGAGGCAGAGGTGAGCAATTGTTCTGTAGATTTCGTTCAACCCTATTTCTAGCCATTCAATAATCTAATGCTAGATTGTTCAACGATTAATCATAGGTTCTTTGATTCCTGTCGATCTCCTTTATTGGTGGCTTGTTCTCCTTGGTTGATCCATGCTTGTACTGTCGTTTGAGCAACTCTGAGGTGAGGAATCGAACATTCCTTTAGTATAAATAATTTTACATTGAGAATTATTGATTCGATCTCCTTCTTGGTGATCTAGTTGTTGATATTATTGAAGAGGAATCCAGGGCCCAGCTGTTTGATTTAATTACCCAACCAAATCGAGCGTGGTAAGTAATCACTTGCCTTGATTGTTATAGATCGGATTTCTTTTTGATATTCTCATGGATGTTTGGCAGTTGTAGAATTATGAGGAATAGATTAGTTTTAATCTAGATCTTTTCATTCATCAGGAGTAGCAGTAGTTGTGAAGGACATCTTTAGCATTGGTTTGGTCAGTCTCTTTCATTTGGCTACAGGTATTAGTCTAACTCCTTCAAATTTAAGGCAATAGTGGTTTTGATAGAATTGAGTAGTTCCATATGGAATTTTCAAGGTATCCATATTAAGGAGGAATTGTGATACAATTCAGTCCTAGCATGGTTCCTGTGACTGTGGCATGGGAATTCTAGGGAACAGTGTCCTGACCATGCTGGAAGTCGTGCTAAATCTGTGGTGGTGTATCACCTTGGTTCGTTCGAGCCAGGTATAAGCCTATGCACTGATTGCATAACTTTGACAGGGTTTTCCTATTTGTATCCTTAATTTCTGGTACAACCAATGTGGTTAGTGGCTGGTTTGGAGCTCACTCGATGTAGCAGTGAGTTGGGGGCTAACCTGTGTGGGGTGTCTCATGGATCTGAGATATCCTGTTGAAGCAGGATCTCTTGATAATTCTTTTGTAGAACTTTTATGGTGGCAGTAACTTGTAGCTGGGATTGAGTTCAACATGGAATCTGGGATTAGAGTCTCATTTGATTGAGACTATATCTCACATATCCTGGAATTGAGAACATTGTATCTGGGATTGCCTAAGGAAGTCTGTTACCTGTATCATATGGGATCCAATTCACTGATTTCGATTTCATGGACTGTTGGGTTAATTCAGGAAAGTCTGAAACCAACACAATGGGATTGAATCAGTCAACTGGATTGAGTTGGCATGTGTAACAGGTGAATGGTTGAATCCTATGACTCCTGTACAGGTTGTAACTCGTTTTACTCCCTGATGCTTGGAAACATGAGTGTTATTAAAGCACCCTGAGTTTTACTCAGCTCTTTGAACATTAGCCCACTGTTCTGTATTTGGGAAATTCTGAAATGAGCTTTTAGTTCAAAAGTTAACCTGGGACAATTTTGGACTGACAAGTGCTGGACACTGGGTTGAAATCAAATTTGGTTTTGGGTAGTAAAATGGTTAACCATGTTATATGTGAGAACATGTTCCTGTGTGTTCAGGAAACTGAGAATGTGTTACCAAATTCTCAAAACCTGAGAGTTTTCCAAGAACATGAGACACTTGGTAATTATTCATGGAGAATTCAGTGTAACTAGGATTCTCAAACCTGGGAAATCAGACCTAAAGTTGGACTGACATGAGGGCAGGCCATCATATAATTGACTGTTTTTTTTATGAAACCAATGTTTGGTGACTTGAGTTTTCAACTGGGAATTAGGTGACTTGAATATTTCAGTTTAGAATCTGAGATTAGTAGCCTCAACTTGGATGCTGTTCAGAGATTGAAGTTTCAGGCATCAAAAACCTGAGCAGCTGTATGACTTTTTAATTGAGTTCAATTGTCAATGTTGGACAGAGTTCCTATCCAAGGGACTGTTGAGAGCAGGACATGGTTGGGACCAAGGTTGGAATTTAGTTGGTTAATTAGCAGTTGTATAGGCCTTGTGTAGTGTTATGTTTTAATATTCAAACTGGTTATCCTTAACTAGTTTAAACACCAATAATTCTTGAGTCATAACAGTAGGGAGGAATTCATGAGTTAATTGGAAAATTGATACTATCAGTGATATGATTTTTCCCTCATTTATTTCAATATTAAATGTTCAAACATGAGAGTCATTATATATTGATTGCTAACTAAATAACTTAAGGAGAAGATCATATTACTTGTAGTATAATTAGAAAGAGTAGTTAAGATTATGGTATAGCTAGTAAAACTAAATTGTAAGATAGTTTATGATGAACCTAGGTAAATATACCTTGATTAGAATAACCAATTAGAATTAGTTGTTTATTAATTATCTTGTACACATCATTATTTTCATACAGGAGGACATCTGACTCTTTTACCTACTCGTACTTTTCTGGAGCAAGGCAAGTACACTCTACGGTTTTGTACTTTACATTATCTTTCCTGTACTTCCTTGAGTGACACAATTGCAACACGACATGTTCTTTCTGGTGCTCTTGTTCTCTTGTGCTTATTACTTGTATCTGGGGAGGGGAAATATACTATCTATGTGACCAATCCCAAGTAACAACTCAGGTGTGTTTTAGCTTAGACCCCGCATCGTGCACGCGGGTCCTAAGTCACCATTCATGTGCTTTCAGGTGCTTTCAGGTGCTTACCCTAGCCGGTCACATAGTTAGTTATATTTCAAATGCATTACACACATGTTCAGGAGATTACCTTGTACTTATTTCCTGTGGTTCCATGATATCATGTTCTTTCAGGTGCTTACATATCATGTTCTTTCATGTTCTTACATTCATGTTCTTCATGTACTTTACACTGTTCTTTATGTACTTATTCACCTGTTCTTCCTGTACTTTCCATGTTCCCTTGTACTTTCATACCATGATGTCTTGTTCATTACCTAGAATTGTACTTGCTCCGCTCCTGACTGGATATGTTATGATAGGTGAGATGGAGGCTTTGTGTGACACCTACTATGGACAGGATACTGCCTTCCCTACTGAGCCAGCTGGAGCTGCTTGTGACCTAGAGGCTGCAGAGACCTAGTCTCATTAGTATTTCCATTTATCTTTCCATGTTTTGAGACTAGCAGACTCTTATAGTTGAATTGTAATAAATTCAGATTTTGTATCTCTTTTCTGGTTGGGACACATTATATAGTTGCTGTGATTCCATACTTTCATGTTTATCTGGTTAGTTTCCCTAGATTGGTACAGCTTACTTCATTGTGCCTAACAATGAAGGCTGGGCGTGTCCGACTCGTGTCCGATTATTCGGGAGCGGGTCGTGACATGTTTTTAGTGGTGGCCCATGCAGGTCCTCCTAATGGTACCTAGGACTTAGCGTACTATTGGGGGACTTGATTTACATTAGGGAAACTTGATCACAGCATAGGAAAATCGGGAAATAAGGGTATATCAGGTATATCAGGTGTATCAGGTATTTTGATATTCTATAAACACTTGTTGTATGTAGGTCTAGGTTATTTTAACAGTTTTCTGTTTTGCAGATAGTACAAAAGCATGCAACACCAGAACTGTCAATTCACCTGCACTTGACGTTTCCGAGCTTCCACTACCTTCTACCACTCTACTATCCCCGCAGGTAGTACGTAATTGACGGAGACGTCTGAAGAGTCCCTTGACAACCAGAGGAAGCAGGCCACCCTTTCCAAGTCAGACTTGTGGATACACTCTCTGAGCCAGGAAGAACTTCTGATTTCCAGACGCTCAGACACTTGGACTTTTCCGACACCGAGTGCATATCTTGCACCGGAGAGCCGATCGAGAACCTGAAGCCGCCACTGAAGATCATCTCAGCATGTGAGGATCCGACTTCTCTGAAGATTAGAGCCACCAGCCTGGAGATTCAGAATGTAGCGTAGACAATGGAACGAAACCGGAAGCTGAAGTTCATGAAAGACATGAAGATTTATGACAAAGACAACAACTACCCTGGACCCGCAAAGCGTCACAAGACTCAGTCGGCATTTCTTCGGTCACACCACCAGTTGCATCATCGGGAGCAGATCTCAACCGCCAGCATGTCAATAGACGTATATTCTTATCAGAGGCTCTGCGCTTCAGCCCAGCGGGAGATCCAGACTCAGATTCAGATGACGACCACTTGTAATTTCTGTCTTCGCTCAGGACACCACTACGAAGAATGTCGCAAAGACGAAGGCTATGCTTGTACTGCTAATCGCCTGCCCACCAAGTTAAGAACTGCCCGGAGGCCATTGATCCCGCTGCCCAAGGACGAACGCGAGAAGCACCAGGACTACAGCAAGGGGACCAGCCTCTCTAGATTCGGCAACCACATGAAGCACTACTGCAGGGATCAGCCTACGCCAGGACAATTGAAGGAGGTTAGAAAGATTTCTGTTCTGGAGGAATACTGAAGATAGACTGAAGACAAGATTTCTTTTGCATGATTGGGAGAACCATGTATCTTGATTAGCAATCTAGTTTTCTTAAAACTCTTTTAGCATGTAGACCATTTCTTGGAACTTCTTGTTTCTATTTTTGAATCTTGGTTGGTATTCGAAACTTAATTCGAGATATTGTTTCCTATTCGTTGATTGATACTCCTCCATCCATTCTTCGTAACCTTGCTCTTTTCGAGATTCTACTCAGAAATTTTGTTTCCTATTCAGGACTAGTTACAATTTGTAAATTTTGTTTCTTTCCGAAGTTCAGTTTTCTATTTGGGGCTTGTTGGAATTTGATTTTTATTCAATACTTGTTTCTATTCATCATTCAAGACATCGTTTGAAACTTCGGATTCGACCTGTTCCCTATGTGAGATTGTGTTTCCTACGTGGCTTGTTTCTATTTGAAAATTGTTCCGTTCACAACTTTGTTCGATCTTGTCCCCTATTTGATATCTTGTTTCCTCGTCAAGATTTTCTATTCGAGATTTTATTTCCTTATTCACGACCTTGTTGATACTTGTTTTCTATTTTTTTTTCTCTTTCACTATGTACCTTATTGGAGAATTCATTTTCAATTCAAGTTTTGCTCGAGATTTCATTGTTATTCGAGATTTTATTGAAACTTGTTTCCAGTACGGGATTTTATGCTTATTTGACATCTTGCTTCAGAGACTCTGTTATTCCTTCGGAATAATGTCCCATATATGGAATCTTGTTACCATTCCAGATATCAGTTGAAATTCCGTTATAATTTGAAACTTTGCTCCCTGTCTGAAATTTTAAATCTCCCTGGTTGCCCTTTTGTACTCACTACTCTTCGATTGGATTTCGTGTTACTTCATAGTACCTAATAACCCTTGTATTCTAACAGACAGGTAACTTCACCATTTACATGACTTGGACTATTGAAACTCATTTGAATTCCTTGGAACTCTTTTAAAATTCCTAGGGATAAAGTCGAGAGGCTATTCGATGACCTACTATGGCATGACAGTTGCGCGCTGCAGCTATTAGCTGGATTATGGAGACTGAGGGTTCACTGCAGCCAGTAGCGCACTGGCGAGGCAGGAATTCTAAGTTGAAGTGATTTCAGACACCCATAGGTTTCGAGTATTGTCGAGACTTGTCATATTCTTCATATCTTGATCCCTTGGGTTGTTTCGTCAATGATTGTTGGAAAATGGATAAGGTTGATAGAGTATTTGGAGACATATTGTTATTTGAGTCACGGAGCCGAAAGTCTACTGCAGTCAGATACATACTGGCGGGGTAGGGATTCTAAGCAAAGTGATTTCAGATACCAACATGTTCTTGGATATTCTGGAGACTATATTTCCTTTTTATATGATTATTGGTTTTCGAGAATCACAAATTCTTGCATATTCACCCTGATTTGATACTGTATCTCCCGAGTATTTCGTACGTTCCTCAAATCAACCCTTGCCAATTACCTTCTAGTATTGTATCGTTAGATCATTGATTTCCTCAAATTATACATTGCCAGGTTTCGATTCCATACTTCGTTTGTGTCTTGTCTAAATTTTGATCTTAAATCATGTCTGTCTGACCCTGATTTTCCTATCTTGTGCTAGCCATCCGTGTTAAACTATCGATTCTTGATCGTACCTAATAATTGTGTCTTCATTATTTTGCTCCTCTAAGATGTAATTGAACTTCGTTCCATCTCGTGCTTAGTTGATTATGATCATTGGTAGATCATGTTATTTCAACTTCTTATGTGTAATTATCGTATTTGATCTCGAAGGCTCAGAGCGTTATAGATCGACAGAAGCACTAGGCGGACAACAGCAGATGGTCACCGGAGTTCGCAGCTAGAAGCAGAGTGTTCCTGAAGAATCTCGTCGACCAGAGGCACCATTTGTTTTAACAGAGGCGGGAAGCTCAGTCCGAGATTCATCGGACTTTTCGACGTGACGGCCCGGATTGGCGAGGTGGCGTACCGACTGGCGCTTCCAGCTAGCTTGGAGGGAGTGCATGACGTCTTCCACGTATCTCAGCTTCGACGCAATATTTCAGACCCGAGCCATGTGGTGGACTATTCTGAGCTGGAGGTGGGCCCGAGATTGACTTACAAGGAGCAGCCAGTAGAGATTTTTGATCGGAAGGAGAAGCGCTTGCAGAACCAGACTATTCCTCTTGTTCGCATCATGTGAAGACACCACTCTCCGGGAGAGTCCACATGGGAGCGTGAGGATGAGATGCGTGAGCGATACCCTAGTTTGTTCACTTGAGTGCTTTGTATTTCTATACATTTTTGAATTCAATAAATAACTCTTTGGATTCACTATTTTGATTTTTCCTGTGTCTACATTCCAATTTCGAGGACGAAATTTTTCAAGGGGGAGAGTATTTGTAACTCCACTTTTTCAGGAAATTTAAATTTTTTTCCTTTTTCCATAATTTTCTAAATATTTATTCTTCTCAAATCAATATTTTGTATTTATTTTTCCTTAGCAAATTCATTAAATACTTTCACTTTGTTTTATTTTGGGCTTCCACTTAAGCCCATAACCCAGCCTATAGAGTCAGGCCATGACTCCATTCCACAAATATTGGTTAACTGAAGTTTCCTTCTTCTTGCTGAACAAAATTTCAAACTTCTCTAACGGCCATGGCATGGCAAGCCATGTGCTCCCAACCGAATTGGACAGCTGCGCCATGTGCCAGCAATTTTCCTTCCATCCCATTCTTTTCCCTCCAAAACTTTCTCTAATCATCTATTTAAGGTCTCTCTCTCCCCACTCTTCAGAGGAGCCACTTTCTTCTTCATCCTTCTGGATCATCTTCATCCAGTGAAGCTTCCTCTAGCCATGGCTGATCAATTTCTGGATCGAGAGGTGTTGCAGGCGATCGTCAGTTCGTGAAGACGACTGGAAGAGCAATTGTTGGTGATTCATGGGTCGTAACCAAATCGAGGCAGAGGTGAGCAATTGTTCTGTAGATTTCGTTCAACCCTATTTCTAGCCATTCAATAATCTAATGCTAGATTGTTCAACGATTAATCATAGGTTCTTTGATTCCTGTCGATCTCCTTCATTGGTGGCTTGTTCTCCTTGGTTGATCCATGCTTGTACTGTCGTTTGAGCAACTCTGAGGTGAGGAATCGAACATTCCTTTAGTATAAATAATTTTACATTGAGAATTATTGATTCGATCTCCTTCTTGGTGATCTAGTTGTTGATATTATTGAAGAGGAATCCAGGGCCCAGCTGTTTGATTTAATTACCCAACCAAATCGAGCGTGGTAAGTAATCACTTGCCTTGATTGTTATAGATCGGATTTCTTTTTGATATTCTCATGGATGTTTGGCAGTTGTAGAATTATGAGGAATAGATTAGTTTTAATCTAGATCTTTTCATTCATCAGGAGTAGCAGTAGTTGTGAAGGACATCTTTAGCATTGGTTTGGTCAGTCTCTTTCATTTGGCTACAGGTATTAGTCTAACTCCTTCAAATTTAAGGCAATAGTGGTTTTGATAGAATTGAGTAGTTCCATATAGAATTTTCAAGGTATCCATATTAAGGAGGAATTGTGATACAATTCAGTCCTAGCATGGTTCCTGTGACTGTGGCATGGGAATTCTAGGGAACAGTGTCCTGACCATGCTGGAAGTCGTGCTAAATCTGTGGTGGTGTATCACCTTGGTTCGTTCGAGCCAGGTATAAGCCTATGCACTGATTGCATAACTTTGACAGGGTTTTCCTATTTGTATCCTTAATTTCTGGTGCAACCAATGTGGTTAGTGGCTGGTTTGGAGCTCACTCGATGTAGCAGTGAGTTGGGGGCTAACCTGTGTGGGGTGTCTCATGGATCTGAGATATCCTGTTGAAGCAGGATCTCTTGATAATTCTTTTGTAGAACTTTTATGGTGGCAGTAACTTGTAGCTGGGATTGAGTTCAACATGGAATCTGGGATTAGAGTCTCATTTGATTGAGACTATATCTCACATATCCTGGAATTGAGAACATTGTATCTGGGATTGCCTAAGGAAGTCTGTTACCTGTATCATATGGGATCCAATTCACTGATTTCGATTTCATGGACTGTTGGGTTAATTCAGGAAAGTCTGAAACCAACACAATGGGATTGAATCAGTCAACTGGATTGAGTTGGCATGTGTAACAGGTGAATGGTTGAATCCTATGACTCCTGTACAGGTTGTAACTCGTTTTACTCCCTGATGCTTGGAAACATGAGTGTTATTAAAGCACCCTGAGTTTTACTCAGCTCTTTGAACATTAGCCCACTGTTCTGTATTTGGGAAATTCTGAAATGAGCTTTTAGTTCAAAAGTTAACCTGGGACAATTTTGGACTGACAAGTGCTGGACACTGGGTTGAAATCAAATTTGGTTTTGGGTAGTAAAATGGTTAACCATGTTATATGTGAGAACATGTTCCTGTGTGTTCAGGAAACTGAGAATGTGTTACCAAATTCTCAAAACCTGAGAGTTTTCCAAGAACATGAGACACTTGGTAATTATTCATGGAGAATTCAGTGTAACTAGGATTCTCAAACCTGGGAAATCAGACCTAAAGTTGGACTGACATGAGGGCAGGCCATCATATAATTGACTGTTTTTTTTATGAAACCAATGTTTGGTGACTTGAGTTTTCAACTGGGAATTAGGTGACTTGAATATTTCAGTTTAGAATCTGAGATTAGTAGCCTCAACTTGGATGCTGTTCAGAGATTGAAGTTTCAGGCATCAAAAACTTGAGCAGCTGTATAACTTTTTAATTGAGTTCAATTGTCAATGTTGGACAGAGTTCCTGTCCAAGGGACTGTTGAGAGCAGGACATGGTTGGGACCAAGGTTGGAATTTAGTTGGTTAATTAGCAGTTGTATAGGCCTTGTGTAGTGTTATGTTTTAATATTCAAACTGGTTATCCTTAACTAGTTTAAACACCAATAATTCTTGAGTCATAACAGTAGGGAGGAATTCATGAGTTAATTGGAAAATTGATACTATCAGTGATATGATTTTTCCCTCATTTATTTCAATATTAAATGTTCAAACATGAGAGTCATTATATATTGATTGCTAACTAAATAACTTAAGGAGAAGATCATATTACTTGTAGTATAATTAGAAAGAGTAGTTAAGATTATGGTATAGCTAGTAAAACTAAATTGTAAGATAGTTTATGATGAACCTAGGTAAATATACCTTGATTAGAATAACCAATTAGAATTAGTTGTTTATTAATTATCTTGTACACATCATTATTTTCATACAGGAGGACATCTGACTCTTTTACCTACTCGTACTTTTCTGGAGCAAGGCAAGTACACTCTACGGTTTTGTACTTTACATTATCTTTCCTGTACTTCCTTGAGTGACACAATTGCAACACGACATGTTCTTTCTGGTGCTCTTGTTCTCTTGTGCTTATTACTTGTATCTGGGGAGGGGAAATATACTATCTATGTGACCAATCCCAAGTAACAACTCAGGTGTGTTTTAGCTTAGACCCCGCATCGTGCACGCGGGTCCTAAGTCACCATTCATGTGCTTTCAGGTGCTTACCCTAGCCGGTCACATAGTTAGTTATATTTCAAATGCATTACACACATGTTCAGGAGATTACCTTGTACTTATTTCCTGTGGTTCCATGATATCATGTTCTTTCAGGTGCTTACATATCATATTCTTTCATGTTCTTACATTCATGTTCTTCATGTACTTTACACTGTTCTTTATGTACTTATTCATCTGTTCTTCCTGTACTTTCCATGTTCCCTTGTACTTTCATACCATGATGTCTTGTTCATTACCTAGAATTGTACTTGCTCCGCTCCTGACTGGATATGTTATGATAGGTGAGATGGAGGCTTTGTGTGACACCTACTATGGACAGGATACTGCCTTCCCTACTGAGCCAGCTGGAGCTGCTTGTGACCTAGAGGCTGCAGAGGCCTAGTCTCATTAGTATTTCCATTTATCTTTCCATGTTTTGAGACTAGCAGACTCTTATAGTTGAATTGTAATAAATTCAGATTTTGTATCTCTTTTCTGGTTGGGACACATTATATAGTTGCTGTGATTCCATACTTTCATGTTTATCTGGTTAGTTTCCCTAGATTGGTACAGCTTACTTCATTGTGCCTAACAATGAAGGCTGGGCGTGTCCGACACGTGTCCGATTATTCGGGAGCGGGTCGTGACATTTTGCAAACTTGTCTTCAAAGTATTCAGCATCGCGAGATTCGATGATATGGTTTGACTCGATATCAAGGAATCTCCGAGCATCACTCTTCTCGGCATACCCCAAGAAGATCGCCTTCGTAGTCCTTGTCCCCAGCTTCTGAATCTTCAGATCCGGGAGCTTCATATAAGCCAGACACCCCCACACTCGAATGACATTCAAGTTAGGTCTGACTTTGAACCAGAGTTCATGAGGAGTTATGTCGAAAGTTACATATGGCACTCTGTTCAGAATGAACGTTGCCGTTAGTGCAGCTTCTCCCCAGTAACACTTTGGAAGACCCGCAGTCAACAGCATGGAGTTCATCATCTCTGTCAACGTTCTGTTCTTCCTTTCTGCTACTCCGTTGGATTGAGGAGAGTACGGAGGCGTTGTCTCATTGATGATTCCATGTTCTTTGCAGAATGATAAGAATTCATGAGACCGATACTCCCCGCCTCGATCACTCCTTAACCTCTTGAGTTGTTGTCCAGTTTGTCGCTCAGCCTCGGCCCTAAACTCCTTGAACTTCTCGAATGCTTCGTCTTTAGACTTGAGCAAGTAGACGTAAGCATACTTTGAGAAGTCATCGATGAAAGTAATAAAATACTTCATCCCGGCCTTTGTAGAGAATTGTTTGAAGTCACAGATATCTGAGTGAACCAACTCCAGAAGATCTGTGCTTCGATGGACCCTGTGAAAGGGTTTCCTGTGATCTTCGTCTGAACACATACTTCGCATTTCTCTACCTTACCCCCACACTTGGAGATAAGTCCTAGACTAGACATTCTGTTAATCCTTTTACAATGAACATGTCCTAGCCTATTATGCCACAACTCAAGAGAATAATCAGAAAAAGTGATTGCATTTATATTATCATGCTGGGTTACAACAAGCTGAATCTTGTACATTCCTTCAGTTTGGAAAGCTTTTTCGAAGAATGTACCCTTCTTGGACATTACCAACTGGCCAGCATTGATGTCCATCCTCAAGCCTGCGTTGCAGAGCAGACTTCCAGAGATCAGGTTCTTAACAATTACTGGAACATGCTTCACACCTTGAAGCGTCAGAGTGTTCCCCGATGTGAGTTTCAGCTCCACCGTCCCGATCCCCAGTACTTCAGCTTGTGCCTGGTTTGCCATTATGACCTTCTCTGAAGTTGGCTCATAAGAGACGAACCAGTCTTTGTCTGAACAGACATGGCAGGTCGCACCAGTGTCTATCCACCAGTCCAAATCAGCCCCCACAGTTGCAACCTGTGCTATCATGGCAACTAGATTAGTAATCATAGAAACCTTACTAGGCTCACCTTGTTCTTTGGGCTTGGACTTGCATTCGGATTTGTAGTGGCCCTTCTTGCCACAATTGAAGCAAGTCACATGGGACTTGGACTTCTGCTGCTTGAAAGCAGGACCCTTCACTTTCAGATTTGTGAAGTCCTTCTTTTTGCGATGAGAAGCAGCCTGCTTCCCCTGGTACTCTCTGGTTTGGACCAGATTTGCCTTCGCCAGTTGTTTGGACAGAGTATCCATCTTCTGTTGAGAGCGCATCTCGTCCTCAACATGGATCTCTTGCAAGAAATCTTCTAAGCTAATTTCCATCTTCTTTCGATGCATCCTTGCATAGAAGTTGCTCCGTTCTGTAGCAAGTTTCGTGACGATCCCTTCAACGACAAACTTGTCGACGAGGGGCATGTTCTCGTCTTCTAGTTTCTGACACAACTTCAGAAACTCCTTCACTTGGGGCAGCATCGCCTTCTCGTCTTCGAAGGTCCACTTGTGATATTTTTCTACCATGAAGATCTTGGACCGGTTCTCGTCATCTTCATAGAGCTTTCCCAAGGAGTCCTATATCTCTTTGGCAGATGTCTTCTTGGAGTAGGACTCTGCCAGAGAGTCTTCCATGGAATTGAGTATCAGTAGTTTACATATACTGTTTTCTCTCTTCCACTTCGCTTGCTTGGTCGTAGCAGCGGCCACAGCCGCAGCAGATCCAGTGGTTGGAACGACCGGTTCTTCTTCTGACAGCACGTGATCAACATTCACGAGTTGAAGATTTAAAGTGACCTTTCGTCTCCATATCTGGAAGTGTTCGCCATCGAATTTCTCCAACTTGTTAAAGCCGGTATCGATGAGCGAAGCACGAGAATTATCCATCTTCTCAATAAAGCTTTGAGATTGTTAGTTCCGAGGCATAATTTTTGATAGAAAATTCTGAAACTGAAACAATTGTACACACAACGTTTTAAATGCAGCACCTTAAAGAAGATGTGCAACAGAGATCCTGGAGGATTCTGAATTACGAGGATCTAAAAAGATTCTACGTAATACACAAAAAATCTAAAGAGACTTTGTGCAAGCAACTATCGGCAGTAGAGCTTCTAAAAAGAAGTTACTGTAAAAGGCATCGGCAGTAGAGCTTCTAAAAAGAAGTTACTGTAAAAGGCAACAGCAGCGATGACATGCGAGAATGAGATGCTGGGGTGAATGAACCACCGTTGCTCAAAGCTTTATTCGCCCCACACGAGCACGAACAGCTTCCAGGAACCAGCAAGTTCACGAAGAACTTCTGGAACGCTCGTAAGTCAATATTTGAGACTTGAACGGGCTTCCTGGACTTAACAGACTCCCTCAACTCTCTTCTTGGTGCATCTTTCAATGGAGGTCAAGGGGCTCTATTTATAGAGTGGAGTTGAGACTTCACCTCTTCTCCTATCCGATGTGGGACTAAAATACCAATACTCAAAAAAAGAGTTTGATATTTTAGATCATCCCACAATCAGCATAAAAGTGTGCCAGTCTACGCCTACCCCCGAACACTCCCGTGCATGCACGAGACAATCCTGGAGTCCGCGTCCGAGTCCGAGTCCGCACAACAAAAATCAACTTGCATTCTTGTTGGAGTTAATCCTTTTTCCTTCTAGGAAAATACTCCCACATGGCACAAACTTGTGCCCCACTACACCTCATGTGCACACCTCAACACAAGCAATGCATTATATTGAGATACTCACCATTTGGTGTAGCCGATGTGGGACTATCTTTTCTAGTCCAAAGGCAAAAACACCAACAATCTATACTAGTATATCACCCGTGCGATGCACGGTTTGTGTATTTAATTCTGTTTTATTTAAAAAATAAATAAATAAATGTTCTTGATATTTATATAACATTTGAAATTAAAACAAAAGTTAGAATAAAGTCAATGGTGAATTACATAAAAGATAACATTATATTAATATGATTATGAACGAATTAAATTTTAACAAAATAATTATCATTAGTAGTATTTGTGTAATTCATAAAATATCTTAGACCAAAATATATTAATATGATTATGAACGAATTATAACAATATATACCTCAACGTACCATTCGTGATTTCACTAAAAGGATATGTAGATGTATTCAGCACATTATTAAACAATACGCTGCTAGAATAAAACTGTTTTCCATATGTATTTAAATCTTCTGCGAAAAAGTAAGGAAAAAGTTAGAAAAGTAATAACAGTAAAATAATCATAGATCACATTTTATTCGTAAAAATAGTTAATTAGGCTCTAATAAATTATTGTAACAGATTTTTGAGAATAAATTGTTAAAACCATTGGGAAAATAACGTACTTGAAGGACCATCATCATTAGTTGAAAAAATTACTCTCGATGGATCAGAGTGCAGTTTTGTAAATCTCTTCTTCGAGTAGTCAAATGAATTTTTCTTCTGAGAAACAATTAACTGCGCAGGCTCACTTGACCCACATACTGCATAAAAAATCATCATATATATGTATATACATATATATTGTTAGATAGATATATAAAAAATTAATCATTAAATACTTTGTAAAAAAAAATCATATCATACCATTCGTGATGTCACCAAAAGGAGACCTAGATGATGGACAACTGGTCATGTTCGAATCGTTCCCACAAAATATATGCTAAATTTTTTTTTGGCTTGATGGAGGCGTACATTCATCTAAATCCGTATCTATATTTTCTACAAAAAATAAAGAATGATTGAGTTAAATTTTAATAAAATTTAAACGTAAAATAATAAAAATTTCATATATATATATATATATATATATATATTTAAAATATATATATATATATATATATATATATATATATATATATATATATATATATATATATATATATATATTTCCATATTAATAAAAATAATAATTTTTCATAAATTAGTTTATATGTTACTATTGTTTTCAAATTAAATTTCTACCAATTTACAATTATAGCATACAATTATTTTTCGTTCTAAAAAAGATTAATTTATATAGGCAAACCTTAATTTAGCGCACATTAAATTAAAAAATAAAGAATTTTTTTTATCATTATATAGGCAAACCTTAATTTAGCGCACATACAATTTTCAAATAAAAAAACTTATTTTTATCAAAAATGTTATTTTAATTTTTTTTGTTGTTTTGAAAATGTAGTAATCTATATAGGCAAACATTAATTTAGCAAACATCAAATTTAATTAGATAGTCTGGATTTTTTTTCCGATGAATTTGTTTGTTTGTTAATATTTTCCTCTAGTATTTGATCTTATAAAACAAATTAATTTTACTTGATGGAGGCGTGCGTTGATCTCTATCTGAATCTATGTTTTCTATAAAATAAAAAATTATTAACGTTAATTTTAAAAAAAAATTAACATGAAATCATGAAAAATGATTTAAACAAAAATAATAAATAAAAATTTTTTTTTCTAATATTTTTTTAAAAAATTATACTTTAATTATTTGGATCTAATTTTTTTTCCTTCTTTGTTGTTAAAAATGTGTATCTATATTATTACTCTAATTTTAGTTATAGGACAAATTGTTTTGGTACATTGAAAAAATATCTGTAAATGATCATTTTGTATGTAAAAGTTAATATATTTTAAGTTTTTAGTAACCTACAGCTGCCAAATATAACTCAATACAATCACAAGTAATAAAGAGCCGGCCCGGCACTTGCCAAATATAACTTATTTAAAATGACAAATAATAAAGTGCCAGCCCACGGTTGCCAAATATAACCCTTTTACAATCACACTAAACAAATAACCAGTCAACAACTGCCAAATATAACTTTTTTGCAATCACGAATAATAAATAACTGGTGCACAGCTGTCAAACACACGTTAAAATGATAGTTTTTTTTACAGCTGTGAAGAATATTCTTCTCTCCTTCCGACAGTTGTCAAGTATTAAATATTTACTATGACAAATAAAAAGAGAAACCCGGCCCAAAGCTTTGTCCACCCAAAAAATTTCAGCCCATAAGCTGTGATAAAAACACGCACATGAATCAAGAAATTTTTCATTCACACAAACCCTAGCATTCCCAAAACTTTCTCCTCTTTTCCGACGGCTCTTCTTCCCTTTCAATTTTACTTTTTTGGGTTTTTATTAACTTTTTATATTTACTAGGACAAATAAAAAGAGGAACCCGGCCTAAAGCTTTGTCCACACAAAAAATTTCAGCCCATAAGCTGTGATAAAAACACGCACATGAATCAAGAAATTTTTCATTCACACAAACCCTAGCATTCCCAATGCTCTCTCCTCTTTTCCGATGGCTCTTTTTCCCTTTCAATTTTACTTTTTTGGGTTTTTATTAACTTTTTTTTATTGATCTACACACCCATGCTACCGTAGATTTCTTTTTCTTTTTTCTCCTTTTATTTTTCTTTTTTTGGTATGTTACATCAACCGATTTTTGTACTCATTCTTTGGTGTTTTATCACTTCATGTGTTAGATCTACACATGCATGTTAGAATACGAAGAGTTTCTCGATTTTTTACTCTTTACTGATTTTTTTTTGGGTTTTTTTGGTTAAGTCATGAGAGCCATGTGCTAGATCTGCAAATACATGTTATGATTTGGGGGTTTTCTCCATTTTTTGCTCATTTTCGGTTTTTTTTTTGTTCTTCTTGTTTCTCGATTTTTTTGCTCTTCTTGTTATGTGATGTTTTAGATCTACCAATATATGTTACAAATTTGTTAATTTTTATTTTTTTGTGATCTGTCACTCTTTTTCTTAGATCTAGACATGCATGTTACAATATGGAGATTTCTCGATTTTTTGATCTTTTTATTTTTTATTTTTGGTTTTATGGATGAGTCATTAGGGATGTGGTAAATCTACAAATACATGTTGTGATTTTTTGCTCTTTTTGTAAAGTTATGTTTTAGGTCTACCCATTTTTTTAGTAATAATTGTCCTTTATTTTTTGATTATTTATCACCTAATGTGTTAGATCTACACATGCATGTTACAATACGAAGTTTTTTTTTTTCGATTTTTTGCTCGTTTTTTTTCTTGTGTGAGTCATCAGGGATGTGCTAGATCTAACAATACATGTGCTGATTCCTTTCTTTTCTCGATTTTTTGCTCTTTTCGGTTATTTTATTATTACAATTTTTTCAAAAAAATTCAGCACATAAGCTGTGATAAAAACACGCACATGAATCAAGAAATTTTTCATTCACACAAACCCTAGCATTCTCAAAGCTCTCTCATATTTTTCGATGGCTCCTCTTTTCAGTTTGTCACTTGATGTGTTAGATCTAAAAATTTATGTTAGAATACGAAGATTTTCTCGATTTTTTTACTCTTTACTGATTTTTTTTGGATTTTTTTGTTAAGTCATGAGAGCCATGTGCTAGATCTACAAATACATGATATGATTTGGGGGTTTTCTCCATTTTTTGCTCATTTTTGGTTTTTTTTTGTTCTTCTTGTTTCTAGATTTTTTTGCTCTTCTTGTTATGTGATGTTTTAGATCTACCAATGTATGTTACAAATTTTTTTATTTTTATTTTTTGGTGATCTGTCACCTTTTTTGTTAGATCTAGACATGCATGTTACAATAGGAAGATTTTTTGTTTTTTTGCTCTCTTTTTTTATTTTTGGTTTTATGGATGAGTCATCAGGGATGTGGTAAATCTACAAATACATGTTGTGATTTTTGCTCTTTAATACTGTTTTTGTTTGTTTTTTAGGGTGAGTCATCAGGGATGTGCTAGATCTATAAATACATGTGCTAATTTTTCCCCTTATTTTTGATTTTTTTTGCTCTTTTTTTTTGTCTATTTTATTATTTTTTTTTTTATTTTTGTTTCTTGGTTTTCTTGCTCTTCATGTAAGAAGAACATTGTAAAGATCCTCCAAGAAGATCGGTTGGTTGCAAAGACAGAAGGGTTTTGGTTGCAAAGACAGAAGGGTTAGCTCCAATGGTGGAAGGGTTACCTCCTATGGAGGATAGTACAAATTGTTTTATGGTGATGCTTCATAATATAAGGTAACCTAACTTAGTTTTATCATCTGTTTGCTGTATTTAGCAACTTATTGGAATGAATTTTATTTAAATTATCTATGAAGACATGTTTGAATATTTTCTTAACTAAATTGTAATAATTTAGTGATTTTATATTCAGTCCAAAATTGATCACTATATGTCATATTTAATGTTATTTAGTAATTCTCAGATGTTGGATAAAAAAATGCTTCTAATTTAATGTTATTTTATATCATTCAAATGATTTAGTAAAATAATGCTTGTTCGCTAAATCTTTAAAAATAATGCGAATATCTACATGTTGTAAAATAATGCTTGTACAATAATTTCTTTACATTTATTTAATGATATTGTACACTAAATAGCACTTAAATTTTTACCTAATATTAGATTATACATATTTGGAATTGATGGATATATGCTGCATGATCATATAAATTATTAATATATGGATGTTTGGAATTTTTACAGTAAATCAGATTTTCAACATGCACGGCTAAAATATAAATAGTTATAATATAGTTTTTATGATTGTTAAATGGTAATTTTCAGTTCAAGCATATAGATAAGTCTGATGTTTACAATGTATATTAGTGATAAAAATATGCTACAAAATTAGAAGTAATTATATCTAACTTAAAAGACTTTAGAAATTAGATGGAACTATTACCTCCTCTACCGTTTGTAAGTTTCGGTCGCTTGTTAATTGTTGTACTCCTTGTCAGCTTCCTCATTCTCAATTTTTTTTTTCTTTGTAATAGTTCCTTCCTTGTTATATTTTGGGTGGGATTTGGAAATGACAAAATTGAAACCCCATTCTTATATTGTAAGCCCAATATATAGGCATTCAATTAATGATTATTTTGTATTTGGAGGACAAAAGAAAGGAATGCCAACAGTTTTTGCTGCTAAACACTTTTTTTGAAGGTTCTAATGATATATGGATAATTTCATTTTAGATTTCCAACAACAGCTTTAATTGCATCATATTTAATATAAATATTCTACAAAAACGATTTCCAATGTTTGCATAACTTAAAATAATTTGCCATTTTATTTTAACTTGAAACTTGTTTTGTTAGGCACCATAATTTAATATGGCTGTCTTACTTTTATATATTTTTAGGACTTACATAAAGAAAACTTGGGCTACAAAATTATTTCAATAGCCCTACATTTTAAAATAATGTTGTAACAATGACACATATATTGTGTTGTATTAAATTATGGCTGTCTTACTTTTATATGGCTGTCTTACTTTTAATATGGCTGTCTTACTTATATAATATTATTATCAATAATAATATACTTTAAGTAAGTTTATTGTCAATATTTGTTGAAAATGGAATAAATTTGTAAGTGTTGAATTGGAAGTTTGTGGGAAATTTTTTTTGCGTATCACATATATTGTGTTGTATTAAACCTTTTAATTACGTTATTTATAACATTCACGCTTATATTCGATATCAATGATATTCCATGCTGGACAATGTATATTTAGTATGACCAGCTCAACACTATATATTTACTTCAGTAAGATTTGTTATATGTTTGCATGGATAAAATTTTTGTAACATGGCTGTTAAACACAAGTTTGCACAACATTATTTGATATACGACATGTAATCTTTTTTTTTTTTGAAAGCAAAAAAAAAAAAAAAAAAAAAAAGAGATTACATGTAATCTTTTTTTTAATGTATGAATTTATAAGTATTGTACTCTTTGTCAGATTCCTAATAACGTTCTTCTTTATTATGTATTAGTTCCTTGATTTTGATATTCTTTTTTTGGGGATTTTAAAATGATAAAATTGAAACCCCATTCCTATATTGTAAGCCCAATATGTAGGTTGTGAATTAATGATTATTTTGTATTGGGAAGACAAAAGTAAGGAAAACCAATAGTTTGTTGCTAAGCACTTTTTTTGAAGGTTCTAATGATGTATGGACAACTTAATTTTAGATATGAAAAAACAGCTTTAATTGCATCATATTTATTATAAATATTCTACAAAACTGATTTCCAATGTATACATGTTTTAAAATAAAGCACTTTTTTTGAAGGTTCTAATGATGTATGGACAACTTCATTTTAGATTTCCAAAAACAGCTTTAATGACATCTACATCTAAAATAAACATTCTACAATGAGTAATATCATCTTATATGCATGAGTAATCAACTTATAATCAACTTATAATGAGTAAAAAATGTCATTCATTATAATATTATTACTAATCTATATCTATTTACTTTAAGTAAGTTTAATGTCAATATTTGTTGTAAATGTAATATTATAAATTGGAAGTTTGTGGGAAATAAATTAATATGAATATCACATTTATTGTATTGTATTAAACCTTTTAATTTAGTCTAACAATCAAAGATATTAATATCATCTTATTTGCATGAGTAATCAACTTATAATGAGTGAAAAATGTCATTCCTTATCTTTTTTTCATATCAACTTTCATCTTATCTATATACTGTTTCATTGTTTGTATTAAATTAGATTATCTAATAGCACAAAAAAGGTTTATATATACTTTCTTCAAATACATATATAACACAAATGAAAGTTCCATTGAGAATAACATAAGTTCAATTAACTAAGTAAGCTCTAACAAAATGTTCTTTTAAGAGCTGGCTGAACTTGAAAGCATTAAAATACAAACTAAGATAATATTCAAGTACGTCAATACATTGAACAAAGAGTTCTTTTAAGCTGGATGAAATTAAAAGCACTAAGGATCAAACTAAGATAATCTTCATTCCTTCTCTTTCTTTATATTAACCTTCATCTTCTTTGATCCTGCTGTTGTTGAGTATGCATCAACCAAGGACCTCTTCAATCCAGAATCTTCAGGAGTTTCCACAGACTCAATCTCTTTTGAATTTTTGACATTTGGTGTTGAAATAATCTCTCCACACGATCCAATCTATTCATTTATATGACAATGCAATTAAAATGTGTTGTAAATGAAAAGAAAATGAATAATTGAAGGAAAACTTGTTTACCATTTCGACATCATTATCCTCCTTCAACAAATTTGAAAAAATATCAGATTCCTGTAAAAAAAAAAACGATATATTTTCAACAGAATTTTTAAAAAATAATTAAAGCAATTTCAAATTACCAAAAGATTAGCACATACCTGATTATCTTTAAAACTTTCAGAATATAGTGAAATTAGTCCTTCATCGGTAGTCAGCTTTAATACCGTAAATGATCCAGTATAATTACGTACTTGTTCAGATCTTACTTGAATTTTGAAGAAAATTCTTAAGCCAACTAAATTTTGTATTTCCTCAGGAGTTTTCTTATCATTTTTTGATTCCTACAATTTTAAAAAAGAGAAACAAATTTTTAATAAATATAACAAATTTAAGTATAGTGCAAAAATTATTTTATATGCTTAGAGATTATTTGCAAATGTACCTCTGACGTCTTCTTTTTTAAATCCAAAACCTTTTTTCCAATAAGCTGAACGCATTTTTTGTCCCATAATAGTAACTCTATTTCTCCGGTTGTGTCAATGACACGAACATTAATTTTGTACCTGTTATAGAAAATTGTATTTAAATAATCTAGAAGAATAGTAATTAGTTTTAAAATTATTGTAGGTTAATACCTGATGTTAACATCTTTTTCAAATTTGTCACATCTGTCACAGTAAAATAAATCGCCACATTTATCTAGTTTTTTGGGACATTTGTTACACGAAAAATACCACCAAGCATTTTTAATACAACTTCAACAATTTCAGCATAAACCCAAAAGCTTCCAATCTGATAATCAATAATAAAAAATTTAAATTAATATTCTGAATAAGTTAAAATATGTAATATAATATAATTATAAATTGTAACTAAAAGAAATTTATACCTCGTGGTTATCTCTCAATTTCTCAATGGTCCTAACTATAGCTTGGCCACTTGATAATTCATTTTCAACCAAATTTGTAGAAGTTAGTAAAACTGTACTTATAGTGATTGATTCACTACTTTCTTCAACAATCCTTCAGAAAGTAGACGAAGATTTATTAATTTAATTATGAATACTAACTAAAGTATTAACAATTAACAATTAATTATAGTATAGAGTTGTTTTAGTTACCTTGATTTAAAATTTTCAATCTCAGGAATGTCAACACCAAATATCAACCTTTACACATAGAATGTGTTGGATGCTGTAACTTGTCCTAATCGAAAAACAATACAATTTAAACATATATTAAATTATTTTATAAATGTAGAATGAAAATAAAATACAATATATAAGAAATAATTATCACCTCTATATAATTTGGTACGAAACATTTGTAGTATTACTACAACAGGCTCATTTCTTCCATTATTAACGTACGAAACCATATCATCAACCAAATTACCCCACAAAGTACATGGCAGACAATGTTTCCTAATAATACAAAGGAAATTAAATTATTTTTAATTATATGGCAAAATATTAAAAAATTAAATAATCAAAAATTTAAATGATTACTCATTGTCCTCAAGAGTAATATCGATAAGTCATGTTGGTCCATCTTTCAAATCCCTTTGTTGGGGAGGATCTAATGAAACAACTCGTTCAATAATATCTGAAATTAATGGTCTTTACAAATAACAATAAAATTGATGAAAGAAAATAATTTTATATTTGTAAACACAAAAATAATTTAAATTATGTATTTACCAATAGGTTTGTTATCATCTAAAGGTTCCTCACTTGTAAAATCAGAAAACTTGTGAAAACTAAAAATAAAAGAAGGAAATTTCTCATCAAATATTTCAACAACTTTCGTTTTTGCCAAGAATAATATCTTGTATTTGTTTGCAGTTGTTTTGTATTTCTTGTTGTTATTTGTAACAACAAAACAACGAACAACATAGAGTCTTCTCTCATTCAGCAATGGTTGAAAGTTGGGGATTAAATCTTTCTTAAAATACTTGCATGAATTCGACCGCCCTGCAAAAGAAAAAATAATTTCAGTACACAAATATTTATGCATATAATTTATTCAAGTATTCAGCTAATTTTATTATTATTGTAATACTAACATTATATATAATTATGAAATCACTGGTATTATTTTTATTATTCATGATATACTGCCATTAAATAATTGACGGAGCATTAGTTGCAGCCATTGGCCCATTGGCAATGATGATTTGGCAGCAATTGGCGGGTTAATCGTTTTAGCCATTGCTGGACATTCTAAATTTGACATTCTCAAGTCTTAATTATGAGACATGTGTGGCTATGTGACCGTGTGAACTGCTGTTGCAAAAGACACACACTGGCAGCAGTGTATTTTTTTCGTCGAATTCCAATTGTATTTATGTTTTATGATTTAATTATTTCGTTCGACTATCGTTAAAACAATTAGCGGGGCATTCGTTGCAGCCATTGGTCCATCGGCAATGATGATTTGGCAGCCATTGGTGGGGCATTCATTGCAGCCATTGGTCCATCGGTAATGATGATTTGGCAGCCATTGGCGGGGTATTCGTTACAGCCATTGGTTGGTTATTATAAATCTGAGTCTATCAAGTTTTTAACATGAGTAATAGAAGAATATCTTATTATTTTTGAAATGCTGCCATTATCTATAATTATGAAATCATTGGTATTATTTTTATTATTCATGATATACTGCCATTAAATTCGTTTAACTTTAATTTCAGCCACTTTTAAGTTGGTACAAATGACAGTTGATATTTAACATTGTTTTGACATCGTTCGACTATTGTTAAAACCATTGGCGGGGCATTAGTTGCAGCCATTGGCCCATTGGCAATGATGATTTGGCAGCAATTGGCGGGTTAATCGTTTTAGCCATTGCTGGTCATTCTAAATTTGACATTCTCAAGTCTTAATTATGAGTCATGTGTGGCTATGTGACCGTGGGAACTGCTGTTGTAAAAGAGCCATCGAAAAAGAGAGAGAGCTTTGAGAATGCTAAGGTTTGTGTGAATGTTCAATTTCTTGATTCATGTGCGTGTTTTTATGACAGCTTATGGGCTGAAATTTTTTGTGTGGACAAAGATTTGGGCCGGGTTTCTCTTTTTATTTGTCATCATTTAATTATTTCGTTTGACTATCGTTAAAACAATTGGCGGGACATTCGTTGCAGCCATTGGTCCATCGGCAATGATGATTTGGCAGCCATTGGTGGGGTATTCGTTGCAGCCATTGGTTGGTTATTCTAAATCTGAGTCTATCAAGTCTTTAACATGAGTAATAGTAGTTTATTTTATTATTGTACATCACCAATTTTTTTGGATTATATTATACTTAAACAGAATTACAGAATGTAATATACCGAGGTTAAATAAAATTACCTCAGTATCGTTTTATGTTACTGTTATTTGTGTTTTTTTTGCTATCGTTTTAACGTTTTATGTTACTGTCATTTGTGTTTTTTTTGCTATTGTTTTTTTCTGCTGTTAATTAGGTGTCATTTGTACTTTGATTCGAATCTATATATAATAAAAACATATATTCTATATATAAAATTACACCAGTAATTTAAAAGGTTTGATATTGATAGAATATGAAAAACTTTTCCTTACATTAACGTAAATCTCACTCTAAAAACTTTTTTGAAACCATATGGAAGCATTGAATTATTACAACAGTTCAATAAATTTTTTGGATTATATCTAACTTAAACAGAATTTCAGAATGTAATATACTGAGGTTAAATAAAATTACCTCTGTATCATGAAATACACACTCGAGACTGAATGGTTGCCCTTTCCCTCCGTATCCGGGTACCTCATACATACGAATGAGTCGCACCTTCAAATTCCAAAATGTTTTGGATGGACTGACCTCACGAATTAGTGAGAAGAAAGGAGCCATTGATGAAGAAATTTTTATATGAAAGTTGAAGAGTGAGGATGGAATCCATTCTTCACTGTATTTATAGACAGTATGAACACAACATTATTAATGTAATATATGTTGGAAAACCAACAGTTTTCTTGGTTGATGGATAAATGTGTTTGCCACATTTATTGGAAGTGTCACATTTATTTCTGGAACCAAAAATTAGTTGGAAGTTATTTAATTGTTGAGAAAGAATCTTGTTGGGAAAAGTTTTTTTTTTTGAATTATTATGTACATGGCTGAAGGTTAATGTATCACAATTTAATGTGGCTGGCAGTTGTTTAATCATTGTACAATTTCTGTTTGTACTTTATTTTTGTTTGAATGAATGTGGCTGGAAGCTGTTTAATCACAATTTAATGAAGTTTTTTTTTCCAATAATAATGTATCACAATTTAATGTGGTTGGCAGTTGTTTAATCATCGAATGTGGTTATATTTTATTGAATATTTTATTGTGGCAGAGTTTAGGCGGGAAAATGGCATTTTAGCAATTTGTTTCAACTATTTGCTATTATATATATATATATAGATAAGAGTTTCTTCCCATATCTTTCTATTGTAATTTTTGTTGGACGTTTTCGCTGGTTGATTTTGATGAATGTGCTTTCGTGTTAGTTTTTGATGAGTATTTTTATTATTTGCTTTCATTAATTTCTCTATTCATTCTTGAGAATTATGAGAAATGAGAGATAAAAGAGACATTGATTCGATGTTGGTGTCATTGCAGGAGGACGTGCAACTGAAGTCTAATCGCGCAAAGTATTTCCCATTCTCTCAACATTTCTTTAAATTGGGGGGTGGTTCTGACCCTTCTATTATGTTCCTCTATGCCAAAACAAAAGAATTATCTTGTTTTCTTGCTATGTCCTTAGATCGATGATGTCTTAGTTACAATAAAAGACAAAGGATACCACATGTTTGATGTTATTGTTAATGAATGAGACGCATAAAAGTTGGAAATGTTGAGACCAAATGGTTCACCAAGAAAGTTGGAATCGTTTGGGACAAAATGGGCACCAAGGAAAGTTAGAAATGTTGGGACCAAATAGATCACCAAGTAATAATTGGAAATGTTGGGACCAACTGGTCACCAAGTGTTTGATACTGAATATGAATGTGAGAATATGAGCATTGACTCGATGAATGTAATATACAAGTGGAGTTATTTGTCTACATTTATCTTCAGTACATTACTATGTAAATTATGCTCTATAGTTATGTTGTATATGCGTTATGGACAACTCGTACTCTAGTTAGAGCTACACCAGTTTAACAATAGATAGATTCAGCCAATATCAACTAGCCTATGTTGCCATAATAAGGGGTAAATTATTGTTAGTTATTGGATAAGATTAAGGTATTGTGTTATTTGTGGATCACTTGACCATCGGGTGAGAAATTGTAGTTAGTATAATCAATGTCACGGTCCCATTGTTGTGAGGTTGGGATGGGTACAACTTCAAAACCTACATCTTTTCAACAAGCGTCAAGTGATAACCAAATTAGTTTCGGCCAGGACAACCTAACACGCCGGGTCGACTCTGATTCTCATTAGCCTCTTAGTCTTATAATACTAGCATTAGAGTCGGACTACAGAAACAAAATAGGAACTCAAATAGTAACTTGCAATGTGATTATCACACATGGCGTTATTTTTTGCATTTAGGCCTTTGTTAGGTCCTTAAAAAATCAAGGGATGAGATGCATGCAATCCAACAACTATTAATAAACAAGTCTTTAAAATTAAGACCCCATGAGTTCCTGTAGGATATTTGTTAGCATTAAGCTCTTGAACTTACAATTGTCTGCCATAAAAATCAAAGATAGGTATTGTAGAACACTGAAATTTGATTGCAAACTCGCTTGTACAAAAGAAAGCTTAGAAAGAAATCCTAGGAAACAATCTAAGTACAATTGTTTAGTTTTGATTCTGGGGGGTGACGGTGGAGGCTCGGGAAAGTGCTATCAACTCTGCCTTACTCCGTGGACTATATGATGCAGTCTCTAGCTCGTGAAGAAATTGCTTTTCTCTTGAAAGTTGCCAGCCTTTGTAGGGGTGTGGCACCCTGCTATTTATAATAGGATATATTTTGAGCCGCATAGACGGCTTACGGCCACGCGGCTGATTAGCATGCGAAGACCCGCTCTTAGGCTGCCATCTGTCGATTTGTTGGGATTTTGTTGCAGCAAATCTGGGTAGTTAAGGACTTGGTCAGTTTGCCACGTGTTCCGTTGCGTATGGTTTTCTCACTCTTCGATCATGCGGGGTCGCATGAGACTCATGCGGCTTGGATCACAGTTACTCTTGACTGCATGAAGTTTGGAAACTTTGAGGCCGTATAAGCTGAGCCGCATGGGGTTCATGCGGCTTAGATGACACTCTTTTGGCCGCATGGAGGCGTACGAACCCTACTTTTGGGCGACGTCTCATGTCTTATCTTTCTTGTCAAAGTGTCAGAACTAACATATTTTGACAGGACTTGGCAGCTTTATCAGTCGAACTGCTCCTCTTGGCCGCATATCTTTCTTCCGCATATCTTCCTTCCACAGCTGTTTGTCGATGGGCCGTATATGTCATTGAACAGTCATGCGGCTTTCCTTCATACGGACCTGTTTGGCTATGCGGCAATTTGTAAACTGCATGAACCCTATATTTTTTATGCTTCTACAAGACCCCCTTCAAAGTTTTCAAATTGAAAATTTAGAATACTTTGAATAAGAAGCATGAAAAAGCCGTAGGGAGCCTTCAATTCGCAGAAAGCTTTTCGAACTGCAGAGAGATCTTGAGTCGCAGGGAGCTCCTGAGCCGCAGGACAAATCTTGAGTCGCAGGGACACTTCGGGCCGCAGAGAGCCTGCCAGTTGTCACTGTCATATTTAATTCTCCCGATTCAGTTATAGATCTATTTTCGAGATGAAGTCGACGGTTACTAGGGATAAAGTCCCCAAACGTCGACTTTATCTTTAATGATCTCGAAAACCGAAGAGACGCTCGATGGTTACTAGGGATAAAGTCCCCAAACATCGTCCCTATCCTTAATGATCTCGAAAATCGAAGAGTCTTTCTTCAGCAACTCTATAAATAGGAGTCGTTCAGAGAGAGATTTTCCTCTTTCACCTTCTCCTCCTTTGACTTTATCATACTTTCTGCTATGGCTCCAAAAGCTTCTAAGTCGATTGGTACGGCGGCCAAAGGAAAGAGACTTGCTTCTTCGTCGAGAACGGCAGACACTTCTTCCATTCATGGTGAGCAGACGATGACTGAAATTTCATATGGCCATAGCGCATATTTTCATGCGCAGGCCTGTCATATTGTCACGCCCCGCTCCCGTAGGAGCGATCGTCCTCGCTAAGGCGTGATGCTGCACGAGCCTAGGTTGCGCTCGGGCAAGGCGGGTTCCATAATGACCGATTTCAGCGGCTGCGACGAGGTCGTCGCACAAAAGTCCCAAGCAGAGACATTGAATAATAGCAGCAAAATTTGAAGCAAAATACAAGTCAATGCAAAACACTCTTTTATTGATATTGAAACAAATGTCACAATGGGGTGCAAGGCCAAGATTATAAGTCTCTCAAGCTCACTCATCTCATATTACAAGTCACTCAGCTCTCTCTCATCTCTCAATACATGTCTTGAGCCAGCGGATGCTTTGGAAGGCGACGTCCATACATTATGTCCCGTATAAGTCTTGACTCCATGCGGCCACACGCTTCGAATCGCCAAGGAACTCCGTGTCTCGACGCATCCAAGCGAGGTCTGCGCCACGAGCTTCTACCTGTGCCTGCACATAAAAACTATGTGGGTGTCAGTACTCAACTGTACTGGTGGAATAAGCTCCTCGCCCACCCATACAAAATCGACACATTGATTTACTTTATGCAACATAGTCCCTTTATGATTGTCTTTCTACTCTTGCCTTAGGATCAGTTTTAGAACCGACGCCTTGGCCTATTCTGTGTCTCTAGACCATCCCGTACTTGGACCAACAATGTTAACTCAACAACGTTAACCTATCAAGTCGTGTTTGTCTTACGGCTTAGAATCAGAGACACAACTACACGGTGAGACTCCATTTCCATATGACCGTGCTACAAATCCATCGTGCCGTGCCTCACAACTCAGTGGGACTAAACCATATCGCCGTCTCGCAGCCCTTTCTACTTCAATCACCAACTGATCCAATCAGGACTTGTGGACTAATATCACTCAACCGACTCTGCCTGGCGTCATCTCTTGTCTTAAACTCAAGACAACTCAATCATAACTATGCAACTTATATACTGATAACATAAGACTCGACGCCACATCTCGTGCCGAAGCACGTCGCCTACGTTACAACCAAATCTTAGGCCCAATATTGTGTTCTAACTGTACACACACATTCAACTCGACTTCTTGATATAGTGCACTCAATACTCGACTCAATCCAAAGGCATATACGCGGATCGCCGCCCATGTCGACTCATCTACATGAGGTCACTAGCATAACAAGCTATACCTGGACTCATAGCTTGCGATTAGCCGGGACCCTTCCAGTGTAAGGTAGATAGCCCCCTGGAAGTCCCCGACTAACCCGGTACTATCGATTCAGTACAGATATCATCGTGTTTTCTTTCTTGGCCGAAACGGTCCCATGGCCCTAGGTTGCCGTTACGGAGAAACTCTACCTTGTCGATAAGTTGTCCAAAGACCATGCAAGACCCGACTCGAACTAACGTCTCACACAGTCATTCTTTCTTCAATGTTACCTTCTCTTTCAAAACTATGTTCAGGACTTCTAACCTTGAGACCCCTCGACGACCCACGGTCGCGAGCATTCTTTCCATGTTACCATATCATTTCATTCAACTCATGAATGCCTATTTGATAGTCCTTTCTCCAAAACTCACTTGAATTAAGTGTGGTCCTTGCCTTAAACACTAAGCCCGTGCATCATGTCTTAAGCCAATCGTGCTCTACGCGACACTCCTGCCTAAGTCGACGAGCCTTGAGATCGTGGGACTACTTAACTTTGACAAACCGTGAAAGAGCGGGACGATACTTGTAATATCTCAGGTCGACCGACATAACTTTGCCTAACTTAACTTCGCAACAACTTAACGAGCAAAGGCTGCGTCAAGCTTTGCCTTAACGGATCGTGCCATGCATGCATTCGATTTGAATGACCAAGTCAATCGGGTGCCTAGACTTAGGTCACAAGCCGCTCAACGCAACTTAACTCATGGGCAAGCCAAGGCTATGCCAAGCCTTGGATGATGGGACCGTGCATGCTTTATGAAGCATTCATGCGGGCGACACCTATGGCTTAGGCTACGATCATAACTTCGCCTACTCAACCAACTTTCCTTCTTCCAAGCCACGGGACGAAGGATCGAGTGTCATTTTTAAAGCACGCCGTGCACCAACTCTAAGCCGACCGTTGGACCTTTCTATATTCTAACTCAATTCGACCCGTCGAAATTATTCCCTTTAGCTATGTGGATTCGTCACTTTTATTATCAAGCCTACTTGTGTAAGTTGAAAACATGCAATTTATTATGTGAAGGCTAAGTTGAGGCAAGTTCACCGAAACTATCCCACCTGAGCGAGCGGTCGCCTCGACCGAGCGATGTCTTCGAATTGCCGTTGCAAGGCTAAGTCCGAACGCCGTCGGCGTTTCGATTCCTCCGATTAACTGAGCGGGACGGGGCACTACACATATACTGTCTTTGCTATAAGCCTGGTTGATGTTTGCCCTATCTCGTCTGGACCACATGTGTTTTGTACGATAGGGCCGCATGGACTGGGCCGTATAAATGCTGCATGAGTACCTCATGAAGCCGGCCCCATGACTTTGGGGCTGTATGAGTTCTGTTTTGGCTGGGCCGCATAATTAGTTAGGCCGTATAACAAAGTTCTTTGTTTTCTTAGTGCTAATCCCCTTTTTCCTTTGTTTTTGTAGGGATCTGGCTAGCAAACTTCTTCAGAACCGGTGTTGGCGATGGAGTGAAAATACAACATTCTGGCGCCTACATCAGAGAGCTCAAAACTCCTCATACTTTGGAAGAGTTTTCCCTACGCCTTTTTGGCATACACACCAAACAACTCAGGACTCTTCATGCTTCAAAAGAGTTTTCCCCAGGTTGTAGGAAGGGCCTTTATACCTCGAAGAGTTGGACGGTGGTCAGGCGTCGTTGTGAACGTCCTGCCTTCATGGCTCTCCAAGTAGGCGAAACCACCATTAGGGACCATGTTTTGAAGGTATGGTCATTTGGGGGAGCGGGGCTAAGGCATCCACAATACGGAGGGGAGGATAGCATGCTATATTTGCCCTCCTTCCGGCAGCTCCGTGGAGATCCAACTGCCTTGTTTGCTTCTCAGCATTAAAATATGACTTCCTTCGAGGGCCCGAAACTGCTTGAAGACGAAGCGCTGTCAAACCAAACTATGTATTGCCAGATTTTTGCACTCTGCTGTCGATGTAGTCTTATGAATGTAACTGATCTCGAACGAGCAGAGTATGTTCACTCTATTTTATTTGTGGTATTTTGTGGTGCTTGTACTAGTGGGCCTAATACAGCATTTGTATTTGATAAAGGATATCCCACTGGGAGATTTTTTTGTGGACTTATTGCTCTTTTGTGCATCTGGAAATACGAGCAAATAGATTTGAATGATATTTTTGTGGACCTACTACTCTTTGGTACACCGACGGTGTGAGTAATAGATTGGAATAACTGTTGTGGACTTATTACCCTTTTTGTGTACTGGCAATTTGAGTACGGATAATAAGTGTAGAGGAAACCAACATATTTACTCAAAGGTAATAAGGACGTGGTAAATATGGGTCAAAATAGAGCCTTCCTACTCAGAGGTAATGAGAACATGGTAGGAGTAGGCCAAATGGGGATACACAGAACAACTCAGAGGTGTTATCAACGTGGAAGTTCTATGTATTGGATGATTTGTTTGTGATGGACGGAAAAACAACTCAGAGGTAATATGGACATGGTTGTTTTTCCTCCGTTGGAGAATTTTGTAGACCTATTACCCTTTTTGTGCACTGGCAGTACGAGTAATAGATTTGGATAAGTTTTATGGACCTATTACCCTTCTGCGCACTGGTGGTACGGGTAATAGATTTTGAGACAAACTTTTGGTGGAGAAAAGCTATGACCAGGAGGTTCATAGATAAGACCAAGGAATGAGATATGGATTTATTCAAAGTAGTCAAAGAGTAAGTTCAGTGGTACCTGAGGGTACATAATCTCAATAATCTGGGAGATTTGAAGTCAGAGTGTAAGTTCAGCGATACCTGAGGGTATATAACTCACAATCCGAGAGATAATTGGAAGGTGTCGTTTAGACATAGTATTTCCTGAGGAACTTGTCGTTGATGGGCATCATGAGCAAGTCTTCATTTTGTTTTGCGAGACGATACGTGCCGTTGGAGAATACGGTCTCGATGACGAACGGACCCTCCCACTTAGGCTGGAATTTGTCGGGGGTTTTATGAGTCATGACCATTGGTCTGTGAATGGCCAAGATAAGATCGCCGACTTGGAATACTCTCTATTTGACTTTCTTGTTGAAAGCCCGAGAGATGTGCGCTTCGTAGAGCTCGATGCTTTGTTGAGCTTGTAAACGCTTCTCATCTAATGCCTCTAACTCTTGTAGCCGTCGACGGTAGTTATCGTCCGCCGTTAACTGGTAGGTGAGGGCCACTCAGAGTAAGGGGATCTGAGTTTCCAATGGGAGGACTGCCTCGCTCACGTAAACCAAGGAGAACGGTGTATTTCCTGTAGCCGTCTGAATTGTCGTCCGATACGCCCATAGACACTCACCAAGCTTTTTGTTCCACTCGTACTTGTTTGCAGACACGAACTTTTTGAGGAGCTTGATTACGGTTTTGTTGAATGCTTCAGCCAGACCATTGACCGAGGGGTTGTATGCTGTCGAGGCCATGTTCTGAATTCGATTCTTATCACAAAATCGATAGAAGGCGTGGCTTACGAACTGCGGACCATTGTCGTGGATAATCCTCCGGGGCAGTCCAAAACGGTAGATGACATGATATTTTATGAAGCTAATCACATTTGATGTCTTGACCTCTGCCAACGGAACAGCTTTTCCCTATTTGGAGAAGTTATCGGTGATTGCAAGTATGAACCGATGCCCTCTAGACGACGGCGGGATGATTGGCCCAATGATATCCATTTCCCATGCTTCGAATGGCCAAGAGGCCACTATCGGGAGCAAGAATTCAGATGGCAGATATATGCAATCTGCATGGATCTGGCATGCCTTGTACTTCTTTGCATAATCAACTGCATCTGTGACCATTGTGGGCCAGTAATAACCCATCCGGCGAAGACGATCTTATAATTTTGGGCCAGGTTGGTGAGCCCCACAAGTAACGTCATGAGCTTCATGTAGGGCTTCTTTGGCTTCTGCATTTGACAGGCATCTTAATAGTAGCCCATCGTAGGATCGCCGATATAACATTTTCGTCTCCGTATCATAGAAGAATCTGAGGGAGCGTCTTCTGATTGAGGTAGTTTCCTTCAAATTCTCTGGCAGAATTCCGTAGACCGCAAAGTTGATAAGCGGGCGTCTCCAGTCTTGTACGTCATTGGTTATCTGGGCGGAGTAACTCATGCCCAGTTGAAGGTTGTTCCTGGGGCAGACCAGTTTATGGCCTATTATGTCGACTAGATGATGAGTGTTATTTGGGAGTGCCAAGGAAGCGGCGAGACCGGCCAGGGCATCGGCTTCGATATTTCGGCGCCTAGGAACGTGCTCTATAAAGAACCCTTCTAAGGTTGTAATGATGGCAATTGCTTTCTGATAATAGGGAATCAGGTCCTCATTGCGAACCTCGTATGAACCTCGGATCTGGTTAACCACCAACTGCGAGTCACCATAAGCTTCCAGGTATCTGATTCCCACTTCTTTTGCTAGTTGGAGCCCAATGACTAGAGCGTTATATTCGGCTACGTTTTTGTAAGAGAATACGCCCGATTGACTACTAGTCCGGAGGGAGAAATCAATACCACCCCGACTCTAGCGACGATATCACCTTGTAGCCCCGTTCTTGAAGCACCGTCGAAGAATATTTGCCAAATGGCGTCGTGCGAAGTCATTTTCGAGGCAACGACTTCGTCAGGAATTTCTTCATAAATTTTGGCTGTTTCTGAGCCTGGATGGGCTGCTAAGAAGTCAGCCAAGGCTTGACCTTTGATAGCCTTCTGCAGAATAAAGACCATATCGTATGGGGATAACAGTATCGTCCAGGTGGCTAGACGAGAACTAAGTGCGCCTGGCTTGGTCATGAGAACCCTGAGGGGATTAACTCGTGAAATAACATGGATGGTCTGTCCTGTCACATAGTGTCGTATTTTCTGAATAGCGAACACTAGGGCAAGACACTCCTTCTCCACGGCAGTGTACCTATGTTCCGGTCCTACCATCATCCGGCTGAGATAGTAAATGGCTTGTTCATGTCCCGCGTCATTATTTTGTGCTAGCAGAGCACCGAGGGAGTGTTCCATCGCCCGTATGTAAAACAGGAAGGGCTTTCCGGCGACCTGGGCTACCAGAACTAGCGGATTCATCAGGTACTCCTTAATATCGTCAAAGGCACGCTGACATTCTTCGTTCCATACAAAAGAGATACCTTTCCTCATGATTTGAGTGAAGGGTTGGCATCGTACTGAGAGGTTAGATATAAAGCTCCTGATATAGGCTAGTCTTCCCTGAAGGCCGCAGAGTTCGCGGAGATTCTTTGTTGGATTCATCTCCAGGATTGCTTTTGTTTGTCGGGATCTATGTGAATGCCCGGGAAGTAATGACAAATCCTAAGAACTTTCCACTGGACACCCCTAGAAAAGACTTGGTGGGATTCATCTTCAGGTTGTGTGCCCGCATGAGGTCGAACGCTGTTCTCAAATCATGTAAATGATCATTTTTGGTACGGCTCTTGACGGCGATGTTATCTATGTAACACTCTACCATCTTGCACAAATGATCTCTGAAGATGACACTCATAGCCCGTTGATATGTAGCACCGACGTTCTTCAGGCCAAAGGACATGACCGTTTAACAATATACGTCGATCGGCGTTCAGAATGATGTATGCTTCTCATCGTCAGGAGCCATCTTGATTTGATTGTACCCTGAAAAGCCATCCATAAAGGACATGCGCTCGAAGCCACACGTATTATCGATCATTATATCGGTGATCGGAAGAGGAAATTCATCCTTAGGGCATGCTGCATTCAGATTGCGAAAATCGATGCAGATTCAGATTTTTTCGTTCTTCTTGATGACTGACACTACGTTGGCTACCCAGTCTGGGTGCTGCTCTTCACGGATGAAACTGCTAGCTATAAGCTTACTCACTTCCGCTTCGATGGAGTTCATGATGTCTGGACGAAATTGCCGCTGCTGTTGCTTGACTGGTTTTGCGTCCAGATAAATGTTGATCTTATGGAGTACAATCTTGGGGTTTAGCCCTGGAATGTCTTCGTAGCTCCAAGCAAAGACGTCGATGTATTCTCTGACGAGTTGTAACAATGACTCCCGCTCATCAGCTGTCAGACTTTTACTGACGAAGATTGGCTTTGGAGAGGATTCATCGCCGAGATTAACTTGCATAACCTCATCTTCAGTGGGAGGATCACGAAGTTCAAACCGTTTCTCACATTGTGCATCTAGTTGCTGGACCCACAACTCTAACTCAAGTGGTTCAAGTAGGTCTTCGTCTTCTTCTTCGATATCAGCAGAAGTCATATTGGCAGATAATATCTGTTTGAATATATCTCCAATACTACTATCGGAGTCGTAAATGGGTGACTCGGACGAATGAGAGTGCCACTCGCATTCTTCGTCAGAATTCTCGGGCGTTGTTGGTGGAGTAACATACCCGAGGCCGCGTCTGGATTTGTGATAATGATCCTGAGGCTTCCCTGCCGGTGCCGGCGGCTGTAGAGGCAATCGTCGACCACTGCCATAATTTAGACCCGGGGTAGCCTCCATGTCGTACTCCTGCTTTTGTATGAAGTACTTGGCTTGAGGACTATACAAGTAGAGCGGTAATCTTCCAGCATCGGGTCCGAGGTCGAACTCTTGTGGCATGAAAGATTGAGGACCTTCTTTTCGGCCAAAAATAATTGTGTGATCCCAACATCTTTTGTCTGTGACCGGGAAGTAAGTACCTTTTATGGAAGCAAGTCAATTTGGGGTATGAACGGTTGTCACCTGTGTGTGTAGGCTAATGTCTAGACAGTCCCGTGCGGTATACGTTAGATTAG
Organism: Iris pallida; assembly: GCA_029216955.1. Taxonomy (NCBI): domain Eukaryota; kingdom Viridiplantae; phylum Streptophyta; class Magnoliopsida; order Asparagales; family Iridaceae; genus Iris; species Iris pallida. The sequence goes on from JANAVB010033419.1 coordinate 848,890, forward strand.
GCTTATCATACTCAGAATAGTCTAACGGCAGCCTCTTATTGATGAAATAAGAAATTTTGTCCACAGGGATTACATCATCAGGGGAGGGGCTATCCACCTGTGTAACCACGTATTTGGCAAGTTCTTCGTCTTCCTTGGCTACCCCCTGCGAACTTAGAGGTCGGGATGCTGTCTTGGGTAACTTGACCACTAAGGGTTCTGCTTGAGGTATTGATTTGCCTGAGAGTGTTGGATCAACACTTGGCCGCTGACTCGTCTTGGGAAGGTGGATGACAATGGGCTCAGCAAGAGGCTTTGTGTCTTCTGGTCGCCTTGGAGTAGATTTTGGCAATCGGATTACCATCGGTGTTACAGAGGGCCTTGCATCTTCCTGTTGCCTTTGACTGGACTTTGGCAACCGGATCACCATTGGTTCTCTGACAGGTCCTGGCTCTTGGTTGGATCTCGGGAGACGGATGACCATTGGTTCCAACTGCGTAGGTGTGGCAGGAGAACCGAGCACCTCTTTATGCAAGGTTGCGATAAGAGGTGAAGCCCTGCCCGATTTGCGGGCTTGGAGATGAATTCTCAAGGGTTTTTCTGGCCCTGTGATGGCTTCCAGCTCATCCGTTATATGTTTCCTGGACTCGTCATATAGACAAGCCTCGGAAGAGTAATAAGCTTTAACCCCTTTGAAGGGATCAATGTCGACGAATTCAGTTTTTACGGAACCGTGCTTACTGACATACTTGAAACACTGGTGAAGGGTGGATGGCACGATCATATAGTCATGTATCCACGAACGTCCCAGGTGGATGTTGTAGGAGGTGTCTGCATCTATGACGTAGCAGGTAACCTCCGTCTTCAAATCACCAATCTGGCACTTCAATCAGATCTTCCCTAGGCACTACCAGAATAGGCTGAATTAGCGACGTCCAAAAATGTCGCTAATAAGTAAAAATACATCGCTAAATATATTTAGCGACGTAATTAGCGACGAAAATAGCAGGTCGCCAAAAAGTTAGTCGTAGAACAAAATTTCGTCGCCTATCATCGCTATTGCGACGAATTGTCTACGACGCTAAAACGTCACAAACTTAGCGACGTTCGACGACATTTAAAGTACGTCGCCAACGTAGCGACGTATTTAGCGACGTCTATTCGTCCCATGTAGTGACATGGCAAGATTTGCCACGTCAGCACATTTAGCGACGTGCCGATACAGTTAGCGACGTCTTCGATTAAACTTAGCGACGTATAGATACATCTTTGCGACGTATTCTCGCGTCGCTAAACGTCGCAAACCGTCGCTAATATGCTGGAAAAATTAAAAAAATATAATACAGTTTTCAAATCCTGCACACTGCACTTTACATACACTTTAAACACTAATCTGGAAACTATATTTATATGATCACAAACATCATCACAAACATAAAAAAAGTCTCCCACCAACATATTTATATGATCACAAACATCATCACAAACTATATTTATATCATCACAAACATCATCACAAACATAAATATATTCAAATCCTGCATACTGCACTTCACAGACACACATCATCACAAACATCTAATAGAGTCAAATAAAAATGGAAGATGATAAAGAGTCTCCCAGCAACATACATGTCCAATAGTATATAAACAAAAGTCTCCCACCAAGTGTATAAACAAGTGTACCAATAAACAATTTGCCCATAGGGCCAATACATACAACTCATTAAAAACCCAATGAAATTACTGAGGACCCCTGCTGAACATCTGAGATAGCATGAACTCATACTGCTCCTGTGTGAGCTGCACCATGGGGGCAGTAGGAGGCAGTGCTACATCTGGAGTCGGCGCCGTCGATGGACCAGAAGGACGTATCTGCTCCAGCTCTCGCAGTTGGTCACCATGCGCAGCAAGGGTACTCACCATCCTCTGAGTACTCTCCTCAAGATAAGTATGTAGCTGGGTGAGTGAGGCAGCCACGGTCCTCTACGATCCTTCCAGCTCGACCTGTCTACGCTCTGTGCGCTCCATAGACTCGGTGAGCGTGTGCAAGCTGGCAGCTGTAGCCTGCTGTGTATTCATCAGCTCCTGTATACTATGTTCGACCGCATCAAATCGTCCGGTGATCATCGGATCGTCAGATCGTCGCTCTGCGGTATGGTGATCAGAAATCTGTTGCTGCAACTCGCGACGTAACTCATCGATCTGACGACCAATATCCTGAGCTCGTGATGACGCCTACGAAGCTGGAGACTGCGCACTGACAGAGGGGACCCGGGATGACTCTGAAGCCAAATAGGTGCCGTAGGATCCCGTACCGTAGTACGTACCCTTCTGAAGACCACCAACGGCGGTCATCCAGAGGTCGTCTGGCGATGGAGCTGTAGGCGGCTGGAAGGAAGTACCAGCCCCTCCCTCTGCTGGCGCACTAGCAGCAGCAGCCGCCTTCTCTTGTAGCCGAAGAAACTCGGCCTAGAACAATGTTTGCTAACGTCTAAGTGTTTGTTAAAGTCTATATTGATATCTATTTTCCTGTTTTCTAAATTATAGTAAATTAATATAAAGAATAGAACGTACATATGCTTGCGTCACCCTCTCGTCAATAAACTCCCCAGCCCTCCGATGGGTGACCAGGAAGACGGTCACCATGTTGGGGTCCTCACCCTTTTTAACCTGTTAAAATATATTATCTATTATTAGGATTAAATATTCTATCCAACAATATATAAAATAATGTCCGATAAAGAAAATGTACCAGACGACGAAAATGCTCCGTCATAGGAATGGAGCCACTACACCACTTACTGGCGCTCGACCGCGCCACCTTGGCCTTGTCAGACCGCTCCTGGTACCTGGCCTCGCCGAATCTAGCCTTCATCGCAGTCCACTGCTCTGGCGTGATCCAACCATGGATCGGCTTTCCGGAGCGATCAAGAGACTTCTAGTCGTGGATCGCATCATGGATGAGCTTGTCTGCGACGACAGAAAATTGGGCGTCGATCTTCGCCGCCCGGTATGGTGGATAGAAATAGGTCCTCTACAAGAAGTAAATATAAAAAGTTGTATAATATACACAAATGATTATTAAAATTTAAAAATAAACAAATTTTTTACCTTGAAGTGGGCCAACCAAAAGGCCTTCCTATCTGCGGGAGCATCTGAGTAGTTAATCCAAGGCCCACCATAGTTCTGCCTCAGAAATAACTCCAGCTGTCTTTGTACTGCAGGAGGCCGATATCTATACAATAATAAATTTCATGAATATATATGTACATATAATCATTTGAAAAATATATATTAACTAATTAACTTACTTCGTAGGCCCGTCCGTCCAAATCTCCATACGCGTCTCGTCCGGAGGAGCGCATGGAGGGTCGCTCTCACCTCTTGCCTGACTAGGATCAGTCTGATCGTCGTCCTCCATATGCTCGGCGTCGTCTCTCCCTATGGAGCCGTCGGCAGGAGGAATACTGGACGCAGGAGGAATACTGGACGCGGAAGGAATGCTGGACGACGAGGGAGGAGTCGCCAACCTGCTGGAACTGCCATGTCCCGGTAATGGACCGGGAACAGAACGGTACATTGGCGTACTCGGAGATGAGGATGAGGGTACGGAATCTGCATTCCCAACCTGACGTACACGGGACTGCCTAACATAATATCCTCCGCGTCGTCCTTCTGGTCTAGTCATACCTGATAATAACATATGACAATAAAACAAATATACATATTTATATGATAGACATCACAGATTTTTGAAAAATATCATAGTCACAAAAGTGTCAAATATGATGATAAAACAAACGTACAGATTTAATCCTCTTCTGAAAATTTATCTTGTTCGTTTAGCTCATCTTCTTCTTCTTCTTCTTCTTCCTTCTCTACATCTTCACTTTCATCTGCATCTTCCTCTTCATATAATTCTACTTCTTCTACACAATTAGATGTGTAATGAGGAACTTCCGTCGTGTCCACTTCTATAATATTTGTTACAAGAGGTAGTTCATCCTCTTGATAAGCTATATCGTCAACCTCAAAGGTATTTCTAGCTTTGGTCTTGCATACTGCCCACCAGTCCGACCTTGTTGTTCTCCGTTTAGGATAACTTGTGAAGTACACGAGCTGAGCCTGACTTGATAGGACAAATAGTTCATAGGCTTGATATCGACGCCGATAGTTTATATCCACAAGAGCTTGTCAACTTTCCAACCTTGACCTTCAATCGGATCGAACCAATCACACCTGAATAACACAATCTTAGTAGGCTCTATTCCATAACTATATGTCAGCTCCACAATCTTCCGTAGGACGCCATAGAAATCGTTGCCCGCATCAACATCTTTGTAGTTCGAAGATCTGATACACAAACAACTGTTTTTGATGAATGTGCTTTCGTGTTGGTTTTTGATGATTATTTTTATTATTTTCTTTCATTAATTTCTCTATTCATTCTTAAAAATTATGAGAGAAAGTAGAGATAAGGAGACATATTGATTCGATGTTGGTGACATTGCAGGAGGACGTGCAACTGAAGTCTAATCGCGCAAAGTATTTCTTATTCTCTCAACATTTCTTTAAGTTGGTGGGTGGTTCTCACCCTTCTATTATATTCCTCCATGCCATAGCAAAAGAATTATCTTGTTTCCTTGCTACGTCCTTAGATCGATGATGTATTAGTTACAATAAAAGATAAGGGATGCCACATGTTTGACGTTATTGTTAATGAATGAGACGCATAAAAGTTAGAAATGTTGGGACCAAATGGTTCACCAAGAAAGTTGGAATCATTTGGGACAAAATTGGCACCAAAGAAAGTTAGAAATGTTGGGACCAAATAGATCACCAAGTAATAATTGGAAATGTTGGGACCAACTGGTCACCAAGTGTTTGATACTGAATATGAATGCGAGAATATGAGCATTGACTCGATGAATGTAATGTACAATTGGAGTTATTAGTTTAGATTTACCTTCAGTACTTTACCATGCAAATTATGCTTTATAGTTATGTTGTATATGCGTTATGGACAACTCGTACTCTAGTTAGAGCTACACCAGTTTAACAATAGATAGATTCAGCCAATATCAACTAGCATATGTTGCCATAATAAGGGGTAAATTATTGTTAGTTATTGGATAAGATTAAGGCATTGTGTTCTTTGTGGATCACTCGACCATCGGGTGAGAAATTGTAGTTAGTATAATCAATGTCACGGTCGCATTGTTGTGAGGTTGGGATGGGTACCACTTCAAAACCTACTCGATTCCTTTAAGTTACATCTTTTCAATAAGCGTCAGGGGATAACCAAATTAGTTTCGGCTAGGACAACCTAACACGCCGGGTCGGCTCTGATTCTCATTAGCCTCTTAGTCTTACAATACTAGCATTAGAGTCGAACTACAGAAACAAAATAGGAACTCAAATAGTAACTTGCAATGTGATTATCACACATGGCGTTATTTTTTGCATTTAGGCCTTTGCTAGGTCCTTGAAAAATCAAGGGATGAGATGCATGCAATCCAACAACTATTAATAAACGAGTCTTTAAAATTAAGACCCCATGAGTTCCTGTAGGATATTTGTTAGCATTAAGCTCTTGAACTTACAATATTCATAGCATACAATCTTGTTAGCATTATATCAAAGAACTTAACCAAAATAAATACAAGGAGCAATAAATGTGGCCCAAAAAGATAAGCACTTTATTCTTCAACAAGCAAAAAAGAACAAAAAAATAATTAATGAAAGCTTGGATTTTAAGTAACAATTAGGAGTCCCATATTGGCCCAAATGCGGCTATTCCAACGGCCTTGCATGCCTCAACGACATCTTTACTCCCCTTTGGATTGCTAGTCACCACCACCACCTCCGCCTTCCAATTCTTCGCCGCTTCAATCGTCATCTCTGCCACGTTCGGTCGACCGTGCATAGCGGTATCATGCATTATGACCTTATTCGTCGGATGGTCGTTCATCATCTCCTTAATCTCACTCCCAAAGTTATGCTCTACTCCCTTGGTCACCCACACCACGCACACATCCGCATTGCCTTTCTGTAGCAAGAAGGAGAGAAACACGCATATGCCAGAACCCGTAGCCACCAGAACAACCCTTTTGTACATGTTGACCAAGTATGGTAGACCGGCGAAATGAATTCCTCTCACCCATAAATGGGTCGGTAGGTTTGAAACCAGACCTTTGGTGAAGTCTCCTACCGCTCCCGCAAGAATCATGTGGCTAGCTTTACCATCCGATATGATACCGAAAGCGTGCCACTCTGATAGAGGAGACCTACTAATCCTTCCGAGTATGCCAGGTTGCACCCCTCCAGAAAATTTTATGATAGAGGCGTGTCCGGATGGAGCGCTAACAGAGACGGAGACGCGTCTTACTGTGATCCATGGGAGGATCGTGAAGAATGTGATGGCCACGGTCAGCCAGAATTCTTGTCGCTTCACGAGTCTGGAGCCTTTGAGATTGCGATATGAGTCCATGTTGGAATCATAGCCTACTGAGAGAATGACGAACACCCAGAGGAGCGCAAGGGCCGTCCATCCAGCAAATCTGTGGGTGCGTTCGAACACATTGTGATGGAGGTGGCGAACAAGCGGGAAAGCGGCCAAGCAAGAGAAGCAAAGAAGGGACATAATGGTGGAAGTTACTGCGATTATCTCTGCAGGGGTATTCTTACGGTCGTGAAGGCCAAGTACGAGAGCATAAATTAGCCAAGCAACTGAAGATACGCCACAGCTGCTATGGATTCCTCCAACAGATTGCAGGAAGGAAGTGGTCGCAGTTTTCACAAAGAGAGGAACGTATCTCCTTCCCAGTAGCTTGACGGCGAGCCAGAAGACGATACGCAGGAAGGCCTCACTACGACAGAGGGTGAGGGCTAGGATATTCCCCATGCAGAAGAGCGCGGGCCTAGCTTTCGCGTAGGGGAAGCGGCCTGAGGCCGCTAGGACGAGAGCCACAATGTTGAGGGTGAAACAGACGACAAAGAGGCGTTTATACACTGTGAACAGCCCCTGGTCAAGCAAAATTACGGACAGACGGGACTCTTTAGGCTTAGCCGCTCCTCTCGCTGAGCCACTCCGCCGCTTGTTCTCAAGTACTGGAAGCGACGACTGTCTCTCTACTTTCTGCTCTTCTATATCGTCGACTATGATCGACTCATCGTCATTGTCATCACCATCGTCGTCCATGTCACAGAAGTGGCTGCTTGCACGTCGGCTCTGGGACCTACCGATCTCTTCCCCGAAGGGAAATATCTTGAAGGAGTTCCCTTGGTACCAAGGGAGCCAGACCCAGCGGCCTCCATTTGATCTGTCTGCTTCATGGGGAGCAGAGGAGGGGAGTGGCGTCACCGATTTGCACTCGAAGGTTACACCTCTGCAACTTAGGGACCTCGTCTGCATTGTATGGACGTACTTCGATTGCTCGCTGCTACTAGGCTCGTGAATTTGAATACATTTGCAACATGCAGAGTGGAGGCTTATATAGCCTACTCATACTGAGCACGAGCCAAAATAAAACCGTCGGATGACCATGTTTGCACAAGAGGAATGTTGACTACAGTACAAACTGGCGAAAAAAAAAAAAAACCTAACATTGTGCGACCAACTAAATGTTCAACGTCATTTGAACGGATTCAAACATTACGTACTACAATCATTGCAAGGGGGGCGACTTCAGATTCAAACATTATATTCATTCAACTAGCAAATTCGTGTACTTTACACGTTAAATATTTTTTAATGATATAATTAATAATAGTTCAAATATTTAAATTTAGATTTGGTAAACAATTTAAATTTTTTAATATTTTTTTTACTTTAAATTTAATTATAAATTTAGTTTATATATATATATATATATATATATATATATATATATATATATATATATATATATATATATATATATATATATATATATATATACATTTGCAACAATATATATATATATATATATATATATATATATATATATATATATATATAAAGGAGAGAGAGATTTTTTATCCATAATTTTTTTAATATAATAAATGGTAGATGATATACATACGACTTGGACGACTCATTCTGAGCCGTTTCCAAGCCGCTTTATAAAGAGTAGAGATAAAAAAAAATCTAATTTTTCCGTTAACGTCGACCAACCCATGTGAGAATATTTTCAGCAAATTCTGTAACACTTTTACACGTCACTCATAAAATTGTTTTGTAAAATTTGTTGAAAATAGCCTCACATGGATAATTCAACATTGAGGATCCAATGACGCAAGTCTCATCGTGACCTAGATTCGTACAAAAAGATGTGAGTCATTACCGATAAGTTAAATTAAAAATAGACTTATATAGTAATATGAAACTATAAAGTTATAAGAATTTTTTTAAAAAGTATATTAAAACTGTTATTATAGATATAATTAACACCATAAGGAACCCCGTTTATTTAACCTCACCAGTGCTCAAGATTGCAAGAATAACATCATATATTTGGACGTTTTGAATAATTATTATTTTTTGCAAAATTTATGTTCTCCATAGGATTTTTGTAAAAAATTGATGCTTATGAAATTTAGAATTTCCAATTCTAACACGAGGGATTTGGATTTGGCAAGGCAAACATGTTGACATTGACAGCCGCACGCAGAAAAGGGGTGGACGCCTGCCGTTGGTGAAGGAAGTGCCGAACCTTCTGGTAGGCATGGCACGTGCAAACTCTCGAGCCAATAACGCTCCCAATATTGACCAACAATATATTGACATGGGGGTTGAAATTGACGATTAGGTGCTGCATAATTAAGCTTCGGGTAGTCTTGGGTACAAGTGGCTATTTGGATGCCGCATTTCGGCTGGACAGTGGGCGGGAAAGTGGAATTTGTACCGTTCAATTCATACCGTTTGAGCAAAATGATGCACTTTATGGCCAATTCTACATCCATGTTTTTAACAAGAATGTTGGACTCGGGAGAGTAAGCAAGGTGGTGGCACTCTGGATCGAGGTGGAGAGAGGAGGTGGAGGACTACAGTTATGTTAGCGTTGGCTGATCTTACCAACGACCAGAGACGGAGTAAAATATTGGGGGCGGTGACGAAATTTTGACGCAGTAATTCATTTCCAAGTTGAATACTCCAATTATCCAAACAAAGGAAGTAGAAAGATATGCATACGCAAAGCTCGAATTTCACACTTTTTCCACGTTCGTCCACTTCATGCATCCAAACAATCCTCAATTAAGGGAAAATGATCCCTTGCAATTGGTATTAAAACATATGCTGTTAGTGGATCTAGATGTTTTAGAGGGACGCTAAACGAATTTCATTCACAAGAAGATGAAAGCTTAATTAGTTTATCATACATAACAATATCAAACAGATACAATAGGCCGAAGAACACCTAATATCTTTGATGTCAGAGAAAAGAGACCCCAAAACAAAGACCTTGTTAGGAATCATGACCTAATGCATTTACTAGATATGTTACAAAATCGAACTATATGACTTATTTCTCCTCACTCTATTGCTTCTTTTTTGTTCAATGTTATCTTGTTCCAAAGAATGTTCTATCATTTACCTTTTTCAATGTCTTTTTGTTTTCTTTTTCATAGAATGAACTCATATAATTTTGCATCGATGTCTTGATTGTAAATAATATTTGACTCAATAAATTATGTAGTCGAAATCGGGATAAATTTCTCTCTTGAACATATCCAAAAAAGAAACACTAAATTATTTTAAAACCTAATATAGACCTTTTTGGATCAGGTATAATCTAATTAATGTTTTCCATTTCCAAGAGAAGGTTTTTCATTTTACAAAGTTGGTTGGGAGTAATATTTGTTACTTTATTGGGTATACAATATAGTTCTATTTCATGTAAGTTCCTAAAGATTTTCATATTTCTAAATAAGTCTCACAAATCTCATTATTTGCTTAGAAATCCTTAAGTTTCTAATGTGTTGATTTATGAATTCCCCTCATCTCTATCACTTACAATTTAAGTCAATCGAGGATTTAGTAGATAAAAGGTCCGTTTTGTCGTCTCCCATGCATCTTCCTCTACCCAACCCCCCCCCCCCCCCCCCCCCCCCCCCACCCCCACCCCCTTTTGTTATGCTTCTCTTCCATTCTAAATCTTCAATGCTATACTTTCCTTCTAGGAAATTCACAGCTTAGTTACCAAATCAAGAGAACCCAACAATATGATTTAGAAAAACTGGTGACCTACTTTTAAAGGTCAAATTTTGAACAGAAAAGAAGCACATTAGACATGAATATCCATGTTGATATGTGAATAGGGTTTCAAATGAAAGCAAAATTCATTACAAAAGAAATACACAGAAGAAGAAAAGGGATGGAAAAGAAGAGGGTAAAAATGGACGCACACAAATTTAACTTTCATTTAAATTAGCAAAATATTTTTATTTTACATCGGTAAAGATTAACTCAGGGGACTCATAACTCATTTTTTTGTAGTTTCGAAGAATTTGGAAGACAATATCTGAGGGCCTTACATATGCATAAGCTAGATTTGAGGGACTCCAAAATTATAATCAATAATACTTCTCATATACTATTATTATTATTCAATATTTAATATAAGAGTATTAATCGTTTTAGCCAATAATACTTCTCCTCATATGTTATTATTTTATTCAAAATTTAATATAAAAGTATTAATCGTTTTATCCAATGTTTGTATCTTCTTTTTTTTCATTTATTCCATTTTTTGTGAGCTATTTGTGTCACACTTTACTCACAAATACGGAAGTCCCATAACGTGGTACTTGTCAACTATGTAGTGAATAGACTACATTCCATCTCCATATATAAAAGATATCTAAGAATATATGTTTTAACACGCAAATCCTATAATTTCCTACTTCACGCAACACATTTGCCGGATTGTTGGTTCGAAGGTTTGGTTGGACTTGAGTTCATGCAGAGGAATCATAAGTATCTATGTGTTTAGTGTTATGCCTCGGTCAGCGTATTGTTTTGGATTCATTGTTTGTGTAAGGATACTGATTTTGTATACGATGATTCAGATTTTGTGTTGTATGAGGTATCACGCCTCCCACGACAAAATCAGACCACGAGGACATTCCGAAAGAAGCGATCAAGAGCTCTAAAAAAACCCTAAAATTTGGAGCATAAACCCTAAAAAGAGGAAATTGGCAGAAATACAAATAGAGGCGCGTGTGAGAAAGAATTTTTTGCACGAGTTTTAGGGTGAAATAGAGGCGCGAATTTTGGGGGTATAGAAAATTTTTAGGGTGAAATAGAGGCGGGTTTGATGAAAGAATTGGCTGTCAATTTTTGGTAAAAAAAATACGGCTTTCTATGCAAGCCGTAGGTATACCAAATTATTTGTCCACTTTTTATGGCGTTAAGGGAAAAGCATGCCTTAAGTTGAGTATTTATGGTGTACTATTTTGGGGCGCCTCAATTTCAATGTCGTAAAATGTTATTTTTCTTGTAGTATTCCATATTCTTCTTCTCCACCAAATTCTTCTTTTTATAATTTTCTCCCTCTCGAAAATTGTTCCTCCTAGCTAGTTGGTCGACCACAATTCCAATAAAGTGGTATAAGAGCGAGGCGGTTCGAGGTCGAAGATGACAAGCGATCGAGATGAATCCCTACCAAATTTCTGTCCTCAACAAGTACAACTATTACAATTGGAGCATCAAGATGAAGGCTAATTTGCTAGGAGCACAAGATGCATGAGAGGTCATCGAATAAGGCTATGTTGAGCCACAAGATGAGGCTTCATTATCTCAAGCTCAAAAGTAGTTGTTGAAAACTTCAAAAAAGAGGGACAAGAAAGCTCTCTTCCTCATCTACCAAGCCGTGGATGATGATGCACTCGAGTTAATTTCACGTGCAACAACCTCTAAGGAAGCATGAGAGAAACTTCAATTTTTTTGCAAAGTAGAAGAGAAGGCGATGAAGGAACGCGTCCAAACTTTAAGAGGTGAATTTGAAGCTTTACATATAAAAGAGTCGGAAACTATTCCAGAGACTTCTTTACTAGAGTTCTAGCATTGTTAATCAATTGAAGAAAATGGTGAAAGCATGACCAACACTCGAGTGATGGAGAAAATTCTTCGCACTTTGCTTCCACAATTTGAGCATATCATAGTATAGCTATTGAAGAAACTGAACACTTGGAGAACATGACCATTGAGCAACTTAAGGGCTCATTACAAGCTTACGAAGAAAGGAGAAAGAAAAAGCAAGAGACATTGGAGCAAGTTCTTCAATGAAGCTCACCTTGAAGGAGAAAGAAGAAAGTTTTACCAATCAAATAAGTCAAAAGAGGTCGTGGTCGAGGTCCTGGAAGAGAGGGAAGAACTTATTACAAGACATTCATTAATTAATGGAGAAAAAGGCCAAAACTATCCTACAAGAGGACGTGGAAGAGGAAACTTCACAAGAAGTGATGGAAGCCAAAGGTATGATAAATCTCAAGTTGAATGCTACTTTTGTCATAATCTTGGACGTTTATGCATCAGATTGTAGAAACACAACTAGAAATGTTGAAGAGAAAGCTCTCAACTTAATTATTTGCGCACAAAGAAGAAGAAGATATAGAAACAGGGTACCTTGATCACATGAAGGAAAACAACCATATATGTGGAAGCATAAACAACTTTATGGATCTTGATCATTGTTCTAAATGGAGGATGTGGCAGGCGCCTAGGCATGCGATGGTCCCTCTCCGCGTCGCCTTCGCGGTTGGCGGTGGATTATGCGTTCGCCGGCATTGTTGCAGTGCGCTGGTGGCAAGGCGACAGTGGGGTGGCCTAGGCGGCATTGAGGCTGACATGAAAAGGTCAAAAATTGGAGAAAAAACAAAAAATGCCAACCATTGCTTTGCTTTGGAAAAAGAAGAAGAAGAAGATCAACAGTATGTTTGCTTTGGAAAAAAACTTTTGCTTTGGAAAATAAAATAAAGAAGACAAAAAAATGGAGGCAGGAAACACCTTCTCAACCGACGGCCGACGGCGACTCTCTGGTGCCCAACCTCTCCGGTGACCAGGTACGACTAGTGTAATTTTTTGTTTCTCTCTCTCCTCTCTATTTGATTTTCTGTGGAGAGTCTAGAGACTGATGAGTCTCTCTCTATTTTTTTTCCTCATTTTTTCCCTTTGGTTATACAATTCATGAGAACAATACTGTCATTGTCAGTCCTTATTTGCTTTTGCTTTTTTTGGCTTTTGTTTCTCTTTTGACTTTATCTGTTGCTTTTTGTTGTCATCTTTCACTTCTTTCTATGTGTTGTCTTTTGTTTTTTCAGTATGCTGTCTTTTGCTTTTGCTTTGGCTTATTTTTCACTTGTAGACTCCAATTGGTCCATCTAGCTACAAAGAAACATTAACATTGGTTTATATTTTTCGTATGGAACAATAGCCTATTAAGGAGCAGTGACTTTGAGTAAGTTACCATACATATTATGCAAAATAAATTAACATGAGTAAAATAAAAGGAAAAAAAAGGACAAATATTTCAAATGCCTAGGCGGCGCCTAGGCGTCCTAGGCGGTAGGCGTTCCCTTACCACCGCGCGTCCACCTACCGTCGTTTATAACCTTGATTTTGATGAATTCATTGGTAATCATCTCACTTTTGAAGATGTCTAGGAACACCGGAGAAAGAAAAATTAATGCTAGTGGAGACTTTGTGTCCAATGAAGAAAACTTACAGCAAGCGGATCTTCAATAAGCATGACTTAGTTCCTCTCATAGAATAAGAGGATAAAGAGCAAGCACGTGAAGAAGTGCATGAGCCTTTCACTCCGCTCGTGACGTCAATACCATCTCGAGAAGACTCTCCACCATTATCCTTGAATGAGAGAAGTCCTCTAAATATAAAAAGCTTTCAAGAGGAGATTGAGGTATGTAATCAATAATCAAAATGATATAATAACTTTGTCTCTTTGCTGATTATGAAAAAATAGGTTATAAAGAAGCAATACAAAGCAAGAAGAGAAAAGATATCACAGATGAAGAAATCAAGGATATTATGAAGGATGACACATGGGAGCTAGAGACACTACCAAAGTGGAAAAATAAAATTGGAATAAAAAGTATCTACAAGCCAAAGAACAATGCTCAAGATGAAGTCAAGAGGTACAAGCATAGACTACTTGCAAAAGGCTATAATCAAAGGTTGAGCACCGACTATGATGAAAAGCAAGTACATCTACCCAAAGTTGCACATTAGAAGAAAGGAAGTGCAAATGAAGAATGTCAAAATGCAAAAAATAAGTTATCGGTATCTTCACCAAACAAATCTGTTTGCAAAAAACAAAAATAATTTATTCCAAACTTGAAAAAGAATAGTACAAAGTACAATAAATTCTGGGGAAGTACAACTGTAGGAATCTGATCAGAAGATGATCACTTTATCCCTTGGACTATGTGAACTTGAAGACCGTAGCCTCTGGAGAATGCAGCAGCAATTTTGCAAGAGTTCTTTATCTCTGTGCGTATGTCTCTGATGATTTCATAATGATTGGAAACTCTATTTATAGAGTTCAAGAAATAACTATTTTAGCAGTTATTCTGATGTGCGCGAGGCTAGATTATGCCACATTGGGTTGCGCCAACCTCCTGTTGTGCCAACTTTCATTCAGTTGTTAAGTCGTGTACTAACTGTATTTAGACGCGTGGCATCATGTGATTGAGATGCGCGTGGTCGGGTACAGGATAGTAGACACGTCTTGAAAGATTAGTGGCATGTGCGCCACGTTATCCTGCTTTAGAATGCAAGTTGTCTCAACTTCATCAGGTTGCGCAAGCTTCGGTCAACTATGCCTGATTGAGCCGCGCCTAGACACGTGGCAGCTTTTGAGCCGAAGTCATTCAGATTGCGCCTAGGCGCAACTAAAGATTTTGTCTGGATTGCGGCTAGGCGCAACTTACGAAGTGTACAGGACAGCTGTCTACCAACTCTCCTTGAGCGGCACGTTTTGAGGGATTCGAAGAGATTTCCTTCGTTTACTGTGCTGTCAGTTGTCAGTGTTGTCAGACATTGATGGCAATTAAATATCAGACGCCACGTAGATTTTGGCACAACAAGACTGGGCGCAATTTGATATGTGGCGCAACCTGTTCAGCGGCGCAGTCTGTTCTCTGAGATTCATATCAGTGGCGCAACCTGATCTTTGGGGCGCAACTTGATCACTGATTAGTATATTCAGGGTGCAACTTGATTTTTTTAGGCCCTACAAGACCCCCTTCAAAGTTTTCAAAACTTAAAAAAATGTTTCAAAGTTTTGAAATACTTTGAATATATAAAAAATTTGACTGAGTCAAGTTGCGCCAGTCAACAACCGGTTATCTTGCACTTTTATTTTGTGGTGTATTAGCCAAGGACATATGTTAGTCCTTATTTCTGGGTTTTGTTCCCTCCGTCTTAGTACGGCATGGATGTATATTCTGGACAGCTGCTAGTTGTACATTTACGTACCTTTTGTATAGTCAGTTGATATATCTTTTATTATGTCAGCTCTCATGATTATATATGTACTTGTGTTTGGGACTCCTTACCCATCTCATATATGATTTACTCTTTATTGCTTCTTATATTGATTGGATTGAGATAGGAATTGTTCGACCTTAGGAGTCGTCAGTGGCATGCTAGAGTCCACCCACTTGTCTTCTAGACAGCTTTGACCGTATCTCGGGGTATTGGAGTACTCTGATATACGTAGCTGGCTTTGTTTCGCCCCCGATCTCCAGTATTCTGGTTCTGGGGCGTGACAGGGTTTTTTGGTGGCCCATGCAGGTCTGTCTTCAGACTTGTGGAGGATTCATCTTGTTAGAATCTCAATCCTATATTTGTCTTCTTTTGATCTCCTCTTGCTGATCGCATCATCTCGTTTTCCTTGAACTGTGAACATGCTTGATATGTCTTTGCCCTATTCCTGTCCCTTTTGATATCACGTGTCCTTATCATTCGGGACACCCAACCTTCTTATCTATTTCATTTAAGGATTTTATTGCTCCGTCTTTTTCCTTGGTTCAGGCAGTATGTTGGCATCAGATCTCGCCTCTACAGAGTCAGGTACCAGTACCATCTCAACATCTGGTGGCAGCTCAGTTCACTTCACTCCAGTCAGTTCAGCTAATAAAGTCAGCCCGATCCTACATTCAGCACCTCCTTCCGATGCGGTCTCAGCAGATTTAATGTCAACATCCGGCACAGTTTGCCCAGGTCTAGTAAGTCAGATAAAATCAGCAGCAGGTAAGAGCAGCAGTCCCGATGCATGAACAGAGAGAGTTTGTTATCATTGAGCAGATGTTGGCTGAGGGCAGTCAGATTGTTAGTAAGCTTCTAAGGTGTTCCTTCAGTCATTCTTATTCTTGGGTTCCGTTGACGGCCTTGTATTCCATTCATACCCGAAATACGATGGTCGACTTGACATATTCGGCGAGTGAACGCGAGTTTCTCGTACCACTCATCTGCCTCCGTATCTCGTGATACACGATATCTATCATGTATCCCGACTACGTAGGAGCGTCCTGGATTAGAGTCATGTCTTCGACTAAGTCGTTGGTACTGACTTACTTCGAAACTTGACCCTTGTCCACTTTGTGAGTCAGCGTAGGCAAGCGAGGACGAATCCCTACTCACTGACTCAGGGATATATTATTCCATATGCCTCCTTTTCTTGTATTATATATGTATGTATTTATTATTTTCTATATTTATTTAAATTCTGTATCTCAAATATCACTTGTACACGGGATATTTTCTTTCAATGTGTTACAATTTTACATTGTTTTAGCATGTGTATTTTTGCTCGACTGGCTTTAGGAAATTCTGAGGACGAAATTTTTCTAAGTTGTGGAAAGTTGTGAGACTCGTCTCACAGTATCGGTATTTATATACGGATACGTATTTTGTATTGTATTTCGTATTTTCTCGATTTTCGGAACGCTTTAAAATTTTCCTAAATTATAGATTTTCTCCTTGGCCGGCATACCGACGGTGTACCGGAGTATACCGACGGCATACCGCTTGGATAGATTTTCCATATTTTAGATATTTTCGATTTCAGATATTTTCGTAAATAGTGTTTCCGATATTTTCATGAATAGTATTTTGGATATTTTGATGAATAGTATTTAGATATTTTCGTGAATAGTATAGATGTATTCTATTATCCAATGGACAATTGGTTTTCTTTCAATGGTTACGATTGATCTAGAATATGACATGGATCACGATCCAACGGTCATGATTAATTCACCCTCTCTATATATATCCTATGAGTTTCTCTCTCCTCTCTTTTCTTTCCTTCTCCATTTCCTCTTCACTCTCTTCCCTCTTCCTCAAGCTTAGGAAGGCTTGGCCTTGAGGCCTAGAGTGTGGTTTCGGAACCCCTCTAGGAGGAAGAGTAGAAGATTAGGCTTGGAACTTAATCCTAGGCAAGTACATCTTGCTCAAAAGTGACATGACCATGTTATATTTTTGTTTTCCATCGAAATTAAATTTTTATTATTCTATAATATGCTCCTCTAAATTGTTAACATATTTAATATATAGCACTTTTGGTTTTGATCGACAATATTGCGTAGATCTGAGTTTCTAGATATAATTTTCGAGTATTTTGAGGTATTGATCTATCAAATGTTTTAATTTGTGAAAACTAATACTTCCATGTTGTTGGAAATTCAATTCTATGTAATTTTGACTTTTGAAAGTCCAAATTTCGATTTAGAATGAAGTTTTTATGGCTGAAACAAGTTTTGGCAAAAATCTGGATTTTGTTGCTGCTTGGAAAAATGGTATACCGACGGTATGCCGGTGTATACAGACGGTATGCCGATTTTTGCACCAGAAACTTTCTGTCTTTAGATCGGTATACCGCCGGTATACCGCAGTATACCGCCGGAATGCCAGTATGCCGTTTTAGGCTATTTTTGTCCGTTTTTGCCCGTTTTTGTCCGTTTTTGATATTTTCTCGATTGTAATGGACTCTTAACATGATTAGATGACCTTGGATAGCTAGAGAATGATTGTACACTCTATATACATGGTACAAGCTTATGTTCACGTATTGTTCTATGTCCAGATTATAGATAGTGGCCTGTCATGGTGCACTCCAGATTACTGTATATGCCTAGCTCGATTTAGTGGCTCGTAGTAGCGCACTCATGACTTGATTTTCTTATTGATTTCTAGATCTGAGATATGAGTACATGTTCTTTCTTGACACCGTGGATATAGCTTGTTGAATGTTTAATCTATTGCATCTTAGCACTGGACAATCGAGTGTGAGTATTGTTCCGTGTATCACGTGATGTTAGTACGGGATTGTTCGTAAGTGATAACTTACGATTTACTCGTACATGGCACATGTCATCTTAGGAAATTCTTGAGTGTCCACGACTTGAGAATTTGACATGAATATGATAAGGTAAATGACTAGTAAATTCAAGTAGATCATTGTAGGAGGAAATTCATACTACCAACCCCGAGCTCCAAGGGACCCATGAGGCGTAGCTCAACCCTGCTAGGCAAAGGCTCCATGACCTACCAAGTTTGCGCGTATTGATACACGAACGAGTCACATGTCGTGCCGGGTTGCGGCACAGTCAGTTATATATGTTATATGATACATGATCGAGTCACATGTCGTACCGGGTTGCGGCACAGTCAGTTATATGTTTTCTTTTATAAGTATATGATATGGTTGTTCATGTTACAAGTTAAGACACGTTTCATCTGCCAGTAGTCTTGTTGGGCAATAGATGTACTACTCGTATCCCTGGACATCCGGGTATCTGCAGTCAGGTAGTTGTAAAAATCCTCAACTTGCATACTAGTAATTAGGATTGTGATAACCCTAGCTAGTTAATGATAGCGAGCCGTAGGTAATGATTGGCCGTGCACTTTTGGTTGTGCGTTACTTTATATGCTCTTATATCGATGAGTGGCCAGAGGCTAAGTTCTGCTAGGGAAAAGATCTGCAACCCTGGTCCTTATTTGGTTTAAGGGTTGTGGCTCCGATTTCTAGTAGTTTCTAAGTCCCTTGTTGCTCATTGGCTTATTGTTCTCTATTGCTATATGGTTTAGTATTTCCATTCAGTCATTTATATTCTCGAGATACGTGCATTGGTACCGCACTAGTCTCGAGCCATATTTATTTATTTCTGTCATTATGTTGTTGCATTGTTGTTGGGCTTTGTCGTTCACCTCGAGCCTTCCTTGTGGTACTTGCTATTTGGGGTCTGACCCCACTGGTTTTGCATGGCCAGGTTCCATAGTTGATCACGAGGATCTACCGTCTTTCCCTCCAGATGGTTCGCACTCAGAGGACCGACATGGATTAGCGAGTGGGTTACCTTTATTTCCCACTTTATCTTGTACTTTCATTTTGTGGTGTATTAGCCAAGGACATATGTTAGTCCTTGTTTCTGGGTTTTGTTCCCTCCGTCTTAGTACGGCGTAGATGTATATTCTGGACAGCTGCTAGTTGTACATTTACGTACCTTTTGTATAGTCAGTTGATATATCTTTTATTATGTCAGCTCTCATGATTATGTATGTACTTGTGTTTGGGATGTCTTACCCATCTCATATATGATTTACTCTTTATTGCTTCTTATGTTGATTGGATTAGGATAGGAATTGTTCGACCTTAGGAGTCGTCAGTGGCATGCTAGAGTCCACCCACTTGTCTTCTAGACAGTTTTGATCGTATTTTGGGGTATTGGAGTACTCTGATATACGTAGCTGGCTTTGTTTCGCCTCCGATCTCCAGTATTCTGGTTCTGGGGTGTAACAGGGTAGACGAGGCCGAATTGGATCCGGCAGGACTATTATGAGGAGCTCTTGGATAAGATGGATACTCCTGCGTACAAGAAGAAATCGGAGAAGGCGAACTGTCACGACCCGTACCCAGTATTTGGGCATGAGTCGTGGGTACGTCCAGCCTACGTCGCAGTATCGGCGGTAGAACGCTGTCTAGTCATCTCCACAAATTATCAAATACAACCACGCAGTTTATAGATTTCCACAAAAGATCAAGTTTGCATATCAATCTCAACAGGAAATTATAAACACAATATCTAAAGTGAAAGAGACAAACTGATAACTGAAAAGATCACAAAGTGTAGAGACCAAGTATGATAGAAGAATGATCTCAATATAATCAAAATGTACCAAAGAGATGTCCACTACTCAACTCTCATAATCCATAAGTAAAATAAAATACAATCAAGAGTTTCTGTGAGCAACACATGCTCTATAAATCGCTGTCTAGCTAATAGTCTCCTGCGGAGGGTAGCCCCGCATCCAAGTCCTCCTGTATGCTCAAATCAGGGTCTTCCGTCTGCTCATAAAAAGTAGTACAGAACTCCTCTAACTCATCACCTAAAATGTTGGTTATCCAGTCAGGATTGGAACAAGCACACAAGCTAAAAAACTATCCGCAACATAATAGGATCGACAGTACATGAATATAATCATATGTAAAAGGAAGCTGAACAGTAACGTGATGACATGGTATATCTAGAATAAAGTATGAATCGTAGAGTAATATGTCAACTGGAACGAATATGAAAGCATAGTGACATGTCAAGTGGTGAAAATAATAAAAGACAAGCTATCTAAGTGAATTGAAATACCCTTTTCGACATGTGAACGGCTAAGGGGTAAATACGGCTCACTGCACGTATCGTGTACAGCTGCTATCATTCAAGATTAGACATATTGGGATAGAATGGGAAGTTCACACATCTACTAAGGTATTTCCCCTCCCGACCAGTACTCATGAACCCAAATAAATTACGAAAAGAAACTAAACAAGAGTACAATAAATGGGGTTCATGTCTCTCACTAGTGTGTCCATCGTGTTATCAAACAAAAGAACATATGAATGTATACTGCACAAAACCATCAGAATTGGAAGTAGAACAGAAAGTGTACTTGTCTGTCGCCTCGAGCTGTGAATACCAACTTAATGTCGAGTTGGAGTTCAAGTAACCTGTGATACGTATTAAATCTAAGTCAATATGTGAACTAACAGAGTAAAGCTATATTGGAAAATTATTGCTAATTACCCCTTGCAATTTCAAATAGCTCCTAACGGCTTGGGTGGTTCCCACCCTCTAACCATACACTTGATACACCCTTAGATACCACCCTAACATGCTGTTTCTTCTAGGCATGCTCTTTTCCCAGAACTTCCAGTCACCAACCTCTATGCCTATACCTCCTTTCCTAATCTCTCTTAAACCCTTGGAGTTTGTTCTAGGCTCAATTCATCATTTCCTTCATACTCTGCTGTAGGCTAGTTGTAGGGCTCCCCTGCTTGCTGCTACTATAGCCATGGCAATGTACTTGCAATACAGCAATTGCAACTGCTGATATTGTCTATATTCCTTTATTACTACATTGCCCACTCAATGTCTAAATATTTTAACATACATGCCACACACTTATAACTAAGCGATTCCATATGTCTGTAAGATATATTTTCCTCCTTCTCTATTTGGAAGCCCCGCACTCGAGCCCTCTACTACATCCTTATGCTGCTAGTACAATAGCTCAGGTATTCGTGGAGGGAGTCTGCAAACTACATTGAGTACCTAAATCCACAGTATTAGATAGGCAATTAGGCATCCCCTTTTTACTGGTTTGTTCTGAAATGAACTGTTCAGGCTGCAGGGAACATAACAACTACATAGCATTGCATACCATCCCTAATCTGATAGGCAATCAGAGGTCACAAAATGTATGGAGGGCTACCTAAGATGTTAGCATAGGTTTAAGTTCAGAAGAGGACTGAACAATACAATGTAAGGGACTGATACTTGTAGAAGCATGAAAAAGAAGGGATCTTTCTTTTAATCCCACATCGGAAAGGAGAAGAAGGGAGGCCTCATTCCACTCTATATATAGAGACCTCTTGCCTCCTTTGAAAAGGCACCAAAAATAAATAAAGAAAAGGGAGCCCGTTATCCAGGGAGCCCGTTCGAGCCACAAAAGTTGCAGTTGTTCTTCTCTTCTTCTGGGTCGGCTGCAAGTTCTTCACTCGCTGTCATGGCGAGGATAATTTGGACTCTGAGTACTATGCGCCCCATGGGCTGGTACAAAGAAGTCCAAGGCGGCATGGGCCATGCGCCACAAACGTGCTATGCCAGCAGCAGGCCAGAGGCATGCGCTCACAATCATGCACGCTGCTGATGGTAAACTGTACAAGGTCGACTCGAGTGCTGCGGCGTTAGAAACGAGCCGACCTTCAAAGTCCTTGTCTCACTTGGGCGCATCTATTGCGTTCACAACCAAGTCGAGCAAGGCAAACCCAGTGGTCTTGAACTCCCGCGCCTCCTCTGGTTGTGCGTCTGAGGTCCGTTCAAGTCACTTTAAATGTTGTCCCCCCACTATTGATCGGGAGATCGGGGGGCACAGCATTCACCTGACCACCCCGGCGCTTGGCTTTGCCATGCGCCTTAAAGGGGGTGCGAAGGTGGCGCTCTCACTTGACCACTCCGGCGCTTGGCCTTGCCATGCGCCTGAAGGGGGTGCGAAGGTAGCACTCTCCTCCAATAATCTGCGTAACGTGATCACTCACAAACGCCGATCAGGAGAGCCGACCAACAAGCATAATGTGCCCCTCACAGGGTACACTTGTGCTACGGTCGCCATCAACTGCTGCTACCGCAAGACAGTAGCTCCACCACCAAGGCAGTCTGTGTTCCAACAGTTGCAACATGCTGTACATGTCTCCCAGCGCATCACTCCGTCCCGTCAGAGTGAATCACTTCATCGTCAACGTACAGGCGCATCTACCAGCCTTGGGCTCTTATCTTCTGAAGGAGTTCACCGTCAAAGCTTCTTTGAACAAGGAGAACCATCATCCATATTACAATGTCTTGCCAAGGAGGAGGATCAGTCGAATCCATCTTCGTCGAGAAGTCAAAGGGAGAGACAACAAAACTCTCTCAAACTGTTGTTATTCATAGGCCAGGGCAAATCAAACCCATGCGCCAAGTGGCAACCTTCCCGAAGTCGGTGTAATGAACTTGTATTTATGATGAATGAACTCGCCTCCTTCGAATTCAGCTAAATCGGAGAGCCATCAAAGCTCCGAAGAACTCAATAGCCGGACCAATAGAGATGCGCCATGCAAGAGATACGCCGGTCAGACAGCGCATCACACAGACGCACCCTTCAGTACCAGGCGCATCACAGAGGATGCGCCCCCACACATCTCCATACCGAGTGGAACGCCAACCGACGCGCCCACTCAGCTGTCCATCGAACGTCACAAACATTAAATACTAAACTGACAGAGTTGGCAGCACGCTTCCCAAAGTCTGAACAGTTGACAGCTTTTTCAGAAAACGAAGCGTCGGCAACGTCAGCGTCATCATGACTTTATTTCGATGGCTACTGCCACGTGGCCACTCCACCATCAGCATGCGCCTCTACGGCTATGCGTCCAAATCAGCATGCGCCTCAAAAGCCATGCGCCTCAGACTACTCTCTGATCCCGAAAGACAGAAGGAAAGTCGCCTGCATGCGCCTCAAAAGCCATGCGCCCCAAATGGTTTGTAACTCCTAAAGGTTATGAGCCGCAGCCTCCTCCTGCGCCCAATCCAAGGCGCAGCCCACCAGATCACTCCTCTCCACCAAATCCGAGATCTTCAAACCATGAGTCGACGACACGTGTCTTTTGACTCAACTCATCCAAGATTTCAGCAACGGAAAGATCTTCTCCCTGCTACGTGCCGGCTCACAACAGCAGTATGAAGAGTTCTCCCCTTCGATCAGGGCGCAGCATCCATGCGCCTCCATCAGCAACCTCCACGTGGCATCCCCACACCGGCGCATCCTACATGCGCGCATGAGCAGCCAGCCTGCAAAACTATAAATAGAAGGATCATCTCCTTCACACACACAGAGACTCAGAACATAAGACTTACAGAGAATCCACAACAAAGAATCACCGGAGAGGCAGTTCTAGACACTCAACGTCTTCCTCCTCTCAGCAAGCTCCAGCACCCAGAGTAATCAACACCTTCAGAGAACCGATAACCGTCGTCAGCCGGTCAACGGAGTCAACGCATTACCACTCGCTCCATTGGCACTAAGGACCCAGCTTAAACAAAAGTGTACTCCTAGGACTACATCTAAGTCCTATATTGTATCACTGTTCTGTTTGTATTAAGATTTCAATCAAAACAATTTTAATGGCAAACAAGCTGGCGACTCTGCTGGGGACCTCTTTCTCTGTTTGCCATTAAAATTGTTTTGATTGAAATCTTAATACAAACAGAACAGTGATACAATATAGGACTTAGATGTAGTCCTAGGAGTACACTTTTGTTTAAGCTGGGTCCTTAGTGCCAATGGAGCGAGTGGTAATGCGTTGACTCCGTTGACCGGCTGACGACGGTTATCGGTTCTCTGAAGGTGTGGATTGCTCTGGGTGCTGGAGCTTGCTGAGAGGAGGAAGACGTTGAGTGTCTAGAACTGCCTCTCGGTGATTCTCTCTGTGTTGTGAGTCTTCTGTTCTGAGTCTCTGTCTGTGTGTGTGAAGGAGATGACCCTTCTATTTATAGTTTTGCAGGCTGGCTGCTCATGCGCGCATGTAGGATGCGCCGGTGTGGGAACGCCACGTGGAGGTTGCTGATGGAGGTGCATGGATGCTGCGCCCTGATCGAGGGGGAGATCTCTTCATACTGCTGTTGTGAGCCGGCACGTAGCAGAGAGAAGATCTTTCCGTTGCTAAAATCTTGGACGAGTTGAGTCAAAAGACACGTGTCGTCGACTTATGGTTCGAAGATCTCGGATTTGGTGGAGAGGAGTGATCTGGTGGGCTGCGCCTTGGATTGGGCGCAGGAGGAGGCTGCGGCTCATAACCTTTAGGAGTTACAAACCATTTGGGGCGCATGGCTTTTGAGGCGCATGCAGGCGACTTTCCTTCTGTCTTTCGGGATCAGAGAGCAGTCTGAGGCGCATGGCTTTTGAGGCGCATGCTGATTTGGACGCATGGCCGTAGAGGCGCATGCTGATTTGGATGCATGGCCGTAGAGGCGCATGCTGATGGTGGAGTGGCCACGTGGCAGTAGCCGTCGGAACAAGGTCATGATGATGCTGACGTTGCCGACGCTTCGTTTTCTGAAAAGCTGTCAACTGTTCAGACTTTGGGAGGCGTGCTGCCAACTCTGTCAGTTCAGCATTTAATGTTGGTGACGTTCGATGGACAGCTGAGTGGGCGCGTCGGTTGGCGTTCCACTCGGTATGGAGATGTGTGAGGGCGCACCCTCTGTAATGCGCCGAGTACTGTAGGGCGCGTCTGTGTGATGCGCCTGATGCCGAAGGGCGCGTCCGTGTGATGCGCTGTCTAGCTGGCGCTTCGGACATATCTTTTAATGATACGGCTGTCTCGCTCTTCGAGTGCTATAAATAGCCGTTTGGCTGAATTCGAGGCGTCCGGTTCATCCATTTAATGTAAATTCATTGCACGGAATTCGGAGGGCCATCCACTTGGCGCGTGGGTTTGATCTGCCCGGCCTATAAATAGTGGCATGGAGAGAAGATTTGCTTCTCATTCCCTCACGTACTTCCAATATGAATTTGAACATACGGGTGCATTCTGCTGACGAAGTGCTCCCGAGGGTGAAGATGAGACGCTGTGTTATCTTTGATGCACTTGAAGGTGACTGTTACATCCAAAAGACGGAGTCGAGGGCTTCCGAGGCAGGCGGAAGGTGCCTGTTGCATCCAAAGATAGGGATGCTCGGGCCTCGTCTCCGTTGTTCGGGAAGAGCCGTAGATCGGAATGGCGGTGCTAGGCTCTCTCTTCCTTCAAAGTGGGTGTCGCCCACTCTGGTTGTGTTGAGAGCTTCCTTGTGCCATGATTTCGATCACGGTCTTCCTTGGGCTTTGGAGGCTCTTTCGAAGCCTCCTCTGGCCACAGCTTTGCCGTGCTCCTCTCTTCCTTGGTTCCAGCCAGAGGGTTAAATGCTTTGTGGAAGCACTTATCCGGTGATCCTGGAGCCTGGCTGGAAGAATTTGGCTGAAGGGATGCACATAACTGAGCTGCTGGAGAGATGATAGGATGCGCCTGGATGGAGGCGCATGATATCTGCTGCGCCTCATTGGTGGCGCATAGTGATGCTGCGCCTATCTGGTGGTGGTCTTGAAGGCGCATGATGGCCGCTGGCTATAGACTTAGGCTCTTTCCTTTGTAGGAATTCTCCTTTGTACAACCTTTTCTAGACATGTAATAGACTTTTATATATAAATAAAAAGTCCTTCTTCAAATGTCTATAGTTATTGACTTTGCTGTGAAGTTCTTCATCTGAGTTCTGGCGCATGTAGTGTCTGGCGCATGGGCTTTCTGGTTGTGAAATTTCATACTTCTACAAGACCCCCTTCAAAGTTTTCAAAACTTTTGAGTAAGTTTTGGAATACTTTGAATAAGAAGCATGGAGGTCAGGGCGCATGATTTCTGGGCGCATGCCTGTTCGGGCGCATGCTCTTCTCAGTTAATGATGATGGTGCCTCGGTAACCGAAAAGATTAATGATGATCTTTTGGTTTTATTTGCTGCTATCCTTACACAGAACCCGAGGCGACGGCTGAGATCACACGTCATCTGTTCACGCGTGCGACCATGCCCTATAAATAGGTAAGAGTCGGAGAGAGAAAGAGTTCTTCTTCTCTGTGCCTCTGCTTCTTTAGAGTTTCTTCTTCAAAACCCTAACTTCTCCTTCTTCGAGAGAATGGCTCCCAAGACTCCTCGCGGCGCTGCCGGCAAGGGGAAGGAGAAAGCGAAAGAGTCCGCGGATGTTGCGGCGGCGATCGTTCCCCGTCGGCCTGTCGAAGTTCGGCCGGAGGTGGTTGGTAAGTCTCATTGTCCCGCCAACGCACATAGGCCTCGAGGCTATTCCGCTGACGCGCATGGGTTCAAAACCCTGAAGATGCGCCGAGGCTATTCCGCTGACGCGCATGGGTTCAAACCCTGAAGATGCGCCGAGGCATACTGCTGACGCGCATAGGTTCAAACCCTGAAGATGCGCCAAGGCTATACTGCTGACGCACATGGGTTCAAACCCTGATGATGCGCCGTAGTTTTCTCCTTTAGACACATTTGTGTGTTCTCTTCTGACTTTTTCTGATCTTTTACTAGTGTCGATGGCAATCCCGCTTTTGAGTGAAGTTTTCTCGGAGGCTGCCTTCAACCAAATGGGAGTAGAGCATAACGAGGAGGTGATGAACCCTGCTCAAGATGTTCTTATGCTGGATCAGCCTCCTGAGAGAATGACCCTAATCCGTGAACAGCCGTATTGGTTCCTCAAACGGATGATGGAGCGTGGAGTCATTAAACCCTCCACATCTGATAAAGTGACCTTTCTGAAGCCTGAGTTCCTGTTTGGAGACCGTCTTACTTCTACTGACTCGTCAGTACTGAAGGTCAAGGAGGACTGGTTCTTTACTGCGAATGGAGTGCATATGACTGTTAAGCAACTTGAACGTCAGTGGCCTTTGACGTCCTTCTGTCGCCTCGTTTCCCAGAGGAGAATGTCTTGGGAGCTTACCCCTTCTCAGGGGGGAGCGATGACTGGTGTCATCCAAATTGATTCTACTTCCGACCAAAGGGATGCTTTGACCGTTGTACGGTCTGGGTCTTCTTACACTTGGCGGACTTTACGTCCTGGGAGCCTCTTCAGTGATGTACCCATTGATATGTTTGCTTATAGTGCTTCGACTTTTACACATCGTATGTTTTTGATGGAACGTTCCTACCCGACAGGAGAGTTTCGGGTGGAGGGTTGGTGCCATTACGTCTCCAAATGGGATAAACTGACGCTCTGGATCTTGTCGCGGTTTCAGACTGAGCTCCGAGAGATCGGGTTGACTACCGCGATCCGTGCTACCCAGGCAGGTGTTGACCTTAATAGGCACATGTTCCTCGCACTCCTGGAGATGTTTGATATCCATACCGGGACCTTCTTTACCCCGGTGGGGGAATTAGGGTTCGCACTTCATGAGATGTACGAGGTGTCAAAACTCCCTTGGGGGTCGGAACCCTATAAAGAGTACTTTCCAACCAATGAGGAATTTCAAGTCCTGGGGGACAGGGCTGAGGAGATGACGGCCGTCTTCAAGGAAGTGGCGAGTCATCATTACTACATGCAGAGACGGGATAGGAACGGGACGCAGCCTCATGTGACCGCTTGGAGAGATCATGTCTTTAGACAAGACAAGGAGGATCCCTCACAATTTTCCACTCCACCGGCGCTCTCTCGTAGCGAAGTGTTGTCCGAAATGAGCAGGTTAGGGGAGAAAAATCCCCGAGGAAGTGAGGACCAGCAGTCAGATGCACGCTCCTACAGCTGCTTCTGGCATCTTGCTTATCGGATGTCACCCAAGGCGGTGTTGGCATCCTACCTGATGATATGGCTCCGGGATTGCGTATTTGCGGGCGGATCCGGTGCCGTAGAGAGGGTAACCCGAAACTTAATCCTGCCAGCCGTGAAGCTGGTTTTCGGTCGGCGTTTGGCTCTTCTCCCCGTAATGGTATGTAACCTGCAGCGAGGTTTGAGAGAGTTTGCTGGAAATGTGATTCATGACAGAGGCCGAAACAATAACTTCCCGCGCGCCGAACTGCCGTTTCACTATTTGATGGGATGGCTGATTTTGCATCATCCCAGTGTGATGAGCCCAGGCTCGGAAGGAGATTATAGGGCTGGAGATGCATTCCTTCGTCGTTTCCATCGGAGGAGCTGGTCGCATACTGGTGTCCCGGTTTGTAGAAAGGTTTTATCCCGTCTTCAGGGTTGGGAGATCACCAAAGTTGGTACCATCTATTTGGGTTTTGAAGCCAACGAGGATTTAAGGGACCTGGGCGAAGGTACCACCACTCTGCCTCAATGGTGATTCCGCTGGTTGCAAAGTATCCGGCCGTCCCATCTGGTGTACCGGAACAGGAATCAGTGCTACCTGGAATCATACTTGCCGAGCCGCTTTGCACGGCAATTTGGTTATGCTCAGATGATGTTGGATAACCCCAGTAATACCCTAGGGTATGTTGGAAGTTTGTTGGATGGTGTACGAGCTTGGCATTACTATAATGCCGGATGTACCGGAGCTCGTTTTACGTTGCCCGTCCCCGATCTGCGGCCGCCCATTCTTTACTCGGCCGCCAAATTTTACTGCGTTATGGCTGCCCCGCCCTCCGGATATGACAGGGAGACCAGCCTTATCGGCGGCACTCAGTTAGCAGCGACTGGGGATACGCCAGTGAAGGCCCGACCGAATCGTCCGTCAGGGGTGAGTCAACGGAGTGCCGCCTCCGCATCACAAGCAGAACCCTCTGGCGATCGATCGAAACGATGTGCAGATACAGGAGCTGAATCTTTTGTATCGAAGAAGCAGAAGAAGGCACCGTTACCGACGGTGTCATCGGATTCGGCGTCCGAAGAGGTAAGGTTATCCTACTAAATCTGATTTTGGTTCCGCCACTTACGAGGCCTCACCTTCTTTTGTAGGAGCCACTAAAAAGAAAATCTCGTACCCCAAAGTCGGGTGGGAGTAGGCGAGAAGAGATGGTGAGCTCGTCTGAAGTGCGTATCCCACCGACAATGATGTCTCTCATGGAGGAAGATCCGGAGGATACTGTGGAGGTTCTGGTCAGGAGGGAATCTGAGGGTGCAGCAGCTTCCGAGGTGGCGAAGGCCACAGCGGAGGCTTCACATGGTTTAGCAAGTGCGCAGCTTCCTGGTGATGAAGAGGAATGGAGTTCATCATCTTCCGATGACACCGCTCCGGAGCTGCAGGAGTCTGTTGCGGGGGCAGCAGAAGTAGTGGGGATAGAGGAGAGGGTTGATTCCCCTCCTGGTCATGATGAAGGGAGGTCGGCTGAATCATTGCCGAATCCTTCCTTGGCTTCAACCATGAACATAGAGATGGCTACCGATCAGGTGGTAGCGACAGATTCTGTCCCTGTAGAGGGACTTGAGAAGAATGAGACTCTTCTGCCAGTCTTGTCTCCTGGGGCTGGCCAAGAGATAAATGTTGACCTCCCCGTTTTGCCGGGGGAGGTGGCTGATGCTGATAGAATGTCGGGGGAAGAGGTAGCCGTTGACGTCGGTGATTTCTTCAGTCTTGAGAAGGGTAAGGGTGTGGAACCCTCTGTTGCTCCTTCCACTTGGGGTACTATCACGACGCATATGCCTGCTCCTTCTGTTCCTTTGACTCCTCGGGCCAGCAGTCTGGGCCCTGTTGATGAAGAGCCTATTGCTGCCGAGATTCAAACCTCTCAGATCGAGGTCGGCGGATCTCCCTCCGGTCCGCAAACTATAGTAGCTCCCTCAACTCCTGCTATGACACCGCAGGTGCTGGCGGAAGCCGACGGGTATGTGAAATTCCTCGTCGAGGGAGTGTACAAAATGCTGGAGAAAGGTGTATCTGCAGTGGTAGATGCCAAGGGGAGCTTTGCGGCGACAAAAGCTTTGGCAATGCCTTGTATCGAGCTGATCCGCATTCACCAGGGCCATGACCATATGGCCAAAATTCTGGAGGTTTCGGTGATGGAGCTGGACGAGCGGCTCGCGGAACTACAGCGCATCCAACGAAATGACCTCTCGGTCTTGGTAGATGCAGAGATAGGAAAGTCGATGGCTGAGATCGAGGCTTCCCATCGAGCCGAGGTGAGCAGTTGGGAGCGTGAAGTGGCTGGGACTGAGGCTGCGGCGGAGCAGCTGTCTCAATCTATGAAGAAGACGACGGAGAAGCGAGCTGCGGTGGATGCTAACATCGCAGAAGTTGATGCTCAGATGCGCCGTCTTGAAGACCAGCGGGCCCAACTTCAACTAGAGGCTGAGCGCGTCCTGGCTGAACACGTGGCATTCAAACGGGAGGAAACGACTCTTACTCAGCGGACCCTTGCTTTGGCTCAACAGCGACGACAGCTTGATGAGAAGTATGAGAGTAAAACTTCTGCTGAGGCTGTCGGGTTAATGCGTCAAGAAGCCGAGCTGCGAGTCCAGGCGACTGTGGAAACTCGCACTGCCGACCTGAGACGTCGAGTCAGAGAACTCTCATCCCACCCTGGGGAGGATCGGGGATTGTAGCTTCTCTTCTTTTTTGTGTGTTTTTGCAACTCTTGCTAGGGAAATAGCGTATTTCTGTACTCCCTTTTTAAAAATAAAGAAATACACTATCTCTTTGATGTGTTCATTTTTAATTTCATGAACTTGATGATTTATGTGGACCTATTATCTTTTGCGCACCTTGGTTTTTAGGTACAGATAATAAGTATAAAGGAACCAACATGTTTGCTCAGAGGTAATGTGGACATGGCAATCATTAGGTTCAAATGATAGAATCTTCCTACTCAGAGGTGTTTATGGACGTGGTAGGAATGATCCTGTGGGATACGCTGAACAACTCAGAGGTAATGTGGACGTGGAAGTTCTGCGATCAAATGTACGACAACGTAGGAGTTGCTTGTACGGGATGTTTACTCAGAGGTAATGTGGACGTGGTAAACATGAAGGATAGCGTAAGCTCACGAAGTGTAAGGTTCCGCTTTGTAGGATGTAGAGAGACAACTCAGAGGTAATGTGGACGTGGTTATCTTTCTACGGAAGGATGCCACGGAACAGCTGGGTTCCGGAAGCGATTGATTTTGTGAAAAGAGGTTATTTGGGGAAATACATGTCTTGGAGGATGTCAAGAGTAGTACTTCTTTAGGAACTTGCCGTTGATGGACATCATGAACAAGTCCCCATTGGGTTTGGCGAGCCGGTAAGCACCGTTTGAGTATACCGTCTCGATGATGAAAGGTCCTTCCCATTTGGGCTCGAACTTCCCTGGTGTCTTGTGAGTTAACACCATTGGCCTTCTGACTGCTAAAACCAGGTCGCCAACTTGGAAAGTTCTTTGCTTGACCTTCTTGTTGAAAGCCTGTGATATACGGGCTTGGTAAAGTTCGATGCGTTGTTGAGCTAGGAGATGCTTTTCGTCAAGTGCCTCCAATTCCTGCAGACGACGACGTTGATTGTCTTCTTCTGTGAGATCGTTTGTGATGGCCACGCGGAGCGAAGGTATCTGTATCTCGAGAGGCAGTACTGTCTCGCTCCCGTAGACTAGGGAGAATGGAGTGTTGCCTGTTGGGGTCCGTACCGTTGTGCGGTAGGCCCAAAGGCATTCGCCAAGCTTTTCGTCCCAGTCGCGTTTGTTGGATGACACGACCTTTTTGAGCAGCCTAACGATAGTTTTGTTGAATGCCTCAGCCAATCCGTTTGCTGCCGGATTGTAGGCAGTTGAGGCCACGTTCTGAATGCGATTCTTGTCACAGAACCTGCTGAAAATGTGGCTGATAAACTGAGGACCATTGTCATGGATGATCCGCCGGGGTACTCCGAAACGGTAAATGACATGGTGTTTGATAAAGCTGACCACCCTGGAGCTTTTTACTTCTGCTAGTGGAACTGCTTCCGCCCATTTGGAGAAGTAGTCGGTGATGGCCAGGATGAAACGGTGTCCTCTCGATGAAGGAGGGGTGATTGGCCCTACAATGTCCATGCCCCAGGCTTCGAAGGGCCAGGAGGCGACTGTAGGATGTAGAGGTTCAGATGGTGTATGTATGAAGTCTGCATGAAGTTGGCATGCATGGCACTTCTTAGCATATTCCACTGCGTCGGCAACCATGGTTGGCCAGTAGTAGCCCATACGTCGCAGTCGATCTTGCAACTTAGGCCCTGGTTGGTGAGCTCCGCAAGTTCCGTCATGAGCTTCTCGAAGAGCTTCGGCCGCTTCTTCGTTAGACATGCATCGAAGGAGAAGCCCGTCGAAGGAGCGTCGGTACAGCGTTTTAGTGGCTGTATCGTAGTAGAATCGAAGAGAGCGTCTCCTGACTGAGACGGCTTCCTTCGGGTCCTCTGGAAGGATTCCGTAGACAGCGAAGTCGATGAACGGGAACCTCCAATCTCGGACATTAACCCCAATGTTTGTCGGCATGGCGTGAGCCATTTGCAAACATAGGTTGTTTCTGGGACAAATCAAGTCTCGGCCAGTTATTGTGACATAGTGTTGAGTCCCAAGGGGCGCGGCCAATGAGGCTGCGAGGCCAGCTAGAGCGTCAGCCTCCAAGTTTTGTAGGCGGGGTACATGTTCGATGAAGAACCCAGTGAAGGTTGAAATGATGTTCAATGCAACTTTATGGTAAGGGATCAAATCTTCATGGCGAACCTCGTATTGCCCCCGAATCTGGTTTACGACGAGTTTCGAGTCGCCGTAGGCTTCCAGATGATCCACCCCCAACTGTTGTGCTAGCTGGAGTCCCATGACGAGTGCATTGTACTCAGCAACATTGTTGGAGCATGGCTTCGAAAGGGAGTATGCGCGCTGGATGACCAGCTGATCGGGGGAGACTAAGACTACCCCCACTCCTGCGATGATTTGGCCATTGGGGCCCGTTCTTGAAGCGCCATCGAAGAACATCCGCCAAATGGGGCTTCCTTCAGTGACATTTGATTCTTGAACTTCATCCGGGATGTCTTCATAGAGTTTTGAAGATTCTGGGATGGGGTGTGCAGCTAAAAAGTCAGCCAGAGCCTGACCCTTGACTGCCTTCTGCGAGACAAACACCATGTTGTATGGTGTTAGTAGGATCGCCCATGTAGCCAGCCGGGAGTTTAATGACCCTGGCTTTGTCATGAGAACTCTGAGCGGATTGACTCGGGAGATGACGTGAATTGTCTGGCCCGAGACGTAATGACGAGTCTTCTGAATGGCAAACACCAAAGCCAAGCACTCCTTTTCAACGGGGTTGTACCGGTGTTCGGCCCCGATGAGTGTTCGACTGAGGTAGTAGATTGCTTGCTCGTAGCCTGCATCGCTGTTTTGAGCGAGTAAAGCGCCGAGGGAATGATCCATGGCACGGACGTAGAGGAGGAAGGGTTTGCCGGCGACAGGTGCCACTAGGACTGGCGGGCTTGTTAAGTAAGCCTTGATGTCGTCGAAAGCCTTTTGGCACTCCTCTGTCCAGACGTAAGAGACTCCCTTCTTCATGAGCTGAGTAAAGGGTTGACATTTACCGGAGAGGTTTGCTATGAACCTCCGGATGTATGCCAAACGTCCCTGTAGGCCCCGAAGTTCTCGAAGGTCCTTCGGAGGGTCCATGTTAAGGATGGCTTTGGTCTTCTCAGGATCAACATGAATGCCTTTCGCTGTGATGACGAAGCCCAAGAATTTGCCGCTAGAAACCCCCATAAAGGATTTAGCGGGGTTCATTTTGAGTTGATGCGCCCGCATGAGATCGAAGACCGTCTTCAGGTCCTGTAGGTGATCTCTTTTGAGGCGGCTCTTGACTGCGATGTCGTCAACATAGCACTCAACTGTCTTGCGAAGATGTTGACGGAAGATGGTGCTCATAGCTCGCTGATACGTTGCACCGGCGTTCTTCAAGCCGAAGGGCATTATGGTGTAGCAGAAAACACCCTTTGGAGTCCTGAATGACGTGTGTTTTGCGTCATCGGGGAACATCTTGATTTGATTGTAGCCTGAATATCCGTCCATGAAGGACATGCGTTCAAAGCCACATGTGTTGTCGATCATTACATCGGTGATTGGGAGCGGGAATTCATCCTTCGGGCAAGCGGAGTTGAGATCCCTGAAGTCGATACAGACTCGTATCTTCCCGTTCTTCTTGGTGACAGGGACGACGTTGGCTACCCAGTCTGGGTGTTGTTCCTCACGGATGAAGCCACTGGTCAAGAGTTTGTCTACCTCCTGATCGATGGCGTTCATGATGTCCGGACGGAAGCGTCGCTGTTGTTGTTTGATAGGTTTGGCATCTGGTAAGATGTTCAACCTATGCATCGCGATCTGTGGATCGAGACCCGGCATGTCTTCGTAGCTCCAGACGAAGACGTCGATATACTCCTTAGCGAGTTGGACTAAAGATTCTCGGTCTTCTCCTTCCAAGCTTTTGCTGATAAAGATGAGTTTAGAAGAAGACCCATCCCCGAGGTCGATTTGCTCGACTTCGTCTTCGGTGGGAGGTTCTCGTAACTCAAAACGAGACTCCCATTGCTCTCCTAGGCGTTGAGCCCAGGGTTCCTCTTCGAAGGGTTCCGGCGGTTGGTCTTCGCCTTCATCTTTCTGAGGCTGCGCCGATGTCATGTTAGCTGACAGCACTTTTCTGAAGACTGATCCAATACTGGTATCGGAATCCCACGTCGATGCTTCTGATGAGTGGGAATGTTCTATGTCTTCTGCGTCTGAACTCTCTGGAGTTGATGGCGGCGTGACATAGCCTAACCCCCGTCGAGTCCGATTATAGTAATCCTGTGGCTTTCCATTGGGCATCGAAAGCCGGACAGGGAGATGCCGACCCTTGCCGTAGTTTAGGCCTTTGTTGCTTTTCAAGTCGTAGCCCATCTTTTGGATGATGTGCTTAGCCGCATCTGTGTATCGATATACTTGTACCCTGCCGGTATCAGGTTCGGGCTCGATCGACGGGAGGTTCCGACGACGCTCGATTTTGCCCGAGATGATGGTGCCTTCGTCTCGGCTTCGTGGAGGGACTATGAAGACTCCTTGAGACGGGACTATTTGATTATGGTAGACGGTCGTTACTTGTGTTTGCAACGACCGTAGAGCGTTGTCTAATGTATACATGGCATTCCAGTGTGGAAGACAAGAATAATTGAAAGACACTCTATTATTGATAAAGTACGAGATTTTATCCCGTGGGATTACATTGTCGAAGGAGGGTGCGTCTACATCGGCAGAGATATATTCGCCAAGCTCCTCATCTGTAAGCACTGGGGCCGGATCAGGAGAGTCCTCCACCGCTCCGACTTTGGGGTCTGAGAGGGTTATGTGAGCCCTCTCCGGCATCTTGGATGACTGCGGCGGCTTGCCTTTAAGACGCACCTTGAGGGGTGCCTCGGTTGCGCCTTCGATGAGTGGCGCCTTCCCTTGTAATTTTACCGCTAGGGGAGCCGCTGTTTGTGGTAGCTTCCCCTTGAGGCGTATCTTCAGGGGGGCTTCGCGAGCTGGCGCTTTTCCTGATAGCTTGATGCTCATTGGAGGCGCCTTCTGGGGTGGTCTCCCTTTCAGACGGATTTTCAAGGGGGCGTCAGGAGTCGCTTCGGGTTCCAAGTCCGGCTCTGTTGCCGTCTCTGCTTCATCATCGGCGTCGTTGGCTTCCTCCTCGTCAAGTGGCTTGTACAAGTCGGAGTCGGTGAAGTAGGCCTCAATCCCTTTGAAGGGATCGATATCTGCAAACTCCGTCCGGATGACGCCGTTGGTGGATACATATTTCATGCATTGGTGGAGCGTGGAGGGCACCACCATGTACTCATGTAACCATGGTCGTCCGAGTAAGATGTTGTAGTTGACCTCGGCATCCACCACATAACAAGTTACCTCAGTTTTGAGGCTGCCGATGTGACACTTCAGCCGGATCTTGCCCAGTGGCTCGCTCTTGCTGGCGTTGAAGCCGCTGATGGTCGTATTGGAGGGCGCCAGCCGGTACATTGGGATCCCCAGCTTTGATAGCAGCGCCTTTGGAATGATGCTTAGGGAAGACCCCGGATCGATCTGAATCCTGCTCACCTTTACCGAACCGATGTACCCTGTGTAATACAACGGTCGGTTATGTCGGTGATACTTGAGCAGCATGTCTTGTTGGGTGAAGGTTATGTTTGGGATAACTTCATCCGCACAATGACAGTGTGCACAAGTATTTGGGAGGTCTTCAGGCTGCTTGACCTGACTGAGAAAGGATTCGGCATCCTTCAGAGCTTCGCAGAGAGCTTCTCGGGAGTCCTTGGAGAGACGCAGGAGCTCGAACAAAGACAGGCGTGCAGGAGTACTGGCCAGTTGTGCCAGAATGTTAAAATTGTGGGGCTTGGCTAGCCCCGAAGTATTTTCTTTCCGCAGAGGTCTATCGAAACGGGCCTCCACTTGCTTTTGTTTATTGGCTGCTGAGGGCTTGGATGGACCCTCCTCAGGGATGGTGCCAGGAGGCACCACTTCGGCGGCAGCTTCACCGGGCTGGGAGTTCTGTTGTGCACGCGTCTGCACAGGAAGCGCCTCTTCCGCTGAAGAAGAGACCGTGCGGCAAGACTTGATCTTCCTGCCTTTTGCTTTGGAGGTAGGGCGTACCTCCGGTTGAGTTACCTCAGAAACGAGGTCGGGGTGAACCCAGAGGACCTCTCCTCGAGATGTGGTGAGTGGGACAAGTCCACTCACATTGTCACGGGTGGGTGGCAAATTCACCACCTCCATTGTCGCTTTAGGGATGGGGACGACGCCATCTTGTGTGGTAGTCGGCGGCAAGGTGCCGAACTGTAGTGACACCACATTAGCTGACACCGTCTTCTCTTCGTAATCGACGGAAATTACATCCGCATTGATCATGCGATGGATGTAATTTTTGAGGACGTAGCAGTCCTTAGTCGGGTGTCCGACAAACCGATGGTAGTGACAGTACCTTGGGTTGTCCACCTTCCCGACTTCATCGGGCCGCTTTGGGTCCGGAAGCTTGATCTTGTCACCCTGCTTCAGTATCTCAAAGAGTTGCAGGGTGTCGTCATCATTGAATGAATAAACCTCCTTGGGTCTCGGTGCTAATGGAGGCTTTTGAGTAGGCGCCGATGCGCCCTTCGAGGCATTAACTGTCAATGCCTGTTTCCCCTTTGTTTCTCGTCCGAAATTGTTGGTTGCGGACTTTTTCCCCTTATCGTCAAAGGCGGGGAAGCTAACACCCAGAAGACGTGCATTGGCCGCCTTCTTCTCTGCAGCTTCAGCTTCAATGATTAGGGAGCTCCAATCGGGAGGGGGAGTAGAGTTAAGCCAGAGCTTTACTGCAGGTAGCATTTTCATACTGCAAGCGGAGAGAAGCGCATGTTCTGGCATGCCTGGAGGTAACCTGAAGCAGGCCTGACGGAAGCGTTCGATGAATGCCCGAACCGTTTCCTTGTCCTTCTGGCGTATCTCAATGAGAGACGCCATCGTCATGTCCTTCCCACCGTCGTAGAACCGGTCGAGGAAGAGGCGTGTCAGGTCGTCGAAGGACGATATGGAATTATCGGGGAGGCTGCAGTACCAGTCATACGCCACCCCTTTCAGGGCCCCAACAAAGATGCTGGTGAGGAGCGCGTCCTCCTTCGGAAGATGCCCTGTCTGCGACTGGAAGTATGTCAAGTACCGTCGTGGAGAGTCCTTCCCGTCATACGGCGTGAGTGTCTGTGGTTTATACTTTGGGGGATAAACCACCTTGTTCCACTCAAGTGGATAAGGCTGGGGAATGCCGATCTTCTGGCGTTCCTCCTGCCTGTTCTTGGACTCGAAGCGCTTCCGCAGATCTTTGATCATTTCGACCACATCCTCCGTGGAGCTAGGAGCCGGGGAAGGAGGTACCACCTGGAGTGGAGCGTTTGAGGGCTCCGATGTCCGGGGTGCTTCTGTGTCTGAGGGTGTCCGCTGGAGGGGCACACTCGACTCTCCATTAGCTCCTGGGTCAGGACCATTTGAAGGTGTCCTGATCAAGGCCGACCGCATCTCAAACACTGCTTGAGTCAGTGCTTGCATTGAGGCAGAGAGAGTTTTGAGTCCTCCCTCTAACGAGTCTATGTGCTGGACAATGTCCTGTGGCGGCGCATCAGCCTCAAGATCACCCCCGGTCATGTATACTGTCATGACACGGCCGGAAGTGGATGGATTAGTTGAGGCTTCGCTCTCAGCCTCACTCTCATGTGGGGGAGTTACTTCTCCTGGTGTTTGGCCACCCCCAGCCACATTCTGGAGTTCGTCTTCGACAGGCGCATCTGCAAGGGCCTGACTGCCCTCAGCTCTGTCTTGAAGGGCCTCTTCGTTTTCAGCACTACCCCCGGCGGTGTCCTGGAGGACATCGTCATTTTGAGGGGCTTCAGGGAGGCCATCTTCGCCTTGATGAAGATCCGCCGCAGCTGTACTTTGGACATCTTCGTCTTCGGAAGGAGGCTGAACAAGGGTCTGGCTACCCCCAGCTTCCTCCAAGGACTTCTTCCTTGACCGAGTGCCTTCGAACACCCCAGAGGTTGTGACAGCTGTCTTGGTTTTCCTCGACTGGCTTTTAGATGAAGACGAGGAATTGGCAGTCGTCTTCCGGACAGATGAGGAATTGGAGATTACGTTGCATGACGCAATCTTTAGTTCCTCTTCTGCTGACACCTTTGTCCCAAGGCGATGTCGGAGGGGTGTCGATGATTGTAGCCGTTGGAAGACCGACTGCTTTGGCGGTACTGCCGTCTTGCAACAGCAGTTGATGGTGACCACTGCACAAGTGTGCCCCGTGAGAGGCGCATCGTGCTTGTTGGTCAGCTCTCCTGACCGGCGCTTGTGAGTGATCACGTTGCGCAAGTCGTTGGAGGAGAGTGCTACCCTCACACCCCTCTCAGGCGCATGGCAGGGCCAAGCGCCGGGGTGGTCGGGTGAGTGCTGCGCCCCCTGATCTAATACCAAGCAGGCATCACGATCAGTAGTGGGGGAACCACAGCATTTGAAGTGACTTGAACGGACCTCAAACGCACAACCAGAGGAGGCGCGGGAGTTCAAGACCACTGAGTTTGCCTCTCTCGGCTTGGTTGTGCACGCAGTGAATGCGCCCAAGTGAGATGAGGACTTTGAAGGTCGACTCGTTGTCGGTGCAGGAGCACTTGAGTCAACCTTGTACAGCTTGCCATCGGCAGCGCGCGTGATTGTAAGCGCGTGCCTCTGGCCGGCTGCTGGCGTAGCACGTTTGTGGCACATGGCCCGTGCCGCCTTGGATTTCTTCGTACCAGCCCGCTGGGGCGCATAGTACTCAGCATCCAAATTCTCCTCGCCGTTACAGCGAGTGAGTCTGTCAAAGACAGAGGCTCTTTGTGGCGCATCAGAAGTAATACGCGGGGCATTGGCTGCGCCCCTGCTCCGTCGACGTATCTTCCTCGCCTGAGAGGAAGATGGCTGGGGAACGTGGTCAGCCGCACGCTTCCCCGAGAGATGCGCTGCATCAGCGGGCGCACCTTGACTGCTGAGGACGTCAACAGGAAGGAAAGGCTGGACGGGCGCATCCCCTTCAACGGTGGTGCCCGAGGCGTCGACTTTGCGCACCCAGACTGCGCGGGTCTTCTTCGGCTTCGACAGCCGCTTCGAAGGACTCGCACTTCCTTCAGAAATGAACTCCTCGTACGCCTGTTGATTGAGGCGCACTACCAGCGTCTTGTGGGAGGAGCCCACCTTCACGTCGTCGGCCTGTGACACGACTTTCTCGGTAGAGGAGAAAGAGGTCCCCAGCAGAGTCGCCAGCTTGTTTGCCATTAAAATTGTTTTGATTGAATTCTTAATACAAACAGAACAGTGATACAATGTAGGACTTAGATGTAGTCCTAGGAGTACACTTTTGTTTAAGCTGGGTCCTTAGTGCCAATGGAGCGAGTGGTAATGCGTTGACTCCGTTGACCGGCTGACGACGGTTATCGGTTCTCTGAAGGTGTGGATTGCTCTGGGTGCTGGAGCTTGCTGAGAGGAGGAAGACGTTGAGTGTCTAGAACTGCCTCTCGGTGATTCTCTCTGTGTTGTGAGTCTTCTGTTCTGAGTCTCTGTCTGTGTGTGTGAAGGAGATGACCCTTCTATTTATAGTTTTGCAGGCTGGCTGCTCATGCGCGCATGTAGGATGCGCCGGTGTGGGAACGCCACGTGGAGGTTGCTGATGGAGGCGCATGGATGCTGCGCCCTGATCGAGGGGAAGATCTCTTCATACTGCTGTTGTGAGCCGGCACGTAGCAGAGAGAAGATCTTTCCGTTGCTGAAATCTTGGACGAGTTGAGTCAAAAGACACGTGTCGTCGACTCATGGTTCGAAGATCTCGGATTTGGTGGAGAGGAGTGATCTGGTGGGCTGCGCCTTGGATTGGGCGCAGGAGGAGGCTGCGGCTCATAACCTTTAGGAGTTACAAACCATTTGGGGCGCATGGCTTTTGAGGCGCATGCAGGCGACTTTCCTTCTGTCTTTCGGGATCAGAGAGCAGTCTGAGGCGCATGGCTTTTAAGGCGCATGCTGATTTGGACGCATGGCCGTAGAGGCGCATGCTGATTTGGACGCATGGCCGTAGAGGCGCATGCTGATGGTGGAGTGGCCACGTGGCAGTAGCCGTCGGAACAAGGTCATGATGATGCTGACGTTGCCGACGCTTCATTTTCTGAAAAGCTGTCAACTGTTCAGACTTTGGGAGGCGTGCTACCAACTCTGTCAGTTCAGCATTTAATGTTGGTGACGTTCGATGGACAGCTGAGTGGGCGCGTCGGTTGGCGTTCCACTCGGTATGGAGATGTGTGAGGGCGCACCCTCTGTAATGCGCCGAGTACTGTAGGGCGCGTCTGTGTGATGCGCCTGACGCCGAAGGGCGCGTCCGTGTGATGCGCTGTCTGGCTGGCGCATCGGACATGTCTTTTAATGATGCGGCTGTCTCGCTCTTCGAGTGCTATAAATAGCCGTTTGGCTGAATTCGAGGCGTCCGGTTCATCCATTTAATGTAAATTCATTGCACGGAATTCGGAGGGCCATCCACTTGGCGCGTGGGTTTGATCTGCCCGGCCTATAAATAGTGGCATGGAGAGAAGATTTGCTTCTCATTCCCTCACGTACTTCCAATATGAATTTGAACATACGGGTGCATTCTGCTGACGAAGTGCTCCCGAGGGTGAAGATGAGACGCTGTGTTATCTTTGATGCACTTGAAGGTGACTGTTACATCCAAAAGACGGAGTCGAGGGCTTCCGAGGCAGGCGAAAGGTGCCTGTTGCATCCAAAGATAGGGATGCTCGGGCCTCGTCTCCGTTGTTCGGGAAGAGCCGTAGATCGGAATGGCGGTGCTAGGCTCTCTCTTCCTTCAAAGTGGGTGTCGCCCACTCTGGTTGTGTTGAGAGCTTCCTTGTGCCATGATTTCGATCACGGTCTTCCTTGGGCTTTGGAGGCTCTTTCGAAGCCTCCTCTGGCCACAGCTTTGCCGTGCTCCTCTCTTCCTTGGTTCCAGCCAGAGGGTTAAATGCTTTGTGGAAGCACTTATCCGGTGATCCTGGAGCCTGGCTGGAAGAATTTGGCTGAAGGGA
Organism: Iris pallida; assembly: GCA_029216955.1. NCBI lineage: Eukaryota > Viridiplantae > Streptophyta > Magnoliopsida > Asparagales > Iridaceae > Iris > Iris pallida. Next base: position 890,993 of record JANAVB010033419.1, read on the forward strand.
TGCACATAACTGAGCTGCTGGAGAGATGATGGGATGCGCCTGGATGGAGGCGCATGATATCTGCTGCGCCTCATTGGTGGCGCATAGTGATGCTGCGCCTATCTGGTGGTGGTCTTGAAGGCGCATGATGGCCGCTGGCTGTAGACTTAGGCTCTTTCCTTTGTAGGAATTCTCCTTTGTACAACCTTTTCTAGACATGTAATAGACTTTTATATATAAATAAAAAGTCCTTCTTCAAATGTCTATAGTTATTGACTTTGCTGTGAAGTTCTTCATCTGAGTTCTGGCGCATGTAGTGTCTGGCGCATGGGCTTTCTGGTTGTGAAATTCCATGCTTCTACATTCTCCTCTTCCGAGAAAGTCGTGTCACAGGCCGACGACGTGAAGGTGGGCTCCTCCCACAAGACGCTGGTCGTGCGCCTCAAACAACAGGCGTACGAGGAGTTCATTTCTGAAGGAAGTGCGAGTCCTTCGAAGCGGCTACCAAAGCCGAAGAAGATCCGCACAGCCTGGGTGCGCAAGGTCGACGCCTCGGGCATCACCACTGAAGGGGATGCAGCAATCCAGCCTTCCCTTCCTGCTGACGTTCTCAGCAACCAAGGTGCGCCCGCCGATGCAGCGCATCTCTTGGGGAAGCGTGCGGCCGACCACGTTCCCCAGCCATCTCCCTCTCAGGCGAGGAAGATACGTCGACGGAGCAGGGGCGCAGCCAATGTCCCGCGCATCACCTCTGATGCGCCACAAAAAGCCTCTGTCTTTGACAGACTCACTCGCTGTAATGGCGAGGAGAATTTGGATGCTGAGTACTATGCGCCCCAGCGGGCTGGTACGAAGAAATCCAAGGCAGCACGGGCCATGCGCCACAGACGTGCTATGCCAGCAGCCGGCCAGAGGCACGCGCTCGTCATCACGCGCGCTGCCGATGGCAAGCTGTACAGGGTTGACTCAAGTGCTTCTGCACCAACAACGAGTCGATCTTTGAAGCCCTCATCTCGCTTGGACGCATCTACTGCGTGCACAACCAAGTCGAGAGAGACAAACTCAGTGGTTTTGAACTCCCGCGCCTCCTCTGGTTGTGCATTTGAGGTCCGTTCAAGTCACTTCAAATGTTGTGGTTCCCCCACTACTGATCGTGATGCCTGCTTGGTATTAGATCAGGGGGCGCAGCACTCACCTGACCACCCCGGCGTTTGGACTTGCCATACGTCTGAAGGGGGTGTGAAGGCACCACTCTCCTCCAACGACCTGCGCAACGTGATCACTCACAAGCGCCGGTCAGGAGAGTCGACCAACAAGCACGATACGCCTCTTACGAGGCATACTTGTGCGGTGGTCACCCTCAACTGCTGTTGCAAGACGACAGTTCCACTAAGACAGTCGGTCTTCCAACGACTACAATCATCGACACCTCTCCGACGTCGCCTTGGGACGAAGGTGTCAGCTGAAGAGGAGCCAAAGGTCGCTTCATGCAACGTGGTCTCCAACTCCTCATCAATCCGGAAGACGACTGCCAATTCCTCGTCTTCATCCAAAAGCCAGCCGAGGAAAACCAAGGCAGCTGTCTCGACCTCTGGAGTGTTTGAAGGCACTCGGTCGAGGAAGAAGTCCTCGGAGGAAGCTGGGGGTAGCCAGACCCTTGTTGAGCCTCCTTCCGAAGACGAAGATGTCCAAAGCACAGCTGCGGCGGATCTCCATCATCAAGGCAAGATTACTCTCCCTGAAGCCCCTCAAAATGAGGATGTCCTCCAGGATACTGCCGGGGATAGTTCTGGAAACGAAGAGGTCCTTCAAGACGGAGCCGAGGGCAAGCAGGCCCTTGCAGATGCGCCTGTCGAAGACGAACTCCAGAATGTGGCTGGGGGTGGCCAAACACCAGGAGAAGTAACTCCCCCACATGAGAGCGAGGCTGAGAGCGAAGCCTCAACTAATCCATCCACTTCCGGCCGTGTCATGACAGTATACATGACCGGGGGTGATCTTGAGGCTGATGCGCCGCCACAGGACATTGTCCAGCGCATAGACTCGCTAGAGGGAGGACTCAAAACCCTCTCTGCCTTAATGCAAGCACTGACTCAAGCAGTGTTTGAGATGCGGTCGGCCTTGATCAGGACACCTTCAAATGGTCCCGACCCAGGAGCCAATGGAGAGTCGAGTGTGCCCCTCCAGCGGACACCCTCAGACACAGAAGCACCCCGGACATCGGAGCCCTCAAACGCTCCACTCCAGGTAGTACCTCCTTCCCCGGCTCCTAGCTCCACGGAGGACGTGGTCGAAATGATCAAAGATCTGCGGGAGCGCTTCGAGTCCAAAAACAGGCAGGAGGAACGCCAGAAGATGGGCATTCCCCAGCCTTATCCCCTTGAGTGGAACAAGGTGGTTTATTCCCCAAAGTATAAACCACAAACACTCACGCCGTATGACGGGAAGGACTCTCCACGACGGTACCTGACGTACTTCCAGTCGCAGACAGGGCATCTTCCGAAGGAGGACGCACTCCTCACCAGCATCTTTGTTGGGGCCCTGAAAGGGGTGGCGTATGACTGGTACTGCAGCCTCTCCGATAATTCCATATCGTCCTTCGACGACCTGACACGCCTCTTCCTCGACCGCTTCTACGACGGTGGAAAGGACATGACGATGGCGTCTCTCATTGAGATACGCCAGAAGGACAAGGAAACGGTTCGGGCATTCATCGAACGCTTCCGTCAGGCCTGCTTCAGGCTACCTCCAGGCATGCTAGAGCATGCGCTTCTCTCCGCTTGCAGTATGAACATGCTGCCTGCAGTAAAGCTCTGGCTTAACTCTACTCCCCCTCCCGACTGGAGCTCCCTAATCATTGAAGCTGAAGCTGCAGAGAAGAAGGCGGCCAATGCACGTCTTCTGGGTGTTAGCTTCCCCGCCTTTGACAATAAGGGGAAAAAGTCCGCAACCAACAACTCCGGACGAGAAACAAAGGGGAAACAGGCATTGACTGTTAATGCCTCGAAGGGCGCATCTGCGCCTACTCAAAAGCCTCCACTGGCACCAAGACCCAAGGAGGTTTATTCATTCAATGATGACGACACCCTGCAACTCTTTGAGATACTGAAGCAGGGTGACAAGATCAAGCTTCCGGACCCGAAGCGGCCCGATGAAGTCGGGAAGGTGGACAACCCAAGGTACTGTCACTACCATCGGTTTGTCGGACACCCGACTAAGGACTGCTACGTCCTCAAAAATTACATCCAGCGCATGATCAATGCGGATGTAATCTCCGTCGATTACGAAGAGAAGACGGTGTCAGCTAATGTGGTGTCACTTCAGTTCGGCACCTTGCCGCCGACTACCACACAAGATGGCGTCGTCCCCATCCCTAAGGCGACAATGGAGGTGGTAAATTTGCCACCCACCCGTGACAATGTGAGTGGACTTGTCCCACTCACCACATCTCGAGGAGAGGTCCTCTGGGTTCACCCTGACCTCGTCTCCGAGGTAACTCAACCGGAGGTACGCCCTACCTCCAAAGCAAAAGGCAGGAAGATCAAGTCTTGCCGCACGGTCTCTTCTTCAACGGAAGAGGCGCTTCCTGTGCAGACGCGTGCACAACAGAACTCCCAGCCCGGTGAAGCTGCCGCCGAAGTGGTGCCTCCTGGCACCATCCCTGAGGAGGGTCCATCCAAGCCCTCAGCAGCCAATAAACAAAAGCAAGTGGAGGCCCGTTTCGACAGACCTCTGCGGAAAGAAAATGCTTCGGGGCTAGCCAAGCCCCACAATTTTGACATTCTGGCACAATTGGCCAGTACACCTGTGCGCCTGTCTTTGTTCGAGCTCCTGCGTCTTTCTAAAGATTCTCGAGAAGCTCTCTGCGAAGCTCTGAAGGGCGCTGAATCCTTTCTCAGTCAGGGTACATTGGCTCGGTTAAGGTGAGCCGGATTCAGATCGATCCTGGGTCTTCCCTAAGCATCATTCCAAAGGCGCTGCTATCAAAGCTGGGGATCCCGATGTACCGGCTGGCGCCCTCCAATACAACCATCAGTGGCTTCAATGCTAGCAAGAGCGAGCCATTGGGCAAGATCCGACTGAAGTGTCACATTGGCAGCCTCAAAACTGAGGTGACTTATTATATAGTAGATGCCGAGGTCAACTACAACATCCTGCTCGGTCGACCATGGCTGCATGAGTATATGGTGGTGCCCTCCACGCTCCACCAGTGCATGAAGTATGTATCCACCAATGGTATCATCCGGACGGAGTTTGCAGACATCGATCCTTTCAAAGGGATTGAAGCCTACTTCACCGATTCCGACTTATACAAGCCCATTGACGAGGAGGAAGCCAACGACGCTGATGATGAGGCAGAGACGGTAACAGAGCCGGACATGGAGCCTGAGACGACTCCCAACGCCCCCTTGAAAATCCGACTGAAGGGGAAACCACCCCAGAAGGCGCCTCCAATAAGCATCAAGCTATCAGGGAAAGCGCCGGCTCGCGAAGCACCCCTGAGTCTCAAGGAGTCTTCATAGTCCCTCCACGGAGCCGAGACCAAGGCACCATCATCTCGGGCAAAGTCGAGCGTCGTCGGGACCTCCCGTCAATCGAGCCCGAACCTGATACCGGCAGAGTACAAGTCTATCGGTACACGGATGCGGCTAAGCACATCATCCAAAAGATGGGCTACGACCTAAAAAGCAACAAAGGCTTAAACTACGGCAAGGGTCGACATCTCCCTGTCCGGCTTTCGATGCCCAATGGAAAGCCACAGGATTATTATAATTGGACTGGACGAGGGTTAGGCTATGTCACGCCGCCATCAACCCCAGAGAGTTCAGATGCAGAAGACATAGAACATTCCCATTCGTCCGAAGCATCGACTTGGGATTCCGATACCAGTATCGGATCAGTCTTCAGGAAAGTGCTGTCAGCTAACATGATATCAGCACAACCTCAAAAAGGTGAAGGCGAAGACTAAGCGCCAGAACCCTTCGAAGAAGAACCCTGGGCCCAATGCCTAGGGGAACAATGGGAATCTCATTTTGAGCTTCGTGAACCTCCCACCGAAGACGAAGTCGAGCAGATCGACCTCGGGGAGGAGTCTTCTTCCAAACCCATCTTCATCAGTAAAAGCCTGGAAGGAAAAGATCGAGAATCTTTAATCCAACTGGCTAAAGAGTATATCGACGACTTCGCCTGGAGCTATGAAGACATGCCGGGACTCGATCCACAGATCGCAATGCATAGGTTGAACATCTTACCTGATGCCAAACCTATCAAACAACAGCAGCGACGCTTCCGTCTGGACATCATGAATGCCATCGATCAGGAGGTTGACAAACTCTTGACTAGCGGCTTCATCCGTGAAGAACAACACCCGGATTGGGTAGCCAACATCGTTCCTGTCATCAAGAAGAACAGAAAGATACGAGTTTGTATCGACTTCAGGGATCTCAACTCTGCTTGCCCGAAGGACGAATTCCCGCTTCCAATCACTGATGTGATGATCGACAACACATGTGGCTTTGAGCGCATGTCCTTCATGGACGGGTATTCAGGCTACAATCAAATCAAGATGTTCCCCGATGACGCAAAACACACGTCATTTAGGACTTCAAAGGGTGTTTTCTGCTACACAGTAATGCCCTTCGGCTTGAAGAACGCCGGTGCGACATACCAGCGAGCTATGAGCACCATCTTCCGTCAACATCTTCGCAAGACAGTCGAATGCTATGTTGACGACATCGCAGTCAAGAGCTGCCTCAAAAGAGATCACCTACAGGACCTGAAGACGGTCTTCGATCTCATACGGGCGCATCAACTCAAAATGAACCCCGCTAAATCCTTTCTGGGGGTTTCTAGCGGCAAATTCTTGGGCTTCGTCATCACAGCGAAAGGCATTCATGTTGATCCTGAGAAGACCAAAGCCATCCTCAACATGGACCCTCCGAAGAACCTTCGAGAACTTCGAGGCCTACAGGGACGTCTAGCATATATCCGGAGGTTCATAGCAAACCGTTCCTGTAAATGTCAACCCTTCACTCAGCTCATGAAGAAGGGAGTCTCTTATGTCTGGACAGAGGAGTGCCAGAAGGCTTTCAACGACATCAAAGCCTACTTGACGAGCCCACCAGTCCTGGTAGCGCCAGTCACCGGCAAACCATTTCTCCTCTACGTCCGTGCCATGGATCATTCTCTTGGCGCTCTGCTCGCTCAAAACAGCGATACAGGCTACGAGCAAGCAATCTACTACCTCAGTCGAACACTCATCGGGGCCGAACACCGGTACAACCCCGTCGAAAAGGAGTGCTTGGCTTTGGTGTTTGCCATCCAGAAGACTCGTCATTATGTCTCGGGTCAGACAATTCATGTCATTTCCCGAGTCAATCTGCTCAGAGTCCTCATGACGAAGCCAGGATCATTGAACTCCCGGCTGGCTACATGGGCGATCTTGCTAACACCGTACAACATGGTGTTTGTGCCCCAAAAAGCTGTTAAGGGTAAGCTCTGGCTGACTTTTTAGCTGCACACCCCATCCCAGAATCCTCAAAACTCTATGAAGATATCCCGGATGAGGTCCAAGAATCCAACGTCACCGAAGGAAGCCCCGTTTGGCGGATGTTCTTCGACGGCGCTTCGAGAACAGGCCCCAAAGGCCAAATCATCGCAGGAGTGGGGGTAATTTTAGTCTCCCCCGATCAGCTGGTCATCCAGCGTGCGTACTCTCTTTCGAAGCCGTGCTCCAACAACGTTGTCGAGTACAACGCACTCGTCATGGGACTCCAGCTCGCACAACAGCTGGGGGTCGACCATCTGGAAGCTTACGGCGACTCAAAACTCGTCGTAAACCAGGTTCGGGGACAATACGCAGTTCGCCATAAAGATTTAATCCCTTATCATGAAGTCGCGTTGAACATCATTTCAACCTTCACCGGGTTCTTCATTGAACATGTCCCCCATTTACAAAACTTGGAGACCGATGCTCTGGCTGGTCTCGCAGCCTCATTAGCAGCGCCCTTTGGGACTCAACACTATATCACGGTAACAGGACGAGATCTGATTTGTCCCAGAAACAACCTATGCTTGCAGGTGGCTCACGCCATGCCGACAAACACTGGTGTTAATGTCCGAGACTGGAGGTTCCCGTTCATCGACTTCACTGTCTACGGAATCCTTTCAGAGGACCCGAAGGAAGCAGTCTCAGTCAGGAGACGCTCTCTTCGATTCTACTACGATACAGCTACCAAAATGCTGTACCGACGCTCCTTCGATGGACTCCTCCTTCGATGCCTGTCCAACGAAGAAGCAGCCAAAGCTCTTCAAGAAGCTCATGACGGAACTTGTGGAGCTCATCAACCCGGTCCTAAGTTGCAAGATCGACTGCGACGTATGGGCTACTACTGGCCAACCATGGTTGTCGATGCTGTCGAATATGCCAAGAAGTGCCGCGCGTGCCAACTTCATACAGACTTCATACATACACCATCGGAGCCGCTACATCCTACAATCGCCTCCTGGCCCTTCGAAGCCTGGGGCATGGACATTGTAGGGCCAATCACCCCTCCTTCATCGAGAGGACACTGTTTCATCCTGGCCATCACCGACTACTTCTCCAAATGGGCGGAAGCAGTTCCACTAGCAGAAGTAAAAAGCTCCAGGGTGGTCAGCTTTATCAAACACCATGTCATTTACCGTTTCGGAGTACCCCGGCGGATCATCCATGACAATGGTCCTCAGTTTATCAGCCATATTTTCAGCAGGTTCTGTGACAAGAATCGAATTCAGAACGTGGCCTCAACCGCCTACAATCCGGCAGCAAACGGATTGGCTGAGGCATTCAACAAAACTATCGTTAGGCTGCTCAAAAAGGTCGTATCATCCAACAAACGTGACTGGGACGAAAAGCTTGGCGAATGCCTTTGGGCCTACCGCACAACGGTACGGACCCCAACAGGCAACACTCCATTCTCCCTAGTCTACGGGAGCGAAGCAGTACTGCCTCTCGAGATACAGATACCTTCGCTCCGCGTAGCAATCACAAATGAACTCACAAAAGAGGACAATCAACGTCGTCGTCTGCGGGAACTGGAGGCACTTGACGAAAAGCTTCTCTTAGCTCAACAACGCATCGAGCTCTACAAAGCCCGTATATCACAGGCTTTCAACAAAAAGGTCAAAAAGAGGACTTTCCAAGTTGGCGACCTGGTTTTAGCAGTCAGAAGACCAATGGTGTTGACCCACAAGACACCAGGAAAGTTCGAGCCCAAGTGGGAAGGACCTTTCATCATAGAGACGGTATACTCAAACGGTGCTTACCGCCTCGCCAAATCCAATGGGGACTTGTTTATGATGCCCATCAACGGCAAGTTCCTAAAGAAGTACTATTCTTGACATCCTCCAGACATGTACTTCCTCAAACAACCTCTTTCCACAAACTCATACGCCTCCGGAACCCAGCTGTTCCGTGGCATCTTTCAGTAGAAAGATAACCACGTCCATATTACCTCTGAGTTGTCTCTCTATACCCTATAAAGCAGAATCTTACACTTCGTAAGCCTACGCTACCCTTCATGTTTACCACGTCCACATTACCTCTGAGTAAACATCTTGTACAAACAACCCCTGCGTTATTGTACATTTATCGTAGAACTTCCACGTCCATATAACCTCTGAGTTGTTCAGCGTATCCCCCAAGATCATTCCTACCACGTCCATAATACCTCTGAGTAGGGAGATTCTATCATTTCGAACCCAATGATTGCCATGTCCATATTACCTCTGAGCAAACATAATGGTTCCTTCAAACTTATTATCTGTACCTGAAAACCAAGGTGCGCAAAAGATAATAGGTCTACACAAATCATCAAGTTCATGACAATGAAAATGAACACATCACAGAAAATTGTGTACTTCTTTATTTCTAAAAAGACAGAGTAAAGGACTACACTATCCCCAGCAGAACTTCCATGTCCATATTACCTCTGAGTAGTTTCGCGTATCTCTCTCCAGAGTCATTCCTACCACGTCCATATCACCTCTGAGTAGGAAAAGCTCTACCATCAATCCCATATTTACCACGTCCATATTACCTCTGAGTAAATATGTTGGTTCTCTCTCTCTCAACTTATTATCTGTACCTAAAACCAAGGTGCGCCATGGATGATAAGTCCACATAAATTCCCCAGTGGAAGTACCCAAACCTATCACGTCCATACTACCTCTGATAGGATTGTCACACCTAAACAGCTCTACCATTCATGCTTCTTGTTCAAAGTATTTCAAAACTTGTCCAAAAGTTTTAAAAACTGTGAAGGGGGTCTTGTAGAAGCATGAAAAAGAAGGGATCTTTCTTTTAATCCCACATCAGAAAGGAGAAGAAGGGAGGCCTTATTCCACTCTATATATAGAGACCTCTTGCCTCCTTTGAAAAGGCACCAAAAATAAATAAAGAAAAGGGAGCCCGTTATCCAGGGAGCCCGTTCGAGCCACAAAAGTTGCAGTTGTTCTTCTCTTCTTCTGGGTCGGCTGCAAGTTCTTCACTCGCTGTCATGGCGAGGATAATTTGGACTCTGAGTACTATGCGCCCCACGGGCTGGTACAAAGAAGTCCAAGGCGGCATGGGCCATGCGCCACAAACGTGCTATGCCAGCAGCAGGCCAGAGGCATGCGCTCACAATCATGCGCGCTGCTGATGGTAAATTGTACAAGGTCGACTCGAGTACTGCGGCGTTAGAAACGAGCCGACCTTCAAAGTCCTTGTCTCACTTGGGCGCATCTATTGCGTTCACAACCAAGTCGAGCAAGGCAAACCCAGTGGTCTTGAACTCCCGTGCCTCCTCTGGTTGTGCATCTGAGGTCCGTTCAAGTCACTTTAAATGTTGTCCCCCCACTATTGATCGGGAGATCGGGGGGCACAGCATTCACCTGACCACCCCGGCGCTTGGCTTTGCCATGCGCCTTAAAGGGGGTACGAAGGTGGCGCTCTCACTTGACCACCCCGGCGCTTGGCCTTGCCATGCGCCTGAAGGGGGTGCGAAGGTAGCACTCTCCTCCAATAATCTGCGTAACGTGATCACTCACAAACGCCGATCAGGAGAGCCGACCAACAAGCATAATGTGCCCCTCACAGGGTACACTTGTGCTACGGTCGCCATCAACTGCTGCTACCGTAAGACAGTAGCTCCACCACCAAGGCAGTCTGTGTTCCAACAGTTGCAACATGCTGTACATGTCTCCCGGCGCATCACTCCGTCCCGTCAGAGTGAATCACTTCCTCGTCAACGTACAGGCGCATCTACCAGCCTGGGGCTCTTATCTTCTGAAGGAGTTCACCGTCAAAGCTTCTTTGAACAAGGAGAACCATCATCCATATTACAATGTCTTGCCAAGGAGGAGGATCAGTCGAATCCATCTTCGTCGAGAAGTCAAAGGGAGAGACAACAAAACTCTCTCAAACTGTTGCTATTCATAGGCCAGGGCAAATCAAACCCATGCGCCAAGTGGCAACCTTCCCGAAGTCGGTGCAATGAACTTGTATTTATGATGAATGAACTCGCCTCCTTCGAATTCAGCTAAATCGGAGAGCCATCAAAGCTCCGAAGAACTCAATAGCCGGACCAATGGAGATGCGCCATGCAAGAGACACGCCGGTCAGACAGCGCATCACACAGACGTACCCTTCAGTACCAGGCGCATCACAGAGGATGCGCCCCCACACATCTCCATACCGAGTGGAACGCCAACCGACGCGCCCACTCAGCTGTCCATCGAACGTCACAAACATTAAATACTGAACTGACAGAGTTGGCAGCACGCTTCCCAAAGTCTGAACAGTTGACAGCTTTTTCAGAAAATGAAGCGTCGGCAACGTCAGCGTCATCATGACTTTATTTCGATGGCTACTGCCACGTGGCAACTCCACCATCAGCATGCGCCTCTACGGCCATGCGTCCAAATCAGCATGCGCTTCAAAAGCCATGCGCCTCAGACTACTCTCTGATCCCGAAAGACAGGAGAAAAGTCGCCTGCATGCGCCTCAAAAGCCATGCGCCCCAAATGGTTTGTAACTCCTAAAGGTTATGAGCCGCAGCCTCCTCCTGCGCCCAATCCAAGGCGCAGCCCACCAGATCACTCCTCTCCACCAAATCCGAGATCTTCAAACCATGAGTCGACGATACGTGTCTTTTGACTCAACTCATCCAAGATTTCAGCAACGGAAAGATCTTCTCCCTGCTACGTGCCGGCTCACAACAGCAGTATGAAGAGTTCTCCCCCTCGATCAGGGCGCAGCATCCATGCGCCTCCATCAGCAACCTCCACGTGGCATCCCCACACCGGCGCATCCTACATGCGCGCATGAGCAGCCAGCCTACAAAACTATAAATAGAAGGATCATCTCCTTCACACACACAGAGACTCAGAACATAAGACTCACAGAGAATCCACAACAGAGAATCACCGGAGAGGCAGTTCTAGACACTCAACGTCTTCCTCCTCTCAGCAAGCTCCAGCACCCAGAGTAATCAACACCTTCAGAGAACCGATAACCGCCGTCAGCCGGTCAACGGAGTCAACGCATTACCACTCGCTCCATTGGCACTAAGGACCCAGCTTAAACAAAAGTGTACTCCTAGGACTACATCTAAGTCCTATATTGTATCACTGTTCTGTTTGTATTAAGATTTCAATCAAAACAATTTTAATGGCAAACAATACTCTTGGCAGTGGATGTTCTAAGAGCTGCACTGCAGGACACTCAATACAGTTTACATAATTATCCTTTGGGCAGTACACTCGCAGATGAGGAAAACCAGCTACAATAAGAACTTGTACAAGGAATCATGAACAAGTTGAATTAGCACAAAGAGCAAAATGCCACTGGCATACTGAAGGGGATAAATGTACAAACTTATCCAACAATATAATGCTCACCTATCCCCTTGCATGTCTACTAGGCATCAATGGGTACCCATAAGTACCTACCCCTAGTCCTAAGCTCTGCCATGTTATGTCTTCACAGGCATGGGAATTGTTTGATTGAGTGCTAGGAGTTATTTGTAATATCAGGAATCGATTTACTGCTACAGGAATTTGTTTGGGATTTCTAATAAAACATCCAGTTGTCTATTGCTTAGTGAGGACTAGAGGAGAACCCTCCAGGTGAAGTACCCAGGTTGTGCACAATAGGGCATGGAGGTGACTCCCCTTACTTAGTACCTGTCCTGTACAGGTGCCTTCTCTGAGTCCTGCACCAAGCCTACCCTAATGGTTCACTGTTGACATTCAAATTTACAACAGGTACCCATAAAGTCAGGCCACCTGGATATGAATGTAGGGATGAACATCTTAGTGTACAACCTGTCTCCTGGTTCCCAGGTTTAACTAGAGTTATCACACCCAGCCCCTCTTCATACTGACATGATACAGTTATAGCTTGCCACCATGGCAGCAGTCCAACTCTCAACACTCGATGTACTATTGACACTTCCTTTATGACATTCCATCTGAAATCATATGTGTCATGTAATTACCTGATTTGTACAACCTAGTAATGCAGACTATGTAGAAGGTAGTAACTTCATGCTACTAATGCCAGTCCTTAGCTAAGACTCTACTGTATATGCTCATAGGGATGAGTTTCCTGTCCTCTATATGCCCACATATTTATAATGTAAATCAAGTGAAACCCAGCATATAAGTGTATATGTATGACTCAAATTGGACTGGAACCACATGGGTGGATTACAAATAATTGCAATTGCCAGTAAAACTCAGCACTCTTCTAGTAAAGATAATGACAGCTACTACAGGGCAAAAATCATATGTAGAGAACCCATGCTCTGTAGGAGATCCTAATGTGTATTCATAGATGTGAGTAAAAACTAAACTTTACAGGGACTGCAAGGGTGCCTGTGCAATATAGGGTGTCTACACTAGATGCATATGGGAATGTATTTAGTGTTGTCCTGGCACAAGTTCAATTAGCAGGAAGGGTGATGTACTCAGTGCTTTGACAGAACCCAAGTGCAGGGCATGTGCAACTGGGCATGAAACAAAGGTGAACCAGGTATGGCATTTGGGATGACCTATTTTCGATTGGTGATGGCTGACTCACCAACTACTAACTGGTTCTCTATAGGCCAACATGTAAAGCCTATACCTTTCCATCCCCTGGTTGGTCCATGGTCTGATATTCTAACATCCTGTATCCTTTCTCCTTCAATCCTGAATATGGTAATCATGTGAATATTGGACCAATCAGTGCACAGGTTGGTTTGTGCTTCACACACACAAACCCATGGATGAACAATCAGATACTTGAATACCCTGTATCTCACCTAAGGTCTGATACACCCAAACTCATGGTCAGGATGGCTAATCTATCATGCTACCTACTGTTCTGCAATCTATGTCCTTGCCACATGCTTGAATAACTTGTGATGCAAAGAGACTGCAGGATATTAGTAAAAGGATATGAAATTGAACTGTGTCTCGTGTGTACTAAGGAATTGTGGACAGGATTTGTGTTAAGGTGTCACAACTAAATTTATGGTGCATGACTGAAATAAGACATACATATGTACCTGTATGTACAGGCATTGGAAACCCCATGGGCAGTATGCTAAGGTCTGATGTGTTATCTGCACAGGTTAAGCACGAAGTTTCAACTCCCCAATCTGATTACAGGGGTGAGAGGTCCACCTTAAGGACCAGGCAAAGCTAGACTCCTATGTTTTATTCAAAATACTAGATTACATGGTATAATGTATCGTTAACACTTCGTGCTTGGTTCACAAGTACTTCTCCTGAGTCCCTAGTTTGGGCATTTGGTCGAACATCTACCCTCCCACCTTGATGTTGATCTAAGCAGCACTAACAAGCCTAAGGATCGATTAATTCAATAAATTAAGCCATAGTGGAGAGATGGTACCTGTCAATGATTCGATTTGCTTCGACTCCCTGAATGGTTCTTCGATTGCAGAGCAGGAAACCAGACGACAGGGGAAAAATTAGGGGTTTGGAAAGGGAAAGGTCATGGTGATCTCACCTATTTATACTGGGGTTTGCGTGGTCGAGGAGATGGAATCAAATCTCTGGCTTCTCATCCGAGCAGGATTTGGATCATGCTCGCAAAGGAATTTAAATCTCACTGGCCGTTTGAATTTAAACAAGAATTTTACATTATAGTCCCTGCGGTTTGGTTATTTGTGAACCACACTCATCAGTATAGGGAAAAATTTAGGAAAAACCCCTTCTACTATATTATTTACCAATTATTAATAAATTCACAATACTCTATACATTAGTTGTTAATATTTCTATGTAAATAATTTTTAGCAGAAAATAATAATAATAAAATGGGAAAAATTCATTTCAAGGGCTTACAAACCTACCCACCTTAAAATAATTTCGTCCTCGAAATTAAAGGTAGATACAAGGGTAAGAATTTGAACCTCAAGTCTCAAAAGATAAGGATAGCGCTATCGCATCTCATCTTCCCCCTCCCAAGTGGATTCGCTCGGAGAATGGTGACTCTACGCGACACGCACCAATGGAATGGTCTGGTTGCGCAGCACCTTCTCCCTGCGATCCAAGATCTCTACAGGCTGCTCCTGATAACTAAGGCTCGGTCCCACCTCAATCTCCGAGTGGTCTAGCACGTGACTGTGGTCCGCCACGTGGCTCTACTTCTCCTCTAGTGAACTCGAACACGGTCTCCCCCGGTGGACTGAATACCACATTTGCTGTGACAATCAATGCTGGCAAAGTGTTTACTCAACCAGTCCATGCCGAACACTATGTCAAAGCTCGGAAGTGACATTATGAGTAAACTAGCATGCAGTTCTCGGCCCCCTATGGTAATGCGGTGACCGATGCAAACATCCTTCACCAAGATGCTGCCCCCGCCAGTCGAGACTTTATAGGTGCTATTTAAGGGCTTAGATACAATGCTATGTCTAAACGTAAAAGTTGCAGATATGAAGCTGTGACTGGCTCCAAAATCGAAATAGCTGAAAAAGACTCAAGGAGAACAGAACCTGCTATCACATCAGAAGATGCTAGTGTCTCATCGACCGCCATGGCATAAGCTCTGCCCTGCTGCTGGTGCTGGCCGAAGCGCTGCTGCTGTGTGGGCAAGGGTCCCTCTGCTGTGGAGGTATCGTGGGCTTCGTTGGTGCTCTCGGGGTAGGAGCTGCCCTCTGTGCTGCATGAACCTGTGCCGCGGGATAATCCTTCATCTGGTGTGAACTCGAACCGCAGAATAGGCATACTCCAAGTCGTCTTCTGCATACCTCCCACGTATGTCCTGGCTTCCGGCAGTAGCTGCAGGTGGGAGTCGTTTGTCTGGGCTGGCTCTGCTGAGGGGTAGGGACCTTGGCCAAAGACTGGTACTGCTGCTGGAACCGGGGTTGTGGCTGCTGCTGCTGCGCTACGGTCTTTCCCGGAGCATTGGATCATTTTGCCGATCCGGACTGGCTGTTGCCTCCTCCATAGGCGTCTCGGTCCCTCTTCTGTTTGTGCTTTATCTCCTTTTCTACATCTTGCACAACTTTCAAGATCCTTTCGTATGTTGTGGATTGGCTGGTGGCTATGGCTATGCGGATCTCATGTGATAGCCCCTTCCTGAACTTCTTGGCCTTGGCTGCAGGAGTCAAGGCATCTGCAAATCGACTGCGGTGGGAGAACTCGGCAGAATACTCGTCAATGGAGAGGTTGCCTTGTTCGAGGCTCTCGAACTCGTTCTCCAACTCTTTGCGGGCTGCTTCAGGATAAAACTTCGTCTTAAATAGCTCTTTGAATTCCTTCCAAGTCACATCTGGCACAGTGAATCGGGGCTCGTCCCTGTACCACGTGTAGGCGATGTCATAGAGCTGCATGCTAGCATTATCAACCTTCTAGTCTTGGGGGATTCGAGCCCTCCGGATATTGCGGTCCACATTCTCTAACCAGTCGTCGGCGAAGAGAATTCCCTCCGTACCCTTGAATTCCCAGGGCCTGAGGTCCGTAAAATTTTTGGAGGTGCCGGGGCGCAGCGGGGGAGCCTCCCTATTCTGAAGAGCCTCCCTCAGTGTATCACGGAAAATGTCAGCCTGCCGCGTCTGGGAAGTCATGAGCTGCTGGATGACCCCAAGAAGCGTGGCGTTGTCCCGCACAAGTGGTGGAGGGAGGACTGGTGCTGGATGCTGAAGGGGTATTGGCTGGTGGAAGGGTACAGGCTGGTGGAAAGGTGCTGGTGGTGGAATCGGCGTAGTGAACTGAGGAGGTGGCAGAATGTCATCACGGCGAAACCTTGTAGCCTGCGGCTGGGAAGTCTTGCCTAAGTAGGTGAAGTGGCCTCCGTGAGTAGGTGGGGTTCCATTCGTGAAGGACCCACCAACGTTTGCTGGGGTGTTCGGGTGAGCGGGGTTCCTGCCTTGATCCATCTAACTGCCACAAAGTAAAATTGTTAGTTGGTATGAAGATTCAAACAGGATACAGATCAAAGGAATAATTGAGATCAAATATAGAATTCAATAACGATGTTAAACATGTGGAGATGGTCCTTAAAGTTTACTCCTACTCGCAGGCCTGTAGTAGTAAATCTAAGTTGAGTAATACCACAAGTTTCGTTGTTTTTGCGAAATCAGACCTGTATGGGCCACCATAAAAACGTGTCACGACCCACACCCAGTATTTGGGCATGAGTCATGGGTACGTCCAGCCTACGCTGCAGTATCGGCGGTAGAATGCTGTCTAGTCATCTCCACAAATTATCAAATACAACCACGCAGTTTATAGAATTCCACAAAAGATCAAGTTTGCATATCAATCTCAACAGAAAATTATAAACACAATATCTAAAGTGAAAGAGACAAACTGATAACTGAAAAGATCACAAAGTGTAGAGACCAAGTATGATAGAAGAATGATCTCAATATAATCAAAATGTACCAAAGAGATGTCCACTACTCAACTCTCATAATCCATAAGTAAAATATAATACAATCAAGAGTTTCTGTGAGCAACACATGCTCTATAAATCACTGTCTAGCTAATAGTCTCCTGCGGAGGGTAGCCCCGCATCCAAGTCCTCTTGTATGCTCAAATCAGGATCTTCCGTCTGCTCATAAAAAGTAGTACAGAACTCCTCTAACTCATCACCTAAAATGTTAGTTATCCAGTCAGGATTGGAACAAGCACACAAGCTGAAAAACTATCCGCAACATAATAGGATCGACAGTACATGAATATAATCATATGTAAAAGGAAGCTGAATAGTAATGTGATGACATGGTATATCTAGAATAAAGTATGAATCGTAGAGTAATATGTCAACTGGAACGAATATGAAAGCATAGTGACATGTCAAGTGGTGAAAATAATAAAAGACAAGCTATCTAAGTGAATTGAAATACCGTTTTCGACATGTGAACGGCTAAGGGGTAAATACGGCTCACTGCACGTGTCGTGTGCAGCTGCTATCATTCAAGATTAGACATATTGGGATAGAATGGGAAGTTCACACATCTACTAAGGTATTTCCCCTCCCGACCAGTACTCATGAACCCAAATAAATCACGAAAAGAAACTAAACAAGAGTATAATAAATGGGGTTCATGTCTCTCACTCGTGTGTCCATCGTGTTATCAAACAAAAGAACATATGAATGTATACTGCACAAAACCATCAGAATTGGAAGTAGAACAGAAAGTGTACTTGCCTGTCGCCTCGAGCTGTGAATACCAACTTAATGTCGAGTTGGAGTTCAAGTAACCTGTGATACGTATTAAATCTAAGTCAACATGTGAACTAACAGAGTAAAGCTATATTGGAAAATTATTGCTAATTACCTCTTGCAATTTCGAATAGCTCCTAACGGCTTGGGTGGTTCCCACCCTCTAACCATACACTTGATACACCCTTAGATACCACCCTAACATGTTGTTTCTTCTAGGCATGCTCTTTCCCCAGATTAAACTTAACCCATCATGACCACCTAATGAACATAAGGCAGAATGATTCCTGTAGGAATCTTACTCTCCAGTACCTACTGGTATGAGTCTTAACTTCCAGTCACCAACCTCTATGCCTATACCTCCTTTCCTAATCTCTCTTAAACCCTTGGAGTTTGTTCTAGGCTCAATTCATCATTTCCTTCATACTCTGCTGTAGGCTAGTTGTAGGGCGCCCCTGCTTGCTGCTACAATAGCCATGGCAATGTACTTGCAATGCAGTAATTGCAACTGCTGATATTGTCTATATTCCTTTATTACTACATTGCCCACTCAATGTCTAAATATTTTTAACATACATGCCACACACTTATAACTAAGCGATTCCATATGTCTGTAAGATATATTTTCCTCCTTCTCTATTTGGAAGCCCCGCACTCGAGCCCTCTACTACATCCTTATGCTGCCAGTACAATAGCTCAGGTATTCGTGGAGGGAGTCTACAAACTACATTGAGTACCTAAATCCACAGTATTAGATAGGCAATTAGGCATCCCCTTTTTACTGGTTTGTTCTGAAATGAACTGTTCAGGCTGTAGGGAACATAACAACTACATAGCACTGCATACCATCCCTAATCTGATTGGCAATCAGAGGTCACAAAATGTATGGAGGGCTACCTAAGATGTTAGCATAGGTTTAAGTTCAGAAGAGGACTGAACAAAACAATGTAAGGGACTGATACTCTTGGCAGTGGATGTTCTAAGAGCTGCACTGCAGGACACTCAATACAGTTTACATAATTATCCTTTGGACAGTGCACTCGCAAATGAGGAAACCAGCTACAATAAGAACTTGTACAAGGAATCATGAACAAGTTGAATTAGCACAAAGAGCAAAATGCCACTGGCATACTGAAGGGGATAAATGTACAAACTTATCCAACAATATAATGCTCACCTGTCCCCTTGCATGTCTACTAGGCATCAATGGGTACCCACAAGTACCTACCCTAGTCCTAAGCTCTGCCATGTTATGTCTTCACAGGCATGGGAATTGTTTGATTGAGTGCTAGGAGTTATTTGTAATATCAGGAATCGATTTACTGCTACAGGAATTTGTTTGGGATTTCTAATAAAACATCCAGTTGTCTATTGCTTAGTGAGGACTAGAGGAGAACCCTCCAGGTGAAGTACCCAGGTTGTGCACAATAGGGCATGGAGGTGACTCCCCTTACTTAGTACCTGTCCTGTACAGGTGCCTTCTCTGTGTCCTGCACCAAGCCTACCTTAATGGTTCACAGTTGACATTCAAATTTACAACAGGTACCCATAAAGTCAGGCCACCTGGATATGAATGTAGGGATGAACATCTTAGTGTACAACCTGTCTCCTGGTTCCCAGGTTTAACTAGAGTTATCACACCCAGCCCCTCTTCATACTGACATGATACAGTTATAGCTTGCCACCATGGCAGCAGTCCAACTCTCAACACTCGATGTACTATTGACACTTCCTTTATGACATTCCATCTGAAATCATATGTGTCATGTAATTACCTGATTTGTACAACCTAGTAATGCAGACTATGTAGAAGGTAGTAACTTCATGCTACTAATGCCAGTCCTTAGCTAAGACTCTACTGTATATGCTCATAGGGATGAGTTTCCTGTCCTCTATATGCCCACATATTTATAATGTAAATCAAGTGAAACCCAGCATATAAGTGTATATGTATGACTCAAATTGGACTGGAACCACATGGGTGGATTACAAATAATTGCAATTGCCAGTAAAACTCAGCACTCTTCTAGTAAAGATAATGACAGCTACTACAGGGCAAAAATCATATGTAGAGAACCCATGCTCTGTAGGAGATCCTAATGTGTATTCATAGATGTGAGTAAAAACTAAACTTTACAGGGACTGCAAGGGTGCCTGTGCAATATAGGGTGTCTACACTAGATGCATATGGGAATGTATTTAGTGTTGTCCTGGCACAAGTTCAATTAGCAGGAAGGGTGATGTACTCAGTGCTTTGACAGAACCCAAGTGCAGGGCATGTGCAACTGGGCATGAAACAAAGGTGAACCAGGTATGGCATTTGGGATGACCTATTTTCGATTGGTGATGGCTGACTCACCAACTACTAACTGGTTCTCTATAGGCCAACATGTAAAGCCTATACCTTTCCATCCCCTGGTTGGTCCATGGTCTGATATTCTAACATCCTGTATCCTTTCTCCTTCAATCCTGAATATGGTAATCATGTGAATATTGGACCAATCAGTGCATAGGTTGGTTTGTGCTTCACACACACAAACCTATGGATGAACCATCAGATACTTGAATACCCTGTATCTCACCTAAGGTCTGATACACCCAAACTCATGGTCAGGATGGCTAATCTATCATGCTACCTACTGTTCTGCAATCTATGTCCTTGCCACATGCTTGAATAACTTGTGATGCAAAGAGACTGCAGGATATTAGTAAAAGGATATGAAATTGAACTGTGTCTCGTGTGTACTAAGGAATTGTGGACAGGATTTGTGTTAAGGTGTCACAACTAAATTCATGGTGCATGACTGAAATAAGACATACATATGTACCTGTATGTACAGGCATTGGAAACCCCATGGGCAGTATGCTAAGGTCTGATGTGTTATCTGCACAGGTTAAGCACGAAGTTTCAACTCCCCAATCTGATTACAGGGGTGAGAGGTCCACCTTAAGGACCAGGCAAAGCTAGACTCCTATGTTTTATTCAAAATACTAGATTGCAGGGTACAATGTATCGTTAACACTTCGTGCTTGGTTCACAAGTACTTCTTCCGAGTCCCTAGTTTGGGCATTTGGTCGAACATCTACCCTCCCACCTTGATGTTGATCTAAGCAGCACTAACAAGCCTAAGGATCGATTAATTCAATAAATTAAGCCATGGTGGAGAGATGGTACCTGTCAATGATTCGATCTGCTTCGACTCCCTGAATGGTTCTTCGATTGCAGAGCAGGGAACCAGACGACAGGGGAAAATTTAGGGTTTTGGAAAGGGCAAGGTCATGGTGATCTCATCTATTTATACTGGGGTTTGCGTGGTCGAGGAGATGGAATCAAATCTCTGGCTTCTCATCCGAGCAGGATTTGGATCCTGCTCGCAAAGGAATTTAAATCTCACTGGCCGTTTGAATTTAAACAGGAATTTTACATTATAGTCCCTGCGGTTTGGTTATTTGTGAACTACACTCATCAGTATAGGGAAAAATTTAGGAAAAACCCCTTCTACTCTATTATTTACCAATTATTAATAAATTCACAATACTATATACATTAGTTATTAATATTTCTATGTAAATAATTTTTAGCAGAAAATAATAATGATAAAATGGGAAAATTTCGTTTCAAGGGCTTACACGAACCGACGGGCCGCGGGACTTCATACGGGAGGATCAAGGCCCCACGCAGCGGCGCTTGCAAATCTGGTGAGATACCGCAAATTCATTTCACTATCGAATTCGGTAGTATTAATATACGGAGTTGTCACGACCCGCTCTCGAACAATCGGATACGAGTCGGACACGCCCAGCCTTCGTCGATGGATACGACGAAGTAAGCTGTACAATACTAAGGAAAACTCCAAGATACAAGAAATATAAATCGCCACAACTGCTATACATGTTTCCAGAACCACCATAATCCACAAGTTAATTATACAACATCATTCGGAGACAAATCCGGTAACATGAATAAAAATTATACAATCCTGAAATCCTCAATACAATACATGATGAAATCCTCTAAAAATAAATCTAAGAAAAGACCTAACTATAACTCTAAAATTTTAAGCCCATCCTGAGGTACAACTCTATACTGGCTTTGGGCTCTGGCCCATGAAGAAGATACAACATCCCCAAGTAAACCTGCAACAATCCTGTCAGAAAAAGAGCAAAGTACAACCCCGACAAGAAACTCTAAACAATGTAAACTGAAGTGCATGAAAAAGAATCACGATATGAACTATGATACAAGACAGGAATATGAAACTGTGGTACAGGAATAACAATTAAACAATGGCACCGGATCCAGAAACAATGAACTATACTATCAGTGTAACATGCAAGTGAAATAACTATCAGAGTATGTGACCGGCTGGGTAAACAGTGAACAGTAAACAATGAAAAATGGTACGGCTTGGAGTCCCACGTGCACGATGTGAGACCCAAGCTATTAGTCAATGCCTAGCTAAAATAGGATTGGTCACAAATCTGTAGTATTTCCCCACCCCAATGTACAAGTAAGGAACAATGAACTATGAACAATGAACTATGAACAATGAACGATGAACAATGAACGATGAACAGTGAACAATGAACAATCGTGTGTACAATGTGTTAATATGAGAACATGAAGCAAGACAGAAAATACAGAGTAAAGAGTTCGAGCCGGTGTACTTGCCTTGCTCTTCGAACCAATGAGTCTCAATGTCCACCTAGAATTTTTGTACAAGTTGGTTAGAATCTAAACAATGTCGGTAGCTAACTAAATCATTTCTAACCATAAACTTCCTAACAATTAACTCTACTTATGTAATTCTAGCTAACATTATTTACATATACATATACAATTAGCAAAAAGGTTATATACCATATTTAGAAATATATGGTAAATATTAAAATACATTTAGCAAGGAAAAATATATAAACTAACTACCGTTTACTAGCTAAAATAGGAACAATTTAAAAATAGTTTTTATTAGAGTCATTAGCAAAATATTAATAACTAATAATAAGTAAGGATATAAATATTACACCCTTAGTAAGGGCAAAAGATATTTTAGAAGTCTTTATTTAGAAATCTTTGTAAAACAGATAATAATAATAATAAGATTACACTATCAGTAAAAATAATGATGATGAAAGTCTCAAGATAATATTAAATAATCCCGAAGTTCACTCAACCTTATTTATTTAGAAATTAGAATATTATCTAATCTACAAGAGTAGAATATAACAAATATTTATTTGGAGAATACTAATATATATATTGACTGGAATTGGTACTTCTAAACCTTACTGCTCAAGGGATTTCAAAACACAACTAAAATTAAGAAATAAACTAGCCCCTCCTCTCTATTTCCTCCATTTCATTTCTGCTCAATTTCAGTAAGGCCCAACAACTATGCATCCCAGCTCAAGATAACAGCTACAAACCCAACCACATCTTAAGTATACTTTCTTCAATAAAATATACTCAACTGTTGCTTATCAGCACTTAAATATTATTAGCAAAATGTACACAACCCAGCCTAGTGCCAACTCTCCAAAATTCCCAAGCATACACCATACCATGGCAAGTCCAGACACCAAGAAAACCCAGCAGAACTAAACTGGTGATATACAAGAGAAATATTCAAGAAAAACAAAGTACAGGGACAGCCCTATACTCAATACTTCCCCATAGAATGTTCATCTGAGCATCAAAATAAGTCCAGGAACATCACACACTCGAGTATATAGAGTCCCAGAGAAATGAAGCAACCCACTAGTAACTTGTTCACAAGCTTTAAACTTACCAAACAACCAACCCAGCAGTAAAGGAATCAGCAAGATTCAAAAAAAACTCAAACCCAGCAAAACTTAATACATACACAACAACTTAGAAAAATTATACAAAAATCCAATAAATCCTACAGACAGAAAATCATAACAAAACCCAGCAAAATTCCAACTAACTCAGCAATATTAATTTGAATTCAAACTCGCGCCACTGCTAATCCCATTCCCAGCCAGTCTTCAATGACAACCCTGCCTCAGTCGGTCTCTTAGGTAGCGACACTCCAACACCCCGACACGAACACATATCTGGACACGAGCATGAACTCATCACGAACCAGAACTGGTCCAGAACGTAACCATACTCCCCGCGTTCAACCCCGATTCTGACTAAGACTCCCATTAATACAAGTGCAGAACATCAAAATTTGAACAGGAAGTTTTAAATAAAAATGAATCTTCTGCACAAGAAAATCAAATTGCTAAAATCTAACACTCACATCCATCCATGTACACAGTAAGCATCAAATCGATTTAAACAAGAGAACGTTACTCACCAGGCGTTGTTGGTCTAGATCGAGGCAGGGAACACCGGTCGATCTGCCCAGACTTCCGATCGGACACTCTCAATCTGTTATGACGAAACAGACCAACTCTCAAATAGGAACAAACGACAATAAAATTACTAATCTAGCAATCAATTGATCCGGTCAAAAGCTTACCAACCAATTGGGAAAGAATTGATCCTTCGATGTGAGAGATCGAACAGATCAAAATGATCCAGATCTGTGCTCGCGGCCAAACAAAAGCGGAGGGAAGAGTCAGAGACGACGAGTTCCAGAATTGAACAATTTCTTACAAGAGTTCGAGATGCTCACCAATTCGGAGGCACGAACAGGAATGATGAGTCCACCGAGAAAATTTGCCAAGGCGGAGATCTGTCGTCGCTGAGAAGAGAGTGGAGTCTCAGACGACACCGCTTGAGATGAACGGAGCGCTTGCCGAAGTCGTCGGAGAAGAGTGGGCGCCACTCGAGACGAACGGGGCGCCGTCCGGAGAGGTCACGCCACCGCCTGGAGTTAGTCGGAGCGCCGCCTGCCTGGAGCTAGTCGGAGCATCGCCTGCCTGGAGCTAGTCGGAGCGCCGCCAGCCTGGAGCTAGTCGGAGCGCCGCTTGCCTGGAGCTAGTCGGAGCGCCGGGTTCCTCAGAAATTAGGGCAGGGAGGATTTTGCTTGCCTGGAGCTAGTCGGAGCGCCGGGTTCCTCAGAAATTAGGGCAGGGAGGATTTTGGGGGTGGAGCTCTACTCCCATCGGTTTCAACAGAGGAGGAATAATGAATCGTGAGGAAAGAGAGAGAAAGGAAGAATAGATATTAAGAATGGAATTTTTCATAAAAGCCCCCCCGCTCAAACTCTATTTTCCTTTAGTCCCTCCGCCTAGGGATTTTTGCATAAATCCCCTCCCCCTTTTCACTAATTGCAAAAACACAATTAAATTCAGTTAGAAAATGGTTGCAAGTTGTTATGGGTTGTTACAAATGGAGGGAAACCAAAATTTTAAACCCAAATTCAAATTGCTCTAAATTAATACCCATAAGTAAATCAATTAAATCAATTAAATATTCTCATAAAACCATAAAATAAAATATGGCTAAATTAGAAAATCCTAGGAAATACAAAATTTCAAAATTTCAGAAAAGAGCGGTTACAGGAGTTAATTAAATTCTACGAAAATTTCGTATACAGACCCAACGGGCGGTGAAGGAGGAAAAAGTGTCAGAATCGGTCACCATCCACGATGTGTTCCAGCATACGCACAAGAGGCGGAAGGACGGGAGCTTCATCGACGAAAGGGCCAAGGAGACTGATGTAAGTACTTACGTTTATGCGATTTACGTTAGAATTAAAAGTATTCTGACTATAACTTAGGTAAACTTAGGATTCACACTATAACTTAGTGAAACATAGGATTTAGATAACAACTTAGGTAAATTTATAGTATAAACACATTCATTTGATAGGTTGCGTATCGTGAGGCCCTTAGTCGGGCTCAGTCATCTGCTGCCGAGGATGTCGGTGAAACGACGTCCGTCCGAACGCCCTCTTCTATGGCCGCTCGTTACGACTTGTTCGTAGATACCGTCGGTGGCTTTAAGAAAGGGCGCCTGTACGGAGTCGGCTCCCTGACGCCGTTGCGCATGGCGACTCATAGATTTCCACCGACACAGCCTCCTCTCGCGGCCCCGACAGATGATGATGTGAGGTCACAGCTTGTGCAGCTGTACGAGGCGGTGTCGTCCTTGCGGGAGCAAATTGCTATGTACTTTCTGTCTCCTTCTACTGGTGCTGGTCCGTCTGCTGCTGGTGCCGGTCCTTCTTCCGTCGGTTATCTTTCTTTCAACCCTGCTGCCCCTCTGGTACCGCCTCCAACTGTGACGACACTCCTTGACCTCATGTCGCCAGAGCAGCTACGCCGACTTTCGGGCAATGTCTTCGACGGATTACCGCCATACATAGTGGAGCAGTATTATCTTCGGTCGCAGGAGGGAGTACCACCCCCGGACGATCGAACTCCTCCTCCTCCTTGAAGTATTGTATTAGAATAGTTTTTAAATTTTGAATATTTGTGGGAATTTTGGATATTATAACGACGGATATTAGTTTTTAATTTTTGGATAATTGGTGTGTATTTTATATTGGTTTGGGTGATGCATATTTGTGATGCATTATATTCGTGTGTGATTTATATTGGATTATATATTGGTCTATGTGATTGTATATTGTGATTATATATTGGTCCGATGTTCGGATGTTGTGTGAACAGGGAAAGTTCTGTAATTTTTTAAAAAAAATCTCAGTTAGCGACGGACTAGTGACGGGTTGACGACGGATAACCTCAGTTACCGACTATATTTTGACGAAAAATCCATCGCTAACTGGAGGATTCCCGATATTTTCCAGTTAGCGACGGATAGCCGACGGAATATCTTACCTAGCGACGACCTTTCGACGGAAAATCTGTCGACAAGGTTCTGATGGTATGAAAGGTGCACAAAACTTTAGCGATGGACATGCCGTCGGTAAGCCGTCGGTCTCTCGTCGGCTTTCACTTGGCGACGAATATTCTGTCGCCAAATGTAGCGGTTAATTCGCGACAGTTTGGCGACTAACTCCGACGGATTAGCGACGGAATATCCGTCGCCATGGTTCTGGGAAGGTCAAACATATCCAGAACCGGGTCGGCGGATTATCTGCCGCGATTTTGTCTCTAAGCCATCACGAGGTAAGCGATGGAATAGCGACGGAACAATACCCTCTGATACACAGTAACGACGGTTTTTCGACGGACTAGTCCGTCGGTAAGAGTCTTTATAATTCACTACCTGATACTTGAATTCGACGAAACAACATTGATAAGTCGTCGCTAATGTAACGAATACTGACGACGAAAAGCCATCTTTATTCCGTCGAGTGGCGACTACGTAGCGACAGACGTTTTTTAGCGACGAGCTGATTGTCGACGGATTATTTTGATCAAAATTTGTCAGTAATCCGTCGCTAATCTGTATTAGCGACGGATGGGCGACGGATGTGGTCGTCGCTAAAACAATAAATTTTGGTAGTGAAAACTACCACACATCTAACTATTCTTCTATGGTTTGGCCTTCGAGTCTCTATCTCCCCCTCGTATGGTCCATAGCACAAAAGTAGACACATCATCCTCATCTATAACAATGATCTGTTGGCCCAATGATTGTATCATATTTTTGAATATGGTTAATATGTTAAGTTTAGCATTTTATTATCACTAATCTTCATACTATCGCTATAGCATTTCTACTTATACTTATACCTTTGGTGATATGTGCCTATTGGTTTATATCTTAATGATATGAGCTTATCTATCTTAAATTTAATCGGGTTGCCAAAATCAAAACTATATTTTTGATTGTGGTCACTCAATTAAGTTTAATCATTATGATATCACAAACAATTATGCTATCACCTTAGCACTTATACTTAAACTCAGCATTATCCTAATGTGCATCAAACTTATCATACTTGCTACTATGTATATTGCTTTGTTCGTCTAACATGTACATGCAGAAAAGTAATAAGCAAGATCAATGTGGACATATGCAAAGAAGAAATCATGGTAGGCCAAAGACGACGTGTCACGCCCCGACCCGGAATCACCCGAATCATCGTCCTCGCAGGGGGCATGATGCCGCACGAGCCTGGAGTTGCGCTCGTGCAAGGCAAGATGACAAGTTCTCAAATGATTATCTTTTGATTCGATATTAACAACGAAAGGAAAACAGAGTATGCGAAACAATTCTCTTTATTGATATTCGAAACTGAGATTACAAAGGCTTTCGATATAGGAGCGTAAAAAGTGCTTCATGGACTTAGTCAAAGAAGTTGAGAATTTTACGCGAGCTACTCTCTACGCAAGATACTCTTTACGCTAGCTACTTTACGCGGAAGCTATTCATTGAACTTTACGCTGGGGACAGACTGACAGGCCGTATTTAATGCCAGAGATTTGATCTGACAGAATGATTTTTCTGACAGCATGTAGCAGAGAAGTCGAGAAGATTGGATTTACACCAAACCCAATACTCGTCGTATAGTGTGCAGATGGGGCTACTTTACGCTCAATACAATTGCTTCTTTTATGCACGGTAGCTATTCGAGCTTTTACGCTCAAGGCTATTGTGGGCGTAAAGTTTATTTGGGCTACTTTTTACGTTCAAGGCTATTCTAGCCACTTTATGCTGGGAAGTTTATTTTTGACTATTTTACGCCCAGTTTGCCACTTTACGCTAGAAGTGTATTTTGGGTCATTTTTACGCCCGATCTTTCCTGACCACTTAAGAACGTGGTTTGCCCACGTGGCTTTCATGCCACACTTCTCGAAGAATGTGTGTACGTGCTCTCCCTATTTTATTGAAGTAGTGGGACACGTGTCACCTTGCGTAGAGATCAAACTCTACATGGGACACGTGTCACCGTGCGTAAAGGATGAGTTGTATCGTGGGTGACAGTTACTTGCGTAAAAACCCGATTTTGTTGCTTTTTACGCACAAAAGGTCAAGTCTATAAATAGATTTATTTTTCACATAAATATCATCAAGAGATCAACAAAGAGACGGGAGAGGAGATTCTGAGAAAACTCATACTTCCAGAGTAATATTTCCAGAAGCATTTCTTTAACTTTTTATCAAGAACATGGTGAAGCAAAGCAAGAAAGCATTAGACTGTGCCATCAGTGCCATTGCTCGATACCTTTCCGGTGACTTAGTTCTTCCGATTGTTCGTCTTCTTCAAGCAGTTTTCTTCATCATCATCGTATGGTCCAAGGAACAAAGTGATCGCTATCAGATCAGACTTCCATAGCAATACTTCCCAGAACAATTTGTACTTCTTTACTTTTTCTAGTTTTCTTTCGAAAGTCAATTTTAGGCATTTTGTAAAGTAAAACAAAATGGCGACTCTGCTAGGGACGACCTTCTCCTCTGACGAGAAGGCAATTGCTCAATATGATGATGTGTCGATCGGATCGACAAAGAAAACTCTGGTTGTGCACTTCGACCAGACTGCCTACGAAGAAATACTTCGAACTGGGGGTAGTACTCGCTGCTCCAATGTTCAGAAATTGTGGAAGGCACAAAAAGTTTGGATTCCTAAGCCCAAAGCATCCTCGGTTCTCCCTACTGTCTCTAAAGGCAAAGGAATCCTTCCTACTCCTGTGGTGGAGACTCCCGTCTGTGACGAGGCAGTCTCTACTTCGGTGATACGCCCTGAGCGTAAAAATCCAGTTTTACGCTCTGAGCGTAAAAATCAAGTTTTACGCTCTGAGCGTAAAAATAAAGTTTTACGCTCCGTGCGTAAAAATCAAGTTTTACGCTCCGTGCGTAAAACTTAATCTCCCGTCTGTGACGTGGCAGACTCTCATGTTTTACACCTTGCGCGTAAAAATCAGTCTCCCGTCTGTGACGTGGTAGACACACAAGCTTTATGCCCTGTGCGTAAAAATATGTCTCCAGTCTGTGACGTGGTAGACACACAAAATTTATGCTCCACGCGTAAAGGAAAATCTTCCGTCTGTGATGTGGCAGATACTCATGTTTTGTGCTCTACGCGTAAAGGTAAATCTCCTGTCTATGACAGTGTAGATAAAATTCATAATGATGCCTTTACATCTAAAGTGAATTTACCTGCACGCGTGCAACGTAAAAACATTGTTGGTAAAACTTCGGTTCTCCACCAACAGCCTTCTTACACTGCTTTACGCAAGGTACCAAACCTATAAATTTTGCATAATGCTGATGGAGTTCTTTGTGCTCAAAAATCTCAGGATTTACGCATGCAACTCCAAGCGCGTAAAAATGTACAGTTTGGTTCTGCTAATGCAGCCAGTAATCTTCTGTATACACAAGGGACTAAACGTTTCTTTACCCCAAATGTAATAAAGAAGACTACTCCCTCTACTCCTTCTGATTTACGCGATTGTTAGTACAAAAGCGTAAAAATAGACAATCTCCTGTGACACTCCCCCAAGAAAATTATCATTGTGAGTGTCCCAGATTGTAATCAAATATTGTTGTTCGGCTTCTAAGCAGTCAGTTTTTGACCGACTAAGCTATAATGAGCCTCAGCAATAGGTTGATGACCAAGAACATGAGTTGTTATATGCGTTAGTCAACATGGCATCTCATACCAACAGAGGACGACGTCCAAGACGCAACTCATCCCAGACTCCTGGTCAAAGTTCAACAGACTTCTTGATTCCTTTGAAGGAATATATCAGAATACTCGATCAAGAAGACAAAGACAGTTGCAGACTTCTGATTCAGAAGCTGGGGATACTCAGTCTTTTGAGTCCAAAACTGATAGTGTCGATTCATACCTCTATACCAATCCCTCTGTATCTTCAAGAGAGGTTGAATCTTATGCTATTGGAGATGAACCGGAGATATCATCTGCTAATACAGAACAACGTCTCTCTGCCATTGAGCAATCACTAAAAGACATGCTTACCATGATGTAAAGCATGCACCAAATAATAATGACTCAGCAAACTGCTCAACCGGCAGTAGTAATACCGGTACAGGTAGCAGCACAAACTCAAGATAGTCAAGGGGTTGATATACCTTTGAATAATCAAGAGCCTGCTGTCAATCAAAATTCTGCATCTCCAGATCCTATCATTCCAGAAGATGTACCACCTCCGGTGGGGGTTACGGTACATCCAATAACTCTTCAATCGAATGTGAACCAGTGAAGCTATTCAAGCAGTGCGTGAACTAAAAGCACAGTTTGAAGTTCTGAAGCACAAGGATCAGCTCAAGAGGTTAGGGATTAAGCAACCTTATCCTCCTCATTGGAATGACGTACCCTTTCCTCCAAAATTTAAGCCACAATCGATGGTATTATTTGATGGAAAGGCTTCTCCTAGTCAGTATATCAATTACTTTGATATTATGACTGTGCATCTACAGAAGAATGATGCTCTTCTTACCCGAGTTTTCATCGGGTGCCTGACGGGTTCAGCTTACGATTGGTATCGTAGTCTACCCGACAATTGCATTTCGTCTTTTGACGAATTCAAAGCAATGTTTCTCTTCCGCTTCTATGAAGGAGGCATGGACATGAACATGTCCTCCTTAATAGAAATCAAACAAAAGGAGAAGGAAGATACTCGGACGTTCATTGAACGTTTCCGACAGGCAACTTTGAAGATGCCTCCTGGTATGCCAGATTCAGCATTAATTGATACATGTAAAATGAATCTGCGACCATCCATTGCTGTCTTCACGGGTTCCCAATTCACAGATTGGGCCTCGTTTATTATAGCAGCAGTTTCTGCCGAGACCAATGGTAGGTTGGCTCATGAACACGGGATGATCTTTGCCTCAGAGGACAAAGGAAAGAAAGGCTCTTCTGGTAATAATTCCGGCAATCGTAATGGAAAAGGAAAGGAAACCCTAGTGGTTAATCTTTCAAAACCCAAAATGACGCCGAATAATCAGGAGTCTTCCAAGCCAAAAGAAGAATACTCTTTCGATGACAGTGATATCCCAGGGATATTCTAATGTCTGGTAAAGAGTGGCAAACTCCAGATTCCAGAGCCAAAGAGGCCTAATAAGGTGAATCTGACCGACAATCCCAAGTATTGTATCTATCACAGATATATAAATCATCCTACCAAGGCTTGTTATGTCTTGAAGAAGAAAATCCAGAAGCTGATAAATGCCAATGCCATCGTCTTAACCAACGATGAGCATACGGTCACAACCAATATGATTTCTCTTCAATTTGGAGGTTTTCCTCCACAGCAAGTCCCAGATGGGATTGTCCCAATTCCAAAGGCGACGATGAAGATTGTGAATATCCCGCCTGTCAGAGAGCAAAATGAAGGACTTTTGCCTCTTACATTAAAAAATGATAAAATTATGTGGGTACATCCTGATTTAGTACCTGAAATAGAAAATGAAGGTAAAACTTCAAAATCCAAGAAGGGTAAAAAAGTCAAAACTTGCAACATGATTTCTCATGTTTTAATCCCAGACCATGATGATTTGGATCATTTATGGGTGGCATTCCTTTAGAGGATAGATTGAGGGGTTTAAATATATGCCCTCCAAGTTTGGCTCCTCTTACCAAACTCAAACTTACTCATCAGCAGTGGATAGCTATGAATAGTGTCCCTTTATACAGGGCACAACAAGTCTTTGTTTCTTATGAAAAAGCTCCTACAGGGATTTTTCCTCGTGTCCTGAATACTCCTTCTCATGTGGCTATAGAGGTTTTTATTCCTTCTTTTACAGAAGTCTTTATCCCTCCTTTTCCTGTGGTTACAGAGGTTTCTGCCTCCTCTTCCTCTACTAAACCATTTATTGAAAGTCCACTACCCATTCACTTGTACAGTCAGCAATCAGTCCATCTCATAAAAAAGATGGGCTATGACTTTCAAAAGGCAGAGGGATTGAACTATGATAAAGGAATGCGACTTCCTTTATAAATTCAAAGTCAAAAATCTACTGTTGGATTGGGTTCTGAGCTTCCTCATAAAAATCCTCGAAAGAAGAAGACTAAAGAGAAGAAGACTAAATCCTGCAATATGGTACTTCCTTCTTCTGAGTCTGAGGAAGAAAGCTTTGCTGGTACGAGATCTGGGAAAGAGTACCACAATGATTATGAGGGATCTTCCAAAGAAGCAGAGGATGTTGTTGAAACAATACCAGCTCAACCATCTCATGTTCCTGCTAAACCATTTGTGGTTAAGAAGGGGAAACAGAAAGCAGTACGCTTTGACGTCCCTTTGAAATCTGCTTCAAATCAAGGGGTGGTGATGAAGCCCTACAAATTTGATATTCTAGCCCAGTTAGCCAATACTCCGGCTAGACTCTCTATATTCGAGCTGCTTCATCTTTCTAAAGAAATCAGGGAGACTTTGAGTGAAGCTTTGCGATAAGCAGACTCATGCTTAGCTCAACTCAACAGTCCTGACAATATACCAGTGTCGTGTCCACAATGTCATAGTGTGATAGAGGCAATTCCTAACATTACCTTCACACAAGAAGATATGATGTTGAAGCATAATAAGCACGACAGGCCTTTGTGCTACACTGGGTATATTGAATCCACAAAAATTGACAGGATTTATATTGATCATGGGTCTTCTATTAGCATTATTCTTCAGAGTATGCTAAGGCCTTTGAGGATTCCTACCAGTGATTTGACTTACACTAGTACCACAATAGTTGGTTTCAACTCTGGCAAGAGTAAACCACTTGGGAAGATTCATCTGAAGATTCAAATTGGTGATCTTCGAACTATGGCGACATTTTATGTTATCAATTCAGACGTATCTTACAACATCCTTCTCGGAAGACCGTGGATACATGAACATAACATTGTGCCTTCAACCCTCCACCAATGCTTTAAGTACGTAGATTTCCAAGGGGTTGTGAAGACTGAGTTTGCTGATATCAATCCTTTCAAGGGTGTTGAAGCCTATTTTTCTGATTCAATACTCTACAAACAAGAGCATATGAAGGAGATATCAGATATGGCTGAAGATCGATCACCTGCTGAAAATCAATCTGTCAATGAAGATCCTCCGGAAGAACAACCTTTGAAGATTAAAGTCAAAGGTCGAATCCAACTCCAATCTGTCAATGATCAACCTTTGGTGATCAAGGTCAAAGGAAGAACTCGAGCTTCATCTGAGGAATCAGTGAATATTCCTGCCAAGAGCCAAGTTCAACCTCTCATGATCAAAGTCAAAGGACGTACTTCTCGTACGAACGATCCAGAACCACCACTGATCATCAATCTTGGCAAGTCTACGCAGAAGACGGATGACGGTCCGTTAATGATCAATCCGAAGCATAGCAGTCAAATTGTAAATGATGTAAATATTGATCATTCTGTATTTTCTAATATCAATGAAGATTTCCTTTTTGAGTATATGGCTGTTAAATTTATTGAAAGAATGACTTTATCTTCTGATGATCAAAGTCATCAATATAAAGATGACATAGATACAGAGAAAACCTTATACATTGACCATAAGGAAAATTCCTTTCCTTCTCATGTCAATGTTGGACCTTATGCTCAAAGGTTCCTAACATCTTCTCCCTATTTTTTTTTGGTAGCCGCTTCATCACAAGCTTGTGTAAATTATAGACGTCACGAAGAATCTTATTTTGTGATTCCATCTGATAAAAAACAAGCACCAAATTGTGTTTGGTCTGGCTAGAAATATCCCTGTTGTTCAAACAGATGATCTTAGAGATAAAGATAGAGGAAGAATCCGAATTGACAGATATAGTCAACAATCTCTCAAGATTATCCAGAATATGAGATATGATTTGAAGACTATGCAAGGTCTCAATCAAGGCAAGGGTAGACGATTACCATTATGTGGTGATCCGTTTTACCAGAAAATTCGTCATGGGTTGGGATATGATCCGTCCCACAAATTTAATGAAGATATACAAGAAGAATTCTCTTCTGGTTCTTCACAATCTTCAGATTCAGAAGAAATTTAATTCATCGAATCGGATACACTCTACATGTGCAAAGAAGATATGGAAGAAGAATGTTCTTCCAGTTTCTTACACTCCTCATATTCAGGAGGAGACTATTATGATGAATCTGAGTGCGTATTCTCAGTCAACATGGTTCAAACTGATGGTGAATCTGAACCATTTGAGAATAATCCTTGGGTACAGCAAATGGACACACAATAGGAACTTTGTTTTGAACAGCGACAGCCACCTACTGAGGATGAGGTTGTCCAGATTGATGTTGGAGACGGAACTACGTCTAAACCAATATTCATCAGTAAAAACCTCTTTGAAGATGAAAAGGAAGAGTTGATAAAACTGATTAAAGAATATATTGATATCTTTGCATGGAGTTATGAGGATATACCGGGTCTAGATCCTAAAGTTGCTACTCATAAACTCAATATTCTTCCTAATACCAAGCCTGTAAAATAACAGCAGCGATGCTTTCGACCAGATATGATGGATGCAATTGAAGTAGAAGTAAAAAAGTTGATTACATGTGGCTTTGTTCGTGAAGAACAACACCCAGATTGGGTTGCCAATATTGTTCATGTTATGAAGAAGAACAGAAAAGTCCGAGTTTGCATAGATTTTTGGGATCTTAATGCAGCTTGTCCAAAGGACGAATTTCCACTTCCGATTACCGATGTCATGATAGACAATAAATGTGGTTTTGAACGCATGTCTTTCATGGATGGATTTTCAGGATACAATCAAATTAAGATGCATCCGGGAGATGAGAAGCATACTGCTTTTCGTACATCCCTTGGAGTCTATTGCTATACGGTTATGTCGTTTGGTCTGAAAAATACTGGTGCCACGTATCAACGGGCTATGAGAAACATCTTTCAAGAACATCTATGAAAAGTAGTTGAATGTTATGTGGATGACATTGCTGTCAAAAGTCGATTAAAAGATGATCACATTCAAGACTTGAAGACAGTATTTGAGTTGATGCGTCAACATCAACTAAAGATGAATCCCACTAAGTCTTTCTTAGGGGTGTCCAGTGGCAAGTTTTTGGGATTTTTCATTATTTCTCAGGGTATTCATGTTGATCCTGACAAAATTAAAGCGATTCTTGAAATGCGTCCTCCACGCAATCTAAAAGAACTCCGTGGCTTCCAAGGTCGCATCGCTTATATCAGAAGGTTTATATCCAATATTTCTGGGAGATGTCAACCTTTTTCTCGTCTATTAAAGAAAGGTGTATCATTTGTCTAGGATGAAGCATGTCAGAAAGCCTTCAATGACATCAAGCAATACCTTACAAATCCACTTATTTTGGTACCTCCAGAGATGGAGGACATTCTTCCTGAGTCTCCACTTCGGGCTCTCGTAATACTTCTTCTTGAGCATCTTTTTCTTCTGAAGAAGAAGCCTCCTCCTCAGACTCCTCGTTTTCCTCATAAATATCTTCTTGAGGAGGAGGAGCCACAAGCTTTGGGGCGATGATAACACCTATAAAAAATTAAACAAAATAAGTTAATATACAAAAAATCATAGTTTTGTATGGATTTTTGTATAAATTATATTTACCTGGAGTATGTGTAGGACGTGCCAAGTACGCGTCATAATCTCCAGTCCAATCCTCATCATCAAAATTAATAGCTGGTTCATCGGATGGGATGGGCTCTTGATCAACAGTATGTACTGGGGCGACGTCTTCAGCAACTTGTGCCTTTTGTGGCAAAGTTAAATGAAGTGCTGAGCTGAGACGTCCCGGAGATAGGACTACTGCAGGTGCTGCTGGTTGAGATGCTGAAGGTCCTTCTCCAGGGTGAATTGAAGAAGATGCAACATGTTGCGGCTCATCCACCTGAGTGTCACTCTCCGGGGTAGAGGCTCTTGATCTAGAAGGTCTTTTGGTGGTAGCCTTCTTCTTCTTCTTCTTTTCTGGGGTTTCTCGGGAAGAGTAACAGCTGTAGTTTATTTCCGTTTCTAAGATTTACCAATAATGATAGGTTCCGCAGCTTTTTCTCCAACTCCCGTAGGGATAACTTCAATATATTGATCTGGAACGGCAGCGTCGTCAGGGATATCTGATGATATCCTGATTGGCTCCTCAATATTCCCTTCCTTAGGCTATATTAGACTACCTCTCATGTTGTATCCATGGGCGAAGGAGCGGATGGAAGCGTAAAAGTGAGCATATGTATGAAGTATACGTAGCTCTGTGGTGCTGGTAGCAGTTGACACTTTGAATTTGGCACCAGTACGGGCGGTGCTAAAAGGCCTCCAACCTCTTGCACCATCAATCAGTTTCCCATAATGACGGAAACTGGTAGAGGGATTACCAATATGAAGTTGGTCATATCCAAATTGGCGAGCGAACCTACTTGGTAGATATGGTTCGAACGCACAATTGTCTTCATTTTTGTACATCAGGTGAGAGGGTCTGATGCACTGTAGCCATCTGAAGACTGGTGCTGACAATAAAGTTCTTCCTTCAACTTCATCTTCAAATTGAACGCCGAAGCAGTCGGCTGGAACTTGTGGCCGGGTACAGAAAAAGTTCTAACCATAAGAATAATTCAAAACTGCTCAGGTATCTGCCACTGTCGTAGCAGTCCATGTAGCTTTGTTAAACTTCTGGAGGAAGACCTCCGTATCATCTCCCGGGCCTGGTGGCAATAAATTGTAGTTGTGGTGCAATAGCCAGCCCATCAAGTAAGTGTAGGGCATTTCTACCCTGGGGAATACGTTCCGATGAGGAGCGTTGTTGATTAGCTCCTCACCAAAAGTTCTCAAACCTGCGTTTACTCGACACACCATTGCCGATAGCAGGTTGATTCTGACTTTAAATACCAAACGTACCGCTGGCCATAGCATGTTATGGTGGATTCTATCAACTGTACCGGTCCCCGGTACAACCCATCTTCTCAACCATAGAGAAAGGAAGCCTGCCAGCAAGGCTTTCTTGGAGATCTTCTGGCTGCCATATCTGAGGAAGCTCAAGGCTTCAGTTCCAGCAGGGAACTCCCCAGTTTTGGTGGACAATATTTGTTCGAGAATTTGTAGACAATCATCATATCCTGTATTTTATCAGCAGGAATTGTTGAACCGGTGTCACTACTAAAATAACCCAGATTAGCGACGTCAGGAGACGTCGCTAAATACAGGAAATACGTCGCTAACAATGATTTGCGACGTATTTAGCGACGAAAAATCTACGTCGCTTATAGGCAAGTCGCAGATGGCAATTTAGTCGCCAAACGTCGCTATTTGTGACGCGTAGTTAATTGTCGCTGGACGTCGCTAAATGAGCGACAGATAGCGACGTATAAGTACGTCGCCAACATTGCGACGTAAAGCGACAACTAGCGACGCTTCAAAAGTTTATAAATGATGACGAGGCATGGCATCCACGTGGCCACGTGGGCAACGTAGCGACGTATATTAGCGACGTATATTAGCGACGTCGAGCGACGTAACGTCGCTAGTTAGCGACGTATAGCGACGTCTGTATGACGTCGCAGTACGTCGCAGAACGTCGCTATACGTCGCTAATATAAAAAAAAAATTTTAAAAATATAATTGATATTTTTGTTATGCTGTGTGTCTGTTTTTACAGTGTGTGTGAAGTGCAGTGTTCGAACCATCGACAGTTTCGCTTACTGTTGTATGTTTTATCTTTGATAGAAAGAGCAACAGTTCAGGGTGCACTTCTCAGAGCTTCCTCTTCACGTCCTTCACCTTCTCGGGAACCTTTACGACGTCCGAGAAAGTGAAGGACGTGAAAATGAAGCTCTCAGAAGTGCACCCTGAACTGTTGCTATTTCTATCCAAGATAAAACATACAACAGTAATCGAAACTGTCGATGGTTCCGAACACTGTATTTCACATTCACTGTAAACACAGACACACATCATAACAAAAATACATAATATATTTTTTTAAAATTTTGGCAGCATCTCCTTTGTATATCAGATCATCGCTTATAACCCAGCGTAGGTATATTTGTCATCCCGTCACAGATATCACAAAGTAAATATCACAATAAAAATAGAAGGCAGTGTAAAGTAAATATCACAGACACACATCCTCACAAACATCCAATAGAGTCAAATAAAAATGAAAGATGATAAAAAGTCTCCCACCAAGTGTATAAACAACAGTGTATGAATAAACAATTTGCCCATAGGGCCAATACATACAAGTCATAAAAAAACCAATAAAATCACTGCGGACCCCTGCCGCGCAACTGGAATAGAATGTAGTCATACTGCTCCTGGGTGAGCTGTACCGTAGGGGCAGTAGGAGGCAGTACAATGTCTGGAGTCGGCGCCGGAGGCAGTGCAGTATCTGGAGTCGGCACCGTCGATGGACCCGGAGGACGTACCTGCTCTAGCTCTCGCAGTCGCTCACCATGCGCAGCAAGGGTACTCACCACCTTCTCAGTATACTGAGCGAGTGAGAGAGAAAGGCTCCTCTGCGATCCGTCCAGCTCGACCTGTCTACGCTCCGTGCGCTGCGTAGACTCGGTGAGCGTCTGCAAGTTGGCAGCTGCAGCCTGATGCAGACTCATCAGCTCCTGTATACTGCGCTCGACCGCATCAAATCGTCCGGTGACGATCGGAGGGTCTGATCGTCGCTCGATCGCATCAGAAATCTGCTGCTGCAACTCGCGACACAGCTCCTCGATCTGACGATGAACATCCTCAGCTCGTGACGACGCCTGCGTAGCCGGAGACTGCGCACTGACAGAGGGGGCCCGGGATGACTCCGAAGCCAAATACGTGCCGTAGGATCCCGTACCGTAGCACGTACCCTTCTGAAGACCGCCAACGGCGGTCATCCAGAGCTCGTCCGGCGATAGCTCTGCAGGCGGCTGGGAGGAAGTACCAGCCCCTCCTTCTGCTTGCGTACTAGCAACAGCAGCAGCATCAGCCGCCTCCTTCTGTAGCCGAACAAACTCGGCCTAGAATATGTTTGCTAACGTGTAAGTGTTTACTAAAGTCTATATTGATATCTATTTTCCTGTTTTCTAAATTATAGTCAGTTAATATTAGTTGAATAGAACGTACATATGCCTGCGTCGCCCTCTCGTCAATGAAGTTCCCAGCCCTCCGATGGGTGACCAGGAAGACGGTCACCATGTTCGGGTCCTCACCCTTCTTTACCTGTTAAAATATATTATCTATTATTAGTATTAAACATTATATCGAACTATATATAAATTAATGTCCGTCATAGGAAACGTACCAGATGACAAAAATGCTCCGTCATCGGAATGGAGCCGCCACACCACTTACCGGCGCTCGACCGCGCCACCTTGGCCTTCTCAGACCGCTCCTAGTACTGGCGCTCGCTGAATCTAGCCTTCATCGCAGTCCACTGCTCTGGCATAATCCAACCCTGGATCGGACGTCCGGCGCGATCACGACGCTTCTGGTCGTCGTCGATCGCATCACGGATGAGCTTGGCTATGACGACAGAAAATTGGCCCTCGATCCTCGCCGCCCGGTGTGGTGGATAGAAATAGGTCCTCTACAAGAAGTAAAATACAAAAGTTGTATAATATACACAAATGATTATTAAAATTTAAAAATAAACAAATTTTTTACCTTGAAGTGGATGAACCAAAAGGCCTTCCTATCTGCGGGAGCATCTGAGTAGTTGAGCCAAGGCCCACCATAGTTCTGCCTCACAAATGTCCCCAGCTGTCTCTGTACTACAGAAGGCCGATGTCTATACAATAATAATTTTTCATGAATATATATGTACATATAATCATTTGAGAAATATATAATAATTAATTAACTTACTTCATAGGCCCGTCCGTCCAAATCTCCATACGCGTCTCGCCCGGGGGAGCGCATGGAGGGTCGCTCTCACCTCCTGCCTGGGCAGGATCAATCTGATCGCCGTCCTCCATATGATCGGCGTGGGCTCCCTCCATAGAGCCGTCGACAGTAGGAATGCTGGACGGGGGATCAGGGATGCTGGACGCGGGATCAGGAAGGCTGGACGACGAGGGAGGAGTCGCCAACCTGCTAGAACTGCCCTATCCCGGTAATGGACCGGGAACAGGAAGGCTGGACGACGAGGGAGGAGTCGCCAACCTGCTAGAACTGCCCTGTCCCGGTAATGGACCGGGAACAGAACGGTACACTGGCGTACTCGGAGATGAGGATGAGGGTACGGAACTGCCCTCTCCATCCCCAGCCCGAGGCTGACGGGGCTGCCTAATATATAATCCTCCGCGTCGTCCAGATGGTCTAGTCATACCTGACAATAAAACATATGACAATAAAATAAAAAAACATATTTATATGATAGACATCACAGATTTTTGAAAAATATTATAGTAAAAAAGTATCACTGAAGTGTCAATAAAAGTGTCAATAAAGTGTCACTGAAGTGTCACAGATTTATATGATAGAAGTGTCACTAAAGTGTCAAATATGATTATAAAACAAACGTACAAATTTAATCCTCTTCTGAAAATTCATCTAGTTCGTTTAGCTCATCTACTTCTTCTTCTTCTTCTTCTTCTTCTTCTTCTTCTTCTTCTTCCTCCTCTACATCTTCACTTTCATCTGCATCTTCCTCTTCAGATAATTCTACTTCTTCTACACAATTAGATGTATAATAGGAAACTTCCGTCGTGTCCACTTCTATAATATTTGTTACAAGAGGTAGTTCATCCTGTTGATAAGCTATATCGTCAACCTCAAAGGTATTTCTAGCTTTGGTCTTGCATACTGCCCACCAGTCCGACCTTGTTGTTCCCCGTTTAGGATAACTTGTGAAGTACACGAGCTGAGCCTGACTTGATAGGACAAATGGTTCATAGGCTTGATATCGACGCCGATAGTTTATATCAACAAGACCGTGCTTGTCTACTTTCCAACCTTGACCTTCAATCGGATCGAACCAATCACACCTGAATAACACAATCTTAGCAGGCTCTATTCCATAACTATATGTCAGCTCCACAATCTCCCGTAACACGCCATAGAAATCGTTGTCCGCATCAACATCTTTGTAGTTCGAAGATCTGATACACAA
This sequence comes from Iris pallida, assembly GCA_029216955.1. NCBI lineage: Eukaryota > Viridiplantae > Streptophyta > Magnoliopsida > Asparagales > Iridaceae > Iris > Iris pallida. The sequence goes on from JANAVB010033419.1 coordinate 932,546, forward strand.
ACAGCTGTTTTTGGTGGAATCGAGATCCACAAAGTTGTCTCTGATCGGACAAGTTGTTGACTTGAACCTAAACCCATTAACACAGTAGCTTGGCCATATTTTTGCAGCATAAATTGGTCCCTTGGCTAGCGTTCTAATAGACTCATTCTCAAGTCTTGCGTATGGACGATCGACCTAAATACCACGAAAGAAGCAATTAAGCTCATTCTCAATCAAGTGCATATACAAAAAGGTAATTACAGAGTTCTCAAGTCTTACATATGCACTCAACCATGATGGAAAATAATGCCTCATTTCTTGTTCTAGTTCTTCTTCTGTTATGTGTGGCCTACCCGACCTCACATCATCATTAAATATGCTGAAAACAACATCGTTCAATTAATGTAATAGTATAATAATTAACACTATTAAAATAATATAGACGTATTAATTACTTACCCCTCCAATTTCTCTACTTCCTCCTCGTCGCAGTTGAGTAATACATACACCTGAGCAGCCCTTAGCTCATCATCGTTCAGATATCTCTTTTTCATCTTACCCGATGGCTTTCCTGGAGCATTGAATACCTTCAGTATTGTATCATTACTTTCATGATCTCCCTCGTCGTTTCTGGAAGCTCTCGTTCTATTAGTTGCAACATGAGGCTTGAAATACATCGAACAAAAGTTTGTAATCTCCTCGAGAATATAGGCTTCACAAATAGAACCCTCGACCCGTGCCTTATTTTTTACCTTTCTTTTTAGGTGATTCAAATGTCGCTCGAACGGGTACATCCATCGATATTCGAAGGGTCCACCAACACGTGCCTCATAGGATAGATGAATCGGCAAATGCTCCATATAGTCGAAGAATCCAGGAGGAAACACCCTCTCTAGCTTGCATAGTGTTACCGCAATGTCCTTTTCTTGCTTTTCTAGACGATCAACGAGCAATTTCTTAGAACAAAGATCCCTGAAGAATATACTAAGCTCCGTCAATGGATCCCAAACTGCCTGCGGTAAGAATTCCCGAAATGCAATCGAAATTAACCTCTCCATGAATACGTGACAATCGTGGCTCTTCATACCCGTCAATTTATTTTCCTTCGGATCGACACATCTTCTCAGATTTGACACATATCCGTCTGGAAATTTTAGGCCCTGGATCCACCGACAAAGTCTCACTTTATCTTCCTTGTCCAGCGAAAAAATTGACTTCGGAAGGAACTGTTTTCCATTCTGCTGTATCAAATGCAACGCAGGGCGTTTGCATATTTCTTTTAAGTCCAACCTGGCCTTGGGATTGTCTTTCGTTTTTCCCTTTACGTCCATCACAGTATTAATTATGTTATCAAACATATTCTTCTCAATATGCATGACATCAAGATTATGTCTGATCAGATTGGTACTCCAGTATGGCAGATCCCAGAATATGCTCCTCTTTGTCCAGTTATGAACTCTACCAAATCCATCGCACTTGTACCAAGTTGTAGGATCTTCGATAGCACTTGGAAAATCTTTAACCTCCTCCCATATCATGTCTCCGCACCACCTTGGCGGTGGATCACCCTTCTCTACAACGCCGGTACGGAAAGCATTCCTGTTCCTTCTGAACGGATGATCTTTTGGCAGAAATTGCCGATGACAATCAAAGAAGCACGGCTTTCCGCCGTATTTCAAGCGGAAAGCCTTACTACGGTCCATGCAATATGGACATAAGAAACGGCCATGAGTGCTCCATCCAGATAACATTCCATAGGCCGGAAAGTCATTGATGGTCCACATAAGGGTTGCCTTCATCTGAAAATTCTGCTTCCTGGAAACATCGTACGTGTTAGCGCCTACTTCCCATAACTGATTCAACTCATCTATCAAAGGCTGTAAGTACACGTCAATGTTCCTCTTGGGATTGTTCGGACCAGAAATTATAACGGTTAGAAACATGTACTGAGTCTTCATGCACATCCAAGGCGGTAGGTTATACGGAGTAACAATCACAGGCCAGCACGAATACTGGGATCCCGAAAGACCAAAAGAAGTAAAACCGTCAGAAGATAGTCCCAACCTGACATTTCGCGGATCTGAAGCAAAATCGGGATACACTCGATCAAAGTGCTTCCACGCTTCTCCATCGGATGGGTGATCCAACACTCCTTCAATCTGTTCTCGCATATGCCAACTCATATTTTCGGCCGTCTCTTTCACCATAAATAATCTTTGCAACCGCGACGTTAAAGGCAAGTAGTGCATTGAATCGATCGGTCTTCTTGCACCGGTAGACCTTCCTGTACTAGTTGTCTTATAGCGATCAGCACCACAAAATCTGCACACATCTGCGTCCTTGTCGTCTTTGTAGTACAGCATGTACCCATTGCGACAGGAATCGATTTTCTCGTATCCCATCCAGAGCGATCTCACCATCCTCTTAGACCGGTAGAAGTCTTTAGGCAACTTAGCACCCGCCGGCAAGATCTCTATAATCAACTCCAACACTCGGTTGTAGCATTCTTGCGACATGTTAAAATCTGACTTAATGCTCAACAGTCTTGTAACCACCTCCAACGGTGAATGATCCTCACAACCAGGATACAATGGAGTCCTTGCATTCTCCAGCAACTCTATGAACTGTGCAGCATCGGCGTTCGGTGCCTCCTCAGGTGCATCATGAATGAAACTAGGCCCCGCAGCGTCGAAAACCATGTTCACGCACCCGTCGTCGTATGCATGATTATCTGAAACAAAATTAGGTCCCGTATGCATATACGGCTCAACGTAAGGCTCCGGCTCTGATGCTAAAGACACAAGTTCTCCGTGTGCGGTCCACTGATAGTAATTAGGCGTAAAACCCCTCGAGTACAAATGATATGTCACTTCCACTTCTGGATAATATTTCACGTTATGATATTTCACACACGGACACTTAATTTTGGTGTCGTCCATGTACTTGTAGGCCTCAAAAATAAAAGTCACGCTGAGTTGATCAAGACAGAGTCAAAAGTCACGCTCAGTTGATCCAGACAATATAAACAAATCACGCTGGGGAGACAGCTCATCATTTGTCAGAGAGTAATTATGACTGACTGCACAACAGTCGAAGAATGTCTCTTCGTATGCTACGTATGCACAGACTTCGAGAGATCATCGTCGTCTATTGCGTGATTTTCGAAATCTTCTTCAGCAAGACTCAGCCTTCGTCAAGTTGGCGTACCAAAAGGGTTTCTTGTCATTTAATGCGACTGACAAAGCAATCATTGTCAGAGATTTTGTGTCAGTCGAGACACGCCGAATCAAGACAGCTGGCAGTTCTATCTCAAGTCTGCGTGTATTTGTGATCTTCATCTCAAGTTTGCGTGGATTCTGAAGTTTTCTTCCTCAAGTTTGCGTAGATTTTTGAGTTCTTTGCCTCGAAGTCTGCGTGGATCCTGAAGCTTCCTGCCCCAAGTTTGCGTGGATTTTGAAGCTTTCTACACCGAGTTCGCGTGGATTTCGTCTTCAACAAGTCTGCGTGGATTTCATCAAATTGGAGTACGTGGCAGCCATGCCACTGATCTCTCGCCTGCGTGTCCTGTAACTTGCACACGACTCATGCATGATTGCCATGTGTCCAACAGTTACAGGCCACGTCCAGTAACTGCTCGCAGCCTTGCGTATGTTAAATCCTGCATGATTTTCAACTAAGCACAGGCTGTGAAGACAATTATCTTTTCAGTTATTATTTTTGACTCTATAAATAGAGTTCTTTTTCTCATTCATTGTACAGATACATTGATATCTACTGTCAAAATTTTGAGAGCTTTTCTTCTTCGCATAGTCCAAGGGATAAAGTGATCGTCTTCTAGATCGGATTCCTACAGTTGTAATTTTCCCAGAAACACAACAAATAAAGAGAATTTCTTTATGGAAAACAAATTGGCGACTCTGCTGGGGAAAACCATCTCCTCTTCTGAGATGGCAACAACTCAATGCGACACTTCGTCAATCGGCTCGACGAAGAAGGTGATGACGATCAAATTCGATCAACTCGCCTATGAAGAAATACAGCGGGCTAAGGGTGGCAAGCCCACTCCAGCCTCCATCATCACTGCCAAGTCGAAGGGACACTCTGTCTATGTCCCTAAGAATCAGTTGGCAGTCAATGGTAAAGTCTCTGCCACAGTGTCTGCTCCTAACACTGGCAAGAGCTCTACTGCAAGCACGCACACTCTTGTGCACTCGAAGATGACAGCAATCAAAGATCACGCTGACAGTACTGCCTCCTTAGCCAAATCTGTTCCAGTGTGTATCTCCAAAGTTGAAAGTCACGCTGACAGTACTAGCTCCTTAGCCAAATCTGTTCCAGCGTGCAAATTCAACTCTAAAAGTCACGCTGACAGTACTGGCTCCTTAGCCAAATCTGTTCCAGCGTGCAAATTCAACTCTAAAAGTCACGCTGATAGTACCGGCTCCTTAGCCAAATCTATTCCAGTGTATAATCCCACATTCAAAAGTCATGCTGACAGTACTGGTTCCTTAGCCAAATCTGTTCTAGCGTGTAATTCTAAAATCAAAAGTCACGCTAACAGTACTGGTTCTTTAGCCAAATCTGTTTCAGCGTGTATTTCATCAGAGAAGAATAACTCCTTAGTTATCTCTTCTTCTTTACCGAGTTCTACTAGAACTGGGGGTGGTCTTCCACACAAAGTCCCTTCGAAAAGGAATAACTCTTTAGTTGTTTCTTCTGCTCCTGTAGTTTTTACTTCAGGAACAGCTTTGACTGATACTTTTGTTAGTCAAAGGAAAGGAGATGGTCTTTTGACTACTCTTCCTTCTGGATATTCTATATCTCAAAATCTGAATGAGTCTAAGAAGAAATATTCCTTAATATCTTCTCCTATGACTTCTTCAAATTGGGCACAGAATCTGTCCATTAAAGAGGGTCTGTTACCAACTCCTAATCAAAGAAGTGGTTCAACTCTTCCTTCTCTGCAAATATCCAGATCAATGGAAGGAAAACTCCATGTTTCCAAAACCAATGTGTTACCTTCCACTGATTTAAGAACAAAACTCAGCACTTCTGGTGTTAAGAAACCATACCAATTGGATATGAAGATAAAAGATCCAGATACAGAGTATGCAAGAAACTATGTGGCTTATATTAATCACTCTTTATATAATCAAGAGCCATTAAGACCCAAGAACAGGAAATATACTCCTCAATCTTCACAAACAGATTTACGGGAATATCTTCAACAGAAGAGAAGGAGTAATTCTATGTTAAAAGAACATGCTGAATGTGACTTCTATCCAAGAGTCATAATTCACTGCAGATGTCAATCAACGGTTCAAGACCATGGTGATCATGAATGTGACTTCCAGCCAAGAATCACAATGCAATGCAGATGTCAAACTAAATGACAGTCTGTCTTCAATAGGATTCAGTATGAACCTATACCTGATGAAGATGAGCCTTTGTTTGCCTCTGTCAACATGACTTCTCGGGACACCGGGGGTAGAGTTGATAGTCCAGATGGAGTATATAGAAACACCAGAGCAAGAGTCCTGGCTTCTAGTCAAAGAAATTTGATCCCTGAAATTGATTCTGAATTCCTTGGAGAATTTAACTTCCCACCTCTTCCTACTGGGGGTAATTCTCCTATAGTTGACTTTGATGCACGAAGCAATGATTCAGAACATACAACATCCACTAGTTCATCAATAATCCCTCATACAGTCACAACTTACATGGTTGATGGGAATACTGATGAACCTTCTTCTTCCTTGACTCCTTAAGATCAAAGAATTGCTTCTTTGGAACAGCAAATGAAGTCTATGACTGACACAATGAAGTCGATGTATGAACTCATGACAGCTCAGTTACAAAATCGACAGACTGTACCAGATGCCATACCAGTTGATACTGATATAAGTCCAGTACAAGTTCCTCCAGCAGTACAATCTAATACTCCTGGACCAGCTCAACTAAATCCTAGTCTCTCTGGAGCTGGGGGTAGTGCTTACAATGCTGTTCCTCCTCCCAACTATTCTCTACAAGCCACAACTCCACAATCTTCGGAAGTTGTCTCTGAAGAATTGAAGAATCTCAAAACTCAATTCGAGGCATTCAAACAAAAGGATGGTTTACAAAGGTTAGGCATCAAGCAGCCTTATCCGATAGAATGGAAGCAAGTATCATATCCTCCTAAATACAAGCCTCCTACTATCTCATTCTATGATGGAACCACTTCTCCAAGTCAGTTTATCAATCACTTTGAAGTGATGACTGATCAACTGCAACCAAGTGATGCCCTCCTTACTCGGGTATTTATTGGATGTCTCAAGGGAACGGCTTATGAATGGTATATGAGTCTCTCAGATGGGAGCATTACCTCATTTGCTGGTTTCAAACAGATGTTTTTTGAAAGGTTCTATGAAGGGCTGAATGACATGACTATGTCTGCTCTTATTAGAATCAAGCAGAAAAATAATGAATCCACAGAGGAATACATTGAACGGTTTCGAAGAAAAGCTCTGAAGATGCCTCTTGGAACTCCTGATGCTGTCACCATTGACACGTGCAAATCAAACTTGTTGCCAATCATCAGTATGTGGACAGGGTCCACTCAATTTCAAGATTGGCCTTCCTTCATAGTCAGTGCCAAAGCTGCAGAAATCAGTGCTGAAACCTTCAAAGGTTTAGGAGTGCAGATGACTCCTAAAGAAACAGGACAAGGTGCTAACAATAAAAACAATGCTCGCAAGGGAAAAGAAACTCTTGAAGTTAATCTTCAGAGCAAAGATACATCAACTGTTCAAACTTTTTCTTCAATTCAACAATCAAGAACACCTCGCCCCAAAGAAGAATATTCTTTCGATGACGACGATGTCCTTGGTATCTTTGAATGTTTGCTGAAAGGTAATAAGATACAATTACCTGAGATCAAGAAACCTGATGAAGCTGGTAAGACAGATCATTCCAAATACTGTCCATATCACAGAATGCTGGGTCATACAATTCGTACATGTTATGTACTGAAAGTAAAGATCCAAGAAATGATTAAATCTGGAGCTCTCTCTCTTACTCCAAAAGAGAAGACTGTCACTTCTAATGTCGTCTCTATGCAATTCGGAGATTTCCCTCCTCAACTCCTTGAAGGTGGGATTGTTCCTATTCCCAAGGCGACTCTTGAAATAGTAAATATTCCTCTTCCACAGTCTGAAGGATTAGCACCAATCACTTTGGAGACTGGAGAAATCATGTGGATCCATCCTGATCTAGTGGCAGATTTTGAATCGTCTTCTCCTCAAAAGATTTCTTCTCGAAAGTCCAAGAAGGCTGGAAAGATCAAGTCATGTTATATGACTTCTCTTGGGTCTACCTCTGACACAGAGCCAAAAGACAAAGAAGAAGCACTTGTTAGTGCTACTCGAACGGGGAAACCTTACCTAAAGGATTATTCTAAAAGTCCTGAGGATCCTCTTGACATCTCTCCAGCTGATAAAAATGCTTCTAATGTTCTTCCTGAAGAAGAATCATCCACTGAACCTGTTCTTCCCAAGTCTACAGCTTTGGAGAAAGGCAAACAACAGGCTCGGTTTGATAAGCCAATCAAGAAGTCCTATCCTCTTGGACTTCAGAAGCCTTATAATTTCGACATTTTAGCTCAGCTTGCTAATACTCCAGCTAGAATGTCCCTCTTTGAACTTCTACGTCTTTCCAAAGAGACTCGGGAGACGTTAAGTGAAGCACTTCTACAAGCTGACTCTTGTCTTGCACAATTGAAAAAGCCAGATGCGGAACCTGCCACTTGCTTACATTGCAACAGTGTACTGGAGATTATCCCAAATATCACCTTTACACAAGACGACATGCTACTGGAGGATAATCGACATGACCGACCTCTCTACTACACTGGTTATATTGATACGATGAAGATAGATCGTATCCTTATTGACCCAGGGTCTGCTATAAGCATAATGCCGAAGAGTCTGTTGGATGAACTAAAAATCCCTCTTCACAAGCTCTCCAAGACGGTTACTACTATCTTGGGATTCAATCAAAGCCGAAGCGAGCCTTTGGGAAAGATTCATCTGAAGCTTCAGATAGGCGATTTCAGATCTAAAGTCACTTTCTATGTGATCGAGATCGCGGGATCCTATAATCTTCTTCTGGGGAGGCCCTTTCTTCATGAAAATAATGTGGTGCCTTCTACTCTTCATCAATATTTTAAATACATTGATAGCAATGGAAGAGTACAAAAAGAAGTTGCTGATATAAATCCCTTCCATGGGGTTGAAGCTTATTTCAATGATTCTCGAATGTACAAAGAAGAGTATACAAGGATCATACAAGCTATGGAGAAAGAAGATGCACAAAGTGAGACTTTAATAATCCCTGTTAAAAGTCGAACTACTCAGCAACGATCTCTTAAACCCTCTGGAGAAGATTCTTTCATCATCCCAGTGAGTGGACGGATCTCTCCGTTACCTCAGTCATCTACTCAAAATACACTGATCATTCCTATCAGTGGGCGTACTACAGTTCCTGTATCTTCACAAGATACTCTGCTAATTCCAGTTGGAGGGCGGATTATTCTTCCATCTCAAACTTCAAGGGAGCTCACCTCTTCTGAGCCATTTGTTATCGATCTTAATCGAAACAACGCTTCTTCTCGTTCTTCTTCTTCCCCTTTAGTCATTGACTTGGCTAAAATCTCTAAGGCTCAGCCTTCTCCCAATGTAAATATTGCTGCTTTTACATTTAATGAAAAGCCTCCACCTTTGCATTACGTTGATGTGTGTAATTATGTTCATAGTTATTTACATCTGTTAGATGACTTGAACACAATAACCATAGGAGTTGTACAGACTGTTCATACAGATGTATCTCTAGAACCTGTACAATCTTCATACTTTCTAGTTCCAAGCAGAAAGCCAGGAGACATTCCAATATTCTTCTACAAAGGACCTCAAAATCCTTCTGATCTTGAAGATGATGACAAAAATGATGATACTGGAAGATTACAACTACGTCGTTATAGTCAGCAATCTAGAGATATCATCAAAAATATGGGCTATGACTTCAGGACTGGCCTCAATGATGGAAAAGGAAGAAAAATACCTGTCCGGATTCCTCCTTTGAAATATAGAAGGACGAAATACGGATTGGGTTATACTGCTCCTACTCCTTTCATCAATATTATCCATGAAGATCCCGAGTCTGATGAAGATAAGAGATCTGATTCTTCTAGTACCACTTCTTGGGATTCCGATACAAGTATCGGGGACTTCTACTGTAACATTCTGTCTTCCAATATGGTTTCTATTGTCTGTTTTGAAAAATAATTCATACTTGACGGGTCATCTGTTCATCTGACAGTTCATCCGTTCATCTGACGGTTCATCCGTTCATTTATGCCTGACGGTTCATCCGTTCATCCATCCGACGGTTCGCTCGTTCATTATAATCTGACGGTTAACCCGTTCATTCATCTAGTCTTTTGATTTCCGAGTCTAAAGATCATGAAAAATTGAGTTCAAAGATATTTTTATGTCTGAATTCTATTTTTTCCAATCAGTATTGAACTAAGATCATTTCTGGTTTAATATCATTTGATAGAATTACAAAGTTTGTTTGTATATTCTATTCTACTGAAATATGTCATGTAACATTTACCTCTGAACATATTTTCTATGAATCTATCATTATCAAAACAGCAAAACCAAAAGTCATATCAAGAACTTTCATTTGTTGTCATTTTATAATCAAAACATGGAATACAAGTGAAAGTAAAAATAAAAAAAAGGGGGGAATTCACTTGCTTGGAGTTTCAGCTCCCTAATACGATCTAGAACAACATTCAGTTTCTCTTCATGAGTTTTTCTAACTCTTTCTCCTGCTACAATTGTAACATTCTGTTCATCAAAAGTAATGATGGCAGACTGGCGACGATTGGCTTCTTCAATCTGTTCCGCCTGCATCTGTTCCCGTTCCTTCTGAAGAATCTCGCAACGTTCGGCTTCAAAGATATAAGCCATAGCTGTAATGCCCCGCTCCGCATCGGTGCATTACGATGAGTCGTTGACTCGAAGAGTTGCGTTGACCCGATAAGGTATCGATATGAATCGATGCAAGTGTTGCGTTGGCCAAAGGTAAGCTTTGAGTCGGTTGGAATCTATGAATCAAATCGATGCAAAGAGTAGTCCCGCTTGAGCAAGTGCTAATGTTGGTTGATCTGGTGTGCAGGCTATGCCTTTATGCTGGATTACGGAACGTGGTATGGGCGCGATAGGCCAAATCAACCGAGTAGTTCAAAGGAATGGCTAAGTCCGGGAGTTAGCTATGCGATCGAGTTATGGAAGCGAGGCGCTTCAATCGGCGAGGCGGCAAGGCGTATCGGCTTAAGGTGGGCGGGTTCTTGACTCTCTCTCCCTATTCCTTTACGTCTAATAAAATATGTTATGGTATGCGTAATATGTTATCGAGTTAGCGAGCGTGGCTCGGCGAGTAAGTGCCTAAGTATGTGTTGAACACTAAGATAGAACATTGAACAATCGAAACATTGAAGCGACGTGCATCAAGTGCACGAGTCGCGATAGGGCATGATGGTAGAACATTGAAAGACAACATCGAGATGTGCATCAGGTGCACGGCTCCGAGAACATTGAACTCTAGGCGTAGAACATTGATTATGGTGCTGAGCGTGCCTTTGTGCACTTATGCTACGAAAAGACTAAGTAAATACGGAAGTAGGCTATGCGATTAACATTATGAACGGGACACATGAATATGAGTACGAGATGTCTAAGCCGTTGGGCGTCGTGCATCAATATGGATGTGTTGGGGCATAACGCCGACGGAGCTCCCCATATGAATGGTGGATTATGTTTATGGCACGGGAAACCGTTTATGTGCGACACTATGTTTATGGAATACGAGATCGGTTGGTATGCTATGGATTGTATGATATGGAACGTATTGCATGGTCAATGGACTCGGATTGCCCGTGCACGGGTGCGGCTTCCCTCGAACGGTTACGCCGGGGCGCCGGGACCGTTCGGCCTAGGAGGGAATTATGTGTGGTATTTATGGTGCACAACATTCAGACGGATTGCGACCGTCCAGTGCTGTGATAAGCTATGATATCCGTAAGTTTGGGATCCTTCGGATACTGGGCTAGCAACCCGTATCGAAGCGATTGTAGGCTTACACATATGAGATGCCAAGTCCATTACGGTGCAAAACACCGTGACCTTCATATAGTTAGGGCCGGTGGGCTGAGATGAGAGCTGGGTGCAGGCGCAGGGCCTGCCACCCATTATGCATAAGTTTACGTTTATGAATTGGTCGGTTGTACGAATCGTATGTTTGCTTATGTTAAGATCTAACCACTGCAGGCAAAAGGAAAATGGGACGGCATGAGCACGAACACTATGTTTACGTTTATGTTATGGCTAACTGTATCTGCTGCAGGAACACGGCGTGGGACACATTTATGAATATGTGCTATGTATAAGTTTTGCCATGAAATTGATCCTAAGGCTAAATAGAAAGACCACAAAGTAAGATGCATGTTTCACTAAATGAATAAGTGTTTGGTTTGGGTGCGAGCGGATCTTGATCAGTGCGAAGCGAGAACGAAAGCACTAAACCCCCACTAGTTTATGTACAGGTTCAGGTTATGATCAGCTCGGGGCGGAGCTTGGCTTGGACGTGCCGAGGCATGGAGTCCTTGGCGTTCAAGAGGAGCTTCCGCATATGCGTTCGGACTTGCAACATGGAGATGTTAGGCCGAAGACTACTTGGTGGCTATAAAGGGGCATAATGTATGGAACAATGTAATCCTTTGCGAGCTAGAGAGATCATGAGCGTTGTAGCCAATTGGCATATGTATTGGGCTATTCAGAGCCCTTGTAACCTTCAGTTCAATATGAATAAAAGAGATTCTTATGTTATTCTTTGTTTTCTTCCGCTGCTTATGTTATCGATTTGAGATAGTTCTATGTGAACCTGTTATCTTGCCTTGCACGAGCGCAACTCCAGGCTCGTGCGGCATCACGCCCCAGCGAGGACGATGATTCGGGTAAAATCTAGCGAGGACGAGCGATTTTCCGGGTCGGGGCGTGACAAGTTGGTATCAGAGCGGTTCCATCCTTTGGACCGTGCGTGAATCTCTTTGACCCTCAGTTGCTTCGTTATCGAATCCAGTTGACTCTAAGTTATTTCCGCAATCGCATGGCTCATGGATCTGCTCGACGCTACATTGGATGTTCCATACAATAAGTCTATATTATGTTGCGTACGTCTGCCACAAGTATGTCGTGACTATTACGTTATCTCCGGGTGCCATCGGAGAGTGTTGGTTGCACGAAGTGCAACGAGTTATGGGATGTTATTTGCACAAAGTACAACGAATATGGTGATGTTGGTTGCATGAAGTGCAATGATATGTATTGTTGGTCGCACGCAGTGCGAGGAGTTATGTATTGGCGGTCGCACGAAGTGCGAGAGATATGTGTTGTTGGTTGCACGAAGTGCAACGGGTCGATATGTGAGACGATACGTGTTATGTGACTACGGAAATGGTTATGTGTTATCGGTTGCACGGAGTACAGCAAGTCGTGGATCGTTTGTTGCATCGGTGCAACGAGTCGATACGGTATGATGTGCGTGTTGTATGGCTATGCGGATGGATAGCGATATGTTATGCGAGATTGAGTAAAGACCTTAAGTATCGAGACTAAGTTGTTGCACAAGCTGCAATGTGCGGGATTCGAAGATCGTGGATGCGATAGTAACGAATCGAGTTGGTCGCTAAGTCGAGTTGAGTAGGCGAACGTTTATGTTGGCCGTATGTCGCGTTGAGCTTTGAATAAGCGAATGTTGCGGGTGTGATCGAGATGATCGCCATGGTCCGGTTAGATCGAATGTATGTCAAACTTGAGCTGACATTAGAGCTGGGATCGGAAGGATCGCCATACGGGACGGTTAAGTTGAGATAGAAGTCGGACCTATGCGAAGTGTGATGTCGAGTAATGACTCGATTTCGAGTGGTATATGCAATACCAACTATGCGAGCAAGTATAGCGAAGTATCGTGTCGATAACGATAGGCTCGATCCTGAGTAGTATATGGAATACTACTTAGCGATTGCTATGTTAAGCCGGTTGGTGACTTGCGATAGGTTTCGTCGAAACGATTATGTTGTTACGGTATGTTTGTCCGCAACGGATGGAATGGTATCGAGACTCGAGTGGAAATGATGCGATAGGAGTCGATATAAGTATGCTTTGGTGAATTAGTTAAATGAGCATGCGTGAAGTCGTGCCTACGGAGGATACGTCGGACGAGGATTCGCTAAGTATAAGTCGAACGATAGGCCGAGCATATACGAATGAATGTTACGTTGAGGAAATAGTCGACCCGGTCGAATGTATGTTGAGTTATGTACGGAGACTTCTTCGGAACATGTTGAGTAGGTACGAAGGAATTGTGCGAACGAATTCGAGTTAGTATGATAGGTCGGTGGCACGATCGGAAAGTGCGAGTTAGGGATATGAGAATGGATACGTGAATTGGGAATTGTGTCACGATTATGGTAGTTATAACGGAATGAATCTTGATGTGTGCAAGACTTGATTCGTATTCGAGTTCGAATAATGGCAATGATTGCAGCGGGTTTGAGCTTATGAGAAAGGAAGATGTTCAAGTTATGCATATCGACGATGGTATTGAGGCGTATCAAAGACGACATGCAATAACTCGGGGATACTCTGATCGAATAAACAAAAATTATGTTGAGCATTGTTGTTGGATGAATAAGATGCAAGTTAAGTTATGGCAATTGAGATGATAACGGTAGGAACGTTTCGGAGAATTTGAGAGTGTATGGATGTTGCTCGGATGAAATCAAAAGTGTCTGGATTGCTTCACGGATCACCACTATGTTGACATTCTTGTCTTGAGCGAGCACAACACCAGCCTCGCACATGTGTCATGTCAAAATTAGAACGATCATTCCGCGTGAGCACTGGTATGGTGATTCATCCAGTGGGGATGATCGAACTTGCAAGGCGTGGCAAATTGGATATAGATTTGTGGTTTGATGCGAAGGTGGAATTGAGGATTGTGCGATATTGTCAACGGCAGTGCCTAAGTGACTCGAGTAGTTAACGGCGCATCAGTTGCACGGGAGTAGAGAAATTATGGATTGGTATGTCGGATTGGGTAAAGTCCCATAGGAAGCGTCGGGAATTGATTTGGCTCCGCGGTAGGATATAGCATGGTTCGTTGTAACTGTCCCTCGTTGATGATCTTCAATTATCGAGCGTAGTTTCGGGGCAGATGACCCTAGAAGACTTGACCGCCAAATCAAGTGAATGTTGAAGTCCCATAGGATGACCCTAAAGAAGTCGCGTAAGAAGGATAAGGAATGAGGTAGTGCATGTTGAGGATAAGTCTAAGCGAGCGAGTATCGTGTCTCGAAAGTTAGCGAGTACTAGAATCGATATGGTCAAGAAAAGTTATGTTGGATTGAGTAGATGTTGGAGAACGTGCTTAGCGTAGTGACGCGGTAAGGCGATTACAAGAATTTTGCAATGCACGAGGGCGACGAGTAATAGAATGACCCTAAGAGTTGTGTCGTAGATTGATTTGAGTAACGGTTAGGCTATGTATGTTGAGCGCACGATTTGAGTTATGGAATGAACTAGTCGGGATTGAATCAAAGTTTGAGTAAAGGATTTGTACTCGGTCAAGAATCGGAGATAGGCGTATCGTAAGAGACCTTGGGTCGAAAAGATTGTTGCCTTTGAGCATCGTAGACTCAAGTCGACCTCTTGTGTCGGGAGAGTGCGAGCATGATGTCTGGATAAGTTACCTAGCGGGGGTAGCCCCAGACGCAACGTATGGATAGAGCGAGAGAATGTGGATCACGTATGGATAGTTGTGTGCGAAACTTAGTACGGATTGTAGGCAAAGGAATTTGAGACATGTGGACGTAGTCCATGTCGTAGAGGCCAAGCGTTATGAATGATTGGATAAAAGATTTAAGTTATGCGAGAGATAGGAAACGGTTGGGCGAATAGGCATTGCGGGAGCTCGTTGCGATCGGATGCGCAATGACTTATGCAATGCATGCGTTAGGTGGCCGGCGAGAAACTTATGAGATCGAATTTACGGATTTGAATCAAGTTATGTGCAGAAATATTTGGAAGAGGATCGCATGTTATGGAATGATGCATACGAAGAGTATTTTGGAAATAGGTGCTAAGATATGACTAAGTCGAGTACGGACCGATGGATGCTTGAGGATTTAAGTTGAGCTTGTTAGTTGTCCCGATATCCTACAACTGAGCTTGGCTGAAGTGCATATATTGGTGGGACGCCTAAAATATGTGTATGATCCAAACTAAGTTGTATGATTCAACGATGGTAACACGAGATCGTGAAGCGATCTATGCGAGGCACTTGGATTAAGTGTTGGTTTCGGTTCGAGGACGAACCTGATTTTGAGTGGTATATTATGTAATACCCCGCTCCGCATCGGTGCATTACGATGAGTCGTTGACTCGAAGAGTTGCGTTGACCCGATAAGGTATCGATATGAATCGATGCAAGTGTTGCGTTGGCCAAAGGTAAGCTTTGAGTCGGTTGGAATCTATGAATCAAATCGATGCAAAGAGTAGTCCCGCTTGAGCAAGTGCTAATGTTGGTTGATCTGGTGTGCAGGCTATGCCTTTATGCTGGATTACGGAACGTGGTATGGGCGCGATAGGCCAAATCAACCGAGTAGTTCAAAGGAATGGCTAAGTCCGGGAGTTAGCTATGCGATCGAGTTATGGAAGCGAGGCGCTTCAATCGACGAGGCGGCAAGGCGTATCGGCTTAAGGTGGGCGGGTTCTTGACTCTCTCTCCCTATTCCTTCACGTCTAATAAAATATGTTATGGTATGCGTAATATGTTATCGAGTTAGCGAGCATGGCTCGACGAGTAAGTGCCTAAGTATGTGTTGAACACTAAGATAGAACATTGAACAATCGAAACATTAAAGCGACGTACATCAAGTGCACGAGTCGCGATAGGGCATGATGGTAGAACATTGAAAGACAACATCGAGATGTGTATCAGGTGCACGGCTCCGAGAACATTGAACTCTAGACGTAGAATATTGATTATGTTGCTGAGCGTGCCTTTGTGCACTTATGCTACGAAAAGACTAAGTAAATACGGAAGTAGGCTATACGATTAACATTATGAACGGGACGCGTGAATATGAGTACGAGATGTCTAAGCCGTTGGGCGTCGTGCATCAATATGGATGTGTTGGGGCATAACGTCGACGGAGCTCCCCATATGAATGGTGGATTATGTTTATGGCACGGGAAACCATTTATGTACGACACTATGTTTATGGAATACGAGATCGGTTGGTATGCTATGGATTGTATGATATGGAACGTATTGCATGGTCAATGGACTCGGATTGCCCGTGCACGGGTACGGCTTCCCTCGAACGGTTACGCCGGGGCGCCGGGACCGTTCGGCCTAGGAGGGAATTATGTGTGGTATTTATGGTGCACAACATTCGGACGGATTGCGACCGTCCAGTGCTGTGATAAGCTATGATATCCGTAAGTTTGGGATCCTTCGGATACTGGGCTAGCAACCCGTATCGAAGCGATTGTAGGCTTACACATATGAGATGCCAAGTCCATTACGGTGCGAAACACCATGACCTTTATATAGTTAGGGCCGGTGGGCTGAGATGAGAGCTGGGTGCAGGTGCAGGGCCTGCCATCCATTATGCATAAGTTTACGTTTATGAATTGGTCGGTTGTACGAATCGTATGTTTGCTTATGTTAAGATCTAACCACTGCAGGCAAAAGGAAAATGGGACGGCATGAGCACGAACACTATGTTTACGTTTATGTTATGGCTAACTGTATCTGCTGCAGGAACACGGCGTGGGACACATTTATGAATATGTGCTATGTATAAGTTTTGCCATGAAATTGATCCTAAGGCTAAATAGAAAGACCACAAAGTAAGATGCATGTTTCACTAAATAAATAAGTGTTTGGTTTGGGTGCGAGCGGGTCTTGATCAGTGCGAAGCGAGGACGAAAGCACTAAACCCCCACTAGTTTATATGCAGGTTCAGGTTATGATCAGCTCGGGGCGGAGCTTGGCTTGGACGTGCCGAGACATGGAGTCCTTGGCGTTCAAGAGGAGCTTCCGTATATGCGTTTGGACTTGCGACATGGAGATGTTCGGCCGAAGACTACTTGGTGGCTATAAATGGGCATAATGTATGGAACAATGTAATCCTTTGCGAGCTAGAGAGATCATGAGCGTTGTAGCCAATTGGCATATGTATTGGGCTATTCAGAGCCCTTGTAACCTTCAGTTCAATATGAATAAAAGAGATTCTTATGTTATTCTTTGTTTTCTTTCGCTGCTTATGTTATCGATTTGAGATAGTTCTATGTGAACCTGTTATCTTACCTTGCACGAGCGCAACTCCAGGCTCATGCGGCATCACGCCCCAGCGAGGACGATGATTCGGGTAAAATCTAGCGAGGATGAGCGATTTCCCGGGTCGGGGCGTGACAATAGCAACCTCAGCTTGTTTCATTTCCATGACAGCAATACGCTCTTGAAGACGAGCTAATTCCTCTTTCAACTTCTTCAATTCTTCAGTCTTGGATGTGTTGTCTTTTTCTAAAAGCTCTACTCTTTGACGAGCAGCTAATATTTCTTCGCCCTTTTCTACTAATTTTTCAGTAGAAGAGACAAGAAATGCTTCAAAAGCTGCCTGTTGAGACCGTACTTCATTCTCTAGTTGCTCAATCTCAGCTACAGTCAAAGATTGAATGTCCTCCTTCTTAGTCTCCCAGTATTTTCGGATAGTTACCTCTAACTCATCCAGGAGATGTTCGAAGAAGATGCACTGAGATGCACAACCAGCATGTCGCAGCGCCATCAGTGGGAATTTGACCATAGTTTTGAGATCAGAAAAGGGCATAGCTTCATCCTTCAAGAATCGTCTGGAATATGTATCTAAATATGAATAAATGATCTCCGGATACATTCCCAGGGTTCTTGCTAGCCCAGTCTCAAATCCAGGAGTTGCTGTCATCATGGAAGAAGAAGCTTGAATATTCTCTATCCTCGGAACAGAAGTATGTACGACAGGAGAAGTTGGCAAGTGTGAACTCCCTTCATCAGCATCAGCTTGGATAAGCGGAGCATGAGTCGAGCTCATTGCTGCAGCTGTTCCTACAATTAAAGAAAAATATGATCAGCATTTAAAGGCAGAGAAACAGCAGAAACAGAAATAAAGTTCTACCTGGCTGAGGTTCATATTCAGTATATGGAGGGAGTTTTGCTTCTTCTCGCAGCCGGTCCATGACTGTATCTGATACTTGCTTTATATGGCTGCTTCCAGCTCCAGAATTACTGGGTGCTACAGCATTGTTTGGTGATTGAACAGGTTCAGGGCTAAAATCTATTCTGTTCCCCTTCACTTTATCCGCATCATAAGGAGTTGAAGTGTCAGCATGCCAGTCTTCTCCTCCTTCAGCTTTTTCTTCTTCTTTGTCTTCAGGATGAGCTTCTAATTCAGAATCAATGATATTTACATCTTCATGAGTCTCTGGAACAATGACGATAGCAAGCTCAGTATTGGCTGCCGGTTCAGTTGTCTCTGGAATATCGGGTCGAAGAATGATATCTTGACAAACATTCTTTAACAAATCATCAGCAGCTGATAGCTCAGACGCCGGCACGTCTTCATCGCCTCTGGCCAAAGAAATGTTTTCTTCAGCTTGAAATTCAGGAACTTCTGGCTGTTTGATAGCTTCTTCCGGAACTGTTGCTTCTTCAGAGTAATCAATCTGGTCATCTAGTGCTTGAATGACGCCTTCTCTCCCATGCTCAAATGGGATTATCCTCGTCTCCGAGGGTTCAATAGCTACTCCACTTGTGGTGGGAGCAGTTGTTTCCTGAGCTTGAACAGACTCTACTTCAGTCTGTTCAGTTGAAGCTGTTGCAAGGTGAATATCATCAGATTCGGTCTTCTCAGTAGAAGCTGCTTCATTGATTTCCGGCAAAGCTCCTCCACTCATGATTGTCTCTAGGAGTTTATTGCCCTTAATTTTGCTGACAGACTTTTTAACATATTTGCCTCTCGACCTCCTTATCAAAGGAGCGTCGTCTTCATCAGTCTCTTCATCCTTATCAGCGGCATCGTCTTCATCAACTGATATACCGTCCAAAGATGAAGTAGCAGTCACCGAGACCCCTTTCTTCTTATTCTTGGATGTTTGAGA